>JAHRHZ010000267.1:14075700-14197310 GCA_024137785.1 Ginglymostoma cirratum
CCCTTCATCATTTCTGATGAAGGGTTTAGGCCCGAAACGTCAAGTTTTCCTTCTCCTATGATGCTGCTTGACCTGCTGTGTTCATCCAGCCCCATGCTTGTTATCTCGGATTCTCTAGCATCTGCAGTACCTTTTATCTCTGTCAGGGATACCAATTCTGAGTGTTGCTATAGTGAAAGTGTGCCCTGTAGGCTATGAGACAGATACATACATACATACAAATTAAGAATAGGCCTTTAAACCCCTCAAAACCGCTTCACTATTCAAGAAGATTGTGGCTGATCTGATTGTGGCATTATCTCCATTTTTTTGTTTATTCCCAATATCCTTTGATTCCCTTGTTAGTCATGAAGCTTCCCCTCCCCCACCCCCCCATTTAAAAATATTAAACGATCCATCGTCCTGGTTGATTCTGTTCCAACTCATCTTGATGCTGAATGCTGCTATCAAAACTCTAGTCAATCTTCTCGAAAGAGAGCAGTCACAACTTCTCCAATCTATCCATGTGGCTGTTCCTCAAGTTATTCTCGTATTTTTGTCTCCTACATGCTACCAGTGAAAAGTTTGAATCACCCTATTCCATGATGTCATTATATACTTCTGGAGCAGGTGGGACTTGAACCCAACTCTCCTGGCTCTGAGGTAGGGACACTACCATTGCATCACAGGAACTTTCTTCTCTTTCCACCATAGATATTTTTAAACAATGTGTTCAGAGATGTTAAGATGTAACTCTGGAGCAGCTGAGACTTGAACCCAGGGCTCGTGGATCAGGAGTAGGGAAAATAGCACTGTGCCACTACAGCCCACACTTTCCACCATTGATATTTTCTAGTCAACTAGCTCAGAAATGTTATTGCACACTTCTGCTCCAAGTGAGACTTGAATCCAGACTTCCTGCTTCAGAGTACTATTGTGCCACAAGAGTCACTTTCTACTATAAAAAGATGTCATTTATTGCTTACACCTGACTCGGATTCTGGGAGACTGGTCGCTGGATGTCTACAGCACTATTTTCAGCCTTCTATCCTGGTGTATCAATATTCCTGGTGTGGGCACAAGGGAATGTCCTTCGCAAATCTGAGAAGCCAGTTCACAGATATCTGTCTTCTAGAATCAGAACTATTCTAATGTCAATATAGAAGTACTTGTTTTCATTACAAAGGAGACAAACTTAAATCTCCAAAGAACAATTAGCATGTGATGTCAATAAAGTAGGCAATGATCTGTCTTTTCTTTTGTAGGCAAAAGGTAGACTTGCATAACTTACCTGTCTTGTGTAAGATATATAGTCATTCCTAATAATGATGAATTTACAACTTCAAAGAGGCAGCCTAAGCCTGTGCGGACATTCTCCTAACATCACAGAAGGTACATGTCCTGAAGTGTAAATATTACGTATAAACTTTGAGTAATTGTGCTCACCTAAATTGTCAGTTGCAGCACTGCCATCACTGATTTCAATAATTATTCTGGGCAAAATTATTCCATGGAAACATAAAATATATTAAGAAAAAAATTCTGTTCCACTATGTAAATGTTACAGGAGCTTGACTTTTTTGATAAGCTGCCATAACTTCCTTTTTTGTTAATGATACCTTTAAATACAGTCTAATGTAATAGCTACACGCCTGCACAAATCTCGTAAAGACCATTGTCTCTTTAAAGATTCTCCTGCTAGCAACCTCACTTGGTACAGAGAAGATGATTCTGAAAATGTCTATGCTCTTATGGATCTGCACTTCTTTTGACCTGTCTTTTGGCCGATGGCTCCTGTGCTGACCTGTTAAACAGAGCAGAATAATTCCATGTGCTTTTTGATGCAAATAAATAATATTTTGCGTTATTTATAACTTTATAAAACTCTGCTGTCTTAAGGTACTGCCAGCTTTTATTCACTTTAGTTGGCCTAAAAGATGTCTTTCTTCATTTACTTGAATTACAAAAATATCACACTGTGTTGTTGCTCAATGAATGGTGAACCACAAAACTGTCGAGGAGGCCTCTGTATCGCGGAAACCAAGCAGAGGCTTGGGGACCACTTTGCAGAACACCTACGCTTGGTTCGCACTAAACAACTGCACCTCCCAGTCGCGAACCATTTCAACTCCCCCTCCCATTCCTCAGACGACATGTCCATCCTGGGCCTCCTACAGTGCCACAATGATGCCACCCAAAGGTCGCAGGAACAGCACCTCATATTCCGCTTGGGAACCCTGCAGCCCAATGGTATCAATGTGGACTTCACAAGCTTCAAAATCTCCCCTCCCACTACTGCTTCCCAAAACCAGCTCAGCTTGTCCCCGTCTCCCTAACCTGTCCTTCCTCCCACCTATCCCCTCCTCCCACCTCAAGCCCCACTCCCATCTCCTAACTACTAAAGTCATCCCGCCCCCTTGACCTGTCCGCCCTCCCTGGACTGACCTATCTCCTCCCTAACTCCCCACCTATACTCACCTTTACTGGCTTCATCCCCGCCTCTTTGACCTGTCTGTCTCCTCTCCACCTATCTTCTCCTCTATCCATCTTCTATCCACCTCCCCCTCTCTCCCTATTTATTTCAGAATCCCCTTACCCTCCCCCATTTCTGAAGAAGGGTCTAGGCCCAAAATGTCAGCCTTCCTGCTCCTCTGATGCTGCTTGGCGTGCTGTGTTCATCCAGCTCTACACCTTGTTACATCATAAATTCAGCCTAATGTGGCTGATCCAATTCAGTTTATGAGCAATGCTGAAACCCAAGATATTAAAGGTGGAGAATTCAGCAATGATAACACTGTTGGATGCTAAGGGGAGGTTGTTAAGACTCTCTTCTGGGAGATGGTCAATGACCGGTACTTAAGTGGCATGTATGCTACTTGCCAACTACCAGCCCAAGCCTGGGTGTTGTTCAGATCTTACTGGGTGTGAGCATGGAACCGTTTCAGTAATCCACAGAGCCATGAATAGAGCTGCACACCATGCTGTCATGAGTGAACCCTCCATGCTCTTGAAATCATCACCTGATCATAGACTGTGGTTTGAAGGTACAAAAGGACTCAGGCTCCATTTTAACTGGTGGCCATGTATTTAAGACTGAAATAGGCTTTTTTTTAAATAATTAAGGTCATCAAAGATTATGTGGATAAGGTAGAAAAGTGGGCTTGAGGACTATTTGGTAAGCCATGATCTCACTGATTAGCAGACCATCCCAATGGGATGACTGACCCACTTTCGTTCCATCAGCTTACAATCTTATTTAAAGCATGGCATTCTTATGAAAGGGTGCTACATTTTGTAACTGAATATCTTATTACTGGTTTTGACAATAAAATACCTGGGAGCCGTAATAAATGTCTGCTGAATCTTTCAGTACCACAGTACCATGTCTAGTTCTCATGTCACAGGAACTAACATAAGCTTTGCCATATCTAGTACAAATGCCCATGCCAAACCATGGTGGCAGAGGGGAAGCAACAGAATCCAATTATGTGAGAAAAATAGAAAGAGTCCAAGTTCTCCAAGATAGGCATTTGGAAGGTTCATTGAATATCAGCTAGGTGACAGCCCTGGAATTCAAAACATTTTAGATAGTCAAACCTGCCAATTTTTGAGAGTTGAGATCTGTAACTTAAAGGGTCTTAAGGAGCTCCCTTTTTTCTGCTTAAAATATAAATTCTGTCAAAATAAAACATTGCCTCTTTTCTTTTCTGAAGAAAGAATCAGTGTGTTCACCAATTTAGCAGAAAACAGTCAAAGGCTTCAAATCTCTCCTGACGGAACTTGTACCTTATGAAAATGATAAAAAAGCAAGTAGACTGAACTAAGCTGGCTTACCTAGACGGAGAGGTCAGTTAGTTCTGCTCTTTTGTCTCCCCAATGCAATACCAAGGTAAAAGGGAAGTCCTTGTGAAGATATTGTTGCTTATTTGGCATGACAGGAACCTGCTAGTGCAGGCCACTGCATATTAAGGGAACAGTGTAAAGTTGACTAAAGCCCAGTAAAGGAACAATGGCAGTGAAATATAAAGCAAAACAGTACAAGAAAGGGGAAAAGTAAAAAGAAAAAGAGAAAAAAGGAAAACAAGTAAAAGAAAGCAACAACATATAAACCTTTCACTCTACTTTTGTAAGAACAAAGCCCTTTGACAAGAAATGGCAGCCCAGCACTTAATTATGGATCAGATAGGCAATGATATTATTACTGAAATATAACTGTTCAAGAAAAATGAGCTACTTGGTTACAGTTTATCACTCCTGCCTAAATACTGTCCAGCTTTTCTTCACATCATCTAAACATACCTAGGACATTGGCATGTGCAGTAAATCTGGTTACGGCCAAGTCTGACTCCAGAATACAACACAAGTGACTGACAAGACCGTACAACAACACAACAGCAAGGAAAGTAGAAACACATTTCCTGTATTCAATTTAAGATTAGTTCTCTTGCCAAGAAGTATGATATCAGTATGCCAGAAATCGTCTCTACTTATTCTCGAAGAAGGACATTTCTTGTTCTTTGATCTTATATATTTCTTGGACAGTTATGGAAAGAATGTTCTGCCTTTAAATATGTGACCCGCAAATGGATATCTTCTATTGCTGTTTTAGCAAACCACCTTACATTGGCTCCTCTTATGGCATGCATAGCACTCAGTGTTAAGGGCTTGGCGGGCTTGGTGGCATTATGGATTTTCCATTGCAATGAAATAGTGGTAGTGACTGTGCCTTCTTCTTAAATATTACTGTTACATTGATTATCCTCCAATAGATTGATTGGACCAAGTCTAAAATGAAGGTCTGGTTCCAGGAAGCTTCCCTGTCACCTTGAATACAATGTTGTGAAGTTCAGCCTGTCTAATGAACAACACTGATTTTGACACCTTATAGTTGGATTGCAAGATTCCTGATATATCTTCATCTAGCCCCTACAGTATAATATGGTCTCTTAGCTCATCTCTCAATGCTCCACATTGGTAAGTATCAGTAAGACAATACAGGTCATTTATCAAAGAATCAATAGCCTCCCCTTGATCCTGGCTGAGACAATTGAATTTTATCTGGTCTATTATAAGATTGCATCGTTAAAATGAAATAAGAATCAAAGACCTGAATGAGATATTCCTATTTGGTGGATTCTTCTTCAATCTCTTGGTTAAATTAGAAAATTGTTGGCACATCTGCTGTTTGCTTACGGCAGTACACCAACCTGATTCTTCTCAGGCTTCTGAGCATGTCCAGAGATAGTCTGGTATCTGTTGAAAAAGCAATGCCAATTGATGCATTGTGTGGTTTGGTCAAGGCCCTCTATGTGGTCTAAAGGCTCAGGAACAGTGAAATGTTTTTTCATTCGTTATAGTAAAAGCAAAATACTGTAGATCTGAAATAAAAACAAAGTACTGGAGAAACTTAGCAGGTCTCGTGGCATCTGTGGAGAGAATGATGACTTTTCTACAGAACGTTTTCTATTATTCTGTGTAGTTCTGTTCAATCATTTGGAAACAGAGAGTTCGTTGGTAATTTTCTGCAGTGCAGCATGCCAACTTGAATGCTTTTAAGTTTCCCTTCTCTATCAGCACTGGCTGGAGCCCTTTGTAAATTATTCACACAGAGTGGTCACCATCACTGAACATGTATGACTTGACCAAGTTCTGGATGCTTTGGACAGACAAGGACTGGATACCAAACTGGTACAAAAAGATGAATTTTTATTAACTATTTACTTGGTATAGAGCCATCGTTCAGCAAGACTTTACGAGAACTTTTTCTACACAGTTCCTAGCTCCATGTGATCAGATATCAGCTAACATCACTGATGAGGCATATGGGTCTATCTACAGCACGTACACTATCGCGGTTCAAGAAGACAGCTCACCATCACCATCACCTCCAGGGCAAGTAGCAATGGATAAGAAATACTGGCCCAACTGGCTGTGCCCACATCCCACCAACAAATAAAACAGAATGCAGTTAGCTATTAGCATAACTATTAATCCAATCTACTAGACGAAGTGAAAGAAACATTTGTGGAAGGTGTGATGCTACCATTTTGTGAGCAAGGATAGTAGCCTGAACAGGTCCCCCATCTCACCTTTTGGGATTCACGATTAGAAAACGACTGCAATGAGAATCGTGAAGGCTGTTCAAAATCCTTCTGTTGTCCTAGTCGATGCGAACAGTGGTAATAACAATACTCCAACAAAAGAGTTGAAGGGTAATGTTGTAGCAATGTATAAGCTGGATCTAAGGAACTATGTTAGACTCATGTTCCAACGAAAATGATCTTAAAGAAGCAGAACGGCATGGACAAAGACTTCAGATTACAATATAAATTGAGAGAAATGGTCTTTCTTGTGGGCCCGATCGATGTTTCACTGCCTCTGAGGGGCTGACTACCAGAAAGGACCTGAAAACGAAAACAAAAAAAAAATGCATTGACAAATTTTCACAGTCTGCTTAAACCGATGGAAAGCTAAACGTGAGTGGCCTCTCCAAGGTCTCTTCTCTGTCCCTCAGCTCCCTTGTGTGATTTGTTTGCCAGGGATCATTTGCAGATCTCCCCACGCTTCATTTGTCATAGTTTTTGCATCGCCGTTGCTGGCTTTCAAATTCTCGGGTTCTCTGTGTGTGTGCGTGTTTTGTTTAAATGTTGCTCCGCCAACAGTTTGCAACGCCTCCTGGTCACCGGCACACTTACGGTCTGTGACACTGCGTGGCTGGAGAGACTTCAGTTCCTGATTCGGCACTTCCATTTACAGCCTCCGTGCTCGCATACGGAGACGTTGCAGTGTCAGAAGTTTACAGCCGCTGACTCCTCTTGCGTGTGACAATGCATAACTAATTTCACACAGTGAATGATGGCAGCCGGGACTCCAGGGGCCTTTATTTTTGTAGGGGAGGGGGAGAGAAGAGAAGGGGGAAACCATATCGCTTAAAAACAACATTTTGCAACCAGGGATTGCAGATGCAGCGAATGGCAGATCTCGTGAAAGTGGGCCTTTTATAAAGTGTTCTCAGAATTTATGTTCTGAAGAAGGGTCTAGACCCGAAACGTCAGCTTTCCTGCTCCTCTGATGCTGCTGGGCCTGCTGTGTGCATCCAGCTCCTCAGATTCTCCAGCAACGGCAGTTCCTACTATCTCTCAGAATTTATCACCTCGTTGTGCTGTTTGTGTGTGGTGTGGTCCTTTCCATTCACTGGAGCACGTTTTCGGCTTTGCTACAAAGGACCTGCTGTGCACCTCTGACCATGTTTTGTTTATGACAAAAGCGCATTAAGGTTTGTGCCCTGAACGCTACCGGAGATTTAGAGAATGGTCAGTTTTTAAAAAAAATCATATCTGCGTGGCTGCAGCAACAACATTAAAAACAAGGCACGGCACGAGAAAGATATAAAAAGTGACATTTCAGCCGGAATGGAAGAGAGAATAAAGCTTATGGTTCCCATATCCATTGATATCACTATCTTTGTAGCCCGATCAAGATTGATCTGACGCCAATGCCACGAATAGTTCTTCTTTATTGTACAGATATTGTCTGAATATGATGCAGATCAAAGAATCATGCCGCACAGAAGGAAGCCATTCGGCCCACTGTAGCCACGCCAGCTCTTCGAAACATCTAATTGGCCCCACTCCTGCTCCTTCCATCGAGCCCGACGTTTCTTTCTCTCTCTCTCTCTCTTTGAGCACTTACCCAATTCCCTTTCGAAAGTTACCTTTGAATCTGCTTCCCCAGCTTTCAGGCTGCTCAGTTCTGATGATGACAATTTGCTCTGCGCAAAAGTTTTCTCACTGTGCTCCTGGATTTTTTTTATTTGCCAATTATCTTTAATGTGTGCTTTCCTGTTACCAACGCTTCTGGCAGTGAAAAAAGAAAGTACAGCCTGTTTTCACCTTTGTTTCTTTTGCTCTCCTAAGATGCTGCCCCGCTCAGTGTGTTTCCAGCATTTATATTTTTGTATCATATTTCCAACATCAACAATAAGTCTTGACTAACTAACTTACTGAAATGTCTTATTTTCAACATCTCTTTTAAACAAACTTCACCTTAGACTTTGCTGCTTCAAAGAGAACAGTTCTGGCTTCTTTCACCTTTTATGATTGTAGGATTTCTGAAATATCCCCAACCACAATCTTCAATATTCACTCTCCTGTCCACTGGCACAGTTGCAGACGCATGTATATCCCAGCATTGCAGCACCTCACCAAGGATCCTCCAACAGGACCTTTCAAACCCACAACCTCTACCGCCTAGAAGGAGAAGATCAGGATAAATCCATGGCAACACCACGGCCCTCCAAGCCACTCACCAACCTGACTTGTAACTGTATTGTTATTCCTTCACTGTCACTGGGTCAAAAAACCTAGGACTCTAACCCAACCCCAACACCACTGAGCCTACCACTAGATAGGCTACAGCTGTTCAAGAAGGCAGTTCACCTCTACTATCTCAGGGATATTAGAGAGATGCAATAAATGTTGGCTTTACTTGTGATGCTGACATCCTGTGAAAGACTAAATGAAATGCAGTATCTCTTTACATAAAGTAGATTTTCTGGCTTTACTGAGCAGACTAAATAGGTCAAAATAGATACCTTGGCATGCATTCGAATAGCAGACAGAATCAGATAATTGCATGGGTACATGATTCGAAGACTGTGTTAGACATCAAATAGCTGCCTAATTTATGCATGATTTGGCACTTTGAAAATCAATGTTAATAGAGCACTTCAAGCTGTAAGAAAGTATGGGTCTGATAAACATTGATATTCTCTTAGCTATAGAATTATGTAAGGACTGTTGCTGGGAATCTAGGACAAATCTTACAATGTCCTCTTCCACAAGGGCAGCATGGTGGCTCAGTGGCTATCACTACTGCCTCACAACACCAAAGATCTGGGTTTGATTCCAGCCTTGGGCGACTGTGTGGAGTTTGCAAGCTCTCCCTGTATCTGCGTGGGTCTTCTCCAGTGCTCTGGTATCCAAAGTCCAAGATGTGCAGGTTAGGTGGACTGGCCATACTAAATTGCCTATGGTGTCCAGAGATGTGCAATCTAGGTGGATTGGCCTTGGGAAATGCAGGGATTACAGGGATAGGGTAGGGGGCTGGGTCTGGGTGGGATTTTCTTTGGAGAGTCGATGTGGACTTGTTGAGCCGAATGGCCTGCTTCCACACTGTAGGGATTCTATGATTCTACTCTATGATTCTGCAACCCCCACCCACCCATAGCTGCTAAACCTATGTTGGTAATGGTTTTTAGTGCAAGCAGCACACACTGGTGCTTTCAGTTCTTCTAAATACCATTGTAACGTGTGAAAACCATACCTAGAATGATCACAGCAGTAGGCAAAGCATCATTGTAAATTTCCACAAACACAGAAATACTAGAAATATGTAATTGGCTTGTCTGACGGGTCAATATCTCAGGTACAAACCCTTTCACCAAAACTGAACTGGAAGACAGCCAAGTACTGAACAAAGGAAGGATTAAAGAGGAAAGAAAAATCACTAGCATACATTTGTGGAATTAATCTTATTTCAAAGAGATGGCTAAAGGATATATCACAGATTTTTTTTGTTTTGTACATTAGACAAAAAAAAATGGA
This sequence comes from Ginglymostoma cirratum, assembly GCA_024137785.1. NCBI lineage: Eukaryota > Metazoa > Chordata > Chondrichthyes > Orectolobiformes > Ginglymostomatidae > Ginglymostoma > Ginglymostoma cirratum. The sequence goes on from JAHRHZ010000267.1 coordinate 14,085,285, forward strand.
AATGGCTGGATAACCAAAGTTCATCTCCACATAATGAGTAATTAAGGCCATGAAGAGGCATGGAAAATATACACTCATACAAACATGTTTTAAGATGGAGACACATGAAGTGGGCAATGGCTGAACAAAATGGAAAAGGAAATAATGGAGAAATCTATTGTCTGAACATTCTGAAGCCACAATCGGATCAGAAGATTACCAAGCAACTCAAAAAAATAGTGCTAGATCCTATGTTGAAATGTTGTGTTAGCAAAATGAAACCTCACTAGTAGAAAACTTAGTGAATCAAATCAAATGTATGGTGATAAATGACCCTTCTTCTTTGGAGGGCAAAATGATTTTGAATGAAGGGCGGTGCTTGTCAACATTTAATACTTTCCCAAATGATGTTGAAAACCAAGTTTCAGGATTTTGGAGGAGGCTCCATCTACAGGCATACTTCAATCACATCTTCAAAATACCAAGAAACCTGAGATCTGTTCTGATTAATTCATAAAAATCAGAATGTATTTATATGGAAGGCAGCTGCATTCTTGTTTGATTCACAGTTAAACATATTAATTTGCATTCCCAATTACATTTTGCTGTACTTCATTAGTTGGCTTTGCAGGGCAGTCTGTCATTGATTTTTTTTTTTCCTCTTCTGACAGCACTTTATTTATTTTATCAAAATTAATTGACATGCAGTAACAAACAATTTAGTGAGAAAGGAAATTCCTTTGAGTTATCTGTAGCCCTTAATTATTTGAATATGAAAAGTAAGTTCCTTAAGGAGCAAAAAAGTCTGGTGCAAAATGTTGAAATGTTTTGATTCCATCCACCACTATTCCTGGATCCTTACATTACACCCATTCATATGTATTTGAATGTATCAGAGGAGATGTGACTTCATCAGATCAGATGTCACAACATTGTGCTATTGGTTGAAGATGAAACTTGAAAGGGGATAAATTATCAAAAATGTCTTAAAGGTGGAAAGAGAGGCTGAGAGAGCTTTTGGGAGGGATTTCCAGCATTTAAGAGTTTATCAGCTGCAGACAAATTTGCTAATGATGGAGGGATTAAAATTGGAATGTGCAATATGTTCCTTAAATTAATAAAACCTTGGGAGCTCGTCGGGCTGGAGGAAATCACGGCAGGGTGGGGCAGCAGGGTTGGACGGTGAGTGATACAGGGGCTGTGGCAGAATTTAATGGTCAACTATGCCAGAATTTGCAGATAGATTAAAAAGGAATTATTTGTCTTTTTCGGGGTCAATGTAGATATTGTAGAGGCAATTTTTTTTTGTATTTTTACTTGTGGACTGAAATGGGAATGAGATTGTTCTTGAGTCATAGAGTCGTAGAGCTGTACAGCATGGAAACAGACCCTTCGGTCCAACCTGTCCACACAGACCAAATACCCTAAATTAATCTCGTCCTATTTGCCAGCATTTGGCCCAAATCCCTCCAAACCCTTCCCATTCATACGTCCATGCAGATGCCTTTTACATGTCATAATTGAACCAGCCTCCACCACCTCCTCTGGCAGCTCATTCCACAAACACACCACCTTCTGCATGAAAAAGTTGCTCCTTATGTCCCTTTTAAATCTTTCTCCTCTCACCTTAAATGTATGCCTTCTAGTTTTGGACTGTCCTACCCTGGGGAAAAGAGCTTGGCTATTCACTCTATTCATTGTGAAGATGAAGGATTGTTGCACATTTTAAAAGCTACCTGACACACATTGTAAGTACCATTTACACTGCTGCTTGTTCAAGCAGTGAGGGAAATCTAGTAGCAAACAAGTTGGAGCCAGGAAGTGTGTACTAATGGAGTAGCTGATTGGTCTGGGACATTATGACTTTGTTGTCAAAGACAAAGGCCTTCAGCTTGCCAACAACTATGTGATTGGCTCCCAGGTAATTGAACGGCTTGTAGGTGAGAATGTTTGTGCAGAAGTTATTGGATCGCTGAAAAACGAGCTGTCTTTTACTCTGCAGTTAACAAAAAAACACCTCAAGTCTGAAGAAACCCAGTTATTTCCCCTCTTCAGTTGCCGTTAGCTGTTACACTTAACAAATAAGTCATAGATTGTTAAATGTGAATGATTCACTCTGAGTACCTCAAAGGAAAATAGAGAAGCAGCAAGTTCTGACAAGCCAAAAAATCAACTCGGAGAACCCTGAGGACAGGGACAAATGGACTCCCATCACAGTCTTTCCCTCCACCCATGACACCCAAGTTTTGTTTTGTTCTGTGTCTAACTGTTTGTCTCTGTGTATGTGTGTATAAGGAAGTCTTGTAAGGACATGTTATATATTGACAATTTATAATTGCTCACTTGTAGCCAGAATCCATTTATTTATTTATGACAGCAATTGTTGTTAAGTACAGAAACCTGGTCTGTGCTTTCTAAAAGACAGATATATTGGGGAAGTCTGTGTACATTGATAAAATCTTTAACTTTCATGGTGACTCCAGGAAAACTGGGGCTTGATTTCCAGTCCACTAGCCCAGTGATCCGTAACAATATAATTTGTGATTTTGATGAGAACATTTTGAGTACGATGTTGGAGGGTGAAAATCCAACTTGAGGGGGAAATTCAAACATGGAATCCCAAGGAAAATGGTGGTGACTTTGGCAAGGAAAGGAGCTTCAGAATGGAGCAGCAGTTTGCAAGGGCAGCGAGATAAAGCCTTTGTTTTGAGGAGAGAAATGATAAAGTAGATTTAAAAGGGGAAAAACAATTATGTGTTGACAAAATTGTTGATAATATAGGCTAACATAGAAGCAGGGAAAGGAGGTCAGGTAATCAGCAGTTGAGTGGGAATAGATTGAGGAAGTAGGATGAGTGTCTTATGAACAACTTGAGCTCCAAGATGCAATAAGGGGAGATAGGAGAGAAGCCAAAGAACGCTGTGATTTCAGAGCTAGGGTAGTAAAGATCTTTTGAGGAAGTTTGTTCTCGTGGTGTCGGGAAGGGAGGAAAACAACAGAGGCCATTGGTTGGATTGTCTTAATCCTTCTGGCAAAGCAGTGCAAAGTAGCTTACATTTATTGCTGAGGGTGAGAGTGGAGAAAGCAGACGGTTGAGGTTATGATTAGGAAGACAGTTTGTGGTGAAGAGAAGCCATATATCATTTCTGTTTTCCTTGATTATCTTTGATTAGTGGGCAGTATTGCCAATGGAGAGCAGAACTGACAATGCCCCATTCTCCCAGTTTCGCCATCTCTGTTGTCACCTTCCATACAGCACTTCTGATATAACTTTGTTTCTCTTCAATCAAGTGGTCAATAATCAAGCTCTCTTCAATATTGTGGTCAACAGGGGCCTGAATTATGTATTTCCCATTTCCAGAACTTCACCTCTTGTCCTCCCTCCCTGAACTGTGGTAGACTTTCCCTTGTCCTCACCCTTCTCTAATTCAGTATTCAAGAAATCAACCTCTGCCATTTCCAGCTCCTCCAATGTGATGTCATCACCAAACACACATTTTTGCTCCTCCCCTTTCAGTATTCCGAAGGAATTGTTCTTTCCTCGGTGTGTTGTACTCCATGATGAAGAAAGGAAAAACGGATAACTGATTCCTGTGCTGCCACCACCTCTCACTTTCAATACAGGCAGCTTCCGAAATGTTGGCCAGGCAGCATCAGAGGAGCAGGAAAGCTGACGTTACAGGACGGGACCCTTCTACAGAAAGGTCCCAACCCAAAACATCAACTTTCCTGCTCCTCTGATGCTGCCTGGCCTGCTGTGTTCCTCCAGCTCCACACTGTGTTATCTCTGACTCCAGCATCTGCACTTCTTACTATCTCTGAGCTTCTTAAATGTCCCCTCCTATGAGATATAGACATTCCAAATTGAGGGATGACTGCTTTGTTCCTCAGTTACACACTGTCCCTTTAAATTTTAGATCTGGTAGTTCTGAGTTCTGAAATTCCTGCCTGAGGCTCTGCCCCTCAGAGGTAGCACACTAATATTTTACACAGACAAAACAAGATCAATTCAAGTACCTTGTGACTCGGTCTCTGGGCAGTCCAAGGATCTCACAGTAAGTCAAAGAAGACCCATGTAAGTTGCCAGATTTCACTGGGTGAGTTACTGAGGGCAGGGGAGACAAGTATGAGTTTCATTAAAATGGGAGACAGGATTAAGTTACATAATACTTAAGTTTCATGCAAGTGGGAAATTTAAGGCAAGAATCTGACATGCAAACACCTGCACAATTCCCAATATCCAGCTGCCACCTTGCCTACTTCAATGGGCTCATAAGAACATTTGAGCAGAAAGATGGAATTCAGCCACTTGAGCCTGCTCTAGATCATTTACCTCAAAAATTCCTATGCTATCCCCATTTCTCTTGATGTCATTTGTACATCTTACTTAATGACTGCACTTCCACAGTCCTTTGGGGAACCTAACTCCAAAGATTCACCAACTTCACAGTGAAGAAGTTCCTTCTCATCTCAGTCCTTAATGGCTTACCTGTTATTCTGAGACAGGTTTCTAAGGCCCAGACAGGGGAAACATCCCTTTGAGAATTTTGCAAGTTACTTTGAAATCACCTCTCATGCTTCCAAGCTCCAGAGAATACAGACCCTGTCTCATCAAGTTTTCTTCACAGGACATTCCAGCATCCCAGGAATCAGCCCAATGAACATCCACCATACTCCCTCTGTGCCAAGTCTTTCTTTCCTTAGGCAAGGAGTCCAGAAATGCACACGATACTCCAGGTACAGTCTCATCAGTGTTCTATAGAGCTGAAGTGAGATTTCTTTGCTTCTGTACTCACACCCTCTTGCAATAAAAGTTAACATACCATTTGTTTTCTGGACTGCTTGCTGCACTTGCATGGTGGTAGTTTTTTTTAAAAACCTGCTTTCCTAATCAACCTGTTCAGAGATGATATTGCACAAGTCTAGAGCAGGTGGAACTTGAACCTAGGCCTCTCAGTCCAAGGGTAGGGACACTGCCACAAGAGCCACCTTCACCCGCATGTTAGTACTCAATGACTTATGAACAATGATACCTGGGTCACTTTGGACATCAATTCTTTCTCATCTCTCACTATTCAAGAAATACTCTGCTCATTCATTTCTTCTACCAAAGTGGACAACCTCATACTTGGGTTCACGTTATATATTATCTGCAACATTCTTGACCACTCACTCAGCCTGTCTAAGTCTCCTTAAAGCCTCTTTGTGTCCTCCTTACAAACTCACAATCCCACCCAGTTGTGTGTCATCTGCAAACTTGTGTACATCATTTTTGCTGCCCATATGCAAGCAATTGACAAAGGTAGTGAACACTTGACATCTAAACACAGATACCCGTTGTCACAGCCTACCAACCTGAGAACAGAGTCATTGAGTTATACAGCATGGAAACAGAGCCTTCAGTCCAACCTGTCCATGCTAACCAGATATCCTAAACAGATCTACTCCCATTTTCCAGCGTTTGGCTCATATCATTCTAAACCCTTCCTATTCATAAAATCCAGTTGCCTTTTAAATGCTGTAATTGTACCAGCATCCACTACTTCCTCTGGTAGTTCATTCCATAAGGTCCTTTTTAAATCTTTCCCCTCTTGCCTTAAACCTATGCTTCCTAGATTTAGACTCCCTTACCCTGGGAAAAAGACTTTGGCTATTCACCCTAACCATGCCCCTCATGATTTTATAAACCTGTATAAGGTCACCTCTTCAGCCTCCGACACTCTAGGGAAAATAGCCCCAGCCTATTCAGCCTCTCCCAATGGCTCAAACGGTCTAATCTCAACAACATCCTTGTAAATCTTTTCTGAGCCCTTTCAAGTTTCACAACATCTTTCCTATAGCACAATTGTATGCAGTGTTCTGAAAGTGGCCTAAACAATGTTCTCTGGACCCAAAACGTTAACTCTGTTATTTCCTTCACAGATGCTGCCAGACCTTCTGAGCCTTTCCAGCAACTATGTTTTTGGTCCTGTACAGCTGCAATATGACATCCCAACTCCTATACTCAATGCACTGGCCAATGAAGGCAGGCATACCAAATGCCTTCTTCACCATCCCGTCTACCTGTCTCTCCACTTTCCAAGAAACTATGCACCTGCACCCCCAGGTTTCTTTACAAGATAACACTTCCCAGGGCCTTAACATTAACTTACATAAGTCCTGCCCCGATTTGCTTACCAAAATACAACACCACACATTTATATTAATTGAACTTCATCTGCCATTCCTCAGCTTATTTGGCCCATCTGATTAAGGTCCCATTGTAATCCAAGATAACCTTCTTCACTGTCCACTACACCACCAATTTTAGTGTCATCTGCAAACTTACTAACCAAACCTCCTTATATTCACATTCAAATCATTTTGCAGTGGACCCAGCACCGATCCTTGAAACATATCAGTGGCCACAGGCCTCCAGTCCGAAAAACAACCCTTCACCCTACCCTGTCTCTTACCTTCAAGTCAATTTTGTATCCAATTGTCTATCTCCCCCTGGATTCCATGTGGTCTAACCTTGCTAAACAGTGTATCATGCAGAATCATGTCAAACACCTTGCTGAAATTCAACTGTTGCTGCTCGTGTGAAGGACAAGGCTGGTGTAATGAATGCTGGATGACTAGAAAAATTGGGGCTCTGGTCAAGAAAAAGAAGGAGGCATATGTTACATACAGACAGCTAAGATCAATTCCAGCCTTGGACAACTGTCTGCGTGGAGTTTTCACATTCTCCCTATGTCTGCATAGGTTTTCTCCAGGTGTCCCGGTTTTCTCCCACAATCCAAAGATGTACGGGTTAGGTGGATTGGTCATGCTAAGTTGCTCATAGTTTCCAGGGATGCGTAGGCTAGCTGGTTTAGCTGAGGGAAATGCAGGGTTACACGGATAGGGTAGGGAGGTAGGTCTGGATGGGAGGCTCTTCAGAGGGTTGGTGTGGACTCAATTGGCTGAATAGCCTGCTTCCATACTGTAAGAATTCTTTGATTCTGTGAGTGAATATCTAGAAAAGTATAACAGCAGTAGGAGTATACTGAAGAGGGAAATCAGGAGGGCAAAAAGGGGACATAAGATATCTTTGGCAAATAGGTTTAAGAGAATCCAAAGAGATTCTATAAATATATTTGGACAAAGAGTAACTAGGGAGAGAATACGGTCCCTTAAAAATCAACAAGGCTGTCTATGCATGGAATCAGAGGAGATGGGTGAGATACTAAACAAGTATTTTGTGTCAGTATTTACTGTGGAGAAGGAAATAGAAGTTAGAGAACTTGGGGAAATAAAATAGTGATATCTTGAAAAGTGTCTATATTACAGAACAGGAGGCACTGGATGCCTTAAAATGCATAAAAGTGGATAAATCCCCAGGATCTGATGAGGTGTATTCCAGAATTTTATGGGATGTCAGGAAGGAGATTGCTGGGCTCCTTACTGAGATATTTGTATCACGATAGCCATGAGTGAGGTGCTGGAAGACTGGAGGGTGACTAATACGGTGCCATAATTTAAGAAAGGTGATAAGGAAAAGCCAGGGAACTATAGATCAGTGAGCCTGATATCTGTGGTGGGTAAGTTGTTGGAGGGGAATCTGAGGGACAATATTTACATGCATTTGGAAAGGCAAGGACTGATTGGGGATAGTCAACACAGCTTTGTGCGTGGGAATTCACGTCTCACCAACCTGATTAAGTTTTTTGAAGAAGTGATAAAGAGGATTGATGAAGACAGAGCAGTAGATGTTGTCTATATCCACTTTAGCAAGGTGTTCAACAAGGTTCCTCATGGTAGACTGGTTAGCAAGGTTAGATTGCATAGAATCTAGTGGAGCTAGCCAATTGGAAACAAAATTGGCTTGAACATAGGAGACCAAGGGGAGTGGTAGAGGATTGTTTTTTTCACACTGGAGGCCTGTGACCAATGGTGTGTCACAAGGATTGGTGTTGAATCTGAAGGTTTTGTCATTTATGATCCATTATTTCTACTCTCTGATTTCCACCTATTAACCAATTTTCAATCCATGCTTGTATAATTACATCAATCCCATGCACTTACATTTGGTTTATTTAACCCCTTTGTGGGACTTCAACAAAAACCCTTTCAAAATCCAAATACACTGGTGCACAACTACTGGATCCCTCCTATCAACTCAGCTGATAACATCTTAAAAAAAACAACCAGGTTTGTCAACACACAGCTTCCCCTTCATAAATCCATGTTGTAACTGTCCAGTCTATTACTTTCTAAATATCTAGTAATCACATCCTTTTTAATAGATTCTAGTATTGACCCTTCTACTGGCAGGAGGCTGATGGATTTGAACTTCCTTGGTTCCTCACCCTCCTTTCCAAAATGGTGGTGTTACCTTAGCAATCTTCTGACCTGCACACTCCACGCAATCTATTCCATTTCTCTTGCCGCAAATGCTGTTCCTAAATATTTCCAGCATATGCTATTTTAATTTCCAGTGATGTGTTTTGTGATTCAGTCAGATCTGGCAATGGATGGTTAAACCAATTGTCGGGTAAAAGATTTCTAATCTGTATTCCTTTTGACTCAAGACTGCAAAAGTAAGGGTTATACCTGGGCAATGACTAGGATGATAGCATGTAATCACTTTAATAGGATAAAGAAGATGAAAGATGCTGAAGAAGGTGTGATTTATTGGAGCATGTTGTCATGATGAATCATAGGCCAAAGGCTAGATAGTGGGAAGTTGAAAGTGCATCGTGAAGAGACTTGAAGGAGAGTTTTTTTAAAACCAGAGAGATTCACAGAAAAAAAAAGGGATAGGGAGAGGGAAGTGGATATGGATAAAGAATAACATATGGAAAAGATTAGTGATTTCCTTACTAATGGGATTTATGCTGACTGGAGCAATTCAGCCTGGGGAAACAAGAGGCTGGTCATGAATATCAGTAGAAGTATTTATATGAGAGAGGGATTCAGACAAGAAATGGCAATGCAACCGTTTCTGTCAAAGAGAAGTTTATCTCATCATGAAGCTTTCAAGGTGGATTCTTCTAAGCAATCAAAAAGGATACCTGCACATCAGTTGGCACTGAATAAACATATTAGTAAGCCACAAGCAACATATGGTCCACTTCGATCACTATCCAAAAGAAATACATATAAAACTGAGGAACATGGTTACTTTCACCTTCCTTGCAATGTCAGCAGACTTGTTCTCTACAAATTTGGCCACCCTTGTGTATGTCCACAGGTAGGAAGAATAACTCTTCTGAAAACAAAAAATCCTGGAGATCACAGTGGGTCGAGCAGTATTCATGGAGAGAAAGCAAGCTAACATTTTAAGTCTAGATAACTGTTCAAAAGGTTGGAAATATCATAGCATGTAACAGCACATAAAGAAGCTGTTAGGCAGCCAAGTGTTTCTGCGAGTTTACTCCCCAAGCCACTGATTTAAATCGCTTTCCTTTCCTCACTCCCCACACCACTTAACATTTTTAATTTTAAGCAACCATTTCCATTATTTACAAAATGATATATAACATCTATTTTAACTATGGTTGTGGTTCAGAAACCTGCATTCTAATTATCTTCTCAATAGAGATTATTTTTCTAATGTCTCCCTTGATTCTTTTTGTGATTATTTTAAATTTGTGACCCCTTGTTAACATCTCACCACCATTAGGAACAATCTTATGGTGATTAGCTTGCCATAACTCACTAGTCACTATTTTTACCATCAGCACAACTTCCCATTTAACATTGAACTGCAGACCAATAAAAGCGTTCACCTCTGCAGATTCTGCCCCATTAACCAAGTTTGATACTAACTAAACTTCCTATATGCTGGTATTTTACACAAATAGAAGGAACAGATTCAGATTGAAATGTCTGGGTGTACCCTGGGCTTTCCACTTTAGCCACACTTGAGCTAGCACCAGGGCTCACTTTAACCACAATTTATACTTTTTGCAATTTTTCCCCAAAACAAGATTTGATCTTGGCTTGGTGGCTCAGTGGTTAGCACTGCTGCCTCACAGTGCCAGGGACCTGGGTTTGATTCCAGCCTCGGGTGATTGTTTCCCCGTGTCTGAGTGGGTCTCCTCCGCGTGCTCTGGTTTCCTCCCACAGTCCAAATATGTGCAGCGTAGGTGGATTGGCCGTGCTAAATTGCCCGTAGTGCCCGGGGGTGTTTACGGTAGGTGGGTTAGACAAGGGGAATGGGTCAGGGTGGGATGTTCTTTGGAGGGGCAGTGTGGACTTGTTGGGCCGAATGGCCTGTTTCCACACCGTAGAGTTTCTATGGTAATACTGAAACACATAAGCAACAACTGTGCGAGGAGAGATTTGAATGTGAATTATTAACAAATATGAAAGGCATCTATGAGGCCTCTGGTAAAGGTGGATGATGCAAATTTTGCATATGCTACAGTTACATTGATGAGTTCAAAAGGAAAGAAACCTAGGAGCCTTTGTAATGAAGGAATTCACACAGGAATGTAAGACAAGAGATAGGCCATTTAGCCTTGAGCCTTTTCTGATATTCAACATTCGATCTGTGATGAGATGCCATTAACCAGCTTTGCCCCATATCCCTTTATTCTTTTGATATATTTTTGTTTTCCAACCTTACATGTGAAATAGAAAATGAACAAAAGTATTACAGAGGAACAGTCCTTCAGGTAGGCAGAGAAGTGAATGGGGAATGTGTTTATTGGTATGATAATAATGAGGGTAGTGGATATTGGATTCAAGCAAATATAGAAAAAGCTGTCAGGATGGATAATAAGAGTTAAGAAGGCATGGTTGGATACAAGGTAAGGATACAAAGGAATCATTGTTGTGATTGTGAAAGGGGTCAGATGGGACAAATGGAAATCCAAAATATGATGTACAAACAAGGGTTCAGATTACCAAAACTAACGTAATATCTCAGATGAGAAGAAAGAACAGTTCAAAGATTATTGTGGGGAAATTGAAATCATCCGATCAGCTATGAGACAAAGTTAAGATTAGGCAAAGAGATGGTGGCTTTATAGGAAGTGTTGTGGGAAGAAGTAAAAGTAATTTTGAAAGACAGCGAACTTGTAATATATGCCTATAGATTTTGACGGAGATGAAGGTTGGAAAAGTCTGGGGAAGAATTACAGTGAAGGATTAGTGAAATTGGAAGTGCAATCCATTATATTTTCCAAATTGGAATGCGAGCAGGAAACAGCTTCAAAACAGTCATCAACAAAAAAAGGAGAATTGCTCGGGGAGGGGATGTGAGCATGATTGGAACAAAAGATGTTCCACATACAAAGATATTCCATCATACAAAAGGTCAGGCACAGCTGGAACCAAGCAGGCTTCTACAATAACACTCTAACTGTAGAAAATTAGCAAAATTAAAAGGATGTCTGTTGAGGCTGAGACCAAACATAGAAAAGCAAAGAGGAGTGTGATAGAAGAGACCAGCTGGGCCATTGGATCAGGCAAAAACTTAAGGGGAAAGAAACATAAAGTGATTGTATACCCAGGGTGAAAAGAGAACAGTTCAGACCAAAAAAATCTGAAATCATCAAAAGACCAGAGAGAAGTCAATGGATATAAGGAGAAAATGCAAAAAGGAGGTAAGAATATAAAGGAGTGACTTGTTGAAAGAAACATCCTGTTGCTATACTTTGACAAGGAATTAAAAATGGGTTCAGGAACACTGAAATCCAAAACATAAAAGTCAGTCTCTAAACCAGCTGATAGATCAATTGAAACTGTTGCTCAATTTCACCTTATTTTCATGGCATCAGCATTCATTATGATGCTATATGTCAAGTGAGTATGCAACTCTCTTGTGTTGACATGAAATAATAAAGGAATTTGATTGATGCATATCAAATATAAGAAGGCCAAAGCATATGCAATTAGCACCAACTGGTCATAACAGAGTGGCACCCACACCACAATTAAGACTAATAGATCATAATAGAAGTGCAGGGGTAACCTACAGATGGATAAAGCAAAACAGAAACACTGTTTAATGGCTGTCAGGCAGACATTGCTTATTCAGACATTTTAACACAAAATAGTATGGTCAATCGTTTAGGTAATAATGTGACAATTTATTTCAATTGTTGCAAAACATCTAGCGCTTGTTTCAAACTGCAATTGCCGATTTACAAGACTACACCCAAGATCAACTTAAACTTTTCTCTGAAAAATTCGCATGTTAATTAAAAGCCCATTAGTACAAGTTAAGCTTCCATACATTTTTCATGACTCATGAAAATTAAATCAGATGAATATTCATGTTTTTAAAATGTTGTTATCACACACAGAGTTAAAACTGTCATAAAACTGCCTGCAGCACAGTGAAAAAAAAAGCGTTTAGTTTTGTGCACTGGGTTTTTGAGGGCTTTGAGATTATGCAGGGTAAGGATACCGCAGTTTTCATGTGTCATTCTAACCACTCACGGACTTGAAACCTTATTCAAGACATGACTTCCTCTCTCTATTTAATCTTCCACCAGTGGATGACACTAAAGTCTCCAGTATTTCTTTAAGGTCACTATAATATTTTGTAATTTTTTTTCGTTAAATCTCTCCACATAAATGTAAAAGTGTCAGTGCTCTCCATAAGAACATGTAAATATGTGCTTTGGCAAGCCTGAAGACTAATCAACTGAAGACAAATCAACTCATAAATCAACTTTCATTTTTCTTAACACTTAATATCCAGTCAGCCTTCCCACATCAGACGAAATAACAGGAACATGATTTTATGTTCCCAAAGTGCAACTTAGTTAAAAACCTACTTAACCTCACCATTTATCAACAAATCTAAGACAGCAGCGCTTTTTGGAGAACACAATTCAAAGCAAATGCACTATTTAAATGAGGATATCTGACAATTAAGCCCATTGTTAGGACCCACCAAGCACCTTAATTGCAAATGAAAACAATGATTACGTTGGCATACGAGGCATACTATTATCATTGTACCACATACTGTGTCTTTAATCTCACTGCAGTGTAAAACAAAACAGGGTATGAACTGAAACACTATTAAATCTAGAATTGCGACTGTATAGAGAAGCCGTTTCCATACGGGAAAAAAAAATCTGCGACACTTGGCAAACATTGATCTGACAGTGAGAAGCCAGCCATTGGCTGAATGGGCAGCTGCGTTATTCTGGGATCAGCTGCTCTTGTCCCCTTGATCGGGTCTGGGATTCCATTTAATTTTCCCCACTGTGTGGCGCTGGTGAGGCTTATTTCCCCCCCCCCCCCCCCCCACCACCGCCAACCCACAGTTCTTCCCATGCTTAAAACGTCGTTCGACCAATAAAGGAGTTTCAGATTAATTGATGACATTGAATATGTAGACTAATTCAGTACATTCCTCACTCATTCCGCACAGGTTGACACAGTAGTCAAAAAAGTGTAAACGAATCTGATTACACAAGCACGTGACCAAAAAGTCAACACCATTGAGACATCCATTTCCCACCCAAAAAAATCTTAAATGTTGAAATCAGGAGTCAAGGCATCCTCAGTGTTCACATCGATTTGTGCACAGACCGAATGAGAGCATCTAAATACCATTGTGCCAAGAGTGGAAGAACGTGCGCGTTCACTTTTCCAGCCCTGGTTAGAAATCGCGGAGATTTGACTTCATCACAGTTTAGCAAAGAAAAAGATTCAGCCTGTCCTGTCTCACTCACACTGTACGGCAAGTGCCGACTCAGTAAACAAACTGTTAACAGCAGCAGCGCTCCCCACACTGTCCCTGATCACATAGCGCTCAGCAGTCTGATAGTCGGGGGCCAGTGTCTCAGTTTACACCAGTGCGTTTGGCTTGTTTGACTAACTAGACCGGATTTTTGCATTGCATTCAGGACATCTTCATTGAAATTCCTCCAAAATTTACTAGCACTGTCATCTTCTCTAACTGTGAGTGTGTGTTGAGGAGAGTGCTGCGCTTGAAAGGATGTAGTTTTCTTTTCCCACTAAGGTTGGCGAACGATCAAAGGTGTTTGAGGGGCTGGCATGCAGCAGGGATCTTGCCCTTTTAATAAAATACTCTACGCTTCGATCCACCCAGTGGTTTTGCAGTCACATAAGTAACGCAATCGGGGCCTTGGATCTGAATCTCCTATTATTTAGCTGAGAAAGACATGGTTACATAGACATCCTATTTCGTTTCCCCCGGGGTAACATGATTCGGCTGACGCGTTGTTGTCTGTCGTTGAATGATTTAATATGAGGACCCATTACAGCGTTGATCATTTTACCTGATTCGCTCCCTCCATTTCAATTCACCTGGGGGACCTATAATGGCACGGAATCCCATTCAGACTGTATTCTGGTACTCAATCAAACAGTACAGGCGCCACTTCAGCTGTATTGATCACCCAGTTCCGACAGAGTCGACCACAAAATACCATCAAAGAACTCCAACTATGGTGTTATCAATTTAAATAAAGCCGTTGAGCTTTGTGCAAAACAACGAAACCTTGCCGGTGCCTTTCGGTTGTAACCCAGGGTACAAAGTCGACCACTGGCCACGACTTTAATGAAATGGAATTGTGCCATTTCTGTCGGCAGATCGGAAATGCGGCTCTTTCGGTGACTTTAAAACAAAACGCTATCGAAGAAAAGCGGCAAACTGATTACTTCCACTCACATTCGAAAAGAATAAGTCAATGTCGAAGTAAAATTTGCCTCCCCATCTCCTCCCACCCCCAAAAAAGTAGCCTTTGTTCATGTTACAGAAAATGTGTTTTCGTTTAATGTGCTTAAGTTAGGAAGAGATCTACCTTCAACCTCTCCGATGTCCAAAAAAATGCAATTTTTGCAGCACAGGAGATGACTATACGACGCAAGTAGACACCGCCTCTGCTCTGCTGTAATTACGGTATTTAGACACAATAACAATTATGCTGGTGCACATAGATTGATTCTCCAAATTATATCCGCGTTAATCCTCTACTTCCCAGCCATCTAATGAGACTTCTAATAAACGAAGTCTCTTTAGAACGGGCATCGCATTTGCTTTCCCACCAAAGTGCAAAACATAAAAAAAGGAATCGTTTCGAAACCGCCGTTCGGAAAACGAACGAAACAATTTGTGTTCAATTTGCAAGCTGTGTACAACTTGATTTATTTTACACACGCGCGCTCACACACATATATACACACACACACACACACACGACTCCCACATACTCCAACTCCCGCACTGGCATTTCGCACAAGCTCCACCTCCCATGTGAGGATCTGAGGAGCGGTGGCTCATCTCCCTGAGCTCCTGGAAGTGTTCAAAAGAACTTGTCAATTTGCTGCTGTCGATCAACGCCGGCGCTTGCCTGCGATTGGCTACAGTTCGGAGCCCCGGTCCCGGGACTCAGCCGCGCCAAGCCAAGCCGGGTCGCCGCGGCTCACTCGCTACTTTGCAATGGCAGCGGCGCAGACAACAGAGCTGCGGCAGCGAGCCCCCACTCCCACTTCCTGCTCCACACCGCTCCAGATGCGCTAATGTGCCTCCTGTCCACAGTGAACTCCAGTCGGAAAGGCAGGGGGTGGGGGGGAGGTAGAAAGAGCGCAGGCTGGGATCGCCGTCTGAATTAACCCTCCTGCTGCTACGTCTTGAGGAAGAGGTGGGGTGGGGGGGTGCTTGTGTGTGTGGGGAGGGGGCGTGATGGTGAAGAGTTCGACATGAAGTGAGTGCTGTTGCAGGAAGGGACAAGCAGAGGTTTCCTGAGGGTGCACTGCAACGGCTGCAACTCGAAATCCGTTTCGTTTGCAAAGGGGAGGGATATTTTCAAGGTGAACTCATAAGTGTTTGCGTCTCTTATTTATTGTTTTGTCCCTCCCTCCTTTTTTGCATCTCCATTCGGTTTTGGCGAGAGGACCAAGTGTGAGGACCCAGAGAGAGAGAGAGAGAGAGAGCCCTCGCATGATGACTGGGAGCTGTGGGCAGTGAATCCAGGGGATTTTATCTCTCTCTCTATATATATATCATCAACAGGTTCCCGGAGCGGGGATGGGTTGGTTGCTTGCGCCGCTGCTCACCCTGGTCCTGTGGGCTCGGGCTGCCGGCGCCGTGGTCAATCTGAAATACTCGATCGTGGAGGAGGAGAGAGCCGGCACGGTGATCGGCAACATCGCCAAGGACGCCGGCTTCTCCACCTGGGAGCAGACGGTGCCGCTGTTCCGCGTCCTCTCCAACTCGGCGCCTCACCTGGTGGAGATCAACCCGCTGACCGGCTTGCTGGTGACCAAGCAGAAGATCGACCGCGACCTGCTGTGCCGCCAGAGCGCCAAGTGCCTGATCTCGCTGGAGGAGATGGTGAACTCCATGGAGATCTACGTGATCAAGGTGGAGATCGTGGACCTGAACGACAACTCGCCGAGCTTCCCCACCGAGAGGATCGACCTGGAGATCTCGGAGACGGCGAGCCCGGGCACCCGGATCCCGCTGGAGAGCGCTTATGACCCGGACGCCGGTCAGTACGGGGTGCAGACCTACCGGCTGAGCCCGAGCGAGCTCTTCGGCTTGGAGATCAAGAGCCGGGGAGACGGCTCCCGCTTCGCCGAGCTGGTGGTGGAGAAGCCGCTCGACCGGGAGAAGCAGTCCCGGTACAGTTATCAGCTGAGCGCGGTGGACGGCGGAGACCCCCCGCGGGTGGGGACCACCCAGCTCAACATCCGAGTGATCGACTCGAACGACAACTACCCCCGGTTCGAGAGAGCCTCGTACACGGTCAGCGTCCTGGAGAACGCGCCGGTGGGCTCGCTGGTCACCGAGCTGAAGGCTTCGGACCCGGACGAGGGCAGCAACGGGCAGGTCGTCTACTCGTTCAACAGCTACGTGCCCGAGAGGACCCGCCAGCTGTTCGGGCTGGACTCCCGCACCGGGGCGCTCACCGTCCGCGGCGACATCGACTACGAGGAGGGCACCGTCTACGAGATCGACGTCCAGGCGAAAGACCTGGGACCGAACTCCATCCCGGCTCACTGCAAGGTCACCGTGCATGTGGTGGACGTGAACGACAACGTGCCGGTCATCAGCCTCTTCTCGGTCAACAGCGGCACGGTGGAGGTCAGCGAGGCCGCCCCGCCCGGCTACGTGATCGGCCTGGTGCGGGTGTCGGACCGGGACTCCGGGCCGAACGGCCGGGTCCGCTGCCAGCTCCTGGGGGAGCCGCCGTTTCGCCTGCAGGAGTACGAGAGCTTCTACACGGTGCTGGTGGACGGCCGCTTGGACCGGGAGCGGCGCGACCTCTACAACCTGACGGTGCTGGCCAAGGACGGCGGCTCGCCGTCGCTGCAGTCGTCCCGTTCGTTCGGGGTAAGGGTGACCGACGAGAACGACAACCCGCCAGTGTTCGGGCAGCCCGTCTACCAGGTCATGGTGCAGGAGAACAACACGCCCGGCTCGCACCTGCTGTCGGTGTCCGCCCGCGATCTCGACCTGGGCTCGAACGGGACCGTCTCCTACCAGATCGCCCCGTCCCAGGTCAAAGACATGCCGGTCTTCACCTACGTCTCCATCAACCCCACCTCGGGCGACGTCTACGCCCTCCGCTCCTTCAACCACGAGCAGACCCGGTCGTTCGAGTTCCAGGTGCTGGCGAGGGACGGCGGCTCCCCGCCGCTGCAGAGCAACGCCACGGTGCGGGTGCTGGTGCTCGACGCCAACGACAACGTGCCGCTCATCTCGGCGCCGCCGCTCGTCAACGGCACCGCCGAGCTCTACATCCCCCGCGGCGTGCCCGCCGGCTACCTGGTCACCGTGCTCAGGGCCGACGACTACGACGACGGCGACAACGGGCGCCTGAGCTACGAGATCGCCGACGGCGGGCGCGGCTACTTCCGCATGGAGGCGGCGAGCGGCGAGCTCCGCACCAGCCGGCGTTTCGCCGACGCCGGCTCGGACACCGCCTTCGACCTGGTCGTGGTGGCCCAGGACCACGGGAAGCCCGCGCTCTCCTCCACCGCCCTGATCGTGGTCTACCTGTCGCCGGCGCTGGACGCCCGGGAGTCCGGCGGCTCCCTCAACCTCTCGCTGATCTTCATCATCGCCCTGGGCTCCATCGCCGCCATCCTCTTCGTCACCATGATCTTCGTGGCGGTCAAGTGCAAGCGGGACAACAAGGAGATCAGGACCTACAACTGCAGGGTGGCCGAGTACTCGTACGGGCAGCAGAAGAAGCCCAAGAAGAAGGGCAAGATCAGCAAGAACGACATCCGCTTGGTGCCCAGGGACATGGAGGAGACTGACAAGATGAACGTGGTCAGCTGCTCCTCCCTGACCTCCTCCCTCAACTACTTCGACTACCACCAGCAGACTTTGCCCTTGGGGTGCCGGAGGTCCGAGGCGACCTTCCTCAACGTCGAGAGCCAGAACTCGAGGAACGCCGCGGGCAACCACGTGTACCACACTTTCACCAGCACCCAGAGCTCCCAGCAACAGCCAGACCTCATCATCAATGGCATGCCGCTTCCCGAGGTGAGTGCTGGCGGAGGCTAGCAGGTCAATTCCACTCTGTGGCGGGGTCAGACGGACCCACATCGTCTTCTGCCTGTAATAATACACGTGCCGGAGACACTTTAGCAGGTCTTGCAGCGTCTGTGGAGAGAGAAACAAACTTGAGGTTTCAAGTCCGGTGCGACTCTCAGGTCCACATGGCATTGACCTGAAACTTCAACTCTTTGTTTTTCTCTCTCCACAAGTGCTGCCAGACTTGCCTTCTCCAGCACTTAACTGATTTCATTTTCAGATTTCCAGCATCCACAGAACTTTGTTTTTTTTTCTTTGTGATCGCCTGATACCGAAAGAGAGCTTAGGGGTGGTGAGAAATGTAGTTTCATGAACAAAAAAGTTACTGACAGTTGGTGAGAAATACAATTTCTCAAAAAAAAGTATCAGTTGAACTACTTTACAACAATCCAGTACATTTACAAAGTTATTTATGGTGTGATCAACTGGCGACTGAGTGCTGGTGAATCTTATTCAGAAAACCTACTGAATTCAGTGATCTGGAATGCACTGTTTGAAAGGCAGTAGGATGCAGGATGTGAAGTAACATTCAAATCAAAAGGGGAAACGGCAGAGCAATGGGAAACAAATTGTTTTAATTGGATCGCTCCAAAAAGAGCCGGTACTGGCATGATGGGCTGAATGGCCTTCCATGTTGCATCCTTTCTAGGTTTTTAGATGAGTACATTGCTCATATTTTTACAACTCATTTCACTTAATTTCACTGCAGTTCTGACTCAGAAAGCTTTGCAGCAGAGGATAATCAACTGTATTGTAATACAGTAGCTTACAACCACCTATTCATTTTTGTTGTGGGTTTGAAAGTGATTTTACATGCTCCATTTAATATTTCAAGAAGTCAATGAAACAATGGGCATGACGAATTGACTTTAATTATTGCTGAAAAAAGATACATATTGTCAAAGTTAGTCGGAACTGCTGATGCTAGAGAATCTGAGATAACAAGGTGTAGAGCTGGATGAACGTAGCAGGCCAAGCAGCATCAGAGGAGCAGGCAAGTTGATGTTTCGGGTCTGGACCCTTCTTCAGATTTCTTCAAAACTTCAGCCTTCCTGCTCCTCTGATGCTGCCTGGCCTGCTGTGTTCATCCAGCTCTACACCTTGTTATCTCATATTGTGAAAGTGTTTTTTTCTTAGCAGTATTCAAGTTCTGTATTACCAAACAACACAACACCCCATTCCTATGTGGAATTACACCTCCTGTCAAAATGTAGGGGTTATGGGCTTGAGGTAGGGTACATGGGGTTGAAAACTTGGGGCACTTTGGGTGTTTCAAGCCACTGACTTAAACTTAGTGGCGTTCTACATTGTTATTAGCTGTTCATTTTGAGTTGTGGATGGTGGTAAATTAGAGGTTGGCATTTAAGAAGTATTCAATCATGAACCATAAATATTGCAAGGAATAGACTAAATGAGTTAAATGTGATAAGAAAGGCAATTTATTAACTAAGCACAAATTTATATAGCTGAAAAACATGGATAATATGACAGCTGTAGGTTTGACATGAGTTCAGATGAAGGTAAGCATCTTGTTCCTACAATAGAGGGCATTGAAAGTTACTGAAAACAAGGACAGATTGATTTTTCTTATCTTCATTCTAAAACGAGAAACAGAAAACAAGAGTTGAGTTTCTTAAGTTATTGTGACCTTTCAAAAAGTTAAAATGAAGAAAGAGGAAAAATCCAGGAACATAAAAGCAGGAGTAAAAAGAAATCCAGATAAGTAGATTTGGAGACATAAACATTTAACCACCAGAAAGCAAATAGGAATATTAGTAATGAGGCATTTTCAATACATTGGCAAACTACATCAGATATTTTTATTAGAAAAGAAAGGAACTTTTTTTCCCCTGAGTTAGCAACTGTCCTTACTGGCAGTACATCATTTAACTTACTTGAAATTTTTAACTTAGTATTTTTCCTGAGCTTACAAAGTAGCGTGAACTATTGAAGTAGTAGACAATTGCGTATTCTAATACAAATAGTGAGAACAGCATCCAAAAATGGGTGTGTGTTTGGCATTGTCCCTTAAATCATCAAACTGGTGCATACTGACAATCTAAATGCTTTCTCTTCATTTCCATGCTGCATAAATTGCTGTAAGCATAATCACAAATGACCAAAATGCAAGGTTCTAAAGCTGAATTGCCTGGGGAAGATTTTGCTCTAGTGGGAAACTGTTAGTGATGTTTAGAAGGTTGTGGGTAATTTGCCCTCCCAAAACATGTTCCAAATTGGGCCTCAATTTTCACTTGGCCTAATTGTTCTCTTTTACCTTGGACACAAAGACAGATCGAATCAGTCATGTGTGTCAGTTAAATAATTGATGGAAAAGTTGTGTTGTTCAGTGGGCAGAAAAAAAGGTTTGCTGAATGTAATGAATATGATCTGTGCAAAAGCTAGATTTAACTCATTGTAGTATCAACTGCCTAAATTTTTAAAAAAAGGAATTAAAATGAAATTTTGGTGGTAAATATTAGAAAAAAGAATGAAGTATACGCATAGATCAATGTAATATGCTTAATTAATATACTGCAATGAATGGAATGATGTTTAAAGCTACAGCCTTTCTCAGAAGGCTACGATGCACAGTGAAGATCTTACGTTCAGCAAGAGGAGTACTGCAATTTGCATTTCTGACACAAAGCTAATTGTTGTAAGGTAGTATCGCTACATATCAATAGTCATGACTGGCTTGAATGTTCCCACACAGAACCTTAAACATTCCCCCTCCACCAAGCCTCTCATCCCCACCTCCACTAAAAAGAATCTTTGAATTTCCATCAGAGAGTCTGTGCTTGCACTTGACATCAATGTAACACCAGGGTACATAGGACTGTAGCAGTAGAGTCAACAGGACTCAACTTTACTTGGCCCCAGCAGCTGCTTTGCTGTGGGCTTTTAGCTCATTTTCTCTTGATCTGCCACAATCACAGTAATCACAGTAGCCAGAAAGAAGGCAGCATTGATTTTATAACATGTGACACTGTGCGACCCCCACAGCTTGGGCCACATACTTTTCACAAGCTCCGTACTTGATGAGGAAAAATAACAGCTTTTAGTTTACCATGTTGCTCTCTAAACAAGAATTTCAAGAAGTACGCAAGATTTGAAGATAAATGGTTTGAAGTTTTATTTTTCACTCTATGCAGTACGTCACATTTGTTTGGGTCATCTAAATTTGAAAATTAGATTTCTCCACCAGCAGCAAGAGTCACAATTTTATCATCTCCTTAATGTCCGACCATTGACGTGAAAAGAATGCTGCATTTTACGTTAGGCAGTTGTTAATTGTTGTAGAACAGTATATTCTGTTGCATTGAATCATAGTATTACAAGTAAGACATTCATGTTGACTAAAGTTTTCAAAATTGAGTTGGCGGTGTGGTGAAGGACTGTCAGATCGCAGGCAGGTGTGAATCAATTTGATAGGCTACCTTTGCTGACCTCTTTAAATGTAGCCACATTGCTGTAGCAGGCACTAAGCAAAGATCAGGAAGCACTTACGGGAAGTGAAGGAAAATTAAATGGCAGGTGAGGGGGTGAAATCCCCACTGAGTTTCCCTTATGAACGTAGGCACTCAGCCATGAGAATTGTTGCCTGGGAACCGAGGACAAGTGCCATTTTCTGTCACTTACTGGAAAAAGTATTATGTACAATCAGAAGGAGCAAAGTGAAGAAAGTGAGTTGGATGAGGATGGCACCTGCCCTTTTTGAAGGCTGCAAACATTCAAATAAAGTTGTAGTTTCAATAATTTAAGGCTTTAACATTCTTAGTACCTGATAAAGACCAAATTAAAGATGTTATGACGTTTCTGATGTTAATGATTTAAACACGACATTACATTCTAGAATTAATTAATGACGAGATTACCAGGTCATTATCAAATCATTGTATGTACAAACTTGCTGAGTGGAAACTTGCTGCCGTACATTCTATTTTGCAACGTTGGCCACATTTCAAAAGTTTAAAGCAAAAGCCTGCTGATGCTGGAAATCTGAAATGAAAACAGAAAGTGTTGAAAATACTCACCAGGTCTGGCATCACTTTGGAGAGAAAAACATACAATCATGCATGAATAAAAGCAGGAGTAGATCACTTGGTCCCTCAAGCCTGTTCCATCATTCAGTAAGACCATGACTGATCTGATTACATTCCCGCCTGCCTCCAATAATCTTTCATCCACTTGCTTATCAAGTATCTATCTAGCTCTGCATGAAATTATATTTAAAGACTCTGTTTCCACCACCTCTGTTATCACCTCTGTCTTAAACTAGTAACCCCCTATTTTTAAACAGTGGTCCCGTTTTCCAGATTCTCTAAGAGGAAATGCCTTTCCACATGCATCTTGTCAAGGCTCCTCAGAGTCTTTCTTGTTGATGTCAAGTCACCTCATTTCTAAACTCCAGTGGATACAAACGTAAGCCTGCCCAGCCTTAGGCAACTCTCTGACTCCAGGTATAAGTTCCGTCAGCCTTCTCTCAACTGCTTCCAATGCATTTACACCCTTCCATAAGTCAGGTGAACAATACTGTGCACTGTACTGCAAATATGGTCTTGCCAGTATCCTGTATAATTCAAGCATAACTTCCCTACCTTTGTATGTACTTTTCACAACGCATGTACTTTGCTACCTCCGGGTGGCTCAGTGGTTAGTGCTGCTGCCTCACTGTGCCAGGGACCTGGGCTCTATTCCATTCACAGGTGACTATGTGGAGTTTACATATTCTCCTTGTGTCTGTATGGGCTTCCTCTGGGTTCTCCGGTTTCCTCCCACAGATGTGCAGGTTAGGTGGATCGACCATGGTAAATAGCCCATAGTGTCCAGGAATGTGCAGGCTAAGTGAATTAGCCATGGGAAATGTGGGGTTACAGGGATACAGTAGGAGGGGTGGGTCTGGGTGGGATGTACCTCAGAGGGTTGGTGTGGGTTTGATGGGCAGAATGGCCTGCTTTCCATATTGTAGAAATTCTCCTTAGCCTGGAACTCGTTTACTCTGTCTGCTTTTACTTCTTTTCCTTTCTCTGCTATTCTTTTAACATTTCCAGTTATTAGTCTCCTGGAATGGTGGTCTCCTCCTGGCTGCATTGTCCAGATAAATGTTCCTTAATCAGCTTTCCCTGAGCCAAGGGGCCATTAACTGAACTCTGATAGACTTTGTCTTAGTTTTGCTTTGTTTTTATTATAATGTATGACTTCTGTCATTAATATAGGCACCATTGTAAGCGACCTCTCAAACTTTTCACTGTATTTTTCAAATAAAAGTAAATGTGACGATAAATTTCTATTCGATTACCTTTGCCCAAGTCATTTTCATAAATTGTGAAAGATTGAGGCCCCAGCACTGATCCCAGTGACACACCATGTTGCATCTTGCCAACCATAGAATGACATAAAAGTTTATTTTCTGTTTCCTGTTAGATAACTAATGTTCTATCTATCTCAGTATAGCACTCCCTACACCATGACCTTTTATTTTTCACAATAATCTTTGATATGGCCCTGTATCAAATACCTTCTGGAAATCTGCAGTATTCAGTGGTTTCCATTATACATAGCAAAGATTACATTTTAAAAGAATGTTTGTAGATGTGGTGCCAATCAATTGGGCTCCTTTCTCTTTGATGGTGTTCACCTTTAGTGTTATTGGAGCTGCAGTCATCCAGGCAAGTGGGAAATACTCCATCAGGCTCATGAGTTGTGCATTGTTGATGGTTGGAGGCTTTGGGGAGGCAGGAGGATTGTTAGTTATTGCAGGATTCCTAGCCTCTGACTTGTTCTTGTAGCCACAGTACTTGTAGGGCTAATCCAGTTCATGTCAGATTGGATATCAGATTTTACTTATTCATTTTGATTTGTACTATCAGCTCATCTGTTTTGTTTCACATGCTATGCACATTCAGATGCAGAGTATTTTGATTTGACCTTTTGTTATTTTTGCAATTTCTAGCCTTATTTGCTGACTTACTCTCAACTTTGTAGTCTTCATCCGTTCCTGTCATGGCCTATTTATCATTTTACATATAAATACTTTTCTTCCTTAGCTTGTATCTGCTCTTTGATTGTGGTTGTGTTTGAAAAAATGTTTCAATGTCTGCAAAATGTTTTTGGATTTCCCAATTTCATGAACTATATTATTCAAATACAAGTCTTTTTTTTTAACTTTGATGGTATTAGTCACAAAATAATGCTGAGCAAAATTGTAGTTGTTATTGATAAATGCAAATGTATGCCATCACACAGGCAGGAGAATTAATAATAAATCAAATGCCCCCCAAAAAACTGTATCAATTTAGACAATACAAAGTCACTAGTTATAATTGCTTTTGTATTTTTCTGACAACTGTGTTGTGTTAAAGTTTGGATTTTTATACATGCAATAGAGCACTACTTCGGGCTCTTTTGCACACATTTCCACTGCCTGGTACAATCCTGTAAACTGAATCATTTAACAGATACCGCCAGACCTGCTGAGCTTTTCCAACAACTTTGTTCTTGTTCCTGATTTACAGCATCTGCAGTTCTTTTGGTTTTCATTTAATTTGGGCACTGTCTGCAGGCATGTCCCTCATTGCCATTCATTAAGTTAAGGTAAAGGCCACAGTCTTATAGGGATGGGTTGGAATCATTGGATCTATTGTGTGAAATTCCCCTGTATGGGCAGATTCCATAAAGACTGTAAAGGTTACAAAGAGATCCATGAAGTTCACTAATGCATGGAGTCACCTTGGAAAGAATGTGCATTCTTTACTATTTCCCCATTGTCATCTAAACTATTGTGTGATATACATAAAAGATTGGATCAGGCCTGACACTTTGCATAACAACGACATCTCATTTAATGTCATGCAGAGGGCAAGCTCTCATCAAAGCTGAGCCCCTGGACAAAAGCACTGAGTGTAGATATCTTTTTACCATTAAAAAGGGACAAATGAAGACCAACACTCAGGGGTTTTACATTACAACAGTGCAGAAGCCTATTCTCTGATGCCGGTTGCATTGCTACATTTAAACAGTATGGGACCTGAAGCAAAATCAATGAGAGGACTGAAACTGCTGTTGTATGAAAGTCTATCTATTCCACAGTATTAAATGATGAGATCGAGTTCCAGACGTTTGTAGTCTGAGTCCTTGCCTTGTTTCTCACATGTCTATGGAGAGCAGTGTCTGATCCAAATATTAAAGGGAAGAGAGTCAAATGGTTTATGTTAGGTAGGAAATGAAATAATCGAAAACTCAACTTAAGACATTCATGATAGCTAAAGGGGTTACATTATCAGTTGCTGCTGAACGCTGAGAAAATGGTCAGAATAGAATCGACAAATGCAATGCATATCAATGCGAAATTGGTTGGCTAAGAATATAGAGACTTAATTGTGCTGCCTGTTTTCTGTCTCTTGTTATCACTAATTCATATAATAAGTCTCCCATTGGCTAAACTTTAAAAATAGCTATCTGCTTGAGCTTAATTGATTTAATTTCTGATGAGAGAAGTGTGTTTCACTTTGTGATACATTGCTATGCAAGAGTCTGTATGCTGAAAGGTGCTGCATTGCACTGAATCATTGAGATCGCAGTACTGTGCTGAAAGATGGAGATGGTTGAGACCTGGGTGCCAGAGGTGCCTAATAAAAAGGGATGAAGAGAGGCAGCCCAAGGCAACTGGAGTAAGGGAAGGTGTAGAACAAGAGTTGGAAGGTAAAGTTAAGGGGTCTACTGCATCATAAGGGCCAGTTACAGAACATTGTTGCTGGAAATAAGAGAGTAGCATTCTCCTCAGCAAACCAGCACCATATCAGCCAGCTCAGTTGCTGATATGAAAAATCATTGACATAGGTCATCTGCCCTCTCTGTCAAAGCATGGCCCAGCGGGAGGGGGAGAATCGGAAACCTTATTTGAAAGAGAATTTACTCCTGTTGCTCCACATATAAATAGTCACCCAGATGTAGCAGATGTGTTCAATAGATCATTGTGCCAAATGCAATATATTACTGAGATAGTGCCACAGTTAGTAACATCTCCTAATTTATGGAACGTTTTAACTGCATCAACTGCTGATCATTTAATTTGACCTTTTCAGACATCCTGAATACAACATGGGGGGAGAAAACAGCAGATCTGTCAAAATAAGAATAGATCAGGGCATTCGTGTTCCTGCTTTGCTTAAATATAGAAGCAGAACATCAAAGTGGCAACAGACTTTTCAAACCTAAGCTGTCAGTTGACTCATATACATTAAGCAATCTAGGAAGAGAATGTACTTTCCCCCAGTGATTTTTGGAAAAAGAATGAGGGGATTCATCCTTATTGACTAATACTGTACGCTCATTGAAAGCTCTGGGTTCAATAACAAGGGAGGGGTTTGGTATGTCCTGCCAAAAGCTCTAGAAAGGCAGCTTTTTGTGGCCATGCAGCTCAACAGTTTCAGAAATTCTCATCTGAGGCAGCAATCAATAGAATGCATGCACAATTTAATGTTTCGAGCTGACCCATGTAATTTCACTCTGATGTAACTTACGCATGAGCTGTGGCTTAATTCTATCACTCAAGAGGCCAGGTTTATATTGTGTGGGTGGAGCTGATTGTATCTTTTTTCCTATGCAAGTGATGAGCTGCTGTTGATGGGGCAACATGCTCCCAGTCCCTTTTGTGTTGTTCAGTATCAACCACTAGGCGGTGCATGTGAGCTGCCTGGGGGATGACTTTTTCAGATTCTGTTCTGTCTCATCTACACTGAAGCAACTGGTCTCTTCTTGATACTGTATCTCAGTATTTAAGAATGAGATGGTGGCAGGACATTCAATTTATGGGACTTGGTCCAACTTCTGCCTTTCATTAGATGCTGTTATGCAAAGCCTACTTCCTTGCCACATCTTTTAGTCATCTTCTTGAATATCTCTTCAAGTAGCTGGTGTCAAATTATGTCTGATATACCTCTTGTGAATTGACTTTAGAATTTAATTGTGTTAAAGGTACTATCTGAATCTAGGTTGGCACACAAGCCACTGACAGTGAGCAGATTTTCTGATATCTTATTGTTAAGTAGCAGGTAAGAGTGGTTTCTTCAATTTTAATTCAAGTCTCCAAAGGTCTTGGCAGGTGGTGGAATTTGAATTCAATGAGAATATGGAATTACGAGCCTGATGAGTATGAAGAGGGAAATTGACCTCCTGAATGATCTGGCCTATTTGTGACTCCAGACCTCCAGCAATATGTTTGACTCTTAACCCCCCTCTGGGTGATTAGGAATGAGCAATAAATGCTGGCCTAGCTAGCAATGCCCACATCTAATGAATTAATTTTTTAAAAAGCTGCAGTATATATGATGATGCGGTCTTTGAACTGACCTATAATGTGGTGAATATGTATTTGTCCACCAAGGTTCCTGTTTTAAAGAAAAAGCATCTGGTTATGGAATCCTCTTTTTCATAAATTGACTTGTGTTACCTACTTTGCAACAGTGACTACAGAATGCATCTCTAGGCTGTGCAGCATTTTGTTATGCTTTGAGGACATCAAGGCGCAATAGAAATGCTGTGTTTCTTTTAAGTTAAATAACAGGACGTCAAGTTGAGCGTTGGCACGGAGCTAACCTTGCACCATCCAAATGTGGGGCAGCTTTGCGTCAGGCCACCAGCACACGGATGCCCCATCCAACTCGCAAGGCTATTATGGCAGGCGACAATAAAGGAGCAGATACAAGGGCCTCCGTACAGATGAGAACCTGAGGCTAATTTATATCTGGCAGATTCTGCCAGTCCCAAGAGGCCCACACATGCTGAATCATTGCAAAATGCCTTTAGGAAGAGCAATTGAGTCTGTTCTGCGATGATATTGAATTCTTTGGAACTGTAGTTATGTACAGGAAAGGTTAATGAATTGCCGTATTGTTGGTCACTAATTAAACAGAGTTTTTATAAAGGCAAGAAGTAATGTGATTTCAGTAATTGATGTGAAATCGATATGTTGGAGTGGGGGCCAGTTCAAAAGCCTTGATTTTACCAAATCCCTACATTGTAAAGTCTAGCATGATCACTGCAAATCTGGTGTATCTTTTATCAAAATTCAGAACACAATAAGATGTGAAATGATAGCTGTAAAGAGCCCGCAATAACACAGAATCTTAAGATTCTGCTGTTATAAAAATATGCCTGAAACAGCAGTGAATTTGCATTATGTTTGCTATACTAATGTATTGGAGTGGCATTGATGATAAACACGCGTTCTAGCTTTTGCATATTAATATTATCAGACGAGGGATTTCAGGGAATGGGTGAGGTTGAATTGCATTGTTTAACAAACCCCTGAAAATTATCCCTGGCGGTCTCCTTTTGAGTGCGTATGTGTGAAGGTCCTTTACAACTTCTTTGTTGAATTTAGTCAAAATAACTGAGCTTGGTTGAAAACCCTCGACTTTGTCCCTGTGCAACAAAGCGAAGAGGTAGGTGAGGGTGAATCACAAATCACTGCTAAGTCTGCAGAAAGCCATCAGCTCCAGCATCTTTTGCAGCACAGAGATATGGAAACATATGAAGAGATGTATAAAGCCAGCAATTTTGGAAATAACTCAATTTCTTTGGAGAGGGAGTGTTAATGTTTCAGTTGGATCACCTTTCGTCAGAACTTGAAGAAGTTTGAGAGGTAATAAGTTTGAGGAAAGTAGAGAAATGCAGAAATGTGGACAGCGAGAAAAAGAATAAACGAGAAGGTATATGATGAGGGTAAAAGGCAGAAATGATCAAGTAGCAAAAACGAGGGTGGGGGAAGGGCAGAGGAGATACTAATGAAACACAGGCAGAAACAAAAGATGTGACTAAATGAGCTGTAAATGAGAAATGCCAAATCACTTATAACGGCTGTCTGAAAAACGTAGGCCACAGGCCTTAATCAGAAACTGTTGAGCATAATACTGAGATAGCAAGGTGTAGAGCTGGATGAACACAGCAGGCCAAGCAGCATCAGAGGAGCAGGAAGGCTGACGTTTCGGGCCTAGACCCTTCTTCAGAAATGGGCGTACTGATCCAGCCAGTGTTAAGTGCATATTCAAAAAATTAAGTGCCACTCATGAAGCTTATAGAGTCATAGATGTTTACAGCATGGAAACAGGCCCTTTGGCCCAACTTGTCCATACCACCCATTTTTCACAATAATATTGAGCTTCATGAGAATATTAAGCTGAGGACAGGGAGGTCAATGTGACAGCAAGACAGAGAATTAAAATGACAATTGACTGAAAGCTCAAGGTCACATTAATGGATTGAAGGTAGCAGTTCCACCAAAGTGGTCACCCAATTGCATTTGGCCTCTCCAATGTAAAGGGCGACCACACTATGAGCAGAGCATGTGGTACACTCACTTAGAAGAAGAATGATTGCTGTTTCACCTGGGAGATGTATTTGGGAACCTTGACAGTGGGAAGGGAGGAGTAATGAGACAAGTATTCCATTCTTGTCTTGTATGGGAAGTTTTCCTCTGAAGAGGTGAGGGCAAGGAAGTGATTGAATTGCGAACCAGGGTATCATGAAGAGAGCTCATGTATTATGCCGTTTCCTGCTATTACCACCAACTGAAAAGTTTCATGATCTTTGCTTCCAATTTGCAACCTTACTTACCCATGCCTTCATCTGAACTTTCTTTGTTTCTCCTTACAAATGTTTCCATTCTTGTGCATAATTTATGGGCCAATGTCTTATGTATGCCAACCAACTCCCTGTGTTTCCTTGATTACAGTCCCTAACTGTATTCTTCTTATCCAAACTGGAATCCATTCTCCTAAATTCTCCTTTCCCATTGTTTATGTCTGATTGTGTTACCTCATGAGTATGTTTTTCTCAGTCAAAACTTCTTCCATCAAGGTTGACAGGCAATTCATGTCGGTTCCATTTACTTCACTTCTGCTGCCATTCCCTTCACCTCCTTCCCAGAACCGTAATAGTTCCTGTTGCCCTCACCTTACATCCCACCAATCTCCAGAACTGCCAGATCACCCATCACCATTCCCAGTAACAACATGGCACCACCAGATACCTGCTTCTCTTGCTTTTTATCATTTTGAAGGGGCCAGTCCTTCTGCAACACTCTGGTCTGCCTCCCTCCCATTCGGACCTTGCCATGCAAGTACGAGGGATGCATCACCTCCCCCTTAACCTTCTCCCTTCCTACCATTTAGAGCCCCAAACATATTTTCGAGGTGAAACAGTGATTTATTTCCTTAGTTCTCAACTTGGCATGTTCTGTCTGCTGCTTGTATGTATTCTCCTTCATATAAACATAAACATGAGCTTTCAGTTGCCTGTTTAATTCTCTGTCCCATTCCATCTTCATGTCCTGTTATTGATCTCCTACACTTTTAACAGCACATTGTCTTTTCTTTAGGCACTTTGCAGTCTTCCGGACTCAATATTACGTTCAACAATTCAGATCCTTTGCCTCTTATATCGTTGCATCTTTTCGAGACTTATCTTTTGTTTCCTTGTTTGTTCTATTGCCATTTCCTTTTGCACTGTGCTATTCTCCTTTGTAATTTAATGGCTTCTCCCACACTATCAAAGGCCTAACTGTTTTATTCTTTCACCGCCCAAACCAACCACGTTTGCCTGTCCCACCACTTTGTCTCTGTACTTGCTTAAAACCGGCTGCATTTCTAACTTTCTTTCCAAGTCTGACAAAATGGCATCAATCTGCAAAGCTAGCTCTGTTTCTGTTTCCACAGACATTGCTCAACCTGCTGAGTATTTGCAATGCATTTCATTTTTATTTCAGGTTCCTAGTATTGATGCTATCTTGCTGTTGCACTGGAACAAAATACTCCCTTTATCAAGTACCTGTCAGTTGCTTTTTACACGATGGGTGTGCAGGCAACAATTGACATGCAGTTCCTTCAATGTGGGCCGCACGCCTCGTATAAAATGTCCAAGGGAAGTATGTGCATACCTGAGACCAGTATTTACACAGTGGTGCCCAGCGTAGATATTGGGTCTGATGCAAAAGACTTATTTGCAGAAGGCAACACAACAACCCGAAGGGAGTATAATACACAACACACTGGTCTGCAAAAGAAAAGTCAGTTTAAAATTGTCACACGTTTCACAGGAACAAGTTCTTTGGCAACTTCAAGCAGCAGTATGGAATAAGACCACTTGTATGAGCCAGTAAGGATGTAAAGGCAGGTTCCATCATGACAGGAGTCAAAACCATAGATTTTAGGAGGGGATCTTCAGTCTTTATCATTGAGACATAATTTAGATTGAACCCATCCATCATATTGCTGCACAATAACTACAAGAGAATAGGTCTCAAATCTTGTTCTGAACAAAGGTAATAAAGACTGTTTTAAAACCCACTACTCTTCAAGCCATTAAATGTGAAGCATTTTCACATTTACACTGTGCAGTTGTCTCTCTTTTGTGAAGATCGACAAAGAAAAGACCATTTCTGAGTGGATGCCTAGAATACATTTTAGCCAATGATGATGCCAACTTGTGATGCACATAATACAGTAAGTGTTGACGTTAAACTTTCTACTTAATTAGATAATAGCAGGATGTTGTGAAGCAGGCAGTGCTACGTTACACATTGAGTAAAAAGAAATGTGTGGTAGAATTGTAGATCTGTTGCACGTCTCAATTCACCTGTCTGCATGAATGATAATTATAGGATCTCATCTGAAAGTACTGCTTGCTTCTAATATGTTTATCTGAAAAACTTTTTCTGTTGTGTACTGCATGTATCCAGAACAAACCTATTAGCCTGACAACACTGACTCACTTAGATTAACCTTTTTATGATGATACTGCCACAATTATCAGGGCAGCTGCATTAACATTTGATTTTTTTTCAAAAGTAGAACCGTGTGATGTATTTAATAGCTAGTCTTCAAAATGGTTTGACCTGATTTTCTGGTTAGCTGCATAAAGTGAAATAACGTGGAGATAATCTGCCTTTTCAAAGACATGGGACCAGTTGGTTTACATTTCAACCCAAATACAGTATTCATTGATGGATGTAGAAGTTATCTAATTTAGGTCATCAAGGTGACCACGTAAGTGAGGATTACACTGGCTCAACAATTGCTTCTTGAGCTCTTAAATAGATGGAATCTTTTGCATGTTAAAGTGTGACAAGCCTTGGAAACTGTTTAAAAACCGAAAGAACTGCAGATGCTGTAAATCAGGAACAAAAACAGAAGTTGCTGGAAAAGCTCAGCAGGTCTGGCAGCATCTGTGAAGAAAATAGTCAGAGTTAACGTTTCAGATCTGAGGAAGGGTCACCGGACCCAAAACGTTAACTCCGATTTTTTTCTTCACAGATGCTGCCAGACCTGCTGAGCTTTTCTAGCAACTTCCTGTTTTTGCTCAAAATCTATTTCCTGACCAAACTTCTGGTCTCCTCGCCTAATGCTCTGTCAACTTTATACCCAATACTTCCTGTGAAGCATTTCCATTGTGCTAAAGAGTCTGTATCAATATAAGTTGCTGTTGTACGACTGTGCTCTTTTTATGTGCCCTATTATTTCACTTCCATTAGAAATGTGACATGAATTGGAAAGTCTCTGCTCCCTTGTTATAGACACTCAGTAAACCATTGCTAATGGAAATCATTTATTTAGGCAACAATTTCTGTTCTAGAGCATAAAAATATATTAGACTGTTCACGCTTTGAAATTTTTTAACTCGTGATGCAAACAGCAAAAGCAATAAAGGGATATAAAAAGAAATTATAAAAGACAGAGCTTTAGAAAGGGGAATATCACACCATTGTAGGTTCCTGCCAACTCGGAAAACTTAAAAATTTCAGATAGGTCTAACCTTGATTGTATTATTTTATAGAGAGCTTTTATAAAATTTGTAATGTCAGCCGACATTCTTTAACCAGGTGTCATGACGTCTTTTGTTAAATCAGACAGTGCAATAAGGAGCGTAGACCTCATCTCACATGCAGTCTGGAAGGAACTGCCAACCATGCATTATATATGTGTCAGTGCAGTTCACAAGAACACAATTTATCCATTATAGCGCTTTGAAATACGCTACTCATCCATTGAGTTATGCGTTTTCGTCAGATTTTGTGGAATTGCGTTTTTTTAAGCTGCTTTAACTACACACTGTAGTTGAAGGCAGATGTTTAATTCTCTCCATTGATTTCTGTGCATAGAGCAAACAGACTGAGGTCTCAGGAATAAATCAGGGAAATCTGATTCCGCTGGTGGGTGAACGCCGTCAGTTTCAGCAATGAGAACCTGGGGAATTGGCCTCATGCGTTGGTCTCCAGGTACCTCCAGATTCAGAGCATAGCCCATTGTGAAACTGGAAGTGGGGGAATGAAACATAAGAGGCTGCTGTCCTGCACTAGGAAGCTTGGATTGGTAAAATTGGATCATACAATGGGACAGTGCAGTCCAGTACATTCACTTGCAAGACAGTTAACAGTAGAGTTTTCTTCCACTGAAGCAAGGAGTGGGGTCAGCATTGCCTCTTCGGGTCTAGAGTCGGATTTCTTTCTTGTTATCTTGGGTATAATAAAGTCTTGGGACAAAACATATAAAAAGCGGCTCATAAAGGTGAAGCTACAGCAGCTATTATGTCTGATGCAGTACAAACCAAGTGACAGCACCATTGGGAATTCTGAGTTGATGGATCCTAGATATTTGAGGAAGCACTTTCTATCAATCTTTTAGTCTGGGAAGATTTAATTTATAACGGCACCTGCCAAAATATTGCTAATAGCCTTTAAAATTCCAAAATGTACTGTCTGTCACATGTATATCTCTGCCAATATTTGCAAGATTCATTGCATTACATGCCAAAGGAAGGGACAGGCACCGCCTATTTTTACGTTTGGACTCTTTGAACAAAAAACTGCCTGTAGGAACTGAGATACTAGCACACTTCAGAACTAAGAAAATTCGTACCTGTCATTCCAGTGAAGTCGTAAAAGACTGACGGTCATTCTGATTCATTGTGGAATTCTGGAATATTTGTTTCCTGTTGGAATAGGAATCAGTGCACCATTTCAAGAATTGTACTGTACTATTTAATCTTCACCGGACATCTAACTTCAAAATCAAAACAAATAACTTGCATTTTGCAGTGCTTTTCGTGACTACTGGGTCCCTCAAAAGGCCTTTGTAGCAGTTTTGAATGTAGTTTTTGATGCAACATAGGAAACAGAGCAGCTAATTTGCGTAGAACAAACTTCCACATGACCACATGTGGTAATGACCGCATCATCTATTTTGATGATTTTGATTGGTGAATAAACATTGGCCAGGACATCGGAGATGATCCTCCAGCTGTTCTTTGAGGTATTGTCTTGGGTTATTTAACATTCACCTAAGCTTGAGGATGGGACTCGATTTTAATGTCTCAACTGAAGGATGGCACGACCTCTCTGAAAGTGCTGCACTCCGTCAGAGTCAGGTTTGATATTTATGACAACTCAGATCACTTTCAACATGGAATTGACTAGCTTCACACAGTTTTGTCGCAAGATGAATTAGATCACAGGGATTAAAAAAAAAAGCAATAACAATAAAACTGGAAAGTCAATCATTTAAAACATCGATGTTATGAAGTAAAGCTCTGGATCAGAGATAATCTTTGCCTGTCTGTCTGTACTTTTTACATCCACATGACTTGAAAGCCTACAGGCCATTACAAGTTGATTGGCATCGAATTCTAATTCCATTAAGAACTCTGGGATATTTGCACTCCCTTTGGTCTGCACATTAGTGATTTGAGCTGCTTCTGTCAGGGGAGACTGCAGTGACGGTTAGGTTATTATATCCAACACATCCAATCTCGCATTTCTAGCAGTAATTCATTTTTTATCATTTCATCTACCCAGTAAAGGATATGTTTACTTCTTATCCAACTGCAGTAATTAACTGCTCCATTGGGAATATAAATGAACAGTCTTTTTGTCACAGGATGGCTGTGTCGCTGTGCATTGCAGTTTTCAAAATGGTGCTTTTATATCTTTCAACAAAGAGCACAGAGAGTCTGTCCTTCTAAATCAATAGTTAGGAACTGATGCACATTGTTACTGATGATGGTGCTGTGTCCCCAGTTAATGAGAAATGTCAATGTGCTGAGCCTTTTAAGGGGGAAAAAAGTTCCGGGACAATGAGTATAAACAATTAACACATCCATGTGAAATTCACCTCCCCCTCAATTCAAGAATTAAATCATTTATTTTGAATAAGCAAATTCTCTAAAATTAGCACAAAGGAAAATTTCAGATGATAGGTAGGATGATGTAGTTAGAAATAGACACCTTCCAGTGATTGAGAAATCTAAGATTAAACATAAAATATTTGGGATGGAGAACTAGAGTTTCTTTTTAACACAGAGGGTTTGTGGGTTTGTGACTGAAGCAGAAAATAATAGCATTTAAGAAAAGATTAGATAGATGTTTTCAAAGTGAAATGAAATGCAAGGTAAACTGTTGATGGGCCGAAGGG
This sequence comes from Ginglymostoma cirratum, assembly GCA_024137785.1. NCBI lineage: Eukaryota > Metazoa > Chordata > Chondrichthyes > Orectolobiformes > Ginglymostomatidae > Ginglymostoma > Ginglymostoma cirratum. Next base: position 14,121,234 of record JAHRHZ010000267.1, read on the forward strand.
CCTGTTCCTGTGCTGTATTGAATATTGTGAATTGTGAAAGGAATGGTGCAAGAACTTGCTAACAGGAACTTGCTTGTGTGATGGATAAACAAGTTGAACTTTTGTGTTGAACGACCTATTTCTATGTTGTAATGTCTGTGTAACACTACAGAATTCTTTGTATTATGCATCACAGCTGGCAACCAGTCAATTCTTTTAAGGTTTGCAATGCTGTTTGATTATACACTGATGAAAAGAACGGACATAATTGTCAATCATTAGAAATCTCACGGGCAGCTAAAAGCTAGTAATCAGGTGCTTCTGTGTCTCTGAACTCCTGTTATAATACGGGCACCTCTGCTTTTCCCACACACAAGACAATGGGTCAATATAACCACGGCTCCCATTCACAGCGGCATTGTGACTGTGGTCAGTATTTCACTAGTTAGGACAGGACAGCTGAAACATAAGCCGCACAGAGACAACAGTTTTCTTTCATTGAGTACACAAATGGTTGACTACTGCACGTATTGATTTCCCACTTCTAATCAGCAGGCGCGGTGGACTAATGATCCCCTTTTCTAGAAATGAGGAACAAAAACTTTTGGTGAAGCCGGTTTGATATCCCGATACCTCCATTTTGTTTGAAGTGGTCACAACGTTTTGTAATGACGTTGTCTTGAACTTTATTTTTCTCCATTGTTTGACATTAAGCATATGCTGTTTGCAGTGAAGTTATCATGAGGAAACTTCACCAAAATGGCCCCTTTGGCATTTTTCCTTCTTTGAAAGAGACAGCTTAAACTGCCATGAACAGCAGTCTCTTTTAGACTTTATCATCAATTTTAATTGTGACAGAAGGAAAGACATATATTCTGCAGAAGGAGACAGCAGGGGCGCAGGCATATAACCTGAGAAACATTCATTGGGAGTGAAAGGCCAGCTACTTTTGAACTTACGGTCACTGTCACAATGTAGTAAATAAATGCTAAAAATATGTAGCCGATTTAATAGGCATCCCACAGAAATTATCCAGATGCAGCCCTTGTATGGCAGTTTATGATATGTGCAGATGAATGTTTACGTTTGGCATTCCTGTATGTGAATGGAGTTAATTGGCTTGAGATAAATATTTAACATTATAGGTCGGAAATATCCTCAGTCTTCTCACCATTTGAATTAGTAAAGCTTGCAAATTATCACATTTCCCACTTTCAACAAAAGTATCTGGATCATTACATGTAAGAAATTTTAAGGCTTGCGAAAGTGCTTTTTACATAGTATGAAGCTGTCAGTTTTTTTAGATGGTTTTAATGGTTTACCTAAAAGCTTTTGCCGAAACCTCATAATGCATATAATTCAGAAAGGTTGCATGCCTTAGAGGATTCATTCCAACACAGCTAGAATCTATTTAAAATAAAGGTATAATCTATAGTTTTTCTTAATGAAATCGCACAAAGCTATCTTAAAAATCTATTTGATTTTACACCATCTCTGGTCAAAACATGCTAGTGGCTCTCTAGTTTTCCCCCATTCAGGAGAGTTAATTAATAACTTCAAAACTCAACTTGGCTAAACAATCACTGATATACTACCCAGTGGCTGGAATGCCTTTTGCAAGGCTTATCTACCTGTAGGCCATTTGTAGCATTTAAGCGATCATTTAATGGCATTGAACCAACAATGGATGAAGTCTACACCAAATGGCTAACCCGCCCAAGCTGAAAATTGGAAGTGGGGCCAGGGGCGGTACCTCCTTAACTTGCTGTCTGGGCCCATTGGAGGAACCCACACAACCACAGAGTTACTCACCCGAAGAATTCCCTTTCCCTCATGGTCTCTCGAACCCCGACTCCTGCCCACTTCACAGGAGTCCTCCCTGATCGTAGAGTTCGGATCCTTTGCTGAACCCCTTCCGGGTGCTGTGCCAGCAGTGAGCATGTTATGCTATCAGTACATGAGATCAGCCGGGCTTGCTTGAGGTGGCACTTCCTGCTGCTACAGGGTGGGAATCCCCCCTCCATCCTATTTCACGTCACTCACTTTGCTGATGGATGGATGTGGGGCAACCGTTCTCCCATGAGTGAATGATCCCTGGAAGTTTCCCTTTTTTTAACCAGGGTGGAGAGGGTGGGGGGATCATGTATGGGTCAGGTCAGCATGAGGGTGTGAGGACTGTGATGTCTTCTACAATTGACCACTGAATTCCCAAGATTTTTCGACACAATGGTATGATGGAAAAATGGCTGTCCTTCACCATCCCCCCTACCCCAAACCATACGTAAATAACCAGGAAATTCCCATTGGAAAACATGGGAGGGTGGAGACAAGATCTGGACATGTGTATACCAACTTCTCGTTGTGTAGTGAAATTCTTTATGATTACTTTTCACCTCGCCATTAATAGGCAGGACCTACAGAGACATATGCATGTAGTCCTGTCCAGCCTGTACTACTGAGAATCGTGCCACCCAGACAAAGCTACATGACCACCCGTCCAGCTTCTCTCTGATTAGAGAGAAAACAATGAACTCACAGTTCTCCTTGTGTTCATAGCCTCCAGCGCAACTTAGATGTAGCATTGGAATGGTGAACTGGGAAATGTTGGCATTGTCATCAGTTTGTATTTGAAAGGTCCTGGTTTGCATTGAAGTTGAGATTGGCATTGGCTTTGGTGGTCACTGGCTGCTGTCAGACTATAACTCTTGTGAAGGAAGTGGCACCCTTCTTTGACCACATCCTTAGTGAATTGCAGATGCTTCAAGCACTGCTCCTAGTATTAGCAGCCCTTCGGCAGGCAGGCGCTTTTCTGGAGAGTGCTCCTCCTTTCCTTCACCCCTCTGTGCAGAGATTCCCTTCTCTACTTCCTGAGTTGGGTTCTCCTGTTGCATTGCAGACCCGACGGAACCATAAAGAGCATTGTAAGGGAGAGATGTGTCAAGTGCCATTGACAGAATTCTAGATTTGGCAGCAAATGCAGCTGAAGGCATGGTCACTACTTGTGAAGTTATTAAAACCAACTAGGGATGCACAGTTTGCAGGATTTGAACTGGAGGAAGTGGGAATTTATTTTTCACCTCTAGTAGAGATATGGCTATATGACTGTTTCAGCCAATGACAGGACATAACAAAGCAATGGATAAACTTGAATAAACTCAAATGCAATTCTTTTGTTTCTAGCATTCTGTCTTTTTACCCAACTCCAGCAGAAGCAGCAGTTTCATCACTGTATTCTAAGTGGAAAATAATTTTGCCTTTGGCAGATTTCTCAATGAGAAGGAATTTAATTTTCTAATTATACTTTGCCAAATGGTGCAGTGATGAAACCTAATACAGGCAAAATGTCAGGGTTTTTTTGAAGCACTTATACCCCCGTTGAATGTTAAGTGAGAGAAGACAGGGTTCTTTTTGATTACACAGATGGATGGCTGCATGTGGGCCTCTAATCATTGATAAAATTGGGAATAGTTGAAAAAGGCTGATAGGACTGTCAGCTTTTTCTTAAAAATCTGTCAATAGCAATTGAACATTTGTATAGCAATTTACCCGAGAGCTGATGTTTAAACTTTCAAAAAAGTAGCGTCTACAAAATAGAAAACGTAGGCTGGATTCTCCATTACATCCAGATTATATGACCATATTTTTGCGGCCAAAGATCACGTTCAGTCTGCCTTCATCCACCACTAATCCCGGCGTAGAACTGTATGACATTGCAGATTGATGTTTTGGTCATTTTCCTCACTAGAGCCTGCTTCTCCAATCTTCAAAATTCTGAGAAACAAAAGCTTATAATGTCTTACACTAGATGGCTTACTCCCAATGGGTGGATGTCTCCTCTCCCCGGGGATAGCAAGAAAGAAAAATAGTTGGGTGAGTTGATGCTGGTGAGATCTTTGCCATCTCACTGATTACGTTCTGGGCAAGAATGTCTATGGGCAACCTTTTCACCCACAACCAGTTAAGGTGCAGAAGTGGTAAATTAGCAGCCTGCCTTCTAAACAGCCAAGTATCTAACCATAAATCTTTGAAGATCTGCCTGGATAGGCCTTCATTTGCCAGTCTGGGGGCAAACAGAGGCATAGGTTGGAGGCGGTGGCCTCTGAAAACGACCCCTAGCCCTTGTCTCAAAGCTCCTGGCACACCGCACCCCCCCACCCCCAGCTGAAATATTGCAGGAAGTTTTAGCATGCGACCTCCCACAGGCAACAGTTCCTTTCTCCTCCTTCTTCCCCCACACCTCTCCAAGTCTGTTTCTCCACCTCTGGTGGAGGTTCCTATAACTAATTAGTTCCTATAACTAATGAAAAAAAAGTTCAAAGAAAGCAAGAAAAGAAGCTGCACAGGAGGCATGGTTAGTAAGTTTGCGGATGGCACCAAAATTGCTGGCAAAGTGGACAGTGAAGAATGTTATCTAAGAGTACAATGGGATCTGTATCAACTGGGCTAGTGGACCAAGGAATGGCAGGTAGAGTTTAGTGCAGATAAGTGCGATGTATTTCATTTTGATAAGACAAGATAAGACAAAGCAGGGCAGGACTTGCACAGTTAATGGAAGAGTACAGGGCAGTGTTATCAAACATAGAGACCTAGGGGTGCAGGTACATAGTTCCTTGAAAGTGACATGACAGGTAGACAGGGTGGTGAAGGTGGTGTTTGACACACTTGTCTTCATTAGTCAGAACATTGAGTACAGGAATTGGGACATCATGTTACAGCTCTAAAAGACATTGGTAAGGCCACATTTGGAATACGGCATTCAATTCTGGTCACCTGCTATAGAAAGGATGTTACTAAATTGGAAAGAGTGCAAAAACAATTTACAAGGATGTCACTGAGACTGGAAGGTTTGAGTTATAAGGAAAGCCTGGATGGGCTGGGAATTTTCTCCCTAGAGCGTAGAAAGCTGAGAGGTGACTTTAGAGACAATTATGAAGTCATAAGGGGCATAGACCAGGTGATTTACCAAGATATTTTCCCTAGGGGAGGGGAGTCCAAAAGTAAAGAGCATAGATTTAAGGTGAGAGCGGAAGATTTAAAAGGGGCCTCAGAGGCAACTTTTTCACACAGAGGGTGGTGCATATATGGAATGAGTTGCCAGAGGAAGTGGTAGAATGGGATACAGTTGCAACATTTACAAGACATTTGGATAAGTATATGAATAGGAAATGTTTGGAGTGATATGGGCCAAATTAAGGGAAATTGGATTAGTGCAGTTTAGGAAACCTGGTCGGCATGGATGAGTTGGGCCGAAGGACCTGTTTCCATGCTCTAAGACTCTACAACAACTTTAAAAATACTCCAGTTACTCCTGCTTTCACTTGTGGTCCTCTCAATAATGTCCAGGGGATTAATGTTTAATTTTTAGAGATTCCAGAACAACCTTGATAGGAGAGCTGCACAGTGTTCTGGTTTCTTCCCATAGTCCAAAGATGTGCAGGCCATGATTGGCCATGCTAAATTGCCCATAGTGTCCAGGGTTGTACAGGTTAGCTGGATTAGCCATAGGAAATGCAGGGTTACAGGGATATGGTGGGGGTTGGGTGTGGTTGGGATGTTCTTCAGAGGGTCATTGTGAACTTGATGGGCTGAACGGCCTGCTTTCACACTGTAGGGATTCCATGAAAAGATTCTATGATTCTGTGATAACACTGCTTCCAGATAGACAAACAGCTGGTGTCAAATCATATTTCTCAGCACTGACCACTTAAGGCTACAGAGCAGGCAGTAGTTGTGTGCTTGATAACACTAAATGTGTAGTCCAGCTGAGATAATGAAAACTCACAGCATCCACTGAGCGCTGGGATTCCTAATAATGAGGGAAATGCAGCCATAATAAGGATACAGACAGAGAGGGTATTAGATGGGTGGAAGTGTAGAGGTCAGGGTGATGCCATTGTCTAGGAAATTCTGTCATTAAACCAAGAATGATAAATTCCACATCAATGGTAAGGATCTTATTGCTAATTGACGAACTCTACAGATATTCTCAGCCATGGTAATTACCGAAGTATAAAAGAAGCTCACTGCTAGCATTGCATGTCATGATCTTTTAGTATTTTGTGGAATATTCTACTCCAGACTGGTAATTGTAGGCTTGCTGGAAGTATGCAAGTCCAAATAGGTGAAGAGAAAGCTGTAAAATGTTTAAAGAATAATTTCAGCATGACCCAGCAGAAAAGGTTAACAAATTTACCCGAATAACCTCAAGTGAAAGTGTGCGTGCAAGGATTAGGCTCAGCTGTGAAGTTTCCCTCCAAACCCCTCTCACCAGCCCCGTCAGGCTTTGAACGGCTTACTGCCTCTCCCTGTCAATGATTATGGATAACGTTTAGCAATTTGGAGAAGGTTATAGGGTGACTACAAAACTAAACCAGTGGGAGCTTTTAAAAGAATCATAGAGAAGGCCGTGAAAATAAAAGACACTCCGATAATATTGAACATCGTAAGTATTGGAGTGAGATATAGGGATATGATACGATGATAGATTTGTCATTTCTGGGGGACAGATTTTGCAAGGAAGCTGCCCCTTGACTAAACTTATTTTGATTGTGAACTGTGCTTGATTCAGCCTTCATAAAACAGGCAATAATGTAATAATCTAGTATGCCATCAATTGCACATCACCTGCTGCCTCAGTGCATCTGAAATGTCACCATGTGCAGTGGGGATTGCTCATGAGGGATTAGGGTCGGAGTTGTTTGCATAGTCAGGGCAAAGCAAGGAGCTGCTGATTTGCATCATATCTGATCAAAGCAGCTTTGTACTGATATGAGACAAATTATTAAACTTTGAATCACTGTCAAGCTGTAAATATTGGTCACCAAAATGAATGGATCAAAGGAGTGATATAATACTTACCAACTCAAATGCTGTTGTTTAATTTGATCATGTCAAAGTCAATTTCTGAGAACATGTTTCACAGAGGTTTGCATTTTAACTTGTGGATTTTATTATAAGCCTGCCTTTTGGTACTTTGTGCTAACTCCCTCCTTTGCAGTTGTTTCAATCCATTGTTTCAATCTCATACTTTAATTTCTGCATTCCAGTGCATCTTTCAGTAATCTAATTTCATATAAGACTTTGGATTTGATTTTGGATTTGTGAGTTTTTTTAGGCTGGATATTTTGATATGAAAGATTACAAAACAATGGAAACCAAATCCCCTGACTTTAACCCTTTTTACTGCTGAACTGCAATGTCTAATAAAAACACCCTGCACATTTACAACATGATGGAAAATAGAATTAACAATAAGTGCCTGCCACTCAAACTATTTCAAACACCACAGTTCATTTAATTAAAGTCAAAATCCAACTCATTGCAAGCTCTGATGCTTCACTGAATAATGGAAAGCCCATTTCCTAGAGGCATGCTGAAATGAAACAGTTGGATCTGCTTGATAGCATTTTCATTCAAAGGGTGAGTTTGAAATAAGTGTTTGATACTGGAATGTACTCTCTTAAACAATTTCAGAATTCTGTATGAAGAAAATTAAGTCATCTGACCTAAGTGAGGAATCTAGTGAATAGATGTTAAAATGCTTGAAGTTATCATGCAAATTCTCAATCTATTCACAGAAAATTCCTTGCTACAATATTTTATCTGAGACATCAATACATTTACATGAAGCATTTGTCCAGTGACTCCAACATGCATTTCTGGCCGAGTACCACATGAATCTGGCAGAATTACAAGCACCCTGCAATATTTCAATGAATTTTTTTATTGAAATCTTCTAAAAACGACTGCGGTAATTTTGTCAAATTCGACAGCCTGTTTAAACTGTGTTTAAAATTTAGACAAATTAAAAAGGTTGAAGGGTCACCGGACCTGAAACGTTATCTCTGTTTTTTCCTTCACAGATGCTGCCAGACCTGCTGAGCTTCTCCAGCAACTTTGTTTTTGTTGCTGATTTACAGCATCCACAGTTCTTTTGGTTTTTAAAAAGATTGAATCTTATGGCTGAGTCTCACTAGTTCCCTGGTAGCAAGCTAGGAGGCAGGAGGACTTGTAAAATGGTGGCAGAAGATGTTGCAACAGGAGATTAATGTCTTCCTGTCACAAGATGTTGTCAATGGCAGGAAAGGGCTGGCATAGCTCATTCATTGAAAGAAGGCAATAAACCACAAAATGGGCTAATCAAAGACAACCTCCTGCCCTCTCCATCATTTTACCAGTGTCAAGATAGACCCCTGCTTCACGGAGAGACCATCAGATAAATTGTGCCCAGTGTTTTTCTAGGGTGAGTGTGTGCCCTTCCTTTCTGTCTGTGCCACGGCCTGTAGGGAAGGCCACCAGTGGCCATGACTGCCCTTTATGATCCAACACTGCTGCTAGAGGCTAAACCCCTCTGGTCATCTTGGTCTGCCCCCATGGCCACAGCAATGTCAAAAAGATCTTATTTGGCCTTCAAAGGTGCCTCAACTTGGCTGTCTCTTCCAGCAGTCCCCACAGTGACCACCTCTGCCTGTGGCACTGCCGAGGCCACCAGATTTCCAGCCCTCCGATTGCACCAGCAGATCTAAAAGGACAGCATCATGCCCAAACCTCTTACTTGCTTGCCATTGGTAAAATTCTCAGGCTCAGGGCCTGTGTTCGGTCCTGGATGTGCTAGCATCCCATCTTTGGAAAAAACGCAAGGCCTTCTAAAATCTGAATTCTCAATTTCTGACCATTTAGCTGGTTTGTTCTATTTGCTTACCAAAATACTGCCCTTTCTTCTGTATTGTTGATTCTTGGTGAAATGCCATCTGCAAACCTTCTTAAGCGGTGATAGTTGGCATATGAGCCAAGACAGGGACATGAAGATGCCAGAACTGAGTTCGTTCTTGTCCTCACTGATGTCTGCATATGAACTTTTTCCAGTGGGAAGCACTGGATTAACAGTCAAGAGTGGGAGCTATTGTCGATGCTGCATGCCTTCTCCAAATGTGCGTTGGGAAGACAGAACCAATGCTTTCAGTTCTCCACCATAAAACATTTCATCTCCACAGCCATTTGTTTAGGCTGAAGCAGACCCTATAAAAGTTTGATACCTTGTGTGATCCTGAGCGAAACCTTAAACCAACAACCTATTCACTGTCAACACTGTGTATTTCCTACTCTGTGCAGAGCCCACTACTGCTATCAGTTCAATCCCTGCTTCTCCTGAAACCCTCTCCCACACATTTTAAGTCACCCCAAACTCAATGGCATGGATTTCAAAATTGCGATATATTGTCAAATGAGTAATGATAAATCTTCAGGCAATATTGGAAATAAAGTGCGATAGACATTAGACATGGTTACTGATTCAGTATCACTCAATTTACTCTATTAAACAAATGCAAACTTTACTCCAGGTTCTCCAATGTTCTCTGCACTGTTTACCATCATTAATGAACAGCTATTGGTCCTATGTTCATCTGCCTGCACCCTAGTCTATACCAAGCTGTACTTGCGAATTTGAGGTATTTGTCTTGAAATTCTTTCTGATCTCGCCCCACAATACCGTGCAACCTTCTTGCACTTCCAGCAACTGTTCATTATTTAATTTGGCCTTTTGTGGATCTCAACCCTCTACCCTTCAGCTCAGCTGTATTTCCCTTGCCCAAATCATTTTTTTCTGCCTGACCTTTACAGATCTTATAAGAACACATCTTTTTTGCAAAACATTCAGTCACCTTTTCTACCTTCACCATTGTCAGGTAAGAAAGAAAAAAAAATCAGTCAGGCTTTCCACTTTGGTGTTAATCAGCAACCTCTACTGGAAAATAGTCACATGAAAATGTTGGTTCATGCCACCATACTCGGATATCCTGTTTATTACTCATTATTTTGACTCAGAGCTGAAGCTGCAGGAGGGAACAGGCTAATAGACTTGAAATTTGCTTGACTCATTTTCTGAGGGAAGGGGCAGTATCAAGGGAATACATGCTCAGCCATGTCCAAACTTTTACAGCTGTAAAGGAAAGGGCTTGCATTTGTGAAGCACCTTATGCAACCTTAGGACATTCCAAATCTCTTTACAGCTAATAAGGTACTTATCAAAGTGTAATCACTATTATTAAAACGCAATTAATTTACTAACAGTAATGTAGTAATGACCAACTAATTTGTTTTAGGGATGCTGGTTGATCGATAAATATTGGCTTGGACACCAAGGTAAAACATGCTTCGAACTAGCGCCCTAAGAGCTTTTGCATCCATCTGAAAAGGCAGACCGGGTCTTAATGCCCAAAATACAAGATTGACGGCAGTGCGACACTCACTCAGTCCTTCACCGAAGTGTCAGCTGTGTTCAAGTTTCTGTAGTAACCTTTCTGCAGCATAAATTGGCCCCTGCAGCACTAGTTTCAAGAACTTGTAATGCAGAAATACTTCAGAAATAATTGCATGATTAGACTCATTGCTGCTCCCATCATTAATGACACAGATGATTGGATACTGTAGTTAGCTGTGCTCACTTGCATCAAGGACAAAGCGATTAGTTGCCAGAAAGGTAAAGCTGAGTCACTTTCATGACAAGTGTTTTCTTAAAAAATTGTTTTTAGCCCTTCAGAGACAAGAATTCCTCCTTTGTAGAAATACTGAATTTTTAGTTAGAAGTGTGCACTGAATGATGTTACCAAAGGGACTGTAGCTCTGTTATCACGCCTCAGAAGACAATCACAGAACTTGTTCTAAAGCTTCTCAAGTAAGTGAATGTCTGCACCTCCACAACAATTGAAAAGCACTCTTAATCATACTGGAGGAAAAAGAAAGTTAAGCTACATTTCCTAACAGTTGGGAGTAACTGTTTTCACTGGCAGGACGCTGGTACCCAGAGGACATAGATTTAATATAATTGGCAAAAGAATCAAGGGGTGAGATGAGACGAGTACTTTTTACCCAATGAGCTGTTACGATTGAAAAGGATTGGAGAAGCAGATTGTGATTTCCAAAAGATAATTGGACAAATACTTTTAAAAGAAAAGCATTTGTAGCACTGTGGGGCAAGGGCAGGGGTGTGAGACTAATTGGATGGTACTTTCAAGGAGCTAGCATAAGTACGATGAGCTGAATGGTCCCCTCCTGAGCTGCATTATTTTATGTGACTGGAAACCAATTTTGCAAAATCTCTAGAAGAATTTACAGCCTGAGGGAATTTTCTTTGACTGTTCCTTTTTTAGCCTAGCAAGGCTATGGTACAAAATTATCAGCAATAAAGAACAATGTTTAACCCATTAACACAGCAATTGTCTCATCCAAAAAAAAATCAAATGGAATTGTATTAGTACATCTCAAGTACTAATCAAAACAGACATATTAAAAATTAAATTAATCGGATTCAAACTTGGCGTAGGGAAAAATAGCTGTCAAATCAAGCAGAGTGGTACAACAGAGTATTTAGAAAATTTGAGTTCAACGGCAGAAGAAACCTGCTTAGCTTTTGTTTGTTTGGCATCTCTAGTGCAGTTACAGAAACTCTCAAGTTTAATCCAGTAATTTGTGTCGTTCAGAAAAAAATGTAACTGACTGCTGGAGTCAGTTATTTGTATATTATCCTGCAGGGAAGTCAATATATACTTACACCAACACCTAAAAAGTCCATGCAATAACAGTGCTGCCTTTTAGGATTGAAAAAAAATGAGTTGACAATGACTCTATACAGCCATCAGTTTTGTCTCTCAAGACATAACTCAGCTTGGGAAGCACGCTATATTGCTGTTTATATGAACAGCAAATTGACATGGTACTGTTTCAAGATTTCATATCCCAACCATACAACTTATTGAAATCTTGTTGACAACTAATCCAAATATATTGCCGTGAACCAAGATCATTTTATTCACCAAAGTTATTATACGTATCTCTGAGGGTTGGGACATAGCTGTCTGTTCTGCTAACCGCCAGGATAAAAGATCTGGGGTGGAGGAGCCTGCCCACGATCTTGACAACTGTCCTACAGCAATTTCACGTTAGGAATGTTGCTTCAATTACTTTAAGGTGAGACTTGTGCTTGTAACTCAGGAGAAAATCCTACCTCAGGGACTTCTGCCAATCGGATGGCCGACTCTCATCCCGGTCAGGCCAGCTGTGAGCTGTGGCCGCTGCTGTTACTTGCCAAAAGAACCCAGGTGGTCAGCGGGTTATCCCTGGAGCTTTGTTCAAAAGGCTAGAGGAAGGTGTGATCGGGGAGGGGAGTTGGGGAGGCGGTGTGGTGGGGGTGGTGGTGGTGGGTGCTAGATCTGTTAGGCAGAGAGGACCTGCAAAGGAGATCCCCACACTCCTATCCCTTGCCTGACACCGTCCCATGCTGTTGAAATTGCCGTCCCTTCCACCATTACTATGTACCTGTCTCCAAACCCACCAGCACAATAACACCTAGTTCTAGTTAGTACAGTCATGCTTTTCGAATAGTCAGTGCGTATCTCTCCCACGTCTAAAGCTGACCAACTGCGGCTCTTGTCCAGTGAGAGAGTAACACGAGCTACAGTAGGACGTCTTTTTTCTTTCAAAAAAAACTTTGGATTGAATTTGTACAGACTGAGGAACTAGCCACGTGTTAAATTCACTCTGATAGGCTATTAAAAATAAGTTCTGAAGACGAGTCACAGCAGACTTGAAACACTAACCCTGTTTCTGTCTTCACTGACGCTGTCAGACCTGCTACAGTTCACCAGCAATTTCTATTTTTATTTCAGATTGTCAACATTCACAGTATTTAGGTTTTATTAATTATGAGTTAGTGTGTGTGTTCATATACGAGAATTAAGCTTTCAGCATCCAAGATAGTTATGGGGAACAATTTGAAAGACTTTCAGGTGAACTTAGTAAATACTCCAATGCCTTCCTTGTCTTACTGGCATCAGTCACTCTAGGTAATAGAACAGGCGCTGAAACTTAGATTCACTTCCAATAACCTTGGATCTTATTTTACATATTATCATCTAAACTGAAAATCCCTACGTAATCAATTCACTAATAATTCTTAGTTGTGAGAATGGAGTACATCAACTGGAAAGGAAAGAGCAAATCAAGGTCAATTCCAGCATCAGTTGCTGGCAAAATCTCTTTTACCTCCACCTTACTAATATACTTTCATTTCCATTGTACCAGCACAATATTCCAACCCCTACACCTCGAGTAAGTAGACACTCCAGTGCCAATTTGTGAAGACGTTTGTGGCATTGCACTGTGAACTTGTTCAGACTAACAAATGGACAGGCCAGATCTATTTCTTATACACCTGGAAAAAGAGGAAGCTTTCTTTCTGCCAATCTAGACTAGATTCAGACTGAATTCTCTGAGGCAAATGGTCACTGTAGTTAGACACTGAGAGTTGTAGAGTTGTACAGCACAGAAACAGACCATTCAGTTCAACTTCTCCATGCTGACCAGATATCCTAAACTGATCTAGCATTTGCCAGCATTTGGCTCTTATCCCTCTAAAGCCTTCTTATTCACATACGCATCAAGATACTTCTTAAATGTTGTAATTGTACCAGCCTCCACCATTTCATCTGGCAGCTCATTCCATGCACGCGCTACCCTCTGCGTGAAAAAGTTGCCTCTTAGGTCCCTTTTAAATCTTTCCCCTCCTGCCTTAAACCAATGCCTTCTAGTTTTGTACACCCCACCCTGGGGAAAAGATCTTGACTATTCACTCTCTCCATGCTCCTTGTGATTTTATAAACCTCCAAAAGGTCACCCCGCAGCCTCTGGCGCTCCAAGGACAAAAGCCCCAGCCTGTTTAGTTTCTCCCTACAGCTCAAACCCTCCAAACCTGGCAACATCTTTGTAAGTCTTTTCTGCACCCTTTCAAGTTTCACAACATCTTTCCTTTAGCTGCCTTATTTCCCAAGAGAAGGTTAAGTATTGCTCCTTCTAGTAGTAGGTTCTTGTACAGAGTTAACAAATTCCTCTCCATCCAAGCCTTAACACTATGGGAGTCCCAGTCTATGTTGAGAAAGTTAAAATCCCCTACCATTACAACGCTATCATTCTTACTGTTATCTGAGATCTCCTTACAAACTTGTTTCTCAATTTCCCACTGACTAGGAGTGTCTATAGTACAATCCCTAGAAAGTGATCATCCCTGTCTTATATCTCAGTTCCACCCAAATAATTTCACTGGATGTGCGCCCTGGAATATCCTCCCTAATTACAGCCATAATGTTATCCTTAATGAAAAACATCGCTCCTCCTCCTCTCTTGCCCCCTCTTTCTATCCTTCTGATGGCATCCAAACCCTGGAACATTAAGCTGCCAGCCCTGCCCTTTCCTGAGTCATGTCTCTGTAATAGCTATACGATCCTAGTCCTATGCTCCCAACCGTGCCCTGGGTTCATCTGCCTTACCTGTCAGGCCTCCTGCATTGAAATAAATGCACTTTAATTTATCAGTCGTACCTCATTCTCTGCCTTGCTCTTGGCTGCCTTGACTATTTGACTTGTTCCGTTCCTCTTCTCAACTGTACCAGCCTCCGACTTATCTCTTTTCTCACTTTCTCTTTGCTGCTTTACTTGTCCCATATGATCCAATAAGATTCACAACCAAATATGCTTTCTACAGACGTAATCATCAGGAACATTGAAATTCTGCCTAAACGCCCACATCCAACAGGAAGAGCACATGACTGTACTGAAGGCCATCTCTGCACTTTAATCTATAGACCCAGAAAACAGCAGTTTTATTGCTCCATAAATACTGCTGTATGAAAACTTAATACTTATGCCATGAAATGCAAACACCTCTTCATTTAAAGTCATAAAATGTATTTAGTTCTGTAAGAAATTTTAGAAATCAAATGTTCTGTGCATTTGCAAGACATTTGCCTTGTTCTAATCAAAATTGTACATAACAAATATGTACATTTCAATAATTTATATCAGATGGGAGACAGCAAGCAATCACAATTGCATTTCTGTAAAAATTGAATGAGTGAATCAGAAAACAGTAGGTAATCTGAGGACATTATGGGTTACAGAAAATCAACTGTGAAATTTCCAACAGATTAGCAGACAAGGAACATAACTTTGAACCAGGCTGCTGTGACCCAGGTTTCAACAAAACTAATTTCTTTCGAAGAAACAATTTTTGAAAAGATACTACTACCATGCATTTTCCTAGGGTGTATTTAAATGGACAATTATTCTGTGCCTGATGGTTCAGTCACAGAGGCAGTGCTTGCAGCAATATGAAACTGTCAGGCAGAATTAGGGTAATTAATGTAATTAATGCTTGTCTTTTGCCCTTTTCACAAGGTGGTTCATGGGCAATTCAATCTTGTCTTAATGGGTACAAACGATTTTGCACAGTAATAAGAGAAAGAAATGGATGAAAGGCATAATGTGTAACTGCATAATGTGCTCTTATAGCATTCTTCGCCTTAGTTAAAGAATCATCTAGACTGGATACCATTAAAAATTATACAACAATGCCTTGCTTAAGGATGTCCTATCGATCCCAACTGGACACGGCTTCTGCTGAAACTAAGGCCGGGAATTTGAATCTGCAAGCCAATTTATTTTTCATTTTGTCTCAGCAGATTTTCTAGCAATAGTTTCTGACAGCTCACGGTTTTCCCTACTGGTTAGGCATCTTATGAATGTATTTTTAAAATACTGCAGAAAGGCAAATAGAAATTAAGCCAAAAGGAATGATAGGAACACAACTTTCAGAGTTGTGGTTAAATTAGTCATGGGAAGAAGAATTTACTTGCCCTATACAATTTCATAGTGGTTTTCTTTCACATGACTGTAACATTGTTTGATTTTCCTCCATTTTTCAAAAAAATCCTTTTCTTCCTTTCATTGTCCCTCCTTTTGCATCTACATCTCCATTTTTCCTTCGGCTTACTTCTCTCTCTCTCAGATGCTCATTACATGTCAATTTGTTTCTTCTCTACATGTGGGCAGTTGATCTTTTCAGTTCCCTGTCTGTATGCAACCCATGGTCTCAGAGCTGGAAAGCATTCAGGGTAGGTGCAGTAGAAATTAAGACTACGCTTGAGTTGGCATCAATCTTCCAACTATCTTTGGACTGTGATTTTAAACAGCTGGTGCAAGCCAAACATTATTCAGAAGTCATTTGAGATGTGGCAAACATTCAAGAGTTATGCTACCATACACTATTTGCTGAGATGCAAAACACATTCAAATGTTCTTCATAAAACACAGAGGGTTAAAGAAAACAGACAAATCTGGAACACGTCTTATCATTGGCAGCAAAAGGTGGACAACTATGGTTCTGCAAGATCCTTTTCTGAGCCTGGGTTTATGTTTTGCACAGCATCAGGTGACCTAAAGAATCTTATCTGTTAGGCCAGTTCGTATATGATGCCATAAACCCTATAGTGATTTTGGATTATATATCATCAGTTGTGACATCTGAATTATTCCCAAAGATTATTGATTTGGCAGTTTCACTAACCCAGAGAGAGCTTTTTTCTTTAATTGAGACACATGCAGTGTAATATTTTGATGATTTGAAACTGAGTGCCTTGTATTAACTCTATATTAGGAACACTGCAGATTGAAGACACTTAGTACGTTTTGACACCGAGCCAAATCATGTATTTTTTCATGTTATTCTGCATTAATTTTTTTGTATCCTGAAAATCACAATGTGTTTGATAATAATTTATTCTTGATTGAAAATCTGCCTGTCAGTAAAAAAGAAGACATGACAGATGTCATCATAAATCACCTTGGTAACTAATTTTCAAGTCCATTTTTATGAAAGACTCAAATAAGTTGGCAGAAGCATCCCTCACTACCAGAGGACATTCAGGCAGCCCATCCTTGGGAAGAGTTAGCTGTGTAAATAGTGTATTTCATTGCAACTTGTAATATGTTGTTAAACTCAGTTTAAATTTTATGCAAGTCCCTCAATATTATGCACTATGATGATGTCATGCTAATGCTGGACTGAGAAGGTACAATATGCCAGTATATGTTTTGATGCAATTCTAATAAAATCCATGGCATCTTCTAATATTTGCTGGAAGATGCAAATATGTCACTCAAGTGAATTAGCTCATAATCTACAACCATTACTTGGCAGAATGGACAGCATTTTGTCCATTTCCCACCAAAGATTGGGGATCCTTTGTGGTGATTTCACCCTAAGATTATGTTCTGAATTTATCTGGATTGTGTGGGTCCAAACTAATCCCCCCACCATCTTCTCCCACATATCATCCAATTTTCTGAAGAATTATATAAAGGTTTTCATTTTGATAGATTGTGTTGTTCTTCCCGGCAGGACAGCTCGTGCTCCCTCTCCCTTCACCAACATCAGCCACCTCCCACTACATGTCTAGTGCGAGTTTGCAAGAAGTCTTGATATGAAACACCTTCTGCACTTCTGTACCACAGCACATCTGTGCATTGAAACAGCTAAGACGATGAAGTTAATGTTTTCCTCCCTCTGACCTTAGCTAATTGCTGCCTTTGCTAGTGTGCAGAACATTTTGTTAATTTTGATCGACTGACAGCCGGAACTCCACTGAGTATGGTAAATACAGAGGAAAATATCATCTGCGTTTCACCCTGATAATATTCCTAAATTCCATCCTGAAAGCTCAGTGCCTATTGGAACTGTGTGAATGTTTCTCACATCGCCTGACCTTTAGCTGAGTTGCTAGTTTTAGTACCAAATTTTGTTGAATTAGTTTGGTGTTTTGGTCGCACTTATGTTAGACAATAGTGCAGTATGAAATAACTCCACAGAGGCCGATCGCAAAGTCACCCTTCATTTACATGTGCATAGTGCTTGACACTGGTCCGGCTTCCTCAGAGCCAACTCGCAGAGTGAACAGAACCTCTGAAACTCCTGTTTACATCTGTCAGCCAGGGCTCCCTGATTGGACCAAATTGACAGCTCCAACCAGGGAAATCATATTCTATGAGGTCCACCTGGCTGACCTTGTTACAGTCACTGCATAGTGTAAATACCACCAGACTAGTAATCCAGAGTTAGGACTCATAATTTGGAAATATGTAATCAAATACAGCTTGGCAGCTGGTGAAATTTAAATTCAATTTTGTTAATAAATCTGGTATATAAATATATATTCAGTAATGATGAAACAAGCAGATTTTGATTTTAAAAATTCCGTCCGGCTCATTAATTCCTTTGTAGAAGGAAATCTGCGGTCCTTACCCTGTTTGACCCATGTATCATTCTAAACACACACACAAAATGTGGTTGACTCTCATGTTCCCTCTGAAATGGTTTACCAAGCTGCACTGAGTTGTATCAGAGCCGCTCCAGAAACAAAGACGCTGTGAATGTACATAAAACAGACTGCAGCAATTCAACAAAGGGGGCTCAACATGACCTTCTGCAGGTCACTTGGGTATGGTAACAAATGCTGCCCTTGCCGACAATGTTCACATTCCCAGGAACTGATTATCACAACTCAAGAACAAATGTTTAAAAAAAAGATCTGAAACTTCCCTGAATAACTTGGGATCCTTACCGAGGTTTAAGTATCTTTGGTCTAGATTGGAAACCAAACAGTGAAGAAAGGGCGGGAGTGTGAGCCCGACTGATCTGCTGTCTAGAAAAGCAAATAAAAGCTTGATGGACAGAATGGCCTTCCTTAGCCTTGTAACCGTTCCATGATTCAATGAAATTGTGATTTTGAGGGCATTTTACCATTAGCTAGAAATGTTACTGTCATGCTGCATAACTCATGTGTATTACCACATCTGAGATATTATGTACCATGTACTCAGTGATATGAAGCTAGTACATATATTCTTCTACAAGGAAATTTCACCCTCTACTAAGTGTTTCTGTATCTCTACCGGGAGTCTTTGTCAGCACTATCATAGAAAAAGTGAGGGGAAAATAGATTCTTCAGCAAGGCTGCAAACAAGGTGTATTCCATACCTGTGTATTTTGTTGGAAGGTCATTTCAATTTTAAGCGTTTGTGTTGCAATTGGTGATTTTCAGAGTGTGTCTTAATCTGGCCACATATTTCCCCACATCATTTCCCACCAGTTACAACTTTCCAGCTAAAATAGTAATCCACCTGACACACTGTGTGAAACTTCTGGGTAGGGGTGTAATCTCAAGAGATTTAGAAAGTGAAAGAATGTATAGATTTCTGGAATAGGCTGAGATCAGGGATCTGACAGCCAGGTAGATGGTTCATTGCCAGGCAGATAGCTCATTGGATTGAGTAGGAAGTGTAATTGCAGAGGTTACGAGTGCACATGCAAAGGTACCTGTGTACATGTCAACTAGATTTTTCTTTTGTCATTTGAACATCATTTTCGGAAAGTTACATTGTCATCGGGAATCCATTCAAGTCAGTAATTGTCATTCCAGACCTTTGCTTGAGAAATGGAACCACCCATAACAAAGTGTTACGTATCTGATATCCTACTAGTTACAGAACCAATCTCCATGAAACTGTGCGTGAGAAAGAAGAGGTCAGAATAATTTGTGTATGAGAGGAAAGGGAATGATAAAGATGCAGAGCAGGATTGTGTAGTCTGGATTCATTTGGGTAATATATTCCCTTCCAGTTATTGATACAATCTATCCATGCCTAATGTGGTATTCCATCCACACTAATAGTCTTTTTCATCTTTTATGAATTTGTCAGTCTGCTACATTATTTAAGAAATATTCATGAAAAACGTTCCAGTTCATGAAAATAATAAATTATTAGTGATCCAATCTAATGACTCAGAGGGTCAAGAATCTACTGGCCTAAATTAGTTCATTCAGCCCAAACAATCTTTGAGATTGACATTTATGAGATAAGAGACATCTTTTGAATATCATACTGTCTTTGCCTTTGAAGTTTGTCTGGAAGCCTTACAAATCTCCCTCGATACAAAGAAAAAGCATTTGAAAGGGTGAGTTGCCCTTTTCTGTTTGTCACACTTCATTGATACAAACTTCCTGATGTTTTCCATTGACTAGTTCAAATATTCGCAACCTTAGGCTAAAGAAAGCATTAATACACTGTCGCTTTGCATAGCACACATTGTACAAGGATGACGTTTGTTATTCCTGTGGTTTGCCGTAGCATTGCCATCAGCATTGCAAATGGTGAATGTTAAGGGGCCTGACCTGAATGATGGTAAAGCAAAGATCTGCAATTATTTTTTTAAAAAGTGAAAGTACACTTTTCATATTTTAATGTGTTGTTGCATCATAGCCCAAGGCTGTGTTGATATTGCAACAAAAATATTATATTTAAATGTTTTTGTACTGTTGTTTAAAATGGTTGAAAAGCTGTCCTGAGTTATTACAGGTCAGCCAGCCTAACGTCAACAAATTGCTGTAGAAAATCCTGAAGAATATAAACCTGCAGTTATGTAGGTGCAGACTGATTCAGGACAATATGGATTTGTCGAGGTAAGGTTGTGCAATGTTTGGAAAGGTTAAAAGGAAGGTCCATGAGGATCCACATTCATAGTAGTCTACACAGATTTCAGGACAGTTTATGACAAGATGCTACATGGTAGGCTTATCAGACAATTAAAAGATCATGGCATCTCAAAGCAAGTTGCCAAGTTTCATCTAAAATTGGCTCAGTGTCAGAAAACAAAACACTGTGTTTGCTGATATTTTTGTGACTCAGTGTCTTTGTAGTTTTGCAGAGCTCCATTTGGATCCCTTGCTGCTCTTGATATAAAAAGAATGATTTAGACTTACGCAGTAAGTATGATTTGCAGGAGATGTAAATGTTGTCTATGTGATTGATTGTGATGAAAAATGCTGCAGACTGAAGGATGATACCAAATGCACTGATCAGATGGACAGAAAAGCGGCAAATGAACTTCGGTCTGGTGAAATGCTACGTAATATATGTCGGGAAGACAAATAAGGCAAAGGAATACACAGCAAATGGTAGGACTCTGACAAATACAGAGAAACTGAGGAGCCTTTGAATGTGTATCTACAGATCCCTCCAAGTAACAGAAGTGGTAGATTAGATCAAAAAGGCATTCAGAATACTTTCCTTTGTTGTGTAGAGATAGAGTTAAAGAGCAGGAAGGTTAACCTGGACCCATGTAAAACACCAATTATATCACATCTCGAGAGTACTACTGCATACTGTTCTGATCACAGTGACAAGACAGATGTGATCACACTGGCGAGCATACAAGGATATTTAAAAATACTTGACTATAAAGAATGATTGGATTGTGGTTGTTTTCTGTAGTACAGGGGAGACTGAGGAATGATTGAATCATTGGGACTAAAGTTATCTGAACATTAAACTGAACTGGGACTAAAGAGAGGCCAAAATAGAGTGGTTAGGAAAGACATATATCCTTTAGCAGAGAGGTCAATAACAAGAGGCTTGGATTTTCTTTTAAATCACTTGTGGGATTTGGTTGTCACTGCCAAGGTCAGCATGTTCCGCCCACCCTTGTTTGCCCTTGCAAAGATGATAGTGAGCTGCCTTCCAGAACCAAGACAGTCCATGTACTGTTAATGCACCTACAGTGCTATTAGGAGGGAGTTCCAGTGAGACCGAAGAAATGGTGCTAAAGTTCCTTTGGATGCTGTGTGGCTTGGAGGGCACCTTGCAGCTGTGGTGCTCCCTTGCACCTGCTGCTCTTGTTCTAGATAACAGAGGGTTGGGTTTGGAAGATGCTGTTGTGGGAACTTCAGTGAGTTGCTGCAGTGCATTTTGCAGTTGTTACACCGTATTACCGCTGTGTGGGTGGCGGAGAAGATGAAAGTTTGCGGTGGATGATGATGTGCCAGTCAAGTGCCCACTATTAGCTCTGGATGTTGTTGAACTTCTGGAGTATTGTTGTCAACCGGCAGGTAGAGAGTATTCATCGCACTTGAGATTTGTGCCTTGTAGGTCATTTCTAGGGAGTGAAGAGCTCAGTTACTTGCCACAGAATTTTCAGCCTTTGATCTGTTCTGTCTGATACAGTGTTTACATGGCTGGCCCAGTTCAGTTTCTGGTCAATGGTAAACCCCAATTTCAGCAATGGTAATGCCATTGAATGTCATGGAGAAATGTTTAGATTCTCTCTTGCAGCCATTTTCGTGTCCCATTACCACTCCCTTAATTCTGTACCACGAAACCTTCTGTCATAGAAACTCCTGCTCTCCAGCCAATCACATACCTATCCTTTTCCCTTCTTCCCACAGTCCCACCTTCTCTTGTTCAAAACCCGAGACATGCCAAATTTTCCTCAATTCTGATGAAAGCTCAGACTGAAATAGAGGTGATGCTCAGACCTGCTGAGTATTATCAGCATTTTCTGTTTTATTTCAGGTTTCCACCATCTGCAGTATGTTGCTTTCGACTTGTACAGTGTCTTTGATGACCCAAGGAGTGGTTTTCTGTGATTTCTGTAATTTTGAAGTGTAGTCATTGCTGTAATGTGGTCTACATGACAAGTGGCACAGGGCAAACTCCCACAGGGAAGAATAGAATAAATGGTTTCAGTGTTTGGTGGGGTATAAATGATGGCCAGGACTCGAAGGGAAACCTCAAGCCTTTCTTCAAAAATTTCATGGAACCATTTACTGTCACCAGAGAAGGCAAATGGAAATTTAATCTCGTACCTCAACCAGAAGAAAGTGTTTCAGACAAATCTCTCGCTACTGTTCTGAAGTCCCAGTCTAATGTATGTGCTGAAATCTGCGGAGTGGAATTTGAAGCCAGACCTTTCTGGCTGTGCGGTGGAAATGCTCCACACTGAGCCAAGGCTACCATCGCTTTATTCTAAAAATAGGATTATCCCATTGATTACTTCTTAGAATTATAGAGCTTTGCAGCAAAGGAGGATGCCATGAAGCCCATCTCTTTGAATGAGCTGTATATTTTTGTTCCTTACCCCAGCTTTTCCCCATAGCCCAACAAATTAGTTCTTTTCAAGTTCATGTCCGTGTGACTTTTGAAAGTTCCCACTGGATTAGCTTCCATCGTTCTTTGAGGTGGTGCATTCTGGATCTTAGTAACTTTCTGCCTGAAGAAGTCTCTCTAATTCCCTCACCTCTCGTTACCAACCTGTGTGCCAGAGGAAACAGTCACTCCCAACTTGCTCCCTCAAAACCCCTTAAAATTTTGAATATGTCAATTAGAGCCCTCCTGGTTACACATTTGCCAATCTCTCTTAAGTCCCTCATCACCAGTGTCATCCTGGTAAACCTATTCTTTATCCTTTCCATGCTCTGAACATCTTTACTAAATTGTGATGCCTGGAATTATACACAATATTCCGGCTGAGACTTATCCAGAGATCTGTGGAACTAAAGCGAAATATACTGCAAAGCTGGAAATCTGAAATAAGTACAGAAAATACTGAAAATGCCAAACAGGTCTGGCAACATCGGGGGAGAAAGAATCAGAGTTCATGTCTCATTTCAATGACCTTTCATCAGAACCAAGAAAAGTTAAATTTGATTTAGATCATACAGCCTTTCTTCCGCTTATGTCTCGGTCAATCCATATTTCAGTCGTTTCTCTGCAAAGGTCATCCCTACACTTCTTTTATTCTGAATGAACCTGGCTTCATGCAATATTAATTCATGCCTGCTTACTTCAGATGTTTAACTAACATTGATTTGCTGGTTTTGTCTTGAAGTCTATGTCCCTCATCTTCACATTTTATTTATTGCATTGCTTCATCCTGTACAACCCTTGTTGGTTAGAGAAATGCTAAATTCTGGTTAAGATCTTGCCCATCTATTCTGTTTTATTTGATTTCCTTCATTTAATCCAGGCACATGAAGCACTGCTTTTGTATCTGGATAATAATTCTTGTGGTACCTAACACTGTATCAATGTTTGGTTGCCACAACAGGCATCATGACCAATAAGTCTCCTTGGACACATTCATTCACGTCATTCCTCCTGAAGTGGAGGTGACCCAGTTGATCACCTCAAACTGAAAGCATTGAAAGAGCTCCTGGGAAGCTGGGCATCTTTCGATAGGTGGTCACGTTACATTGATGAAGAAGCAAAGGGGATCCATTTTCAGTGAGTTACTGAGCACAAAAGTCCTACACAGAGGAAAAAGAAACTTGGAATTTGCTCATGTGTAAATGAGCATTTCAGCTTTTCCATTGCAGTTGCAGTCTAGTGCAGCCTTCAGTCACACTGTCAATGGTGCTTGATACGTTGCTGCAGCAGTACAGGTCTCTTCCCTTTTCAAGCACTAAATTTGTTGGCCGTAGCACATCACTTGAGCACATTCACATTTAAACCTCCCAATCAGTAATTTTGTTATTGTCAAAAAACTGGTGGTAAGCAAATATTTTACCATAACTCCAATGTTCCTAAGCACTATCAAACAATTATCATAAAGATAAGGTCTCATACTGGCAGCAATTTCTAGATTCGTACATATTCTTCTAAAAGCCAGTCTTACCCGCATAAATTTAGAAACACCTTCAAGATGAAAATATGTCTTCTGAAATAATTAATATCTTCTTACCATCTTCCTTGATAGATCCACTGAGTAGCACCTTGCAGAAAGTTTTATAATGATATATCTTTCAAATGTGCCTCCTCAAACTCTGGCCATCAGCCAACTTTGTCAAACGATTTACAGAAAAGAAGTGACTTGCATCATTTCATTATGATGAGAACCATTTTATTAAACATTAGGCTCACTAATGTGATTGCTGCAGTGCTCCTGGCACGAGGGCTGTATGTTATTGGCCATGGAGGCCTGAGGCGGGCTTATGCCCACATGCTCAATTCTCTCCAATTGCAGGCATAAAGCACTTAACACTATGAGCCTTCACACTGAATGTGCGCAAGGCTCATTAAACCATGAGCTCTGTTTAAATTAGCAGTCATTAGCATAATACAGCTGGAGCTTCTGAACAGCACTCCAAAAGCTCAGTATCTGTTCACAATGGATGTAATGTGGACAGTTCTAAAATTTAAATTGTTTTCCTGGTTGTAAAAGGGCCAAATATCATTTATGTCCACTGGTGGCCAGTTTTTGAAAGTGTTTTTTTTTCCTCCAGATGTATTTGAGAAGTAAAAGTGATGAATTGGGAAGGAAGCAGCCTTTCAGTTCTAGCTGTCTCCTAACATGGTGGTCAACTGATCATATTGGCCTTGGATTGAGTGCTTCACAGATTGGCCAGAGTGATACTGGTGTTAATAGGGCTCAGTTATAAGGAAAGGTTGCAGGGGGTGGGTGGAGATGTAGAGTTAAGGTCACAATCGGATCAGCCATAATCATGTTGAAAGGTGGAGCAGGCTAGAGGGGCCAAATGGCCTACTTAGTTCTAGTTCTTATGTCTGTGGACAAGGCTTGCGTTCTTTTGTGTATAGTAGATTAATGGGTGATACACTTGAAGTGTTTAAAATCACTAACACATTCGATAGGGTAGCTAGAAATATTTTCATGAGGTGGAGAAGCCCAGTTCCAGGGGGCAGAACATTAACATTACAGCTAGGCTGTCGAGTGGTAATGTCAGGGAGCATTTGTCTTCATGCAAAAATTTTGTGGCAATTTGGATTTCTTTCCCCCAAAACACTGCCAAGGATAAGTCAATTGAAAAATTCTAAAATGAGATTCATCAATTATTGCCAGGTAAGATCATCAAGATACATGAAACCATGAATTTTAAATGAAGTTAAAATGAGTCAGATGAGCAAGGGGCTGAATAACTTGCTCATATTCCAATGTTACTGTGTACTGGAAAAATAGCAATAATATTTAAATTAACTCAACTTGTTTCAGTGGGAACAGAGAATTCTTTTGGACATAGATATGTATCTTGATGATAAGTGATGCATCTGGAATAGTGGTTCCAACAGTGCTACGTCGGGACTGTTTTACATCCCCATTTTGAGTTTGTGTGAAAAGTTGCAGGAACCCCAGCCTGTCGATAAAGTCATTTGGGATCAAGAGGCATGCTCTATTGATTTGCTGAACCTGCCCATTGTAGCATATAGTGACAATGAAAAGATCATTTTGTGTTGAAACGCTCCCTGTCCTGCAGATCATAGGAGTTGCAAAAGAAAGGTTCATTATGTACCACTTTGAAGCACTGTAGTTTTAGATAAGCAAAAACTGCCACCGTTTTGAACATGGCAAGACACAATGATGGCACTGAAATGAGTGAGCTATGTGTCTGTGAATTCATTTTCAACACTGCTTTCATGAGGAATGGTGGTGATGGAAAATTCTGCCTGCTTTTTCTTTGCATAATGCCGTGGAATCCCTAAATAAAAACCAAAAGAACTGCAGATGCTGTAAATCAGGAACAAAAACAAAGTTGCTGAAAAAGCTCAGCAGGTCTGACAGCATCTGTGAAGGAGAAAACAGAGTTAACGTTTTGGGTCCGGTGACCCTTCCCCCGAAACGTTAACTCTGTTTTCTCCTTCACAGATGCTGTCAGACCTGCTGAGCTTTTTCAGCAACTTTGTTTTAGTGCCATGGAATCCCTAATGGTTATTCACACAGGCTGATGGACCCATGGTTTAAGAGCCCTGAGATTTAATGCTCCCTGCTATACTTGCACAGGTCTAGAAATTGTAAGGCTAGAAATAACTGTAATG
Organism: Ginglymostoma cirratum; assembly: GCA_024137785.1. Classification (NCBI taxonomy): domain Eukaryota; kingdom Metazoa; phylum Chordata; class Chondrichthyes; order Orectolobiformes; family Ginglymostomatidae; genus Ginglymostoma; species Ginglymostoma cirratum. Next base: position 14,147,702 of record JAHRHZ010000267.1, read on the forward strand.
ATATCACCAGTTGAGTTCTTTTCACATTCTGCTGGCGTTTTTGGAACTGTTACCAATAAGCACCTCCAGGATCAGCAAAGGAATATAGTTTAAATGTAAATGCATCTTCAGTTCATCTGCTAATATTGTTGACCATAATATCTACCCTTGCCTACATTAGCTGTTGGTGTTACACTCTTGAATATAATTATCTTCCAACACTTTGATTAAGTTGGTTGAACTTACTAGCAGATCAAAAGCTTATCAAGTATCATCAGATAACGGTTAATGATACCAGACTTTTGCGATAGACCTGTTGATGTTAGAATTAGATTTGGTGCTCTCGTGCTGCATTCAGAAACTACTCTTTTAACCTCGATACTTTTGTTCTACAACAAATGGATTTTTTTTCCAATTGTGGCAGAAACAATATTGCAAATATGTCTCAAACTATGTTCTGTGATATTGGGGATGAAGAAGCCTGTCAGACTGCACAATTCTACATAAACACAACTACAACAGAGGATATAAATCAAGTAATGTTCTGTTAGTATTCTTATTCTGCAGCCTGACAAGAGATGATAAAAAAATGTTAATTGCTCTGTTATTAATCCGTGTGGTACAAATTGTGGTTTGTCCTTTGCCATTCAAATAAACCAATTCCTGGTGGAGAGATTTAGCCTGGCTCTACCAGTTTAGCATAAGCAATGGAAGCAGGCAAAATTGTACAGGATTTCAATTGTGAAACCAGCAATGAATTCAAAAATAGTGGAATCCAGGAAGCAAAAAGTAATACATTATAGCATCCCAACGTGTTTTGAATTTGAAAATTATGTTCATGCAGATTTTGGTTTTGTATGAAGATGTTTTCTGGTTCTTTGTTTCCACCATCTCTGTGATATTGTTTGGTCAATTGTGGACAATCTACCAGGATGGAACAATCCCTCTGCCACATTTATGAAGTGACATTGGTATTGTTCTTCCTTGTTCAATTGACAGCCCATGGTGAGCAGACGGTAAAATTTCTGCACATGGTGACAACTTAATTTCAACTTCAAAATACGGTACGATGCAATTATCTTTCTCAGATCTCAATATTTGATGGGTTTTGTGGAGGCTTCTTGGCTGAGTACTTTGACTCTCATTTTATTGTCCATATGTGCCATAACACACAACTATGGTGTAATTTACAAAAAAAAATTATAGAGGTATTGATCAGAATTTTACCTTGTCCTCCCTTGAAATCAAATGCATTGCTTATACAATTTTAATTTAAGCTGGCTTCATCTTTGAATAACTAGTGCAATCTAACAATCTCTATTGAGTCAGGACTCTCCAAGGGTTAAAAAAAAGCCTCATATATTTTGGATGTCATATATAATTTACAATATTCAATCAAACTTGTGTCAGTTTCCAGCTTCATATTTTTTGAAGTGCAGTTTATGCTCGAGCTGTTATCTGTTACCATGCAGATGCTGCAAAAACCACACAGCCCAGAGCAGCAGTATTGAGACACACCAATGTGAGCTCATTTGCAAACATTAGATTAAAAAAGCGAATCTCAGTCAATGAAGCCAGCAGGAGACATTTTATTTAAGTATTTTGAAAGAAAATTTACATGAAGGGAGAGCAGTTTCCAAGGATATAGTTGTTTTCCCTCCTCATTTGGCACGCAGGTTTATTATTTGCTTTTTTTCTCTCTTGTATCCTGTTCTTTCCATTGGGTAACTGCTCTTTTTTAACCTTATTAAACTGCAGCTTCACAGTTATGCTGTGTCTGACAGGACAATTCAATTTAGTGAGATCTGTGCTAATGTTTCTAAACTACTTGTTCAATAAGAAACAACCGCTAGTAACGATTCACAGGACAGACAGATCTGCCAATTTTCTCGCAAGCATGCAGACAATTGTAACGAGCAATGTGACCTTTCTGAATGTCACACATCACAAAATCTGGTGACACAAAGCGACAGGGCGTCAAAATAAAAGAAGGCATGCTTTTTTGATACTGTTATCTGTGCAAACGTGTTGTGATATACATTATATAAAGAAAATTCATTACATTTTGAAGGTAGAATCAAAGTGAAAGGCCATTGTGTGCATCGAGACCAGTCTGCATCATAGTGTTATATATTGTGACAGGATGATGAATGCCATAAAACACAATGCCATCCCAAATTCACTGCCGGTTTACTGAGGTACCTAGTGTAAAATACATTAATTAATATTGTTTCAAGTCAAGTCCGACATTTCAAGTTATAGTTGAAAAACAATGGGTGGATGCAACCCTGAAGTAGAAACAATAAAGAAAACAACTGAAAATGACAATCAGCTTTTCTGCTTGCTACATCAGACCTGATTCTTGATTTTGTAATTGTGAGTGTGTCGGAATCGTTTGGTTGTAATTTTAAACTTCCCTACAGCTAAGCCCCTCTTCTAACATTTCCTGCTACCCCACTGCTGCCCAACACTAAGCATGCCATAACAGCGGGGTGGACAAGTGTATGAACAGTAACGTATGTTGGGCAGTGGATAAACTGCGAACACTGCAAATCGCAGTCCACAGAGCTTAATTTATCAATGGCACGTAGTTGAGACCCAATCTGCACAAAGCTGCAGTAATCGTAGCTAAGCGCCCAAACAAGCAACATATGAGTGCTTGATCCTGTAATTCACTGGACAAGAATTACATTGACTGTGCTGATCAAAAAATAATTCCCATTCCTCAGAAAAGCAGGCAGGTTTGGTTCAATGAACACAGCGTGAATTCGCCCATAGACTGAAGCTGAGCAGTTTTGGGAAGTAACTCAGAAGCCAATGCACCAGCAAAAAGGATGGAGTCATTGAACACCATCTCAACAGAATGATAGTGGAAGGCAAGAGACCTGTGAAAGGCACAACAGTGAGAAGAAAGCAATTAGAAGATGATTGCCTCCAACTAAGTAAGCGAAGGACCTTAATTAACTCTTGTGCATTCCTGTTGATTCTTACGTTTCTCTCAATGCTACTGTCCTAAATCTACTAAATTTGCTCTATCTAGCCTTCAGAGCTTTTCCATCACCATTCAGAACTAGGTCAGGCTGGTTCCAAAGGTATCTGCTGTCATTTTTGAAAGCATCTCCCCCACCCATCAGCTGTTCCTCCAGCCCAAGACCTTGGTTTTACCTTTCAGCTGCACTGGCTTCATAATATTCACAGTATGTGGACCCAGGGCTTCATTCTATGCTCCTTCATACTGTGTTCAGCTGACACGCTGACCCAGGGCTTCATTCTATGCTCCTTCATACTGGGTTCAGCTGGCACGCTGACCTGAATTTTTAGCAGCTGAGCTAATTTGGCCAAAATTCTGAAGTGTCCCCGAAAGCCATATAAATGATGCTCTGCAGATACTGCATTATTTGCCATCATATTCCTTGAGGTCACTGAAGTTTGCACACGCAGTTGATGACATGATTCTTTCTTGTTGTCTGTCTTCCATTATTCCAGTCAGTTAGACTGTCTGTCTACTTGGTTCTGTTTTTAAATATCCAGAGCAGCTCTATCAATAGATACTCTTCCCATCTCGCGGGATCACCTCCAGAGTTCCCCAAGGATCCAACCATGGCCCTTTCTCTTGGCATCAAAGTTTGTAAAATTGGGGTCAACTTTCCCATCTGTATTACTGATTAGTCCTGCTCCTTTACAAGTGCTCCCAGCTCCTCCAAGTACTCATGGCGATCAAAGTGTTGACTTTGATATCCAGTCTTGGGTGAATCATAACTTCCTCCAGCACAACACTGAGAACCAAAATCCATATCTTCTGCTGCAAACTCCATCGTCTCCTCATTGATTCCATTCCCTTGCTGCGGCAGTCTGTTTGCAAGCTCAGATCCTGTTCAACCACAAGTGAACTTCTGACCTCTCCATCAATAGGACACTCAAGTTACGCTTTTGCAACAAGTTGCACCTATATGCCTAACACTGACCTTTGGCAGAAGCTTTTCTGTGTGCATGTGATAAAGTACCACACAATAGACTTGTTAGGAAAATTCAAACCATGGGATGGCAAAGAGAGTGGCTGAGTGCACAGAACCAAAAGTGGCAATTTGCCATGTTTCAGACTAGAGGGCAGAGACAATAGTGACTATCAGGGATCATTTTGGGACCGCTATGGTTTTTGATATATGTTAATTCCTTGGACTTGAGTGTACACAGTGTAATTCCATTCTTGGAAAATGTCCAAAACTCAGAAGAGTGCTTAACAGAGAAGAGGATGGTAAGAGGTTTGCATCTGCATGCGCCAGTTAGTGGAATGAACTTCAATGTGAGATAGTGATGACCAAGTTCCTGATTCCAAATCAGTCTGTATTCATCCTGGGGTTGGAAGGTCCCATCTTTCCCTCTGCCCCCACCCCCCAAAAGGAGGGAAAAGATGTAGACAGTTTTATTAAGAGACCAACCTGCAAACTAATTGGGGGAGAAAAAGTCAAGAGGAACTGCCCTCCCCCTGACAAAGAAGAGCAAAGGAGCACAAGGACGGTAACAAAATTGGCTCGGACTGAGGAGGCAAGCTTGGTTTAGTGAGAGAAACTTGCTTATCTTAAACCTGGAAACAGGATCAGATAGCTGGCCAGTAACATTAAGCAAGCTCACTGATAAGAACGTAGACAAATGGCAGACAGGAAAAGAGCAGCTGGTCCATTTAACATGCTTGACACTTATGATGCCTGGGGATTCATTAAGAAAACATGTTCTGACCCAGCAACCATGTAATCACTTGAAAATGACAAATAAAACAGAAACAAAAAAACGGGTAAATAAGAGGAAAATTAAATTTTCTCCAATCTCTTTCAAGCGATCACCTTCACCGTGCACATATTAAATATTAATTCACCTACTTTTTAAACTTGTCACTTTCATATTTTTTCTGTTGATGAGGAGGGTTCCAGAGACTGTTGAATCAAGTGGCTGATTACACTTTTTACACTGTATGTTCACTGGTTACATGCAAAATAGAATAGCTTAATTTGGAGCTAGACATTTCTCATCAAAAGTTTCACATCACTCAGAAAGTTTGAAAAGGTATACGTGAGGAACATAAAACTAATTCAGATCATAAACGTCATGGTAACAGTATCTTAAAACTGTGCATTGTGCAACACCGATAGATGCCTGAATGTAAGATGCTCAGGCAATATTGAGAACAGACCCCAAGAAAGGTCTGAGGATATGGGTGAGGGTCAGGCAGGATGTGGTGTGGGATGCGGAGCAGAAGTTTGGATATGCTGATAAAATGTGTGCAGAGTGGAAGGCAGGAGGCCTGTCAGAGAGACCCGAGTAATAGAGACTGGAGATTTAAAAAAATAGCAATAATGAAGTCAGCAATGTCTGAGATCAGTGTGGAAGTATATATATTGATAGACGTGGATGGGTAGAATAACCTTTTTAATGACGAGAATACGAGTTGGATTCAAGCAGAAATGAAGGTTTCACATCTTGTTTCATCAGTCTGAGGCTATTGCTGTGCATGAGTCAGTGGTGAGTGTGCGCGGAGAACCAGAGACAATGGTTTTTGTCTTAGCCTCATACAGAAGACTGCATTTAGGATCGATAACATAGACTTATGGGTGCTGGGAAAGATGATGGAGAAGTTGAACTTGGTATCATCAATATACAGCTAGAGAAAATCAAGCATTGACGTTTTGGGAACTTGAAGTCAGAGTGCGGAGGTGGTGTCATGGTCATTCCTAAAGCTGTTTGAGACATGGACATGACTTACATTTTTTTAAAAAAGAAGGCAGCAATACGAAACATTGAAAATAAACCGTCATGAAAATGCGCTCCAGAAAGTCAGACAACTTCTGTTTTGGTTTCTGAAGATGGAGAGAGAAACAATAAGTGAGGAGTTCATTAAAATGCAAATTGGTCTGTCAGGTCTATCACCAATTCAAAATGTCAATGACTGCCAGCTCTATAAAGATGGGATTTCAAAGAAAGTGATTCAATGAGAGTAGTCATAACTGAAATGTTGATGGTTCATTAAGTATTCTTCCACAGTGTTTTAGTTACTTTGGTTTCCGTTGTGTGGACCGTGGAATACGTAGATACTGACATCACATGACTGAAACTGGCTGGTAAAGGAGCAAACAGCTTAATAATTCACAAGGGGAACCCAACCAGGCAGTCTAGATCAAGCATCTGATTGAGAGATTATCCAGCAAAAGAAAGAATGCCAGCTCAAAATGACAGTGATCTCAGGCAGTGAAAATGGCACAGAAACCAAAATTGCTGGAGAAACTCAGCAGCTCTGGCAGCATATGTGGAGAGAGAGAACAAAGGTTTTTCTGTGACACTCAGTTCCTGTAAATGAGAATTGGATGCAGTTGACTGTCATGGAATGTAAATAGTCATTGGTCACAATGCAAGCATTTGGTTTGTATTGTGGGTGCAAACTGCACCTTGTAATCGTTTTGTCAGTGTTTGTTTTTGCTGGCTGTGAATAAGAGCTCCCCTTTGGAATTGCCCATTTGCTTGCCTGTATCTTGATGTTCCCCACCTGGACAATAAAAAGCTGCAGGTCAACTGTGGGCATTGGAGACAGGGTGTTGGTGACCAGAAGAGGGTGTTTAGACAAGGTGTAGCTAAGATGTTGCTTTGTGTTTAAACACTGATAATGTTGAGAGAATATGAGGGAGTGTCAGCCATGCCAGCTATGTGCCATGACCAGTCAGTCTTTATGGTGATGGTGCCATTGCATTACTGGTGAGGGGCAGTACCTGATTTTCATTGCTTGGCCAGATGTATGGCAGTCTTCTAGAGATGGCATGAACATCAGGGATGCTAGTCTTTTGGACGATGTGCTGTAAATGGGGAATATTCCTTGAACTGCAGGTGGTAGAATGGGCCTAGAATTAAGCGAGTGGGCAGAGCTCCAGGGGCAAGGTAGTTTGTTAACGAGGCAAATTTGGTGAAACACAATGAGAGATCTCACAAGGCATCACAGAAACCACACCACAACCGCCCCCCCCCGCCGATAAGAAACTCAATGAAACTAATACAGCCAGATTCAGCCCATTGGTACTTGTAGGATTTTGTTTTGTGCAAAATTGCTGCTATGTTCCCCCTCTTACATTAGTAATCGCTTCAAAAGTATTGTATTGTAAATCATTCGAAAATGTCTGGTGGTCATGAGAGCTCCTGTATATTTGCCTTACCAGCTGTCTCTTTTATCAGTATTCCTTCAGTCTGGTATAGCACACATTTAGCATTGGTCTACGTGTGATTTATAACTCAAAGTGAGCTGTGTAACAATTTGAAATTTGCAGCATGACTAAAATTAATTGGCTGCAAGTCTTCCCTCTCAATAATTGCCTCAATTGATCTTTTATAGTTCATTGGTGTAAAAGATTTATTGCCATGTTCTGCCTGTGTCAGGATTTGCAAACTAATGTAAATACCACTGAAGCGCAGCGTAGCACCTAGTCTGCAATCTTCTCCGAGGTGGATACGTCAGCATTTAAAATTCCAGCTAGTCAGAGTATCCCCTCAAGACCCCTGAATGCCTAAAGTCTGTGTTGTGCTGTGATTTAGGTGAAAACAAACATTGTTGCCTCTGCCATAAAGTGGAATGTCAAATTTATTTTTCCTGACATAGGAGAATCCATCTAGTGGCCCAGGAGAGAAATGACAAATGTTGCAGTCATTCCTGGTTATGTGTCTGAGAGTGTAATTTGAGATCTACATTACAATGATGTTCATCATAAACAATGCAATACCTTTCAACAGTGGAAAGGAAGTCTCTAAACTTACTGAGCACTGATAAGTAAACAACATTTGCAAGGTGTGAAATCAACCTGCCTGAAGTGTAATATGAATTAGACTCAGCTAAAATCTTTGGGAAAAAGAAGACTGTACGTACCACTAATTGGGTCAGAATTGTCCCTCTTCAAACTACAAGCTATGATTAATGACAACTATTGATGTCAGCCAACACTGCAATTTGAACTTGCATGACAAATTTATTGAGTGAGCATTTCCTAACATTTTGTGGTGAGGATCGCACGCCATCTAACAGAAGCAAGGAAGCTGTTTCTTCCTGACATTACAAGGCATGATCCCGTATTCTCTGTGAGGTACTATATTCAACAGGAGCATGGATTGAAGGACTAGAGACCCAGAGTTTAATCCTGTATCTGATCTATCAGTGGAAGCATTCTTCCCTGCAACACAGCAGGGTTCCTGCACAAGCTCACTCCAGAGACTTGAGCAGATTATTTAGGCTGACAATTGAGTGCAGTACCAAGATAATGCTGCCTCGGTTTTCAAGTGAAATTTTAAACTCGTGCCTTTGCAGGTGGAGCTAAAAAATCCTATGACATCAATTGGATAAGGATATGGGAGGGTTCCCAGTGTCCTTGTCAACATTTATCCTTTAAACAATACCTGAAAACAGATGATAATTCATTTCATTGCTGGTCATGGTCCCTTTTGTCTTGGTGCAGAATTATACAGCAATGACTACATCTCAGAAATATATAATTGACCATTGTTACATTTTGTCATACAAACGTAGAATGTAACTTCTTTCTTTTTATGGCCACTATGAATGCAGTTCTCTGCAGGGTATATGAGACTGCCAAATCAACCGTAAACAATTGCACAGGATACTTTAGCCAGAGTGACAATGGCAAATTTGAATGACTTTGTTAAGAATTTGTTGAATGTGCCTTTTGTTGGTGTGATGTGGGTATCGGCAATATATTGTCAGGAATGGGATCCCGCCAGCCATTAAGTTCTGCCGATCACATTAACAGGACTGTGGTTACTTTACTTTGAAAATTCACATCTGATTACAGCCTTTCAGCCACATTGTCTGATCATTATTACATTGTCCTCTGTGGGAACTTGCTGCATGCAGATTGACTGCTGTGTTTCATAGATTATCACAGTGACAACACATAAAAAGTGCTTACTTGACTCCTCTCTGTCTGTCCATCCTCCTTGTTGACCCTACTTGTTCTTCCATCCTTGTCTCGCTCTTCCCCTGTTCCTCTAGTTATTTTTAATCAACCTGTTTGAACATGCTCACCTTCTGGCCCAGAGGCAGAGACACTAGCCTTGTGCTGCAAAAGAATTCTCCGCTGTCCCTGTACCCTCTTCTTATTTAGGAGGAATTATAGGATTGATCATCAGTTGCAAGTAATCTATCAAGCAGGGTAAGGTGAAAGATGAAACACAGCTAAATGCTGCATTACAATGTTAGCAACTGTAACAGCAGTATTCAAATCACAAAAGCACAACACCGAACAATTATCTGTTTTAATTGGATAAGAGATTTAAGGAAGCAGATAAGTTTTCTTTTATTACATTGGGAAGGCTTTTTTCATATCAGATGTAAAAGCGCATCTATTGTATATCAATAGATGCTCAATAATCAAGTCGACAATTATTTTGAATAGTTGTAATGACATCAAAAACATTGATAATGCATCAGATTTGTTAATACCAGCAGAAATCCTTTGATTGAATTATTGCTGTAATTGCCTTGATGACCATTTTTATTATTCATGCTTGATGTTCCTTTTACCAATAAAATAATTTCTCTCCATAGCATTCTGCAATTAGTTTGAATATTCACCACGGGATAACAAAGGTCCAGTAAAGAATATGATGGTGATCTATCGGTGAATGATGTTGAGGATGTTTATTGTTTGAAGAGCAAAGGATCTGACGTGGTGAATACACCTCCCAAAGTTCTCTCAAGAATGGAATGAGGATGGCGCTTGACATCCTTATAAATGCCATAAATAAATTGAACCTAACGTGTGGCATGACTTTTGTGAGGCAAGACTTAGTGTGTCTGAGATACAGCATGTGTTCATACCTTTGCTACAATTTGTCATGATCCTTTGTTGAAGTAACATCTTGAGCCCCGTGACCTTGCAAGGTTGGAAAACTGATGGACCAAAACCAATGAGAGAGTGATTTTTACTCACAAGCCAGAGAGTAGCTTTCGCCAGGCTTTTGAAGTAAGCAGTTGGGGAGCAGGTGGTGGTGTGGAATAGCAACTTCAGAGAATGACAAGACAAGACAGTTTAGGACATGGACAGACCACCAGCATTGCATGTGGACTGTAAAGTAGTTTTCAAACACAAAAAGACAAAAAAAAAGTAGTTACAGAAAAGAGCAGGGGAATGGCTGTATGATGGAGCCAGCACAAACTCCATCTGCATCCTTCTATGTTTCTGCTTGATCCAAAAATGACGTGGACTTTTCCATATTTTTAATGCATGGACCTAGCTCCATGCTCCAGATGATTGAATACTTCTGGTGTAATGAACAATGAAAAAGACATTTTGCATTTTATGAGTGCTGTTTAAGACATATATAGACGTTTTTCTGTCTTGTAGTGTTCAGTGGGGTAGTATAATCGCTGTCCTCATGAGATTCACAGTCCATCACATCCAACTACACTGAAGAGGATAAAGTGACAAAGTTGTGCTAGTGAATACGACTTGACCCTGGTGGAGTGCTTTGGCTGGTGGTTATTTTGTGGGTTAGCTGGGTGACACAAGTGAGATTTTATTTGTGCTGCTGATGTTCCACAATGTTTAGGGGCAGCCTTGGTGAGAGGGGAGTTGCCATGGTTACAGCTGAGCACTCACTAATGGTGAGAATGAGCACATAGCTATTTGATTTATTTTTAAACGGCCAATGATTCAGAGAACCTTGCTCTGGTCAGACTGTTATCACTCATCCATGGACAAACCCTGTAACCCATGAGGAACGAACCATGGCCTCAGCCTTGCACATTACACAAAAAGTGATTATTTTAATATGCAGCCTCAGAAAAACTATTGCAACAGTTTCCATGAATTGAATGAAGCTTCCCATGTTAAATCTTCAGCTGAACCGTGATCACTTACAAGTACTTAAAGTTTGCACCCAGTGTACGTGTGAGTCACTTGCCTACGATGCAGACAACTGTATCTTTAACAAACAAATAGTCTTCCGTCTTTGGATTTTGAGACTGAGTGTAAACTGAGTACAGTCTGATAGGATGAAAACCTCTGCTGAGTCAATGTCTCCTGAACAAAAAAGATTTACCAGCTATCATCCAGTATCTATGTTGCCTTATGTGTGCCCAGCTCAGTAGTTAGCACTGCTACCTCACGCGCCAGGAACCCGGCCTCGATTCCACCCTTGGGAAACTGTCTGTGTGGAGTTTGCACGTTCTCCCCGTGTCTGCGTTGGTTTTTTCCGGGTTCTCCGGTTTCCTCCCGCAGTCCAAAGATGTGCAGGCTAGGTGGATTGGCCATGCTAAATTACCCATAGTGCTGAGGGATGTGTAGATTAGGTGGGTTATAGGGGGATAGGTCAGGGTGGGATGTCTGAGAGGCAGTGTGGACTTGTTGGGCCGAAAAGCCTGTTTCCACACTGTAGGGATTCTATGATCTATGAAAATTGACCATAATGTCAAATAACAAAAAAAAATAGATTGGCAAACTGCCCAAGGATCAGTACATTGTTGCTGTGCATATTGGAAATGTTGCATTAGTGCTCTGGAAATACTCCAGTGAGGTAGGATTCAGAGATGGGGTAATAGTACAACCATTCCACTGTGTTCTAATTGTTTATATTTAACACAGACAAGTATTCCATTTTGCACCATCTAGTAGAAAACAAATAAATGTTCCCTTTTGTTGGGACAGACCAGGGAAACTTTGATTGCATCTTCTACTGCAGTTAGGAGTGTCTGATGACCAGATTAGATGCTGTTTGTTCCATTTGTAAGAAGTGACATCTTGATATTAATAAGCACAAAATATTACACCCAAACCTAATGTTATATGCATGGAAAGGCTCTTCTAATTTTGTGAGTTAATTCTGAGTAAATTGAATTAACAATTTTTGGGTAACCCATTCCTTCCTTTGATTCTCCTTTCAGAATCACATCATTTAAATAAAGTATTGCACAAAGATGAAGGTGCATGCGGTTTAAAAAAGTATGACACCTCAATAATTAAGGTATTGTTTTAGTAATACATTGGATATTGTGAATACATTGGATAATGTGAATGCATGAATACATAATGCAAATGTTACACTGAGTGCGCTGGAAAGACAAATCAAGTGAATGCAGTGGAAAGTCAGAGAAAATTCCCTTCCTGTGGGGATCTTCAGGTCTGAAAGTAAAAGATGAGCTGGTATAATATATATATATGAATTACATCTATTTTACAGTTTAGAGTTTGAACTGGTGGCATATGGGTGTTGGTCTGTATGTATGGGTGGGGAGTTTAATGATTAAAAGTATTAGTATTCCTGGAGGCATCATTTTAGAAACAGTATGAGAGAGAGAGAGTTCCCAGATTGATCATAGGAGGTTGTTTATATTGTGAGAGTCTTATCATCAGACAGAGTAAATACTGAAAAATATTAGTTGGCATTGGGTGGAGAAAAATCAGGTCTTTTTAAACTTAAGGAAAAAAAGCTGTAGCTTGGAAAGGTTTTTAGGTCAGCTCATCAAAGTCGTGGTTGTCGTTAGACATCAGATTACAGTTTTTCCTGAAGAAAAGAGCTAGGAATAGCTTACCTCAGTGTAAGAGTTGTACTTTGAAAGTTCCATACCAGAAGCATTTGTTTAGAACTCAGAAGGGTTACTTGAAGCTGGCAACGTCGAGGCTCCATGTTATGACCGATCAAGGAAAAAAAACTATCAAACTCTCAAGGTTAGAAATTGAAAGAAACAAACAAATCCAACCTGTAGATGTGATAAAGGCGGGATCGCTCTCTGGTATTTGAGTAGTGTACAATGATGGTGTTGATTAGTTGGGATTCTATTTTTACTGTGTGTTTCAAAATCATTTACATTGTGCTACTTATAATTGGTTTAGTTTATTCGATTTTGCATCATTTCTTTTGCATAATGACTTTTATTGTTAAAACCAAATCTGCAGCATTGTCTGTTTATGTTTCAGTGAAAAACCATACCTCTTTAAAGAAATAAAACAAAATGTAATCTATCAAGCAAGATTTCAGTCTGGGATCTGACTTGTCCAGTAATAACTTCGGCTGAGATTATAACATCAGAATGGACCTTATTGTCTCTATCTGCTCGTCACAATGAGCATTCAAATGCAATTTTATAGGCTTTCCATTTCAGGGCAGCATACCTTCGTATGATGTTCAGAATTATGAGTAGTCCTTTACCTGTCAATTCCTATTGTCTGACAACAAGCAGTACAAACAAAATTGTGCCATGTTCCCATCACTTTGTTTTTTTAATCTTCTAATCTCTTTTTTGCCTCTTCCCCTAAAGGCACTACCACACACTTGGGTTCCAGGAACATTTCTCCAAGATCTCACCCAAGTGAACACTTCCTTATATGGACTAAGGCAGTGAGTTGCAATAGGCTCAGAGATAATAGGAACTGCAGATGCTGGAGAATCCGAGATAACAAGGTGTAGAGCTGGATGAACACAGCAGGCCAAGCAGCATCATAGGAGCAGGAAGGCTGACATTTCGGGCCTAGACCCTTCATCAGAAAAAATGATGAAGGGTCTAGGCCTGAAACATCAGCCTTCCTGCTCCTGTGATGTATTTTCAGTAGGCTATTGACTGTGCGAGGCTGCATGACAGTGAAAGACAATTACATGGTGATTTGACCAGAAGCACTGACAATCATTTTAATCAAATTATGTGGTTGCTATTTACTTTCCCAGTCCATATTTGATCAGAGGATTAGATAGGGTGGGCAGTGAGAGCCTTTTTCCTCGGATGGTGATGGCTAGCATGAGGGGACATAGCTTTAAACTGAGGGGTGATAGATATAGGACAGATGTCAGAGGTAGGTTCTTTACTCAGAGAGTAATAAAGGCGCGGAATGCCCTGCCTGCAACAGTAGTAGACTCGCCAACTTTAAGGGCCTTCAAATGGTCATTGGATAAACATAGGGATGATAATGGAATAGTGTAGGTTAGATGGGCTTCAGATTGGTTTCACAGGTCGGCGCAACATCGAGGGCCGAAGGGCCTGTACTGAGCTGTAATGTTCTATGTTCTATTGTTAGAATTCTAGAGCAGCGACTTTAGGTTTAGAAACTGATAAAAATCATACAGTAAATATTATTTTCCCCTCCTCATCGTACCTTAGTAAATAAATGAATGCACTGGGAGTGGAAAGATTTGTTTTTGACCCAGCTACTTAATGTCATCACTTTTAAGTCATAGGCTAACTGTTCATACAGCTGCCATATCTGAAGTAGAATAGGTTTGTGCTTGTACTGAATTGAATCATTTTCGAACATGTTCTTTAAGTGTTGTTCAAAAAGTTTATTTTTGACCTATTGACGTGCAGTGTGAAAAAAAAAAGCTACGTTGTTTTGCAAAAAAACACTAACTTGATCAGGCCTCACTTACCCTGAAATTGAAATGGTGCAGAGAAGATTAACATGCTTTATTCAGCATGGCCATTGTTTTCACTTTCCCCTTCTTTAGATGAAAGGCTAAAAGTTAATGTCGGCAGTATCAGTCGATGAATGGTCATTTGTATGGTGTTTTCTGCCCAGCATTTTAATGAAGGCACCAACTGCTTATTTAAAAACGTTTTCAATAAAAGTGAGGCGAGAGGAGGATTTTGCAAGCAGCAATCATTCATTAATAGTGCCAGAAGCCATTTCCTGTCTGCGAAGGGAATTGCCTCCATTTGAATTAGCTGACGGTGGTTAGTGCAGCAGATGATTACAGAGTGAGCCAGCTTTGGCTCAGTCATTGGCATGCTTGCCTCGAAGGTAGTAGATTGTGACTTCGAGTCCCACTTCAGAGATTTGAGCACATAATCCGGGCTGACACTCCAGTGTGTCGAGGGGGCTGCTGGCATGCAATCCTTAGGATTAGAGTCTCCTCTCTCAAGTGGGCATAATGAAATATCCCACAAAAAAATTCAAAGACAAGGAGATAAAAAGGGCTGCAGATGCTGGAAGCCAAGTCATTGAAAACCAATACTGTGAAGTCTCTTCTGAGGATACCCACCTTGAAGGCATTTTTCCTCCTCCCTTCGAGGACAGCTCAGTGAGTCTCTCCCCCACTGCAACTGCCTGGTTGTCTCCTCTGCACTGAAGATCTTCAGCCACAATCTGAAGCAGTCTCGATAGTACAGCCCTGTCTCCTTCTTCAGTGTTTGTCTACGCAGCTAGTTCATCCCCCATGGACTCTAAATAACTTTCAGACCTTCACAGTTTAGTCCCAACCATGACAATCGTTGCCCAAAGTACCTCCAGTGCCCCTGGAAATAGTTCTCCCTATGGATTCTCAGCTTCACACTCTCTGCCATGCGTTGACACCTTCTGTCCCTGCATTCGGCATGCCCCAGCTCAGGACCTCCCTCTCCCAGACCTGCAGAGGACCTCTACTGTTCTTTGTCCTCAGCAGAGTCCACATCCTCAACAAATGCCTTTTCTCTGTCCTATCGGACATCAAAGACTGCAATTACGCCAAGCTCTCCCACACTCACCTCCAGACACAGACCTCCTCAACCATTCAGCATCCTAACCTGATCTCTGACATTCTCTGCGATCAGCTCGCATCATTAACCATGCGGGTGCTCCAACCACACCTAATTACCATGTGACTGCTGCTATCACCATCTCTCCTACCGTTCCCCCAGCACCACCCCTCTCCCTCTATTTATGTCTGGGCTTCCCTCCCCTCCCCAGTCCTGACGAAGAGTTTTGGCCCAAAACATTGACTTACATGGTCCTCGGATGCTCTCTGACCTGCTGTGCTTTTCCAGCCTCGCATCCATTATCTCACAATTCAAAAGCAAGCTGTGAAATTGTTGGCAATATTAATCCATCAGTTGAAATCACTGAAAGAGATTATTTAGTTGTTATCAGGTTACCGTTTGAAGGACCTTGTTGTGTCCAAATTGGCTTTGTTGTTCCCTAGATTTCACTGTGGCTTAGATTTCCAAAGTGTTTCATTAGATGTAAAATGCTTTGGGATGCTCTGAGGTTGCAAAAGGTTCTATTTAAATGCAAGTCTTTCTTACAGGCATGTTTTTAATTATCTGCTTTATTGAAGAGCTTTTCCGAATCAGGGTTCTGTCAATAAATTTGCGTGCTACCAAACAGAACAGCTTCTTCCCTGCTATTGTTAGACTTGTGAATGGTCCTTTCAAATTTGACGTTGATCTTACTGTTTGTGCACCTTCTCTGCTGTCGCAACATTGTCTTCTTCATTCTGTCCTATTACTCTTATGCACTTGTATGGTATGATCTGCTTGTACTGCACACAAAACAAAACTTTTCATTGTTCCCAGGTACATTTGAAAATAATGAATCAAATCAATCAAATCAGGAAAAAAAGTGCTGAAGGGGATTTGGGAGTGGGATTAGAGGTTGCGGAAAGGTAGAAATGCAGGTCAATTAGTTTGGGAAACATAGGAATGTGAAACAAATGCCTATTCGAGAGGGTGAAGGAGAAGTACACAAAAAGCTATTATAAATAAATAGTAAATAAAATTGCCTAGGCAAGCCTTCTTGTTCAAATAATTACTTAGGTGTTATTGAATTGGATTTTGGAGTACTTACGACAGATCTAATGTTAATTCCAAGTAACAGTGAGGTTTGGAACAAGACTGCTGAACCAGCGTTTAAGCACAGTCAGTTCAGTGCAGTCAAGTTCTGTGGAAATCAATCCCATCTCCAACTCGATTTAGTCCCAAAACTCATTTCACTTAACACCGTTATCAGCCATCTTAGAAAGCAGGCCTATTCTGAACTGGACTGAAACCACAGTCTCAAAGGTAGAAGTGTGTGTTTAAGAACACTGTGATAATGTACTGTTCTGAATCAATTTTCAGCAAGGGCAGTGAATCATATTTAAATATCAAGCAGTGCTTTCACTAAATGCTTTTCAAGTTCCAGGGCAAATGAAAAATGAGGGATGAAAGCCAAGCTAAACCATAGGTCCTTTCTCCAGAACTAGCCTCAGCATCTAATTTGGATGCTTGTTTTACCACGGGCACTTATGGTGCAAATTTTGTGCAGCAGCTAAATTAATCGTTTTGTTTTAATTCCTTTCGAGGATGACAACTAAATCAAATATGTTAGATTCACAACATAAAGGCCACTCAGCATTTAATTTGAAATACTGTCAGTGTGATTACTTGCTTAAACAAAATCATAGTGCAACTGTACTCTTTTCTGAAACAAATTAAAAATCTTTATGGGACTGATGGAGCTTGCAGTGCTAGATGATTTTTATTGCGGTCTCAAAATTAATCGTCATCTTTTATAAATTGCATGTAAGGAGTGCTGTGGCTTTAAAGAGTGAAGGTGATTACTGATTATAAGAATGGAGCTTCTTATTTACAAAGAAAAATACAGTGGTGTTCTGTCGTATTAGAGCCTCCTTTTAAAAAGCAGCCAAAAAGACTCATGATTAATCTTGTTTTTATTCATAGTGAGAGCTGAGCTGATATCATCAGGAGACCTGGGACCAGGGAAGAATCAGATATTGAACAAACAGTGTAAAGGAAGTGAATTGACCATCAGTTAAAGTGATGAGATTGAGGCATGTCAGCATAATGACTGCACCCCCGTTAAGAACTACCTCCTCACACTGTCAGATTCAATAATTCTCCTGTACCTGTCCATTGAGTGTGATGATCAAGGCCGGTACAGTTTTCATAGAATAAAGTTAAGAATCAGAGATACGAATGTAAAAACACTGCAGATACTGGAAATCAGAAATAATGCAGGATAAGTTGGAAATGCTGATCAGGTCTGGCAGCAATTACAATGAGAGGAGCCGAGTTAATGGGCTGGATTTCACCAGCTTTCTGATAACAGACTGGGAAGCCTCACTGTAATAATGGTAGAAGGCATCATGAGAGAAATCTGACATCTTCACCCTGCTACAGAATATTCTGAGATGGTTAGGTGGGTAATGAAACCAATGTGTAGTCCAAGTAAGCCCCAATTCCCACAGTGTCCTCCTGGCAAGGACTCCAGGTAAACCATCATTGTGGGACAGGTGGAGGTGGTGGTCTGTCAGAGGCTCCTCCACTGTCAATGGCTACCCCCACTGCTCCCAGTTCTGCTGCTGGAGAGTTCACCCCTCCAGTAGCCACGACCTGTCCAGCTAACCATGACACTCTAAGTGAGAAAAATGCTTCCCTTTTCCGAAAAAGGTGCCCTCCCCTTCCTGCAGTTTCAGCAGTGGCCACCTCTATTGGTGGAGCTGCTGGCTGTTTTAATGGAGGATGAGTGGCGATCACCACAGCGACTACTTAAGGGCAGCAAACAGTGAAGTGTTGACCAGAGTCCTGCTGTCCATCTGCACAAGGCCCATCTTTCATTCTTGGCAGGGGCACTGGTTACATTTTGGAGAATTTTAGGTCAACATATCAGGTATGTGACCTTTTATCAGAAGGTTCTCCAAAAGAGCTCTTAAAAATCTTCAGAGTCCGTTGAACTCTCATAGTTACGTAATATGACGCGTTTGCAAAATGATATGCAACACAGTCTTTGGATTACAAGAAGAACACTGTTATAATTCTTAATTCAGTTTATATCTAACTGCTAGTGTTCACTAAGAATGAACAACACTGTTAGCTAAGTAGTACTGTACTGCATTGGTTTAATATGAACAATTTCCTGTATATTTCTGCAAGGTGGCCTTGCAGAATATGACTGCTTTAAACTTTTGACAGGATCGCAGTTTGCTCGAGATTAAACAAGATTCAGCAAAATTTCAGACCATTTGCAGACATAGACACTTCCGACTTAAATTTTGGGAAGTTAGAGGACTGCTAGACATTTTTTTCGAAATGATCTCAACCGTGACATGGTGCCTTGGGATATTTTAAATACTGCGGAACAGTCACCAGGTCATTGGTTGTCTGTGACCTAGCACACTAGGAAATGGCAGATTGATGAATGTGAAACATGAAGAAAAGTGGTGATTTTGAGAGCTAAATGGTTTGAATATCTTGCTCCAGAGACATCAGCAATTAGAACGGTCAATAGACATTGTATTGTGAGCATAAATCATCTTGATGCTCGCAATTAGATAAGTAATTATTAAATTGCATAGGATATGACATAACCTGTGCTGAATGAAGCAGGGTGGATCAGCATTGGCCTCCAGTTCCATTCCACTCCTGACCCAAGTGGGAAGATGTGGGAGTGTGGTAGAGCCCAGGGGAAGAAGGCTGTGCGGTATGTGGGGATGAGAGTGAGTCAAAAGGTAAAAATCAGTCTGAAATGTTCAGCCTTGGTGATCCTTTGCCCTTCTGAGTTGGCAGCTATATGGTAGCATTTTTGTTTTCAACTTTGGGATTAGGGTCTGGAAGGACATTCACATATTATCAATACCTGTAGTGTCTTGCCAAGCAACTTCAGAGGATAGTTTGAGGATCAGCCACATCCTGTGGGTATTCATTTGGTAGAGAATACAGGTCAAACTGGCAGGTTTTCTAAAGGATTTTAGCTGATCATCTTTCAAAAACAAAAGCAAAATACTTTGAATGCTGGAAATCTGAAACACGGAGAATTCTGCAGAAATTCAGCAGATCTGGCAGCAGCTGTGGAGAGAGAGAAAAGCAAGTGTTAACATTTCGAGTCTGGAATGACTGTTCTTCGGAACTAGTCAGGACTCCAGTTCTTGAGGAAGTCATTCCAGACTTGAAACATTAACACTGCTTCTCTCTCCATAGATGTTACTGGCGCTGATGACTTCTGTCAACACTTCAGAACCTTCACTGTCACTGATGTTACTTACCAAGTTTTATTAAAGTGGGTTCAGATTCTCCAACTGCCATAGCAGAATTTGTACTTATGCTTTGGGTTATTAGCCTAGGCCTGCAGGATTATTATTATTAAAGTGATATGTGGTATACCACACAGGCCTATGAACAGATCTCAACCCATCCATTCCATCAGCAGCAGATCTTAATCAAACTGCTTCTAACTGCATATTGATATAACACTGAAATGCTTATGAAATAAGTAGTAGACAGACATATTAAATGTACCAGTATGGGTAAGGAAAGGAATTAGTAATAAAGCCTGCACGGTACACATACCTCTAGAGATATTTATTATGAAACCATCTGATTGGAGTG
Organism: Ginglymostoma cirratum; assembly: GCA_024137785.1. Classification (NCBI taxonomy): domain Eukaryota; kingdom Metazoa; phylum Chordata; class Chondrichthyes; order Orectolobiformes; family Ginglymostomatidae; genus Ginglymostoma; species Ginglymostoma cirratum. The sequence continues at coordinate 14,167,791 of JAHRHZ010000267.1, forward strand.
CCTATTTTTAAAATAAAAGCTACAATATTTATCGCAATATTTTAATAAAAGCTGGTCCAAGCAGAATTTAAGTTGGTAAGTCAAAGAATGTTCAAGATATAATCATGTAGTGTTGCATAAAATTAAAATAATCTACTTTATACAAGCGTATAGGTTTCTTGTTGGTGAGCTTTGAGTAATTTGGTTTAATGTTTTCGATGAAGTTTTTTTTAAATTTGGCTGGAATATTTGAAGCCATAGTTTGGGATATCTAGGTTTATTTCAGTATTTAATCACTAATCTGTTTGAACTTTAGAAGGGATTAATTTCTTTCACCTTTTTTTAGTTGGTAAAACTAAATGCAGAAGATTGACACGTGGTGGATCTGATGCAGGAACAAGAAGATCTTACAGGGTGTGGGTTTTGTACTGGGATTGACACTCAGCTCCTAAGGCTGCATAATAGTTCATATGTTTCATGGAAAGCCCAAACACCTAAAAATTTCAACATAGTAGACTGGAAACTCAAAGGAACACAAAGCAGATGATGAGCTATGCCTAAAACATTAGTCCAACATCCCTATACAATACTGGTCAAATGGCCAGGTATTTGTAGTGGTTTCTTCTTTTTCCACCTTCCATTTAATTTTTATGATCCAAGCATCAAGCAGTCATATATATTTATGATGATAAAAACTGTGAAAGCAATTCATTTGAAAATTCAATTAGAGACAGGGGGCCTGGTGGTAATGGAACAAGTCCTCGAGACCTTGCTGTCTTATTAAAACACCAGCCAATACTTTATAAATCTTAAGGGAATAAATTCCAGAAATTGCTTACACTTGAAAACATACCAGTGTGTCTGCTTGTGTGTAGCAGCTCACAATATTCCTGAGCCTTACTTACCTTCTATCTTAATTGCATTTAAAATATGTGCCCTTACGATGGCTGTTCTTTAAGTGCAATACCACATGGTTTTATAGGCTAAGCGCTGCAGTTCACTTGACTGGATTTACGAACAGAGGGACAGCTAGCACCTGCCGTGAATCTCAAGCGTGGTTTTGTGATAGTAATTACGAGAGGAAGGTAACAGCTGAAGTGAATTTTGTGCTGGCTGGAATCATTTGGCTGTAGAAAAGTAACATGTACCTTGCAAGGATGCTATTTTGCTAAATGTGACATTATGTTCTTATAGGGTCACTTGTAATAAGTGCTGTTGAAGCATTATTTTCTCTGCATGCCAAGGCAGTCTGGATTGGGTTGGCTTGGTAAATGATGTACATTTTGTTTCCTTTTGTAACTTTGGCTGTTTTGCTCTTATTTATCATTTGGAGAATTAATATGCTAAGACATTGAGGTTAAAAAGTCAACACCTTGCACTCATTCTCAATCCTTCCAACTTTTGCAGTGGATTTTCATAATATGCACTTAGTGAACAGTCCTGACCTCTTCTCTCCAACAAAGTCCAAGAGTGGCTTGATGGAAATCCACATAGGTGCAGGAAACTATGTTTCTGCCTGTGGGGATTCCAAAACTAAGGGTCATAAAGATAATATACTCACTCTTAAACGCATGAAGAAATTCAGAAGCAAGTTTTACAGTGATTAGAAAGTGGAACTTGGGGAACATGTTAGGCAAAAATCATGACAAATCCATTTAAAATAGAAGCTAGATAAATACTTGATGTAGAAAGAAATAGAAGGATATGTTGATAGAGAGAGATGGCTTAAGGTGAGTAGAGGTTCACATGGGGAGTAAACACCCACATATACATTTTTTAAATTCATTCATGGGATATACATGTCACTTGCTGGACCAGTATTTATTGTCCATCCCTAATTGCCCTTGGACTGAGCGGCTTGCTAGACCATTTGAGAGTGCAGTTAAAAGTCAACTACATCGCTATTGGGCCAAATGGCTCTGTTCTGTGCCATTAATACTATGAATTAGCTCATCACTTGTTTACTGTTTTCCAGCATAACATGAACTGTAATTTTACAGTCATTCAAATCCATTCAGATACAATGAAGAAAGGAGAATCATATGAGAACTATATAATACTGACTTCATGTTATGAAAATGCGTATGATAATTTGAGATGATAATATTACAGTTGGCTTGACAACATCTAGATTGGTAGTGCTGAAGATTTCTGCTCAAGAACTAGTCACATTCATAGCTAAGCAGTTCCAGTGAAGCTGCAACATTGGTATTGACCTGACTATGTGGAAAATTAACCCATGTGTATCCTATCCACATAAATCCATCCAACCCATTACTGCATCCTCAGTCTACTCTCAATCATTGGTGAAGTGATGAAAGTTGTTATCAACAGTGCTGTCCAGAGGGACTTATAAAGCCACTGCACATTGAAGATTAGTGTGGGTTCCACACTGCCACTTGGCTCCAGATTTAATTATAGCCTTGGTTCAAGCATGGACAAAATATTTGGAATCCGGAAGTGAGGTGAGGGTGACTTTCCTTGGCATCAAGGTGGCATTTCAGTGAATGCGGCATCAAGGAATACTCGCAAAATGAAGTCAGGAAGAATTGGGGAGAACAATCCACTAACTGGAGTCATACCTAGCTTAAAATAAGATGTCATAGTTGTTGGAGGCCAATCATCTCAGCCCCAGGACATCTCTTGTGGGAGTTCCTCAGATTGGTTTTCTCAGCCCAACCACTTTCACCTGCTTTATCAATGACTTTTTCCGTATCAGAATATCAGAAGTGGGGATGTTTACTGTTGATTGCACACAACAATTCAGGCACTCCAAAGTAGTCTGGGCCCACCTGTAGCAAAACCTAGATGACATGTGAGCTTCAGCTGATACGTGGCAAATTACATTGATGTCACACAGATTCCAGGCAATGACCATCTCCAGCAGGAAATAATATAACCAGCTCCTCTTGATATACAATACAACTACTGTTGTTTAGTTTTCCAGCAACAAAATCCAATTTACAATTGTTCAGAAGCTGAACTGGACGAGCCATATAAAAACTGTGACTGTAAGAGTAAAATCGGAGGCTGGTAGTTCTGCAATGTGTAGCTCACCTGCTGATTCCTTGATGCCTGTCCTCCATCATATCCCAAAATCAAATTAGAAAGCAACTTACATCAATTTAACCAGCTTTGATCCGTTCCAGTGCTCAGGGAAAAAGTTGTAGTGCTGTTATGCCCTATTACTATTGTCAATTATTTGAAAAATATCTGGATTTTGCCATGTGATTTCTTCATGTGAATTCTGACATGCCTAATTAAAGTATTTTTGCTGTAAATATAGTACTTCACAAAACATAATTGATAACTGGCCCTTATTAACAATGGCTATCACTATATGTGAGATTATACAGAGATTAATGAAGGACATACTTTGTTAAAAGATAACGCTCAGGTGATATGACCTTCACTGATGAGGAGTGGCGTAAATTATTTTTTAAAAATTGTGAGACAGTAAGGTGAGGATGTACAGAATTAAAGGGAAGCATAGCTGTAGGTTAGGAAAGATGAGTACTTTATAGTCAGAGCTAGAGTAAATAGTGAAATCCTAAACTAGGTAAAAGAGACAAGACTGGGGATAGCAGTCAATGGAAGGAGCTAAAGCAGGCTGAGGCAATAATCTGCATCTAACAAACTACAGTCTAGGTGGGAGAAACTGGAACAATGGAAGGGACTTGGCCAAATTTGAGAGGAGAGAAATGGGGTTTCCAATAATCTGTCAAGATGCTCTCCATATAAAGTAATTAAGTTGTTTGTTGTAATGGTGGAAATCCTGTTGAAGAGAACCATTAATCCAATGATTATAGAAATCAAATTTGGTTGAAATTATGTGGCACACATTGAGCAGGAAAGAATATTTTGACTTTTTTTTAACCATTTATCTTTGGCACTTCCTTCCAGAATAGAGAACTAATTGCTGGGAGAGTGTTTTACAAATGCCATTCCCCTGCAAGTGCCTCAGCCTTTGTTGTTAATGTGAACAGTGAATGATGAGTTGGAGTAACCCAATAGTGCCGGATGTTGCCACGATCTTACATACAAACTGGCTTTCCTGTACGGACACGGCAGGTGGCCCTGATTGTACGCAACCAACACTGATATTTCCTCCCTCTCCATATCCTAGGAGACAGTGAGTACAGCAAACGTTTTATTAACTGGCACCTATGGGACCAAAAGTGTGCCAGTTGATCAAATATTCCATTTGATCAAGAGGTCCAATATAGAAAACAGACAATGTGATAGGAACATAATGCAGTGGTTATACACATCACTGTTTGCAGCATAAATCACTAAATAATATTGCAACTTTGCCTTAAATAAGACTTACAGGCAGAGAGCCTTCTCTCTCGCACCCTCAACTGACTGTTCGGACATCTCAAAGATAGTGATAATATAGTAAACCTCCGGTAATTCAGATGTAATAATTTTTGGTGGTTTATCGAGAGTGCCAATTCATAAGGTGCCAGTTAAAATAAAGTTTGCCGTAATACCTTGGCTGCAACTCTGACTTCAGCCAATGGGCCAGGGATTGAAGCTGAGAATTTGCTGCTCTGTTTGACCATCTGGCACAATTATCCAGCTAACCTGGAGGGGAATTTTTTTCTCACCCTCTTCTGCCTCTGACATTTTAGTTATCACATGCAAATTGTTTCCAGAATTTGCTTAGAATATATATAACTTCTCAAAGGGGAAAATTTTGGAATAATATAGACTTTAAAAACAGGTATTAAATGCAGAGATGCTTGAAGTCTGAAATTGAAAAATATATCCAGAAATACGTGGTGGGTCAGGTAGAATCTATGGAAAGAGAGGTAGAGTTAGCATTTCAAATTGATGCCCATAGCCAGAACAATTTTCATTCTGACCATATAAAACCCTGTTTTATGAAAAGCTTTTGCTTCATTTCACTTGCAAATGCATAATTGAAATTGTTTTGTTGTCTCAACAAGCAGCTTTGTAAAGAACTCCAAACATACTCCACCGCAAGCTTGCTTCCCTACATTTGAAATGAATAGCAAGACTGCAGATGTCAATGAGCTTATCTATGAGAATGATATCTCACTGGCAGTCAATTGAAAATGAACAGCCGTGATTAAGACCAGGATGGCTTCTATTTATGGAGTTTCTTTAAGCAAAAATAAATGACTTTTTAGGACAGGAATGGTAAAAAGGGCTTAAGTAGTACTGCTGATTACAATGTATATGATTTCAGAATGTTGTGATATTTGTTTTCACACACCTCTCTTTTATATTTAGTCAGAAAATTACTCCATCGAATCAAGCTATGTAAACAGCAGGCAGCACCTCATTAAAAGGTAAGTCGCTCTTTCTTTTGCAGTATTGAACAGGGTAAGTGTATTCAGGAAGCCTTCTGCCAATTGGTTTTGGTGTCCCTTTCGGTATTGTTAGGAGGTCTTCACTATAATCCTGACTTTGCATGATTTGATCACATCCTCAGCTGACTTAATGCTGTTTTGAAACACTGGTCAGTCTTTTCCAAGCAACAGACTCGCTTCCTGCAGAATAAATGACCTCAATATCAAAATTTATTCAATGCTGCAACCACCTAGAATCATTTAGTCAGGGGGAAACAAAACAGATGTTTTTTTCACTGACAGAGAGATTTAGATCCATTTTGGTCTGTCAGTCAAGGCGACACCTAGCCCTGAAGAAATGAATAAAGAAAAGGGATTTTACAGAAGGCAGCTCAAAGCACGCTGAAGCAAGGTGCACAAATGGAAGCTATTTAGAAACCTCCCTACCAGCCTTCAGTGGGACATAATGTCTGGTCAGAGCAGCAGGGAAAATTGCAAGTGGGTTATTCAGGGAATTAAATCCAATGGTGGCAGACAAAATAACAGCTTCCAAGTGCAGGGTCGTGCTGATTCAATATCTTCTTAGAGTTTTAAAACTGTAGTGATTGTAGCAAGGTCAGCCAGGTGGACCTCGTAGAATATAGTTCCCTGGTTGGGACTGTAAACCTGGTCCAATCTGGGAGCTCTGGCTGACAGATATAAACAGAAGTGGCAGAGGTTCTTATCACTCTGACTGCTGGCTGTGAGGGAGCTGGATCAGTGTCAAGGACTCTCCACATGTCAACAAAGGGCATCTTGGTGATGGGAGTTATTTCAGTGGCAATGGGAGAAAAAAAAATGCTTCAGAAGCAACTCGCTGACAATAGTCATCTTTGAGTTGGGGTAAGCATTCGTGGCATCATGCCATTATTTGGTAAGCTTGATTCGTTGAATCCTGCTGTCAATGACTGGACCCAGTATGTGGAAAAAATGTTTTTTTTTTAGCCAAATGACACTGGGGGCGTATGAAAAACAACAAGTAATTCTCTTGATCGCTCGGAGACCACAGCTTTTTCATTCATTTGGATCACAACATTTCCTGAGGCACCAGATACGAAACCAATCAAGAGTTGACAGATTTGGTTAAGGTATATTATGACCCCAAGCCACCTTTAATTCTGAAACGCTATAATTTTTACTCAGCAGTTTGAGAACCAGGGAAATCCTTATGGGGATTTTCGATGAGGTTGATGCCTAATAGAGGCATGTGACTTTGGTTTAAACCTTAATGAGATGCTGAGAGACCATTTAGTACATGGGATTAATGATGTAACCATGCAAAAGTGCCTACTAACTGAAGCTCAACTGGACTTCAAACAGGCACTACAACTGGCTTTATCATTTAAGAACGTGGCAAGTGGAGCTTGTGAGTTACAGGGTATTCCGAGGAAGTGGCCACCCTCGCCAGTATGACTGAGCTTGGGGAACACCACTTGAGTGAATGCAATTGCGTAGCCTCACAATCAGGACATATCCTGAACAGAGGAACTCTGGGTCAGCCCACAGCAAAACCCCAAAACAAAGCCAAGCCTCAGCCAAATGGTTAATATTTTCTTCAGGATCCGGGCCAGCAAACCATTGTCGACGTTAATGGTATGCCCACTGGAGACAACAAACGAGCCCTGCTAGACCTAAATTGAGAAGAGAACTCATAGGTCGGTATCCAGGAGAGTGCACACCCTGGAAAGCCCACCTGTATCTGGCTTGGAATAATTATATTGCTGAGCAACATCCAAATCAGAACCAATCAAAATAAATTGTTACAGAGATAGTAAGAACTGCCGATACTGGAGAATCTGAGATAACAAGGTGTAGAGCTGGATGAGGACGGCAGGCCAAGCAGCATCACAGGAGCAGGAAAGCTGACATTTTGGGTCTAGACCCTTCTTCAGAAATGATTTCACTTCTGGTTCATACCATCCGAGTACCCTTACACCTGCTATTGAAAAACTCACCGGCAGAGAGCCTTCTCTCTCGCACCCTCGGAAATGGTCTCGTAGCCAAGACGTGGCTTTGAGGGAAGTGAAGAAGCAGCTATCATTGTCTAAAGTGTTGGCACACTGTAATCCCAAGCAAGATCTGGTGCTGACATGCGGTACCTCCTCCGTAGAGTATCGAGGTAGTGTTGGTTCACAGATGGCCCAGTGGAGAGGAACGCCCAATAGCATATGCTTCCCAGACTTTGGCTGATGCAAATACGCACAAATAGAGAAGGAAGGTTCGGCGATCATCTTTAGTATGAGAAAGTTCCACCAATACCTTTACGGATGTAAACAGCTAGTGGTGATGGGGGAAACAAAAGGGCCATCACAACCAGAGCTGAAACCTTTTCAGACCCAATGAGACCAGATCGCTGTAGAGGACAGCATTTTATTATGGGCAGCAAGAGTGATTGTCCCGAGTCAAGTAAGGTGCTGGACTTTGGCTGAACACCACCAGGGTCATCCAGGGGTTTAACCAATGCCCCTTGGCCCACATCTCCTTTTGAGCCATGAGCTATGCATAACTAGGACACAGGCCCTTATCTGTTCCATGTTCCTCCTTTTGTATCTTCTCACTCCCTATTTGGGCCCCCTTAGTCAATGAAAAGTTAAGGAGCAGCCTTCACTCAAGCATTGACCATGAAAGCTTTGTTTGAAGTTGTTTGAAGCCACTGATACTCCACATTAGAAGGTGGACAGTGGGCAAGAGATGCAAGGGTACTGTGTTTCACTAAGTAAGATCTGCTTAACTTGGCCACACAAGCTAGAAATTGTAGAGAGTCTTTTCTTGGAGCCATGAAAACCTGATCAAATCTGGAGCCCAAGAAGTCAGTTCCTATTGTTGCACTTAAAATGATTGTCCAAGACAAATGGCAGGGCTTTTCAATTTTCATTTTTTGAAAAAAAAATTCCAGTTAATGTAAATGTTCAAGCATCCTCTGTCCATGGTGCTGGATCAGAATAATTTTGTGAAAAATTTGAAAGGAGGAGATTGTGGAAATTGGGTCAGTAATCCCTAGGGTTTAGGAAAACAAGGGATGATCTTATTGAAACAAACAAAAACATGTTTTAACATGCAAAACAAAGAACTCAACAGGGTCGATACAGAAAGGATGAATCTTCTGGCTGGGGAAAGCAGCCCCGAGGAGACACAATGTCAAATAAGGGGGAGTCAGTTTAGGATTGAGAAGTGGAAGAATGTCTTCTATCAGAAGGTACAGAATCTTTGGAATTCTCTATCCCAAAGGGCTGTGGAAACCCAGCTATTGAGGATGTGGAAGACAGAGATTGCTGGACACCTAGATACTAAATGACATCGACAGATATGAAGATAACATGGGAAAATGGAATTGAGGTAGATTATCATAGCCAGGATCTAGAGCAGGCTGGATGGGCTGAATGGTACACACTGCCTCTATTCCAAATGTAATCTCCTATTTTCTGACTCACCTGAGATTGAGAACCTTGTAGCTAGACTCAAGTTGGGACTTAATGGGACTAAGTACCAGAACAGGAAGTTTACTTATCATTGAGCAATCAGAAGATCATGAAATGTTTTTTTCCCACTTGAACCTGCTCTCATGATCTGAATTTTTTTACATATATTTGAGCCCTTGCTTAAAACTAAAATAATAATAACAATAACTTCAGCATCCACTCAGGGGAATGCAAAATGATTTTTAGTCTTTAGGATGCAAAAAAAAGATTGTGTTCTAGAATAACACTGGTGTGGGTGCTATTTTGTTGAATAAATTTATGGAAAGTTTTGAACAAGGCAATTTCAGATTCAGCTTAAACTCTCCGTTTCTCCGCTGAATGACTGTAAATTTTTCATGTAGCAACTGTAAACCGGTAGAAACACACTGCTCCCCAGACCGTTAATGAATCCAGATGTTTCCCAAGCAAACTAAAGTAAAATTCTTAATAAGCCATATTATTTATTTCAAGGCTACAATCCTCCCTGAACACTCTGAATGCAAGATGTCTTTGCTTGTCAACTGGAATGCATTTTGAATCTCTTGTCAGATATAATTAACCTTCTGCTTTCTCAGGCAGCTATAATACTTTTTGTACAAAGTGGGCTGGTGAATAAGACTAGGCAAACTGCTGGCTACCGCACTGACTCTGTGCTGCACTTGATAATTTACAATGCAGACAGGTCATGAAGGATCCTGTTTCTACAGTAACACATCTCACCTCAACATTCTAAATTATAACAGATCGGAAGTGGGATGAAACGTTTGAGCTGGTGACTTTGCCATAAACTGCACTAAAAAGTACCGTTCCATTCTCATTGCTCCAATCACGTTTACCAAGCATTGGGCTGGATGTATTTTACGCAAATGGACTTCATCTGAGCCTCACTATCAACAATGACAGGGGACATGTAACTGGATTTATCAGAGCAGTTGTCCATCCACCTTCCCTCTCCAATTAGCCGCAGTGTTCAATGGCAACCCAACCAGCAATGAATTCACAGAGAATTCATGGAGGACAGGACAGTCAGACTTGTTAGAGGATATAAAGGTGGGTACAGGAGATCACCTGCCCCTTACAGCCCCCCAGCCTGATCCTCCTGGCAATTGGCATTACAGGTAAATAAAATCAGGAACAGTGTACAACAAGCTGCTGACCCACTAGTGCCAGTTTGACACTCCTCGCAGAATTGGCAACACCTACAGTGTTGGAAGATCGAATTTCACGCAATCTTAAGGTTGCACTCCCAGTGAGATTCTGACAAATCCCAATGAGGAATGGACTGGAGGAGCATATTAAACCACTTAGAAAAACATCTCAAGTGTGAAACATTCAGTACAAATCACAATTACCAACAACAGTGAGAAAATATCAATGCTGGAGGAGGGGAGTAATGACCTACATGTATTTGTGTGTGGGTGTGTAACTATCTTCCTCCTCCATTGGCTACCTTAATTACAGGCTCTATCCCTCATTGTAAACCCTGTGTAAAAAGCATCTTGCAAGATTTTTATTATAAACAATAGTATAGATATGATGTTCTATCATGAAGGTTGTGGCAGAAGGATATGCCATGCATTACGTTCTCATCTGAAGTATCACTTCTCATTCATCATTTATAAACAATCTAACCTGAAAATAAAGTCAATTATCTCCATCTGATTTTTTAAAAATTGCTACTTTCCTACTTAAAGCTAATCTATATCCCGCAGCAGGCATCCAGTAACAGTGGATTTTATTTTAACCAAGCTCAGGTAGACAGGAGGTCACTCGTCGGCCAAGTTTGAAAATACAGAATTGAGATGAAAATGACAAGGCCTGAAGATTAGAAATAGTGTAGTTTTAACACAAATAATTTGTAGAATGATGGATTTGAGCGTATAAGCTAAATTTGCTTTGCCGTATTTAGCAACAGCCACCCTTTACAGGTTGGGGGAAGGAGATTCATTGGAGAAAAGGAAAATGACCTCTCGACTTTGATATATTTTGACACAGTGTGATATTTGGCAATATATTTTTGATGGGTTTCGACGTGAAGCAATGTGTATTGCAATGCATTTCTTTTCCATAAGGAGAGCATTATCTGATACTGCTAGGCATGACAATAAATCAGTATTGCTTCACACTCCAGTAGTTCCACATTCAAGGACCTGGAAAGAAACAGTCTCAAGGACAGTGGACATGAAGAAAGTGACCAGACTGACAGCGAGCATGATACGCATCGGGGCCTCTATTGCGACACAGCTATCAATGAAGTGCTAAATACAACTCACAATTCCACTGGTTCTCAGGTACCTGATCAAGGTAAGATGATTAAAGCAATGTTGCTACAGTCTCTAAAGAATTGGCAGGTACAATGCATTTCTTCTTTTGAGAACACTGTTACCAGTCAAGATATGTTCTATATTTGTTTATTTACCTTTGATTTATTGAGAGGTATTTCTTGCTCAACAAAACTTTGTTCAAGTTAAATAATGTATGAGGTGCCCTTTGCACTATTTTAATTTGAATTCACCGATAATTTAAATTAAGTAATTTAGCATTTCGACTAGAGGTCCAATTTCCTGGGCTAATATGTGAAATGTTTTCATTAAATTCAAATAAAAATATTTGTTGTGAATATTTTAAAATATATACTTTATACATTAACACTTGTAAAGCAGATTGGTAATTCACTTGGAATTGTTAAAATGATAGTTTTTACAAGATTTGCATCAAGCTATTGTTCCAGGGTTCAAGGCTTTGTGTTTTCCCTTCAATCAAATGATTTGTCATCAAAATTCACTTTTCATTTTGTCACACTGCTTCAGGCTATTTCAGTGTTATTTGATAGTTTTTTTTGTTCACTGAAACTGTACCTTTAATTATATTTTTCATTTGTTCTTGGGATATGGGTGACACCCACAAGACTCCATTTATCGCCTGCCTCTTTTTGCCACTGAGAGTGGAATGGCCCTTCTCTATGAACTGCTGCACTGTTTGTGGAGATCATGCTCCCACAATAGAGTTAGAAAGTAACATCCAGGATATTGTTCCAGCAAATGGAAAGAGCGACACTTGTCAAAGTCAGGATTGTGAGTGACTTGAACATGGAGATGTTGATATCCCCAAGACATGTTGCTGTTGCCCTTGGTGGAACAGGGCACAGAGAAGGAAATGCTGTAGAAGTATCTTATTTTTGTTAATATGAATTGAGAATTTGTAAGCTATTTGCTTTTATGAGACCAACATGCACAAGAGTATTGTAGATAATTTAGCGGAGGTTACCCGGGAGTAAAGATTATGATTTTTTTTGTTAAAATATGATATTAAGCAGACTGTGCAAATTTTAGCCTTTGGATCATTTTTGTTTGAGTATTATCTGATACATATGGTGAAGTTAAATTAAGAAAGCTAATTTTCCCAGCTATCTCAATGAAAAAAGAGAAAACTCATTTGGTTTTGACATGTCTGCATCAATGTGCTTCTATAGTATATCACCATTCTCACTTAATTTATCAACAACAATATCAGTGTGAGTCCTGCAAAATCTGGCAGGCCAGATGTAAATGTGTTATTTCAGACATGTAGATATCTAATACTTAAGGATGAATATCAAAGCCTTGGAAATGATATTGAGATTACTAGAATCATACCAAGAATGAGGAACCTCAGCAATCAGGAAACACCAGGGAAGCTGTTTTGTCTTCCTGAGAACAGAGAGGCTCAGGGCAGGTTTACTACAATGTCAACTGGTTTATATGGTGTCATTTTTAACAATGTCCTAAGGTTCTTCTCAGGTGTGTAAATGGATTAGCATTTCATGCTGGGCCACATAAGAAATTATTCAGAAAATAACCAAAAGCTTGAACAAAGATTTTAAGGATTGCTTAAAACGTGGAAAGGTAAACAGAGAGGGTTTCAGAGTGAATTCTGGAGTTTAGGAGCTTGACAACTGAAAGCACACTTCTCTGGAGAGGAGAGCTGAAAATAGAGGATGTTCAAAAGACTCAAGTTAGAGAGACATCGAAGTCTCAGGATGCCTTATAGTTAGAAGGGAATGCAGAGATATAAAAGACTGTGCCACTGGAGCGATTTGAAAAGAAGGCTGAAAATTTTAACATTAAGAAGATGCATAACTTGGAGTCAGTAATGTTTAAGGTTATGAGTTAGGAGATGGACATCAGAACCTTTAATGAGTTAGGTTCATGGAGGCGAGAATGACAAAAGGTGGCCTGGCCTGCACTGGAAGAGCCCAGTCTAGAGGTAACTAAGGCATGGATGAGTGTTTCAGCATGGGATGAACTGAGTCGAGATAAGTGTGTGACGTTATAGAAGTGGAGGTAAGCAGTCTTGGTAATGGGGCAGGTATGTGGTTAGACGTTCAACTCAGGTTCAAATATGACTGTTGTGAAGAGTCTAATTCAGCTTCAGACTCGGAGGAGGATGGAGTCAAAAACAAAATATTGTGGATGCTGGAGACCTGAGATAAAAGCAAAAGAGTGTTGAAGAAACTCAGTAGGTCTGGCAGCATCTGTAGAAAAATAAAATTAGCATTTCTAGTCTTTGAAACTGGTGACTTCACACTTGCCAAAGATGAATGAGGTGGAATTGAAATGTTAATTGTTCAATGCTGTCTCCACAGATGCTGATAGTTCAGCTGAGTTTCTCCAGCACTTTCTGTTCCTATTTAAAAGGATAGATTGATAGGGAGTGGAATTTTTAAGAAGAGGCATTTTCACAATTATATGATTTTTGCTACAGTATTTAAAAAGAAACTATTATCACTGATGAATTCCATGGTGACCAGAGGGTACAGATTTAAGTCAGTTACCCAAAGAGGAGAGTAGACAACTTTTTACTGAGAATTGTTATGGCCTCGATTGGGTGACAGGAAAAAATTCAGTAGTAACTTCCAAACTGGAATTGGATGTACACTGGCAGGGCTGTGGAGAAAGAGCAGGACAATAGGATCAGTTGATTCAGAGATAAAAAGTACTGCAGATGCTGGAGATCCGAGATAGCAAGGTGTGGGGCTGGATGAATAGGATCAGTTGATTAACGCTTTTAGACAAAAGATGCAATGGCTCAATTGGTCTTTCTCTGTGTTGTAAGACTCTATGATATGATTGGTTATCTATTGTCTCACCATGTCATTGGTCTGCTGCAGTGCGCTGTCGATCTGTCTGTAATTAACACTGACATGTCTGACATCAGGTAACATTTTATGATGATCACATTCTTGAATCTCCCCTGAATTCTCAGTATGCAGCCAAGATATCAGCTGTTTCATTGTCTTATTGCTTCCATACTTCATTGAATTTGAGTTCAAATTAAGCAAAGGAATGCACTTTCCCTATATCCAGACAATGTTTTAAAACTACATTTTTCACCTTATTTGATTGCATTTCCCCTTGAAGAATGGTTATTTTAAGACCTAGCTTGCAGAAGATGTCAATTAACGTATATCAAACATTGGACCAACAGGGAATGATTCCACTGAAGTTCCCATAGCAAATGTACTGTTGTCCATGGAAATGTCTACATCGGGAAATTACAAATAAAACAAATTCTTGCCTCTGTGCTTCATATATAATTAAGAGCAGCTTAGGAGTATCTTACATAGTTGAAATTTTCCTTACTGTCAGCTCATCTGCGATCACAATGAACAGGTGGGTCAAACCCAGACTCTCTTGCTATCATTGGCTTACCCCACAATACACAATGCACAGACTAAATCAGTCATTGAGACCAGTTATTACAGATAAGAGAAGGTGGTTTGCTCAGTTGACTGGGTAGCTAGATGTGAATTGCATTCAAGCCAACAGCATGGAGGTTGGTCCCTGTTCCAGCTGAGATAGACTTGGGGTTTGGCTCCCTATCCACCTGTAGTACAAAATGATGATTCAGCAAACAATCGCCAAAGACCTGTCTTTAAACATGGAATTAAAGATGACAAGAAATAACTCATTTTATATGGCAAATTATCTGAAAGTGATTTCCCATGTGCTATAACATCTCCTTTGGCTGATCCATGGATACTTTCTTAGCAAGCTCACAGCTAACAGCAAACAAAAGCACTCTGGAATTTGAACCAAAAGCACATTTGCAGTGCTTTCACACTATGCCGACAAGTTGAAATTTTCATGGTAGGTTCAGCCCATTTTCCAGAGCAAAAGTAAAAATATTCACTAAGAAACACTTGTAGGAAAACATAGTAATGATGAGAAATTGGAAATGACACAGCTATTGTTGAGATGCAGTGAATATCTTCCGGATGAGCCAAAGTATCAAAGCCTTGAGGTCAACAGCACAAGTCCTATAGGAACCATGATATGCATTTTACACAAAATATGGGAAACAAGGGTTTCTTTAAGCTTATCTAAATGTGATAGGTTAGGTGAGTGAATCCACAGGAATACCAAATTAATTGCAATTATTTCCAGTTTGAATTTCCTATGACCATAGATCATAGAATCATAGAATCCTTACAGTGTGGAAACAGGCCCTTCAGCCCAACAAGTCCACACTGACCCTTGGAGCAACCCACCCAGATCCCTAATCTACACATCCCTGAACACTACGGGCAATTTAGCATGGCCAATCCACCTAGCCTGCGCATCTTCTGTGAAGGAATATCGAATCTCTTGAAGGCAATAAACAATAACAGCAATAGTCTGCAACCACGTAGGATCCTTAACCTAATAAAGCATTGTTCACATACACAGAAACAAAATTGACAGTAAACCAAAAAAGAACACATTTAACTCAGGTGTCCAAAAGCTTTTTTGGAGAGCTCAGTTTTAACAAGTGCCTTAAAAGGAGGAAAGAGAGACAGAAAGATTTTAGAAGAGAATACCAAAGCTTAGGGCTCAGAGCGAAGAAGCTAAAAGCACTACCATTAATGTATTGGGGCAAAGCGGGTGAGGGATGCACAGGAGGTTAGTGTTGGTGAAAAGCTGAGTTCTCGGAAACACCAGAAAGAGCTTGGTGCTGAGCCAGGCTTCCTCTTGTACTATTGATTCGGATAGTGATTTTTGTGGTTCAGGTTTGGCTTCAGGCTCAACAGCCTTGGAATGAGTTCAGAATGAATCAAATATCTGCATCAAGGTTGCTTTGTTCAATGCTGATTAGCGCTGCACTAACGTGGAAGGACATACAGTTGCGTGTTGTACAAAATACAAAGAAAAACAAAACATTTCTGAGGTTGCCCAGTTTCTACAAATTGCCAGTCAGAGCTAATGGGAAACTGTGTACAGCCTGTGGCAGAGTTTTACCTGTCAGCGTGTCACTGACGAGTACGAGTAATAACTCTCAGAAAGGCATGCTGAGACTGCACCAACCTAAATGTGCCAGATGTCTGACATTAATCTAGTGTGTAGTATTTTGTAACAAGTTGCTCACTCGAAAAAAAAATAAAAGAAGGCATATTTTCCATACAGGAACACAGCAATTTTCCCGGTAGCTTTATCAATCGGTTTGTTACACCTTTCTGCCTATGAGTCTTTTGGAGATGGGCAATTGAGCACATTGTTAATACGGGTGATGAACATTTTTCACCTGCTGTGTGAGCTGAGAATGCATGGATAAACTGAGGACTTTCGCTGGACTTGCGCAAGCAGCTGTATGGAGCACCAGTATAGTTTTGACCACTATTAGAACTAAAAGATTTATTTAAAAACCGAAAGAACTGCGGATGCTGTAAATCAATTCTGAGGAAGGGTCACTTGATCCAAAACGTTAACTCTGACTTCTCTCCACAGATGCAGTCAGACCTGCTGAGCTTTTCCAGCAATTTCTGTTTTTGTAAAAGATTTAGTTGCTACCTTCCTCCCTTTCACCCAAATCTGAAGTCACCGGGATTATTTTTAACCATCCATGCAGTGGATAACTATCTATTTAAACCTTTTGCAATGAATGGAAATGGAAAAGAGACAGGATGAAAAGTGGGAAGTCTAGTCCACTGCCACCCAAATGGGACCAGTTGAAAATGATCCCTTTGAACCTTGAATCCAAGTGTTTTAATGTAAGATTATTGACACAAAAACACTGAGACAGATACAAGAAAGTCTTGGATATGTTTTTATTTCTGAATAGTGCTATATAAGCCCAAGTAATACTTTGTGTTATGGTTGCCTTCCAGAAATTTGATCTAGTTCCATGACTGTCCAGTAAAGTGGTACCAAAACCAGAAATTGCTGGAGGAGCTCAACAGGTCCAGCAGCATCTGTGGAGAGAGAAGAGAGTCAATATTTTGGACCCAGTGACTCTTCTTCAGAATATCTTCTTCTCTGAACCTGAAATGTTAAATTTGCTTTCTGCACAGATGCTGCCAGACCTGCTGAGTTTCTCCAGCAATTTCTGTTTTTGTTTCAGATTTCCAGCATCCACAGCTCTTTGTGTTTTGTTGATTTATCCTAATGTTTTCAGTTGAAAGCCTTGATTTCAATGTTTAAATTTCTCCTAGTTCTCTCTAAAATTCAATCAATGCAAAATATAAAAATTACAGTGGTATAGAATCTTTAAGTATAAAACACAAGAAAAATCAGGAGCAAAAAAAGGCCATTTGGCCTTTTAAAACTTATAATTTATTACAACAAATGTCTGCATCTTAATATCCACCAATACTTTAAACACTCCTAGTGTTTGTTTCCTCTATTCTACAAAACAGATTTTACCAAATACTTAGTATTGAATAAAGAGGTTCTTCCTGATATTCATACTTAAATCTGTGTTTGAGTAATTTTCAGCCATGTCCTCTGGCATTACATTGAAATAATATTTCGGTTTTACTATATCAACACCATTTAGTATACATTTTTTCTGATTACTGTACCGTGCTCCTTGACAGTTTTCTTTCCAGACTGTAAACATCGGATTTCTATCATCTCTCCTCAGATCTCATCTCTCGATGTTCCAACTTTCAGTGATGTGGTATCTTTTGCAATAAGTGTGGTCTGACTAGTATCTCAAAATACTTCAAAGTAGCCCCTGTAACCTTGTCCTGATCTAGTTACATGTTCTGACATTACATTCAGTTTTTTTTAAAAGTGGTTTGGCTATGCTTATCCATTTCTTAACGATATTAATGTTTGTTTGTTATTTTGGCTGTGCAGTGTAAGTGTCCTGTAAACCTTTTTCTCCATCCTGTAACTCGATTGTTCAATCGGTTTGAGCATTGTCAGCAAATCTGGTTTGGTTGGAGTCAGGGAGCTGAGACTGTGCTATGTCTATGACTCAGCTGTAGCAGAATGAGTGAGTGGGTTGAAGCAGAGCTCGATGACATAACTCAGCCATTTTAAAATCATATAATCTGTCTCTCCACCTCCATCATTAATTACTACGTTCACATTTCCAAAGCAAACTGGATTTTCTCCGACCAGTTCAGTGGCCCCCATTTAAGTTATTGCTGTTCAGTTATTTCTCTGGCTTAATTCTTATAATAGCTCCCATTCATTTCCTTAGCATTGATTGCAGTCTAATGAAAATGTAATTGTCAGAATCAGACTTGTCACCAAACACCACCCCCCCCCACCCCCTCAAATGTTGCTGCTGTTTGCATGCTTGACTTTTCCTGTGAAATTTCACCGATGCTCTGCAATTTTTCTGCAAAGCTGACCAAATTTCTTGAAATACTCTTCGGCAGTCACAATATTGGAAAACCAGTGTAATATTCCATTTAGCATTATCAGCTATACCCGTTTCCAGGGATGTGTGTACACTTTATGTTAAGTAGACATTGCCTAATGCATTTGAAATGGATCCCAGATAAACTGTCACCTACACTATATCTGATTAAATAATGCAATCTGACCAGCACTCTGTTCAATGTTATGTGTTTTATCTAGTTAATTATCTACAGTTTAAGGTGAATTATGTCGGAAATCATGGTCTAGTGAGTAAATGCAGCTCTACAAATCCATTATTTATATATTTTACTTAAAGCACAAAATTTGGTCATTAACATTTTGCCCATCAGTTCATGTGAGAGTAATTTTTCTGCAGTGTTACAACCATAAAGGACATCAGCTTCAGTTGAAAAATTGCACAAGCCGAATGAAATGTGCTCCAGGCTGTTGAGTGAGACAAGGGAGGAAATAGCAGGGCTGCTGGCAGTAATTTTCAATGCCTCTGGCCACAGGAGAGCTACCTGAGGACTGGAGGGCAGCCAATGTGGTACCGTTATCAAGAAGGGCAAGGGATTAACCAGGAAACCACAGGCCAGACAGTCTGTTTCTCAATAGTGGGGAAACTATTGGAACCAATTCTGATGGACAGAATTAATCTGCATTTGAAGAGGCAGGGATTAATCAAGAACAGTTTCCTTAAGGGAAGGTCTGTCTGAACAGCTTGATTGAATTTTTCAAAGAGGTGACCAAGTGTGTAGATGAGGGCAATGCATTCGATATAGTCTACTTGGAATTCAGCAAGCTTTCGGTAAGATCTCACACGGGCGACTCTTAGTGAAGATAAGAACCTGCAGGATCCAAGGAAATCTGGCTAATTGGAAACAGAATTGGCTGAGTGACCAGAAGCAGAGCATGATGGTCAAGGAGTGTTTCTATGACTGGAAGCCTGTACCCAGTGGAGTTATTTAGTGATCAGTGTTGGAGTCCTTTAAGTTTGTGGTATTTATAAACAATTTAGACTTGAATGTAAGAGGATTGATCAGTAAGTTCACTGCAAATATTAAAATTAGTGAGGTTGGAAATAGTCATAGAATCATGGAATCTCTATTGTGTGGAAAGAAGCCATTTGGCCCATCGAGGGCACACCGATCCTCCGAAGAACATCTCACCCCCTACCCTATCCTCATAACCCTGCATTTACTATGGCTAACCCACCCACCCTGCACATCCTGGGACACTATGGGACAAATTAGTATGGCCAATTCACCTAACCTGCACATCTTCGGACTGGAGGAAACCAGAGTACCTGGCAGAAACCTATGTAGGCACTGGGAGAACACACAAATTCCACACAGTTAACACTGCTGCCTCACAGCACAAGAGACCTGGGTTCAATTCCAGCTTTGGGTGATTGTCTATATGGAGTTTGCATCGTTCTGCCTGTACCTTTGTGGGTTCCTGCTGGGAGCTCCAGCTTCCAAAAATGTGCAAGTCAGGTGCATTGGTGATGCTAAATTGTCCCTGGTGACTGGGGATGTGCAGGCTAGGTGAGTTACCCAGGGGAAATGGTGAAGGGGATAGCTTTAGATTTCATAATGATACAGATCGGCTGATCAGCAGCAAATGGAATTCAATCCAAATAAATGAGGTGATGCACTTTGGCACGACAAACAAAGCAAGGGAATACATTATGAACGGTAGGATCCTGGGAATCACCAAGGATCGGAGAGACCTTGGCGTGCATGTTCGCTTGTCCACTAAGGTTGAGGGACAGGTAGATAAAGTGTTTAGCGAGGCAATGGCCTAGTGGGTTTTATCGCTGGACTGTTATTGCAGAAGCCCAGTTAACGTTCTGGGGACCTGGGTTCAAATACCGTCACAGCAGATGGTGGAATTTGAATTCAATAAATATCTGGAATTAAGACTCTAATGATGACGATGAATCCATTGATTGTGAGGAAAAACCCACCTGGTTCACTAATGTCCTTACCTGGTCTGGCCTCCATTTGACTCCAGACCCACAGCTCTTAACTTCTCGCTGGGCAATTAGGGATGGGCAATAAATGTTGGCTGATAATATTTATTAGCTGAAGCTTAAGAGCAGGGGGTTATGCTAGAACTGTATAAAAGGGTGGTTAGGCCAAAGTTAGAGTATTGTGTGCAATTATGGAATCATAGTATTGGAAGAAAGCGATGCACTGGAGATGGTGCAGATGATATTAACCAGGGTATTGCCTTAAGCTGGAGATTTTTATTTATGAAGAGAGATTGGAAGGACAGGGGTTGTTATTCTTGGAGCAGAGGAGACTAAGTTGGTACATGATTGAGATGTATCCTGTTATGAACAGGAAAGACAAGACAGGCAGGAAGGAACTTTTCCTCTTGATGAAGGGATCAGTAGCTGAAGGACTTGGATTTAAGGTAGGGGGCAGGAGGTTTAGATGTGGTGCGAGGAAAAATGTTTTCACCCAGAAGGCAGTGAGAATCTGGAACTCGCGGCTTGTAAGGGTGGTAAAAGGCAGAAACCCTCATAACATTTAATAAGTATTTAGATGTACACTTGTGATACTGAGGCACACAAGGCGATGGGCCAAGTACTGGGAAATGGAATTATACTAGCTTGGTGACTGCTTTTGACCAGCGCAAACAGGGTGGCCAGAAGGGCCCTTTTCTACGCTGTAGACCTCTGACTCTCTCATCCCTTCATTGACATGAAATTCGGAGCTACTGATGAGAATACACAAGCTCAAAAAAACTGCAATTGGGAAAAATGTAGGATGAATGAAGACATGCCTGCTGGTTCCAGATTGCTAGCCTTGGGTTGTTTACAGCATCCGCAGTTCTTTTGGTTTTTATTGGATTATTAACATGTGCCCACTGGAGCCCTCAATATGGATGAATGTTCAGTCATTAGCTGACTCTATATATATCCAGGGAAATTTATTTGGCATGGATAAATTGCCTTTCCTAGGTTAGCATTTGATATCTTTTTGAATGGTTCTTCCATTAGCTAATTTTCAGAGACTCCCACCCATTTCCAAGTACAGTGTAATCCTTAATTTGTGATAATGCATAAGAAAATTTTGCAATTTGAATGTTAGTCCACAGGCTGCATTTTATTATGTCCTGTGAATTTTTTAAAAAAATTATAGAACTTTAGAGCTGAAATCTAAGACTCCATCATACATCATATATCAATTGGGTTTTTTTAAGTACTTGAGGGTTTCTCATCCTTTAATCCTTTAATCAATTTAACAGATATTTTCATTTGCAAATTATTCACAACTTTGCGTTGAACAAGATTTGGAAGATAATTTTCTCACAGTTTATTTACCTTCAGTGGATCAATGAGCAGGGCACTGCTGTGTTCACATTTACAGTAATCTTAAAGTTAATGATTAAATAGCATTTGAAGTTATTATTTTGATGCAAAAAAATTCTACTTTCAGAGTTTTAAGGTGGTGTATCACAATGGTAGCATGTTTTAATCTGATTGGCATAAAACATGTGGTCTTTCTAGATTATCCAAAACAACACATTTTTCCTTCACACAATAACTGTTGTGTGTAACTGGTGACTCACCAGGTTATTAGCAATTTCCAGAGCACTGTTGAAGATCAGACTGGTAATCAGGCAGTTCTAATACTTTTCAGTCAGTTCAACAGCTTGGAATGGACAAAATGTCCGTAATCTTGATTGACAAAGCATTTTGGGCACTGCAGTCTGCTTGGATCTGTCTGGAGGAGATTTCACAGGCAACCACATTCTTTTACAAAGGAACAATAGGCTGGATTTTATGTATCCTCGCTGGATACATTTGGGGTGGGGTTTATATGTCCTGCTGGTTAGCTCATCACCTTCCCAATTAGCTCTGAACTCACCACCATAACCGGCTTGGGTGGGTGAGTGGGTGCCCAAATGGTTGCCCTCATATCATATTAGCCTGGATATTATCACAGAATCCCTACAGTGTGGAAAAACAGGCCATTCAGCCCATCAAGTGCACACTGACCGTCCGAACAGCACCCCACTCAGACCCATTCCATCCCTGTGACCCTGCATTTCCCACGGCCAACCCACCTAACCTGCACGTCTTTGGACTGTGGGAGGAAACTGGAGCACGCGGAGGGAGCCCATGCAGACACGGGGAGAATGTGCAAACTGCACACAGACAGTCACCCAAGGGTGGAATGGAAGCTGGGTGCCTGGCGCTGTGAGGCATCAGTGCTAACCACTGATCTACCATGTTACGTGGTAATACACTGGCTTAGGCAGTCTGGATGGAGTGGACAGACCATTTATAATGACCTATACAAAAAATAAGAAAGGATGGTGGGAGCAGTGCCATGTGGGCATAGAGGGCAACAACCCCCTCCCACCCCGACAAACAAACTATCCAGCTTCCTTCCAGGGGTTCAAGTAAATAGTTCCTTGAAAGTTGTGTCACAGTAGACAGGTGGTAAAGAAGGTGTTTGGCACACCTGCCTTCATTGCTCACATCATTAAGTATAGGAATTGGGATGTCATGTTGAAGTTGTACAAAACATTGGTTAGGCCACTTTTGGAGTACTGTGTATCCTGCTGTAGGAAGGATATTATTAAATTGAAGAGGATACAGAAACGATTTATCAGGATGTTACTAGGACTGAGGGTTTTGAGTTATAAGGAGAGGCTCGATAGGCGGGGACACTTTTCACTAGAGTGTAGGAGGTTATAGAGTGTAGGACCCTGATAGATATTTATAAAATCATGAGGGGGATAGATAAGCTGAATAACAAAGGTCTTTTCCCTAGGGTAGGGTAGTTCAAAACTGGAGGCCATAATTTTAAGGAGAGAGGAGAATGATTTTAGAGGGACCTGAGGGGCAACCTTTTCACACAGAGGGTGGTTTGTATATCGAATGAACTGCCAGAGGAAGTGTAGATGCCGGTACAGTTACAAAATTTAAAAGACATTCAGACAGGTACATGATTACCAAAGATTTAGGAGGATATGGGCCAGGCACAGGCAAATGGGACTAGTTTAGTTTGGGGAAATCTGGTCAGCATGAATGAGTTGGACCGAAGGGTCTGTTTCTGTGCTGTATGACCCTATGCCTTTCAGAATCTGGCCTCTCAACCTGCTCTGCTCTGTCCTGAGGTCTAGGATCTCTCTTCATCATAAAAACTCCATGTCCTACCTTCTCAGGGCAGCTAGGATCCACCTCGTCTCTTTACCCAAAATACCTGCAGCACCCTGACTGACCTCTGGCGTTGCCAGGAGTGGTCGAGCTGCTGTCCCAATCAGATTGGTCAACAGCTCCTGAGGGTGAGACGTCCTGCTAAGTGAAAGGTGGCGGCCCCACTATTAACACTTCCCTCAGTGTTTCATCGTGGCAGGGTGGGCTCACAAGAATCAAGTCAGCTTCCAGCCAACCTTCCTTTGGGAGGGTGTGGCCTAATATCCAGCTGACTGTTTCCTCCATATTGTGCTTCTAAGTGGGTAAAAGTCCTTATAGAGCAAATGTTAGTTTACTTGCAGCCTTCTGATAACATTATAGCATTCCTATAAAAGGCAGTATTTGGCTTTCTTTGATTTTCCCAAAACGATTACTCACGGTTTCTACACAGTGGAGTCCCAGATTTGATCCACCTTTGTCAGATTAGCATACTGGTCAGAAGAGCAGGCGAGGTGACTAAAGGGAAGGAAGAATGCTGAGCAGGGAGAAGGAGGAGTGTGCTGAAGATGATCAAGTGAGGAAGAGGTGTTTAAACAATGAAGGCTATGTTGTGCGTTTGTTTTAGCGAGCAAGAGTTAAATTTCAGATGCGGCAGCAGAGGTCGTGTGAGAAAATTATACAGATTGGAGAAAAGAACCAGCTTAAACTGCGACTAGTTGAAGTACTTGTGTGAATAACGAAAGTGGGCTTACTTAAATGGAAACTCTTAGCCTCCTGTTAGCACAGGCAGTCTGATGTTCGCACAATCAATAAAAATAGCTAATGAATAGGAAAACACAGAGACAGCTTGAGAAACCTTGATCAGACCTCTGCCTTTTTTTCACTGAACAAAAAATATTTTCCTTTAGTTCCATGGTTTATGTGGCAAAAGATGAGAGATTGCAAGGAGGGGAATGTCATCATTTACTATACTATCCAGTCACAGTACCTAGTGCTGCAAAGGCTTGCAATCACTGATGTTGCTGAATATATCAGAGAGACTTGCTTTGATTAATTGCCATAAACAATATTTCATATGGCACAACATAGTGTAAAATTGGAATTTAACCATGCATGCTCTATATCGTCAGCATGGCGGATGTGAGAAGTATTTGGAGGGATATAGTTACGTGACACTGACAACTATGTTTCCAAAACAGCGGAAATGCTTCCAATCAGAAAAGTAGACTTGGCCCAGGATTGTGTCAACAAAGTGCCATTCCAAACATTCAAACCAGAAATCTGCACCACTTAATGCACTCTCTTTTATGTTCCTTATATAATTACATTGAAAATTTAAAGTGCCACCAACATGCATGGATACCGCATACAATTCAGATGAAGCTGTTATTGGTGAAATCCAACAGTGCCGCTTTAAGAGAATTTCCTAATCAAACAGGGAGGTTCTTCATCGTAGCCAGAACATCCATACATCATTATTGTTTGTTGAGACTAGCTTAATCAGAGAGCCACATTTAATGGCATTTCTCATGGTTGCCTCTCATTGCCTTGTACGCAAGAATTAAGAACATAACAACAGTCAGATTTGGAGTAGGAGCAGAGCAAGCCATTCAGCCCCTTAAGCCT
The DNA here is from genome assembly GCA_024137785.1 of Ginglymostoma cirratum. Classification (NCBI taxonomy): domain Eukaryota; kingdom Metazoa; phylum Chordata; class Chondrichthyes; order Orectolobiformes; family Ginglymostomatidae; genus Ginglymostoma; species Ginglymostoma cirratum. The sequence goes on from JAHRHZ010000267.1 coordinate 14,192,977, forward strand.
GCTCCACTACTCATCAAGATCATGGCTGATCATAATCGCATCTCCACATCCTGCCTATCCTTGATAAGCTTTCATTCCCTTGCTTAACAAGAATCTGTCTATCTCTCCCTTAAAAATATTTAATCACTCTACTACCACCAGCTTTTCAATATTTCATCTAACATCTGTTTTTAATGGGTGAGCCTTAATTTTTAAAGACACACACAGTTCTAGATTCGCCCATAAGACCAATCACCCTCATTTACTTGTCAAACTCCCAAAGGATCTTAAATACTTCAAACCAATTACCTGTTACTGTTCTAACCTCCAGCAGATACAAGCCTATCTTTTCCTTCATTTCCTTGTAAGAGTAGCCCTCCCTTTTCTGATATTAGTTTGGTAAACCTTCTCTGAACTGTCTCCAACTTACATCCTTCCTCAAATAGGAAGACTAATACTGTGCACAGTCCTCCACATACAGTGTCCTACATAACTGAAACGCATCCTCTATTTTTGCATTCAAATCTCCTATAAATAACGTTACATTAGATTTCCCAATTACTGCAGTACCAGCACACTAACCTGCAATTCATGCACATACACAACCAGATCCCTTTGCAACTCAGGGCTCTGAAATTTCTAACCATGTGGATAATATACCTTTTATTTTTTATGCCATAATGAATAATTCCACATTTCCCCATATTGTAATCTATTTGTCACATCTTTACACACTCCCTTAACCTATTTATTTCCTTTACCAACTCTCCTTAATCCTCTTCACAAATTTCTTCCCTGTCTTCATTTTCTTACAATGATTGATTGTCCCGTTTGCCCTGCACTATACCTCACCCAGGTTGCCAGGTTCTTTATCTCACTTTTCCAGCCCCGTCTTCTGTCCTCCCTACGCTCCTGCACTCTTCCATGTGCTGACCCGCTCCAGAACCCTTGATCATTACTAACTTGCCGGTGGAGGTCCTGAGTCTTTGGGCAGACTAACGTTCTTCCTCTTCCCTCCATTGTGCGGTACAGTTAAACAAGGAAATTGACTGATTTTATGCACCATTGCTCAAAGCTTGATTGACACTTATCACATTTTATGATTATGAACAAGTGTCACAAGATTCTCAAGCGCTGCTGACTTTATCCAAGAGCAGGACTTCATTAAAAACGGTTTCAGACTAATGTGTATTCGTGGCAGGCCAGTGTACCACAATTACACACAGGCTGGTACAGTGCTCAACATGTCACAAACACTCCATCTTAACCCAATGTCAAGAAATTGAAATTTTATATATCCCACCTAATTAAGTCACGTGCTCTGGTAGAGTCCTTAAAATCTCTCCCTTGATATCAATGCAGATAAAACCTAAACAATGCAGGTCTAGGAGAAACAGACTTTGTGATTATACAGCACTGTTGACAGCATCAGGAATTTGACAGCCAATTAAATACTTTTAAAATGATAGTCGCTGCTATAAACTAGGAAATACTACAGCTAATTGGCACAGACCACACTCCCATAAACAATGTGATGATGACTGGATAATCTACTTTGGTGATAGTCATTGAGAGACACATATTTGGTAGCATAGAAGGGAAATCTCCTCTTCTTCAAAGCGATGTCCATGGGATGTATCACTAAACTGATCAGAGCTGGTTTAATACTCCATTTCATAGGCAGGAACTCTGAGAGTGAAACTTTCCCTGAGAATTGAACTAGAATCTCAGATTTTCGCCACAGGTTTCCTGAACCTACAAACCTCTGACTGAGTGACATGACTGATGCCATTGAACTACAGCTGACACCCACAGGTATTGGTGGGGCTTCAAAAAGTTACAGGCAAATAGACACTTGGACCAAACTCCAGATTCCAGTTTAAGCACAAGTGTAACCTTGGATCTCTGTCACCTGCTTTCCAGCTGGCATGTGTTAGCTGAGAAACTCTTACAGTATTTGCGATGAAACTTCTAACAATCATTTGAAAACCTTAATTTATTGAAGGCAAATGTGGAACTCTGTTTTAGTCCTGGCTGCAAGCCTAACCAGCTAAGCATTTAAGCTTCTCTGCCTTTGCATCTCCAGTTGTAAACGTCAACCCCAAAAAAATTGGTGACGTCATGTACACTTTACAGCAATGACCAGGTTTTGGCTGGCATTCAATGTCATTCATGATTTCGAAATTTGTTCTCAAGTTCCCACTGCCCCTCCTGACATCTCTGCATGCCTGCAGCAGGACATGTGATGGGCTTTCTGAGCTCCCGACGGAACTGATTGGTAAAGCATTCTAACCCCATTGGGAAGCAGGACATCAAAGCCCCCATTTAAAACGCAGCCTCCAGTTCGGTTTCATGGTGGGGTGTTTTTGTTTTACTTTCTTTCAGATGGTTCTTTCAGTGGGAGATGGTGTCAGAAGTTTCTGGGATAATAATGGTGCATTTGTGGCACCCGTCATTATTTGTTTGTAAGCCAAATGTAGAATCTTGCAGTGAACATTTCATGCAATACGATTGGTAAAATGAAGTGTCCGATTAATGTCGGAAGTCATGCCAAGGTGCACCATTTGAGCAATGTTTTGTCCTGTCTCATTCTCCGTGTTGGCGCTGTCAAAGTGTTTTGATGTCACGGCTGCCCAATTTTTACAGGGTAAAAAGAATGGAAAATTGCACAGCGGCTACAGCATACAGCTTTAAAACTCCATTTCTGCATCACGATAAATGTGCAGCTTGGTAATAAATTACTATGCATTTTATCTCGATTATGATTGAATGAGGAATTCTATCAACTATGGCAAAAAAAAACAGTCAGTTTGCAAATCTTTCTTGCCACAGCCCATTTAATCACTCATTCAACCATCTGAAGAAAATAGCAGGGGGAAAAGCATGTGTATTTATATCCCAACGTGATTAGACTTCTGAATTCCTTCACACTTGAGTCAAAAATCTGCAAATTGCTGTTATTAGGTGAAATTTGACAGTGGATTATTTACGTTACTGAGCAGAACAAGATGAATGGCTGTATGAATGTTTTTGTACTTTTGCATTTAAATGTTGCACTTGAAGAGGAATTCAGCATACTGGGCATAGTCTCCAAAAGGTGGATAAAGGATTTGGTAAGATAGACAGGGAAAATTGATTTCATCTGATGGATAACTTCAGTAAAGAGGAGCATAACCTTAAAAATGGAGCTAGGCTACTCAGCAGTGAAGTCACTCCTTCAGGCAAAGGGTAATGGAAATCTGGACCTACTCCCTCAAGAAGCTGTTGAGGCTAGATGAATTGAAAATATCAGAATGGAGGCTGACTGTTTTTTGTTCAATAAAGACTTGAACTGATGTTGAACCAAGGAGAGTAACTGGAGTTGTTACAGACCAGCCACAATGTTTTAAATATTCTTTCACTGGATGTGGGCAGCTCAGGCAAGGCCAACAGTTGTTCCTGTTCCCTAATTGCCCTTGAAAATTAAACAGTTGAAGAAGTTAAATGGCTTACACACCTGCTCCTATGGCTGGAAATGCAAGAAGGTGTTTTCGTGTGATTCACTTGCAACAGAATTGGCAAATGCATTCAGGCCATTGGGAGATGGATTGATAAAGTGAGCATTCACTGTAGCACGAAAAGAGGTTGCCTTCCTTAGGCTGCAGTTTGTCTTAGCTAGGGAGCAAAGTAGAGAATCACATATTTACTTATATATTCAGTGCCGTGCCTGAAGAGAGATTGCTTAATGCAAGATGTCAAAAGTCGAAAATGTGTTCCATTTTCTCGCACTGTTAGTATTGAGAAACACACAAATTTGTTAATAAAATAAATAAATTGCAGAATATATCTGGGGTTGCCTAAATTGATTCAATGCATTCGAATTTTTATTTTTGATTTGAGATGGGATTCTGTACTCAGGTTAATCAGTGCTGGTAAATGAAGTCCCATGTTTTGTGTGCCTGTCAAGCATTTCCAGGTCAGATATTGAAAGAATACAGGCCTTTCAACTATACCGCAGCCATGCACCTTAACCCTAATCTTAAACTGCCTAGAGCAGCACTGTGGCTCATTTAATTTCACCAGTAACCCAATGGCACTGCTGAATAAAGCCATTAATCTATTGCTTATTGCTGAACGTAGGCAGTTCTGTACCGTGTGGACTTGTACTGAATTAGAACCAGACCAGTTGAACACATTACAGGTTTAAGAACCTTATTTGTGTTGGTTGAGGAAGCGACTCCCTCTTTTCACTCTGAACTGAATGGAAACACAGCACTTTGGCAAAAGGGAGAGATAGTAGGAACTGTAGATGCTCGAGAGTCTGAGATAACAAGGTGTAGAGCTGGATGAACACAGCAGGCCAAGCAGCATCAGAG
>JAHRHZ010000267.1:14197710-14219415 GCA_024137785.1 Ginglymostoma cirratum
CTCTGATGCTGCTTGGCCTGCTGTGTTCATCCAGCTCTACACCTTGTTATCTCTACTTTGGTGAAAGGACCATGTTGTAAATCTCAGCACTAGCCACTCTCCATTCAATGAACGTTTTACCCCTGGTGTTAGCAGCACAAACAATTGATTACCCGTTTCATTTGAGTGGTGAAGGTGACTTTTGTAAGGTACTCATCGTTTATCACACATGAATTACAAAGCTGACCTAATTCCTGGAATAAAATATTCTGCTATTCCCATTGTGTCATCTTTTTACTCATTTTGAGTGAAATGTATAATTTGTAAATCTGGGAGATGCTTTCAATCTGACATCACTACAAGATTTAAGGAAACACAAGCCTATCACCCAATGCAACTTTGAAACTGCAAATCAAAGTGATGCAGAAACAGCAAGCTATGATTTCCCATTGGCTTTCTGCCCCACAGCAAAGCGCAGCATGTGTATCAAGCTGTAGTTTGATATTTCCTAACCACTGGACTCCTTTAAGGCCAAGATGCCATGCAGGTATTGGCAAAGATCGACTTCGTTCTGGATCAGTAGACTTAAACTGAATTTGACCAGTCATATAAATTAAGTTCCTGCCAGTCTCAGTCGCTGAGACCAGTGGAAAATATTTAGTTATTTCTTCCTAGGATGTTCTGATTGTTGGTTCTCCACAATTAGACATTCGAATACAGTGTCACAAAGCCAGCAGTCCAAAGACTGGAATTGCCCAGAAACAGGATATTTTTCTCTCCTAATACCAACCTGCAACTGAGTAAATGCAGGGATGAAGAGGCCATTCTTGAGCTAGTCGTATAGGACTTATATCGGACGGTATCTGCAATAGTTACCTGAGTCCGTTGCAGTGCATTAAAATCTGCATTCCCTCAATCCTCCCTATTCTTCAGACTCAAGGCTGCACACTCCACTAGTTGGGAACATTCTTGTTGCCAACCCGGTTGCTTTTATTGGATATGATCAGAAATCAGCTGTTTTTCCCTGTCTGCCTTGTTGAAGTCCAAATGCGTGCTCTTTTCCTGCAAGAATCACTCTACTTTAATACTGATAGGTCTTTTTAAAAACTGTACAACTTTTAAATCTTTAGTGTTTCTGCCTATATCGATTGTAAAGATTTGTGCCATGCAAGCATTCCCTGTCCCATGTTCCGAAACCCTGGTCATTTTTATGACGCTGGTGATCAATACGCAGTGTGTGACAGAGACAACTTGTGTAAAGGAGTTGATCACAAAATATGGCAGGGCCTCAGTCCTGAAGGTGGAAGATATGGGGTGCTGTACCTGTAGAGAAATTGCCAGGCAGCGAACAAGACCAGGTTCGCTCTCTGCATCGATAGCTGCATTGATATAATTTTAATGGGGTTGTTGACAAATCATAGCAATCAATTAGTCCACAACAGACTCAAACCGACATTTATAATACAGAAGGAGGCCATTCAACTCATCAAAATCTCTTGTTTCAAACAATTCAAAACTGGATCCCTCTTCCATGCTTTCTTCCTCAGAGCAATGATTTTTTCTGTGCTTTAAAAATGTATTCAACATTTTCCTTAGACGTTAAAATTGTCTCTGCTGCCACAACTTTGTGGTAAAGCAGCCCATGCTTTAATTACCTTGTGAAAAACAATGTCCTAACCTCTCCCTTTCGTCTCGCTGTAAAGGCAGTTCCCCTGCTTGCGAACGGGTTCTGTTCTTGAGTTTGTTCACAAATCATTTTGTACACAAGTCGGAACACAGTGCAGGACAATATAAAACAGTTGTTCACAACTACGATCACTCAAATGTCAGATCTTTAAAATTACACTCCTGTATGGGATTGTATTTATAAGTACGAGTGCTCATAAGTGGGTGTCTGGAAATCGGAGACTCCCTGTAATGATGTGAGGACATCCCCATTTGTGGATTGCTTTGAAATCCAGAGATAGCAAAGTCACCTGTTCCTCCCAAGCTTGCTGCGTTTGATAGATGCCATATCTCCACTCACTCATAAGCTGTATTCCAAAATGTTATTTTCAATGATGCCACAAGCTTACTAATTTTTCTGGGATCTCCTGATACCATAGCGCATTCACCATTATAACAGCAATGCAGAATTGACATTGATGAGGATGACTCTGCAGTGCAGCATAGACAAAAAGTACCTGCCTGGGAAGAAGTGTATCTATTATTCAGACCTCTGTTCAGAAAGGTTATTAGCTTCCAGGATGGAATGTATTTTTAAAAAGATTGAACCTTGGAGGATCAATGGAAGAATCACTCCAAAATACAACAGGAGATGACTTTATTTTTATGACATTGTTCATGATACATTCTCAAACCTTTACTTTGCATAATTAACATCATGATGTTGTCAGAAAAGTAAGAGCTGTCCAGCATTCCAACACTGAATGAGTGTAGGAACGAATTCAGAAAATACCTCTTATATTTTCATATAATCGTCTTACATCACTGACATCCACTTCCAGCAATACAGCTGGGCTACAAATAGGTCCTACAAATGCCACTGTGTAACCAACCAGTAGAGTGATATCTCAAGTTAACACTTAGATATTCTCACTATCTGAAAGGAAAAAGGTCAGCTCCATTCAGCAGCTCTCTGAAAGGCTATCATAGAAATTATAAATTAGCACACCATTTGTATACTTTATAGACTGTACACTTTACAGTCAGTGTCTGTTCACAATCACGTTTGAACAGTCAGCAGCAAATAATGTTTTTACTGTTAAACTCAATTGGTGAGAGGGCTAGAGTATGGTAAGGAGTTACATTAGTGGTGCAGGTTTGATCCCTTTCCCAGCTGTGCTAGTACATGGGGGCTGTCAGTTTGTCTTATCCATGCGGGATGTGGAGTGGCGTTCCTCAAGTCATGCATAAAACCACTTGTCTCTTTAACAGAGCGAGATGCTTATGGGCCCTTGTGGACTATGGTTAATTACCTCACTTTGGTAAAAGAAAACATTATAATTTGATAGATTGTGTCACAACAACGCTCAGTAACTGAATGTGTTTTGCCCAAATGAAGTAGTCTACCTTGTACTGGGTCACTTGTAATGAGTTGTAATTGTTAAATCAATTCTTCTGTTAATTATGTTGCAACTTCTTGGGTATTTCAAGTGAACATTTTTCAACAAAATATTTTAACGGGGGTTTTCAGTATCTAAAACTTGAACTCCAAGTATTATTTGCTTAAAAAATAAGGGCTAATCAAAATTCACACCTTTATATTAATGCTGATCAGTTTAACATCACAACCATTTGGATGAATAGTTTCCAGTTTCCGTATGCTAATCATCAAACATTGAATTAGTCTTTATAGATAAAAATTTCAATTAATAGCATATTTGCCAATGCATATATTTTGCTACCTGTATTCATGTACATGTTCGTGTAAGTGTTCATCATAGGATTATTAGACCAAATTCCTCTTTTAAACATTTAAACTGGTTATCCATTGATAATGAAGAGGAAGCTCTGATTTTAATTCAAGATGGGAGTTGTGTGGCTATGTACATATTGCAGATCTCAGTGATGAGAAGCCTAGAAACTCCTAACTCTTGAGCTACCTCTATTATGGTCCTATTAGTATCCTACCCAACCCAGTGAGAAACAGCAACAAAGTAGGTTCAGCATAGAATGATTAAACAGGAGAATTCACAGAACTTTCTGGGCCTCTTCTGGCCTGGCTTCTCTTCCTGTTAGGTTGCTGTAAAGGGAAAACCAGAATGATGGCATCATCAGGGTATGATCTGTATCTTTAACATAGAACACAACTAGCTTCCACTGGATGTCCTTCTTGTCAGCTGTAGTTGCAGATAAGGCTTATGTGAGCAATTGGGTGGATTTAATATTGACCCTCATTTGACAAATAGACGTCTGCTTAGCATCCTCCCATGGGCTTACCTTTTTTAAATTTGAGATATTGGGCAGCAATAGGATATCCGGTGCACTGTCCAAAATGCTGGAAGTACTAAACAATGTGGGTGCTACGTAAAATAGGAATGTTTGAAAAGCAACACTGTTGTTTCTTTTTTAACCATGCTGGGATTTGAATGTTGATGAACTGTCCAGCAGTAATTGTGCATCCCTTATTGACCTTGAGAAGGTGGTTGGAAGCTATTTCTTGAATCAGTGCGGTCCATGTTGTGTAGATACACTCTTAGTTCTGTTAGAAAAGAAGTTCCAGGAATTTGAGCTAGTGAAGTTGGAAGAATCAATATATATTTTCAAGGCAGGATAGTATGCATCTTAGGAAGGAACTTGCAGATGGTGCCATTCCCTTGCGTCTGCTGCTCTTGTCCTTCTAGCTAGGAGAAGAAGTGAGTTTGGAACGCGCTGTCAAAGGAGACTCACTGAGTTGCTGGTGTAGATGGTACATGCTGTTGTCAGTATGTACTGATAGTAGAGAGAATGAATGTTTAAAATAGTAGATGGGGTGCCAAACAAACAAATGACTTCGTCTTAGGTGGTGTTGCCCTCCTTGAGTGTTGTTAGAGCTGCACTCACCGAGGCAAGACGGAACTGTTCCAACAAAGACCTGACATGGGTCTTATCCATGGAGGCATAATATGGAAGACAGAGTTGAATTTATTCATTGCAGAATTTTCAGCCTTGATCTACTCTTATAGCCACAGTACTCCTGTGGCTGCTATAGATTCTGGTCATCAGTAACTCCCACATGATGTTGTTGCTGCGGGATTTGTAATGGCATTGAATGTCAAGGGGATGGTTAGATTTTCTCCTGTAGGAGATGCCACTATCCAGCACTTGGTTTGATGTGGAAGTTACCTGCTACTTTCAGCCCCAGCTTGAGCATTGCCCAGGTCTTTCTGGTTGTGGGCCTTAACTACTTCAGTATTTGAGGTACTGAATGCTGTATATTCACCAATGAATATCGCCACTTCTAATCTCATACTGGAAGGAAAGTGATGCTGCCCTTGCCTTCTTCATGAGATTTTGAATGTGGCAGGAGTTGGAATGATGGATAGCAGTAGCTCGTCAGAGCTTCTGCCTGCCCTTTGAAGGACTTATAGAAAGGTAACGGGCATGTAAGTCCCACTATGGTATTCAGTCATTTAGAGGCCGAAATAAAGCAATAGAAAATTGTTGCCTTGGGACACTTCCTTGATGAAAATGTGTAGTGATACCCTGGGGATTAGGGATGGGCAATTAATATTTGCCTAGCCAGGGATGCCCACATGTTGTGAGTGGGCAAAAAAAATGTTAGGAACCATATCTATAATGAGATCTGGATCCAAGTGACCCCTGGTGGAACTAAAATGATCATTTGTACATAAGTTATTGATAGCATTCAGTGACATCTTTCATAATTTCACTGATGAGCAAGAGTAGACTAATAGGGTGGTTCGAATTTGCTCAGCTTTTTATCGGCAGGACAAACTTAAATAATTTTGAGCATTGCTGGCTAGATGCCAATGTACCTACACTGGAACAGTGTCGCCAACAGCACAGCTAGTTCTTGAGCTCAAATCTTAGATACTTCAGCTACGGTGTTCTTAAGATGCAAAGCCTTTGTGACATCCAGTGCCACCAACCCCATCTTGATATTATGTGGACTGAATCAAATTAGTTGAAGACTGGCAACAGGAATCTCAAGGGGAGATTGAGATGGATTATCATCTCCACACGTCTGGCTGATTTTGGTTCCAAACACTTCAGGCTTGTCTTTTGCTAGGTCCCTCAATCGTTGAGGGTGGGGATACTTGTGGAGCACTCTTTCTTGGTTAGTCTTTTTATTATTCACTATCACGCGTGACTGGTTATGGCAAGGCTTAAATCAGGTCTTTTGGTTGTGAGATCATCGGAGTCCTGCTTACAGCATGCAGCTTCCACTGTTATAGTCCTGTGTTGTCACTTCACCAAGTTAGCATCTTATTTTTCAGAACGCCTGGCGCTGCTCACGCACGCTCCTACACTCTCATCCAATCAGGGTTATCCACTGGCTTACTGATAATGATGCTATGAGGAATTTGCCAGACATGACGATGCAGATTTTTAGTTCAAAACAATTCACAGCACTGAATTTATCCTATTTAACACAGTAGTGGCATACACAATATGAATACAGGAGTTTGTCTCCACAGGGACTATGTGGCCACCATTCATACCAATGCTACCACAAGCAGACGTGCTTTTGACAAGTAAATTGGTAGGTGAAGTCAACTAAATTTTCCCTACATTATGATAGTTATATCTGTTTGGTAGCTGTCTTTCTACATAACTTCACATCGAAAAGAAGTTTAGCATGCCTTATTTCCATTTGTCACTACATCCTCATCATTCTGAAAACTCCAGAGCAGCTTTTATTCATGTGTTGCCTCTACCTTGAAATGAGCCAGGATTAGTCCATGTACATATTTTAATGTCATTCCCCGTACTTACTTCATGAGATTTTGGCAGTATCTCAGGATTTGAAATGATGGAAAGCAGTAGATAGTAAGCGCTCCTTTAAAGGACTTATGGAAAAGTAACAGGCATGTGAGTCCCAGTGCAGTATTTTTTTCATTTAGAGGCCAAAGCAAGAACAAAAGGAATAAAGAGCAATTTGTCTAAGAAGGAGCAACCCACAGAATTCTTAACACACTGATCCTCGTTCTCAACTCAGCCTCTCCTGTGACCTCCCATGTAGTGCCTGTACCAAATGGTCAAACCACATTATCCAGAAGCTCATAATTTAAATAAAATTCAGGGTCTTGATAAGCCAAATGCACTGTTTATCCTCACAATCACAGACTTGTTGAATTAGCAATAAATATTTTGAGCTATTATCAAAAAGTATTTTATGCTTTATAATCTTTTCCGAGCAGTACAGTTGTGAAGTATTTTGGCTTTAGGCAAGTGTATTCGTAATTTGTCAATATAATACATCTCTGAGATCTTTCTAAGGGATTTTAAAGTATTAAACGGTAACCAAGAGTGACTATTTTTGCATATTAATGTAATATCCAGGAGCAGTAGCTCTATGAATATTCTTGACAGCTGCTAAATAAGCAAAATATTTGCATCATTCAGCTAATTATTCTGCTTGGACTTACCGTCAAGCGAATCAGAAGAAATGTTTGCTGAAACTTTTACTTCTTTTCAGGGCTGTATTGCATGCTCTTGCATCAAAAATACTTCTTTTCTAGTGTAATTTTGTTTTAATTAGATATGCCCTATGACTAACTGATAGTTACAGGATTATTCTAATACGATACAAACTGGCTTCACCTAGCACTTCCTAATGAGTCAACATCACGCTTTCGTTAGACATAACAAGAACTGCAGATGCTGGACTCAGAGACAACACAGTGTGGAGCTGGAGGTACACAGCAGGTCAGGCAGCATCTGAGGAGCAGGAAAGCTGACACTTCGGGCCGAGACCCTGCTTCAGAATTCATTAGGAAGTGCTGGGTGAAGTCAATTTTTATTGTATTAGAATAATCCCGTAACTATCAGTTAGCCGTAGGGCATGTCTAATTTAAAGAAAAAACAAACATTTACACTGGAATAAAAGTATCTTAGATGCAAGAATGTGCAATACAGCCCCGAAAAGAGGTAAAAGTTTTCTGAAGAAAGGTCCTGGCTCGAAACGTCAACTTTCCTGTTCCTCTGCTGCTGCGTGACCTGCTGTGTTCCTCCATCATATTTTGTTTACCAGTTTTTAAAGTAATGAATCTCCAGTTTATGATAGGTTAGGTATTTCTGTTATGGAAAAGCAAGAATGCATTTAGAGAGCGTCGAGATTTTGTTTACAAGAATGCAGCATCTTTGTGTGATCTAAATGATAAGGCAAAAAACCTTGCATTTTGCTTTTCTGCTCAATAACCTTAAAAGTACAACACACTGGGCTGGATTTTGCCTCCCCATGAGGTGTGTTTTAGTGGGAGAAATGCAAAATATTATCTTCCCAACCACCTCTAAATTTACCCACCATAATGTGGCCTGCCCACCAAAGTTTAGTGACTAATTACAGGACAGTTGAGCTTATTACCAAACTAATTTCACTCTAAAAAGCCCCTTTGTTTTTTTTTCAGCAATTTAAAAGTTATTTTTCGACAGTTGATCGCTGGCTTTTGCTTCCTTTTTAATATTATGGGGGTAATTTCATTTTCCTGGTGGAGATCCTTGCCTGGATAGAACAAGTGCTAACGCGAAATAACATGTTTGGTTTAATTTCAACATGATCATAAAATGGCATGCAGCCAAAGCTCCAATCCACTATTGCCCATATTAGTTAGCAAGGTCAGAACATGCCTTCAATAATGTGCACATAGTGCACAGGGAGCTGTACAATAAGTCACTACTGAGTATTTTGTCCCTCAACCCCAGGTAAAACAGCTACTCTATCTTGTTTCCTTGACATACCATGCCAAGGGATGCAATAAGCGCTGAATTATCTTAATGGTATTCATTGTTATTGAATATCCATGACAGAAATGCCATGTCAATCAGTATTCCCATCTCAGTGAATCTCTGGGGCCCATTCCAAACAGAAAACAGTTTGTTCTGTGCAGTCAACCAATTCATCTGGCCACTGGGGAGGAAGACTTAATAAAACATCACAGGAAGTATTAAAGCCTGCTCTCCCCTAAATTCTTTAACAGTTTGCTGCTGCGGAAAAGGGATCATTTTTACCTTAATGGAATACTGACTGATAAAAGTTTTGAATTTTTTTTTGTGCAACAGAACCTATTCCAGAAGTAAATAGAAGTCTTATAATTGACAAATTTATATTGACACTAAAATGCTTAAGGGCAGTAGATAGTAGGTTAATGCATAGATGAGTGCAAAGCTGTTTACAAGTCCCTGTAATAGGACCAAGAGCATAGTGTTGAACCTTATAGATGGTAAACATCACTGGTCATGGATTTGTGTACATACAATAATGTATATATAAAATATATATTCACATATATTCATATATAATACTGCAATTAAGCAAAATGGGTGGCCCTAGCTTGCTGATGAACATCATTCTTTGTGAAACACAATTATTGTACAATTAAACATGAGGAGGATTTAAATTCTAGCCCGAGAAAGATTATAAATTCTCTTTGCTTATATAATTAGTTTATTTGTGAGCCAAATCCAGGGTAGTTCGGGGATACAAGTACTGAAGGCGCTGGTAGATGCCAGAATCAGTTCATTAATTGGCAACAGTGGGAGGTGGGCTTGAAGTCACTCTCTTGGGTTAATTAGTCCAGTTGTGAGCGGCATTTTCTGAAATCAGTGATCTCTAGCCAGCACTGCTGAGCAGCTGCTTACTGAAAGTGTGTTGTCAAAGTTGCTCTAATATAAAGGGCCAGCATGTGCACCACAGCAGGAATCATCTGGTTTGTCTACTACTCACCTACTACATGCACATTTAACTCCACAAATCTGCATACTAGTGTCCCAATGCTAATCAGCATAATGACACAAGTAGTTGTGAACAACTGCCCACACATCGATTCCAAGAACCAGTTGACCTCCTAACAAATTTCGCTGAAAGCAACTGAGCATTTAATCTCAAAAATAAGCATTTTAAGACAATGACGAAGCAAAATAATCAGGATCCTTGGTGGGACAGGGGTACGGTTTGCACTATGATACTCATCATGATGTGCAAGTGCTGATGTTGGACTGGAGTGGACAAAGTCAGTGGTCACAGCACACCAGGTTAGAGTCCAACAGGTTCATTTGAAATCACAAGCTTTCAGAGCATAGCCCCTTTGTCAGGTGGTGAGAGGGAAGAGTACACAAAACACAAAATTTATAGGCAGAGAAATCAAGGGCGGAGAGATCAAAAGATCATACAAGTGGTGTGACTGGAGTGTCGAATAGTAAGTCTCTGCAGGTGACCAAGAGTATCACAGTGTGTGTAAAGTGTCAACAGCTGAATAACAAGTGAAGGGATGACCTATAATCTGATTAAATGAGGCAGTGAGATAATTACAAAGAATTAAAAATAAGGTGGTGCAGGTGACGAACTAAATGACTGGGATAACATGATAGGTATGAGAGTCGTATGCTGAGGGTCTAACCAAAGTAGCGAGTAATCCAAAACTACACAAACTAATTAAGGTAGAGAGATCATAGCAATTTACCAAGGTAATGGTGTCAAAACAGGACAGTAAGGAAGGTTTTGCAAATACAGAACAGTGTGGTGGGTTCACGTGTAATGCAACATGAACTCAAGATCACAGTTGAGGCTGTCTTCATGGGTACGGAACTTAGTTGTCAGTTTCTGTTCAGCGATTCTGCATTGTTGTGTATCTCGATGCCTGCCTTGGAGGACGCTTACCCGAAGATCGGAGACTGAATGTCATTGACCACTGAAGTGTTCCCTGACTGGGAGGGAATATCCCTGTCTGGTGATTGTTACACAGTGTCCATTCATCTGTTACCGTAACGTCTGAATGGTCTTTGCCAATATACCATGCTTCGGGGCATCCTTGCCTGCAGCGTATGAGATAGACAACATTGGCTGAGTCTCATGAGTATCTGCCATGTACATGGTGGGTGGTGTTCCCATGTGTGACAGTAGTAATTACAACAACCTTCTCCTCCTCAACCCCATCAGAAGACAGACACGGAATACGACCAATAGAGTACCCTTTGCCGTCCAGTACTTGCCCAGAGCGGAGAGACTACACCATGTTCTTTGCAGCCTTCGACATGTCATCAATGATGACGAACATCTCGCCAAGACCATCCCCACACCTCCATTGCTCGCCTTCAGACAACCGCCAAACCTTAAACAGACCATTGATTGCAGCAAACCTCCCAGCCTTCAGGAGAACATCGTCCACAGCACCACACAACCCTGCCAGGGCAGCTTCTGCAAGAAATGTCAGATCGTCGACATGGATACTACCATCACACGTGGGAATACCACCCACCACGTGCACGGCAGATAGTCACGTGACTCAGCCAATGTTGTCTATCTCATACGCTGCAGGCAGGGATGCCCCGAAGCATGGTATATTGGCAAAGACCATTCAGACGTTACAGCAACAGATGAATGGACACTGTGTAACAATCACCAGACAGGGATGTTCCCTCCCAGTCGGGGAACACTTCAGTGGTCAATGACATTCAGACTCCGATCTTCGGGTAAGCGTCCTCCAAGGCAGGCATCGGGATACACAACAATGCAGAATCGCCGAACAGAAACTGACAACTAAGTTCCGTACCCATGAAGACAGCCTCAGCTGTGATCTTGAGTTCGTGTTGCATTACACGTGAACCCACCACACTGTTCTGTATCTGCAAAACCTTCCTTACTGTCCTGTTTTGACACCATCACCTTGGTAAATTGCTATGATCTCTCTACCTTAATTAGTTTGTGTAGTTTTGGATTGCTAGCTACTTTGGTTAGACCCTCAGCGTGCGACTCTCATACCTATCATGTTATCCCAGTCATTTAGTTTGTCACCTGCACCACCTTATTTTTAATTCTTTGTAATTATCTCACTGCCTCATTTAATCAGATTATAGGTCATCCCTTTGCTTGCTATTCAGCTGTTGACACTTTACTCACACCATCTGATACTCTTGGTCAACTGCAGAAACTTACTATTCGACACTCCAATCACACCAATTGTATTATCTTTCGATCTCTCCGCCCTCGATCTCTCTGCCCATAAATTCTGTGTCTGTGTGCTCTTCTGTCTCACTTCACATGATGAAGGGGCTACGCTCAGAAAGCTTGTGATTTCAAATAAACCTTTCGGACCATAGCCCTGGTGTCATGTGATTTCTATGAGACTGATTAGTTTTCACATTCACGGGCACTGACACTGTAAGACCTTCAAACGTGTGTGTCACTGTCTTTGGGAACAGCAAGTAGGAAAGAGTAGTGCAGGTTATTAACCAAGTCTTTTTTTGACCAGGTCTTGGAACATAAAGATCAAATTACCTGTGTTATTCAAAATAATAATGTTGTTTCATTATCTTGCTACCTCCCCAGATCAGAACGAACATTTTACCTGCATAGAGGAATGCCGGATTTTAGGTCACTCAGACAGATGTTGGATGCCACGGGTCGCTGTAGCAAGCCGTGCCAAATCACCTGAACGTGGAAAAAATGTTATTGCACTGTCGATAGAGACCACCACTGTGGACTCTGAACCCTATGAGAATGGCAGCTCAAAGAGAACTTTTGCAACTTTTGGCAAAGACCCCAGGGATCGCATCACTGAGAATGATAAAACAGATTTAAAAGGAAAGAGGACATTTGATCTACCCATCTGTAGCCCGAAAGTGAACGGCTCAGTCTCCAGCAGCCAGGAAACCAGTAACGGTATTGACATTTCAAGCCCCGCCAGCACACCTGTGCATTTGGGCAGCCCCTTGTCTAACAGGCCTGCAGTCACGTACTCTGTGATGCACTGCCCAGTAACGTGTGATCTCGACCGACCTGTCAATCCGGCCTCCTCACATCTGTCAGAGCCAGGATCCAGGGAAGCAGACTCAGAGCATGTCCAAGAGATCAACCACCTCCTGCATGATTGCAGGGAAAAAGACTCACCAGGCATTAAACGAATACAGGACATTG
Source organism: Ginglymostoma cirratum (assembly GCA_024137785.1). Taxonomy (NCBI): domain Eukaryota; kingdom Metazoa; phylum Chordata; class Chondrichthyes; order Orectolobiformes; family Ginglymostomatidae; genus Ginglymostoma; species Ginglymostoma cirratum. The sequence goes on from JAHRHZ010000267.1 coordinate 14,210,270, forward strand.
TGCTGTGATCAGTGGGCACCACCCATAATGCAGATAAATATTAACACCTTGACAGTTTGTTTTTCGCCTTCCTTCAATTTCATATATGGCTGTATTTAAATGCTTTTTTTTCTAAGTGTACTTTTTACTCCCAATATTTTAGGACATTTTTCATTGGCATAGACAGAGTGGGGAAACTCTTAGCATTTGAGCTCCCATGCAATTCCAAAATTAAATTCACCAAAATTGGATCAGATTAGATCAAACTACATCCATACAAATGCAGTTGTTTCAGATGCATTGAAGGACATTCTGTGCAGGCCAGTATAAGTTACAGCAAGCTTCAAATTGTAAGTGTGGCAGATATGGCTTATATCTTGAGAAGCTGCACTGAGAGGACTGGCCAAAGTAAAGTTAATTTTCAAAAATATGGAAAGTAAACCAGAATTCAAAGTCTTCTAACTACATTTCATGACTTATTGCTTATTCCAGTTTTGTAAGGCAAGCCATCGTAAGCTTACATCCCACAAAAGTACTATAGCTTCAGCTGTACTAATGGCATTATACGGTTTTTGTTAAGTGGATTCTCTTCCATAGTCTTCCTGTATGAAGTGAGTGACAGTCATTGTGTAACTTGTAAAAGCACAGTAGAACTGATTCAAGTACCCAATACCACCTCCAACCGCACCCAACACCCCCATCACTCATCCCGACATGTAACTCAAAGGTCTGAGACAAAATGTTCTGTAACAGAACGCTATTCCGTCTCAATAGAGGGATACCCCTCTAGCTTGCAGTATGAGATATTATATATGTGCAACTGACGGCACCACACATGAATGGCGAATTGTGTTCCATTCAATCAGGTGCCTATGTCTTATAAATATCCCCTGACTCTGCTAGCCATAATTACACTCATGATACAAGGGGCATGCTGAGAAATATCAGCACTCTCACTTTATAAATAAGAATTTTATATTGATGTATTAATAAATGTAAAATGTTGATTATTAGCATGGGTACAGAGACAAAACAGTACCCATTCCAGTGAAGCAGTCTGATATATACTGTTGATGTGGCACATTACTGAGCTTCTTTGTGTCTTGAAGTATGTGGCATCATACCAGTTGCAGGGCTGAACTTATTCCAGAAATTGAAAGCAGGAAAAGAAAACATTATCTATTGGAATAATTATTGAGGTGGAATTGATCATCATGGAAATAGTCCATGTACTATTTAAATGCTGTAAAACTCTTCAAAATATTTATTAAAATTTTAAAGTCGTCTAGCCTCTTTGTCAAAAAACAATTCCCTTCAATTAAGCTGATAGTGTGTCTTACAGCCAAAGCGTCTACAGAATATTCATACACAGTGTTCAGAGGAGGTGAATCTTCATTTCAATCCATTTTTTTCAGAATGTTATGAATTTGTTATGAATTTCCTGTTTTCTAAATTAAAAGTTCAATTCCCACCCAGCGAATGAGGCGCAGTGCCATACAAGGCTGACACACCCACTTTGAAAACTTTTCTGAGCTTGTCAATGGTTGTAAATCTGAAATTATAAACAAGAAGCTGCACTAATTGGTTTATTTTTTAAATATTCGTCAAAGTTGAAGTATTCTAGGTCCAGTTTTTTATATGTGTTCAGGCGTTCACTGAGATAACAACCTAAAGATGACTTTTACAGGACAAGCTTTTTGCCACAAATTGACCTGTTGATATTTGGGATGTTAATTAATTAGGATCAACGGGTTATATAATTAGAAAAATAGGCCTTATGATCACAACAGCTATTAGTTGTGCCTTCAAGTTGTATGACTTTGTACTATCCAGTGATGAGTAGATCACTATTATATGTTCTGAGGTGTATAGTTGACAGGTCATGATTTTTTGGGTGGTGGGGATAAGGGGAGGTGTTAATAAGAGGCAAATTGTAAATAAATCTGAGGAACTAGCAGCTGCCATCCCTCAATTTGTGCCTGTTGTTACAACTTTGATAATGGTTAAATCTCCAGAACAAGTCCCAAGTTTTAAAGGTTTGTTCATTTGGCACTGTCTGCTGTTGACGTCTGAACTGTCATAGTGTTAATATTTGTAAATTTGAGTACATTTTCAGGGTGGCCATTTATTGCTAGTGCATTTAATTAAAATGTTCTGCAAGACTGATCCCCATGTTTGCGATCAGTTGTAAATCTTGAATGAACTCAAAAACCTGCAGCAAGAGAACAACAGCAAAATAAACCACAGAGACTACAGCAGCACAGTAGAGTCCCATTGGCTGCCTTCGTGTTTTTAGTCCAAAAATCCCAACAGAGACAAACAATCAAAAACCCACTTTCCAGTGTGTATAAGAAGGTTTATCAGTTTAGAGGCAGGTCACTTGGATTCCCAGCAACCATCATCAAGGTCAATCAATTGCAATTCTTCACACAGCGCTTTGCAGAGGAGTGAACTGCTGTACCATTTCTGCCTTTGAGAGCATGTCCAACTCAACCTGCCACTGACTGTAGTACTCAACTTTCAAAATGCAACGTTTAGTACCAATCAGAAAGGAATGGCGGTGGCAGTGGCTCGTAAGCCAGGCAAAATGGAGCAACACAGAAACCTGGCGACAAAGAAATCACTGAGCATCAGAGTCCAAGTTGAGAGGGAGGAGTCAGCTGTTGGAGGTCTACCTGCCCTGATGGTTTTATGAATGACGTATCATGTTGACCAACTGCAGAAGAATGATCATGGAAAACTAAGAAAGGAGCAGTTAAATTTTGGGAAACTTCTACAGCTTGCCTACTGCTTGCAAAACTCTAATTAATATAATTCCTACATTGCTTTGAGTAGTTCATTTTTTTAATAAGTGCAATGTCCGCCAAACTCAATGTCTGTTGATCTGTGTCTCTCCAGTTTATCTGTCAAGTTTCACGCTATTTCCATCCATATGATAAGTCCATTCTGTAGCAGTGCTAACTAATTCACAACATGCAACTCCTTGCCTTTGTTAGTTTCAATCTGAAGGTCTTTTGCATAAAGATGTGTAGTTTAATGAGTGGGGCTGTTTCTATCATTTTAAAGGAGAGCCAACATCCTTTTATTGGAATATACATTTTTATATTAAAGATCCTGGCAGGCATAATGTAGATGGGGAGGGCTTAAGTGCGAAAATGAATGATGTGAGAACAGTTTTCCTGGTTAACCCTTTGAGGACTAAGGTAACTATATGTTGCATTAGTGATGGTGGTGGGTTTGGGGCAATTTTTAAAGAAAACAAATATAGTATTAGATTATACTGCTTTTCCAGAGAATATTGTTCATAAAGAAATGTTCTTGTGTTTGTGAAGTTATTGTAACTCACCTGTACGAACATAGCTATATTCCTCCAAATTAAATTCAGTGTTATAGATGTGGGAACAAAAGTTTGTCAGTGCTTTGCAAAAGTATAAAAGGAAGCCCAGTTCTCAGAGGGTTACACTTATATCATTCCCTAGTACTACCCACCCCCCCACCCCCCAACCTCCCAGTTGTCTTGGTGGCATTTCACAAATTAACATCTGTTATGTGATGATTGCTTTATGACTGGCAAAACAGACTATTTCAGTAAAGAGGCTATTGTCAGAGATTTAAACATGTTCAAATTGCTCTCACGAAACAAAAACTTAGTTACAGAATGGAACCACAGTCAGCTATCATCAAAAGCAGACAGATGTGCCGCTAAAGTTGAAGCACAGAGAAAGATAACAATCTCTCACCTAAGTTCACAGAGTTGCCATTCAGAAGCATCTGATAACACCACACACACTGGTCATTTGCCAAAAAAAGCTCAATGGGAGCTTACAGCACGGACTGTTTTACCAGATTATCTGTCAAAGATTGTGTGAAATGATAAGATAATGCTGTATATGCATATATGTTATGTACATTTTCACAGTGAATGGTTCATTGTAAAATAAGAACCACATTTCTGTATATTTTATGATAATATAAAGCAGCTTTATTAAATTATTATAATGTTTCAAATGATGGACTGTCAGCATTGTTTCACCGGTTCCTATGTTGATCTGTGGGCTTTTAACCCTTTATGCCAGCGACAAGTTGAAAAGCATTTAATCTTGACAATCTTTTGTGCACTTCTGACCCAAGAATAAAGTGTTTAGGCTCTTCATTCCCAGTCTCGGAAGTAGTATTTAACTATCATGATCCAGTTAACAGAGACACTGGGTTCCTAGACAATTTATTATTAAACCAGGAGTGTGGTTTCTTTGAAATGAGTGCTACCACATTCTGTTTACCCAGAATGCTATCTGGTTTACGCAGATCGCTGCTGCAAATGTAATTACAAGACATGATCTAACCGTCCTGTTTTGCATGACAGACAATAGCTACTCACTTAATGGTTGGTGACTCTCCTGCACGCATCTGTCTTTCATCAGCACAGACTCTGCTGTTTCTCTTGCACCATCTTTCTGTTCTCAGTCTTAATTTGTCTGCACTGGTTTCCACTTGGCAGTTTTCTTTAATGAAGGTCTCTGATGTGAACAGTCATAAGCAGAAACACAAGGTGATCTCCCAGCAACTCTGAACACATTCACTGAAAACTGCACAACAGGGCAAAAATGATCAGATTGATCTCAATACTGTTCTGATGACACAAGTACCCATTGGAATGGAACAACGCAAGGTGGAGTAACACGTTCAAATTATGAACCCTTTTGATTTGCAATGTCAGATTGGCCATACTGTCAGGCAGGACACTCACACAGTGTTCTTATAGTACCCACTTCTCATGGAAGAATATAAGTAAATGGGAAGAATCTACACTTAATGCAAACTGTGCATGTTCATTGGAAGGACCATTCCGTTCTTACACTCTTGCCTTTAAAATAAAAGAGAAACTGCGTCATACATCTCCTGCATCCGTAGTATTTTGTTTTCAGTATATGGTATACCAAGAATCTTCTGAAACTATAAACATATTCTGCCTCAATTATGCATCCCTGAACCAATGATTTTCCAGATTCAGGATTATTTAAATTCTTCACACAGTCTTCATTTGGAACAAAAACAGAAGTTGCTGGAAAAGCACAGCAGGTCTGGCAGCATCAGTGGAGAGAAATCAGAGTTAATGCTTCGGGCTGAGTGACCCTTCCTCAGAACTCAGAATCGTAACCTTCCTCAGAACTCAGAAGGGTGACTGGACCTGAAACATTAACTGATTTCTCTACACAGATGCTGCCAGACCTGCTGAGCTTTCCCAGCAATTTCTGTTTAGTTTTCTGATTTACAGCATCTGCAGTTCTTTCGGCCTTTACAAGGAAGTGCTTTTTGGAGAACTGGGGTCTGGCTGAAGCAGATTTCAGAATTATGCTCAATAATGGACCAACAATAACCTATAGGCTGCCTGCTAAAGTTTTTAAAAAAAACTTTTGTCGTGTTAAACTTATCTCTTAAGCCTAGGCAATCCGTCAAGCTCCAGTAGATTACATTGGCTCTTGGCTTATTTAAACTTTAAAGGACATTCTGCAACATACCATATAATATGCTATATGTTAGGAACAGCCAAAGCATTCATACTTGTGGAAAATACTGCAGATGCAGAAAAGTACATTTTAAACAGAAAATGCTGGAAATACTCAGCAGTTTAGGCCGCATCTCTCGGGGAACAGCTAATGTTTCTGATTGATGATCCTTCATGAAAACTAACTGAATACCACTAACCTGAAACATTAACTTTGTTTCTCTCTTCAGTCTATGTGACTGATGGGTAGTTTAAGCAGTTTTCTATTTTTATTCTGCCTAACTTTATGCTTAATCATGCTGATATTTTGCCATAACTTGATTGTTATTTCAATGTGCTTACCTATATATTGATGGATATATTGTACATGCAAAGCTCCCCATTTCCAATCAACACCAGCAGAAAATTCCAGAAGTTGGAAAGGTGAGTGGAGAGATACTGGATCGCCTCCAAGTGCACTTTCTGCCCACATCCACTTCAGGTCTTCAAGTGGACCCAAGGGTCTTAAGGCAGAAATCAGGATTTCAGGAATGAACAGGATGCATGCCAAGGTAGGAGAATATTGCACCAATTATAATATTGACTAACTAAGGGTCCTGTCTGAAACATGAACACAACTTTGTCACTCAAAATCAACAGTTATGTGATTGCAGTAATCTCTGTTCCTTAAATCATTTGTAAACCATGCTATTATAATGTGGACCTCCAAATCAAATGAGTGAACCATGAGGATTTGAATCCAATGAAAATTTTCATTACCTCTTCTTGCCAAATCAAATTTGTTCAGTTAGCTTCAATGCAGTGCACTCCCTGGAGCCAATTTAATTCCTCATCTCAGAATCAAGCCACTTGTGGGTTAGTGCTGGTCTCCTTGACATTGCTCCACTCCCCGTCTGTCGAACCAGCAGTGAAAGGGAACTATGATTGATGGTGTAAATAAGCAGTTCAATTCAGCATCAAGACCTCAATCTAGTTCTCAGCTCCAGTCACAGCAGGGAATAGGACAGGCCACCCATCAAAGAAAACTTCAGAGTTAAACAACAAATTAAATTGGCTCCAAAGTAAGTGCAGAGTTCATTGTGAATCTAGCACTGGCTCTAGCCGGGATTCTGTTCTCTCACCACAATCTGACTTGCTGTCTTTAATGGTGTGGATTTTTTTAATTGTAATCTGATTTTAAATTGACTTTTGAAGAGGTTAACTGATGGATTTATATACTTTATGGCAATACAGCTTATGACTATATGGTGAAAACAAATTTGGATTAAAATAAGCTGTAGAAATACAAGATAAATGAAGGCAGTAGCACAACTCCCTCCCCTAAAGTGAACAATGTAAAATAATGGCACTGAATGCTGCTTTTAAACAAGGATTTGTTCTAAGTTGTGCCTTTTAGAATTATAAAATAGCTACAGCAGTGAAGGATGTCATTCAGCCCACTATGTCTATCCTAGGTCTCGAAAAGGACAACTTACCTGTCCTACTGTCCGGCCATTATCCAGTAGCTTGAAAATTCTTTTGCTTCGGATATTTATCCAAGTTACCTTTAGTAGGCCCCCATTAGTGCAACTTCTTCCAGACTCCAGATAAAGCATATCGGAATTTACCTGGTTTCATCATTTCTCTTTTTGGCAATCATCTTAAATCTGTGTCCTCTGGTTCTTGACTATTCCACCAACAAGAACATTTTTAACAATCTGCTCTTGTCAGGAGGGCCCCTTATTTCAAAAATGTCAAATAGGTAGACTCTTGACCTTTTCCAATTAAGACGGCCTTACCATCTCCAAACTACCTCTTTAACTCAAGTTCCTCATAAATCTTTTCTGCACTCCCTCTACTCCCTTCGCAAAGTGTGGTGCACAGAATTGAACACAGTATCCCAGATGAGATGGAATGAGGGTTTTAAACAGGTTCAGTGGACTTCCTTGGTTTTCATTTCATGCCCCAGTTATAAAATCTCGGCCCCAATATGCTTTCTTAACTGTTTTCTCAACCTGTCATGCCATTGTCAATGACTTGTGTGCATATAGCCTAGGTTCCTGCCCTGCTGCACTCCTTTTACTATTATAGGGACCTTTTACTTATTTTGTTCTTCAACAAGATATATATCTTCACATTTACTACGTTAGATTTGGTTTTCCATTTGTCCATGCATTCTGCCAGCCTGTCAGTGTTCTTTTGAAGTTTACCACTATCCTACTCAAGTCTTCATGGTACTTCCAGGATCTGTGCCATGTGTAAATTTTGAAACTGCATGCTGTAAATCATTAATATAGTTCAAGAAAAGCAATGGTCCTAATACTAATGGAACCCATGAAGCTCACGTCTAAACTATGATCTACCATCTCTCTCCATTTCCAGTCACACAACCTATTATATCCAAGCTGCTGCTGTTACTTGTCATGTGCTTCTACTTTGTTGACATAACTGTTAAGAGTCACTTTATCAAATGTCTTCTGGGAAGTCCCATGTACACCACAGTCATCAACTGTCACTCTCACCACATCAAAATCTTCAAGCATGTTAATTGAAGAGAACTTTTAACAAATTTGTACTTGTTTTTCTTGATTAATCTGCATTTGTCCATCTGACAGCTATATTTGTCCTGAATTATCGTTTCTTAAACTTTTTGCCACATCTGAGGTTAAACTCACTGACCTGTAGTTGCTCGATGTATCCTTGTAACCTTTTTGTTGAGCAAAGGTGGAACATGTTCAATCTGGCAGACCTCCGCCATTGCCTCTTGAATTTTTATGGCCAGTGCCTTTGCACTTCCTGCCCTTATTCCTTCATTATCTCCGGATGCATCTCAGCCAGCCCTGGCGCTTTATGAAAAATAAGCAAAGCCAGCTAATCCAATAATTCTTCTTAATCAACTTTTAGCCCATTCAATGTGTCAACTATCTTTTACTTTTCCAAGGTAAAATTGGATGCAAAGTACTTGTTTAGTATTGCAGCAATGCTCCCTGACTCCGTGCCTAAATTTAATTTATTGGCCTCACCCTTCCCTTTTGCCATCCATTTCCTATTTATGTGCCTATAGAATACTTCTTGATTTCCTTCTTTGTTATTTGCCAGTCTCTTTCCATATCCCTCCTATTTACTTTTCTATTTTACCTCTGATTATTCTATATTTAGATTGGTTTTCAACTGTATTGTGCACAGTAGATCTGTAATGTGCAAGGATTTTACCTGACTATCACTGTAGTTATCCAGGGAGCATTGGATTTGTCTGTCATAGATTCCCCAGGATTATACACGCACAATCTGATGTTTGAAGACAGCCCGTTGTTGCATTGTAGTTTTGCCAGGCAATCTTTGTTCTGATTTACGAGGCCCAAATATATTCTCATGCCACTGAATTTGGATTTTTTTTTCACAACTCACCTCTATCCGTAGCCAATATAATGATACAATGACTCTGTCCCTTAAACATCCCATACAGACATTTAACCCACTTGATCCAGCAGATTCCCAGGACCAGATCCCACATGCTTCCTTTCTCATTGAGCCAAAAGTGTATTGATGTATAAATCCTCTTCAATATAGTTAACAAGGCCTTTGCTAGAATGCATGTTCACCAGTGTTCAGAATTGCAGAGTGTGTACATTTTTGAGATAACAAGCATGGGGCTGGATGAACACAGCAGGTCAAGCAGCAT
>JAHRHZ010000267.1:14219815-14293878 GCA_024137785.1 Ginglymostoma cirratum
ATGCTGCTTGACCTGCTGTGTTCATCCAGCCCCATGCTTGTTATCTCGGATTCTCCAGCATCTGCAGTACCTTTTATCTCTGTGTACATTTTTGCACTGGTTTCCACAACCAGCTTTTCTGATTGATTTCTTATAACAACGCCTTAATCATTCAAAGTCAACCCTGTTTTGTTTAAAATATTTTTAAAAACTTAGCAGTTAATTGCCAGTCATCATTAATCCATGCATTGTCCGTGCCAATATTTGTGCCAATCAGATCTCACTTGCCAACCAAACAGCAATCACCTCTCCACAACACAGGTATTGTCTTCTCTTTGGTATTTCTTGCAAATTGTCGTGATGACAACTCGATGAAAAGCTTTGACAAAATACCTTTTTCAGCAGTGCTAAAGTTCCGTACCATCAAACAATTAACTTATTATGTAAAATCCTTCGATTTTTGTTTCCTGAAAGATTCAGGACCTTCAGTGCTACTGTTTCTTCTTATATCGTTTAAATTTATCCCCTAAGCTGTGTGCTAATTATCAAATTGGCTTTAGTTTTTTTTTAGTGTATTTCTGCTAATTAATCAATCAATCATCAAAAACAAAATGCTATGAATACTGGCAATCTGAAATACCAGCAAAAAAAGGGCTATAAATGCTTAGCAGGCCAGGTTGTACCTATGGAGAGAAACTGACATTTTAAGTCAATGATTGTTATCAGAGTTGCAAGTTATGATGGAAGGTCATTGACTCGTAGTTGTTAACTCATTATAGACGCTGCCTGACCTGCTGAATTAATCAATCTAGCTTTACTTTATAGTTAATTAATTTAGATTAAATAAAATACTTATCAGAAAAGTCACTTCAACTTGACTTCCTGATCTGTGGCAACATTTAACATCTGGGACAACTTAGTCTGTTCTCACTCCCAACTCCTGTTCTTTATAAATCTCAGCTCCTTTTCCGCTTTGTTAAATCGCCACTTTGACCTGCAGCTCCAATCCCTTTAAGCCTCTGTGAATGCTGAAAGTTCTTTATAAATAGGTCCAAAAGCTCAAGCAGCTTTTTCACATAATTATGCTCAGGCTGAAAATCACAGGTATGCAGTTTCAGGACATTCTGGTGGTGTTCATGTCGCCCCTTTTGAAGGCTTAAGTGGTATCTCCATGCCAATAAACGCTGTTGTTAGAACGACAAACCATGCAGCCACAAAAATATATGTTACAAAATCAACATTTTTGACCATAATGCTGAGATAGCTTCAGTTATATTTTTGTTTGATCTCTTCACCCTCCCCAAACCAGAAATTATAGAAAGCAGCTACAGGATATAGAATTATATTAGAAAAATTCAAAAACAGAATATTAGCCCTGATTTAATGTTGCATTTTTTTTTCCACTGAGCTGTGTGGCACTGCCAGTTACAAGCTTCCACTGTATAAATGGGATCTTTACTCTATTAAGAAGCTGACTTAGACCCAATCGCTCCAAATCAGCAATCCAAAAGACCTCATATCATAAAATGAATGCTGGTGAATATCTATGGCGCATCTCTGGAAACAAACTATACTGAAGCTTTTTGCCATTTATTAGTGCCTCTTCCTATCGGAGATAGCGGGAAAACAAATATTGGTTCCTCTTTTCATCAGCACAAATAACGGGTTCTTCTGTTTTTGAGTAATGAGCTCCATTCCTTTACTGTGCAACTTACCAAGCTGACATTATACAAGAAAGTATGGCTCTCAAATCATTACATTGAGGAACCTGAATTAAACCAGGTAACTGGGAATTGTTACACTTTTGTCTGTTCTCAGACTCAACTATCCCACCCTGAGTCATAAATTCCAACTCAAGCACCTGAGCACATGATCCAGGCTGAGCCTTCAGTGTAATACACTTATGTGTTCATTGAGGGCATGGCTGGCACAGCCAACATTTATTGCACATCCCTAATTGCCCTTGACAGGGTGCTGGTGAGCCATCTTCTTGGGGTGCTCCAGTACATATGGTGTAAAAGCTCCTATAGTTTTGATAGAAAGCACATTGCAGGATTTTGACACAGGCACTGCAGGAAAGGTGATATAGTTCCAAACCTTTTTGGTGTGTGGCTTGGAGGAGGGAATTTTCAGGTTGTGTTCCCATGCATCTGCTGCCCTTGAAGCTTTAGGTGGTAGAAGTCACAGGATTGGAAAGTGCTACTGAAAGAATCTTGCTGAAATGCTGCAGTGAATCTCCTAGATGCTACACACTACTGCCACTGTGCATTGGTGGTGAAGGAGTGAACATTGAACATTGAAGGCAGTGGGTGTACTGAAGGGGTCATATCCTGGATCGTATAGAGCTTTTGAAGTGTAGGTCGATCTGCAATCGCCCAGGCAAGTGAAGATTCATACTCCTGACTGGTAACTCGTAGATGGTGAACAAACACGAGGGAGTCAGGAGATGACACAATCACCAGGGAATTCCAGTCCACAAGCTGTTTATGTATCTAAAGTATTTATACGGCTGCTTGAGATCAGTTTCTGGTCAACTCACTTCCTTAAGACGTTCATTGAGTAAGAAAGCCTTGTTTATTGAAGCAACATTTAGATATTAATTTGCATTGCCATAGTCCTCCGAGCTACGGGCCAAAAGCTGGGAAGTGGGATTAGTTAGTCAGATCTTTGTAGACAAGTGCAACATGAAGGACCAAATGGACCCCTTCTGTGCTGCAAACATCTATGAATCTACGTCGGTAAATCCCATCATGATTAGTGTGCAGGAGTCAATAATGATATTACTGTTGTGGTGGTCAGGGCCTCTCATATTGGAAATAGTTCAATGCATGTGTGATGTGAATGTTATTTTCTACTTATCACATAAATTTGAATCTTAGACTTGCTGCACATGGACATGAATTGCTTCAATATCTTAGAATGATACTGGGCATTGTGCAATCATCGGTGAACATCCCCATTCTGACCTTATGGTGAAGGGCAGGTCATTGGTGAAGCAACTAAAGGTAGTTAGGCCTCGGACACTAGAACAATGAGGAACTGTTGTAGTGATGTCCTGGGATTGAGATGTTTGTTCTCCAATAACCACAACCATAGAATCCCTACAGTGTGGAAACAGGCCCTTTGACTCACCAAGTCCACACTGACCCTCAGAGCATTCCACCCAGACCCATCAACCTATAACCCACCTAATCTACACATCCCTGCGCACTATGGGCAATTTAGCATGGCCAATCCACCTAGCCTGCACATCTTTGGACTGTGGGAGGAAACTGGAGCACCCGTAGGGGACCCACGCAGACATGGGGAGAATGTGCAAACTCCATGCAGACAGTCGCCTGAGGGTGAAATCGAACCTGGGTCCCTGGTGCTGTGAGGCAGCAGTGCTAACCACTGAGCCACCATGCTGCTCCATATTTCTTTGTATTAGGAATGACTTCAATAACGGAGAGTTTTCCCTGATTACTACTTACTCCAGTTTTGTTAGATCTCCCCGAAGCCACATTTGGCCAAATGCTGCTTTGGCAGTTACTCATACGTTATCTCTGTATGCTGTCTATTTTGATATCAAAGCTATCCAAACCTGAAGCTGAATGTCTCTGGTGGTAACTAAACTGAACGTTGTTGACCAGTATTGTGGTGTTAGCATTTCTAGATAGCACTCCCAACAATACTTTCCACAACTTTGTTGATGATTGACGGGGCTATAACTGGTCAGGTTGGATTTATTCTGCTATTTATGGACAGGACGTATCTGGGCAATTTTCCACTTTGCCAGGTAGATGTCACTGTTTTAGCAGTACTGAAACAGCTGAATAAGGGGCATGGCTAGCTCTGGGGATGACTCGTCAGCATTAGAGCCAAAAGTTCTCAGGGCCCACATCCTTTGCTGTTACTAAGGCAGTAAGTTATTTCTTGCAATTGCACAGAGTGAATCAAATTGTCTAAAGACTAGCTTCTGTGATGCTGGGGATCTCATTAGCAGTCTGAGATGTGTCATTCACTTTGTTTGCAAATGCCCCAGACTTGTCTTTTACACTGATGAACTAGGTTCCCTCATCATTGAGATTGATGATATCTGTGGAGTCTCCATTTCCAGATATTTGATTAATTGCCCACCCTGATTCATAACTAGATGAGGGATTGCTTACCTCTATCTTTAGCATGCTGCTTCCAGTGTTCAGCATTCAAGTAGCCCTGTGCTATGGTGTCACTAGGTTGGCAGCTCAGTTTTAGATATGTTTGGTGCTTTTGGTGTGCTGTCCATGAGACAGGAAACCCCAAGACATTTCAGAAGCTTTCAGACAAGCACTTGAAATGCCATAGCATACAGGTTATGGGCCAAGTGCTGGAAAATGGCATTAGCATAGACAGATGTTTGATGACTGACATGGAGATAATGAGCTGAAGGATCCCTTTCCATGCTGTGAAAATTCTGTGTCTCTATGACATATCGAACATTTCATGAGCAGTTTGATACAACTGAAGGAATCCTGGGCCATTTCAGAGGGCTGCTAAGAGTCAACCAAATTTCTGCAGGTTAGAGTCACATGTTGGGCTTACCATATCAGCAGGCAGTTTTCCTTTCCTGAAGGACATTAATGTACCATGTATAAAGCCAACAAAAACACTGATGGGAGTATAAGAAGGCCATAGTGTTCTGGGCAATGTCTGCTTTCAACGTCAGATGCTCTGTCCATGTATTCTGTCATTGCTTGTGGGATCTCATTGTGCAGAAATTGACTGTCATGTCTCAATAAAACAGGGGGGTGTGGATAAATGATGGAAGTCAGGTTCTGAAGACTATGTGGGGAAGCATAAAGTTATCCCCTGTTTCCTTCCCACCTTCTAGTCCAGGTTGGTGAGTAAGCAGACTGGCCTCCTTCATTCCAATTACACATATTATTACAGCAATGGCAAAACAAAGATGATTGGCTAGTTAAGGGCCTCAATTCCTCTCAAGACAGTTGAGCTGACTGCCCATATGTTATGGGGAGCAGTTAAGGGGGCACTGGGAATGTGGTGGAGTAGCAACCATTCTATTTTATATGCAACATCATCCCCCAGTCCACCACCACCAACCCCTCCCCCCAAACCTCCCCACCAACATGCGCGCACACACACACACACACACACACACACCTGCGGATATACTGGTCAGGGTCCATACGATACAGCCGGCAGAGTGGGCAAAATGTATCGGACTTCATTGTACCATGATTCATCATTTTCTGGAGCAGAGAAAGCAGAAAAATGAGGAAAAAGTGAAAGGGGAAATTGAAGATTAGTGGAAGAAATCGATGAAATGTATCAAGACCTATCAAAATGTAAGCAAATGAAACATGGAATATGCCAGAATCAAATAATTGACCTGAGTTCTAAGAAAAAACACAGCATGGGCAGCATCCCAAACTATTGCTAGTAGGCACAGCTACAGAAGCAGATATTTTTCAAACTTTACAGTCCCTATCCGAAGACTTAATGCTATAATCGGGAGGATGGCACTCCATGTCGCACTGAGGAATGCTCCACAGTCTGGATGAGTTCAGCTCCAACAACACTCATAAATCTCAACACCATCCACTATCTTCAATGTTCAATTCCTCCACCACTGATGCACAATGGCAGCAGTATGCATCATCTACAAGATGTACTGCACAAACTCACCAAGGCTTCTTCCAAACCTGTAAACTCTACAACATCAAAGACAGCAGGTATGTGGCAGGACACAGAACCTGCAAGTGCCCATGTACACCAAACACCATCTTTACTTGGAGCTATATTACCATTCCTTTACTGTTGCTGGTTAAATCCTGGGAATGTGTCTCTACAAACACTTTAGATGTGTCTGCACTTCATCAACTGGAGTGTTCAAGAAAGCAACTAACCATCACCTTCTCAAAGACCTGAGACAGGAAATAAATGTTGGCCTAACCAGCCACATCCCATGAAGAATTAAAAAGAAAAGTGCCCGGATTGGCCTTGAGGTGTGATATGCATTCATATGTACTGCAGTGATGCAAAACCATCCAAACCCAATATGATACCAGCCGCAGATGTAAGTAGTGAACACTTCTTGCTCAGCAGGGATTTAGAATAGAATCATAGAATCCCTATAATACGAAAAGAGGCCATTTGGCTCATCAAATCTTCACTGACCTGACAAAGAACATCCTGCTCAGACCCAACCCCCACCCTGTCCGTGTCACCCTGCATTTCCCAGGACTAATCTACCTAACCTGTACATTCCTAGACAATATGGGGCAATTTAGCATGGCCAATCCACCTAAGCTGCACATCTTTGGACTGTGGGAGAAAACCAGAGCGTCCAGATGAAATCCACGCAGACACAGGGAAAACATGCAAACTCCACATGGATGTTTACCCCAGGCTGATTTATGTACATTTCTGAACACCTTCTCCAGTGCATGTGCATCCTTTCATTCTCTTCTTTGAAAGTTGATCCTTCCGAGATCTGAGTTCTGAAGCTTCTGAGCCATGTTCCCATTAAATTGCGCAGCCAATTGGAATAGCCACACATATCAATCAATGTGAGGATGCGTTGATCTCCAGTTCAGGAAGCCATTGCTGCAAATAGACCTGGGGGGGTCCACGCAGAGGCAGGAAAAATGAGAGGGAATGTACCTTCTGAGCCCAGGGCACACGCCTCCTAATGTGTATCCATGACCATCTGCATTTTCATTCTTCCACCATTGTTTTTCCCGTTATCACTTAAGGCTCTGTGGACTGAAGAAGGGTCACTGGACTTGAAATATCGATTCTGCTTTCTATCCACAGATACGGCCAGACCTGCTGAGTTTCTCCAACAATATCTGTCTGTGTACACCCGACCTGGCTCACTTGGTTGCTTCTGGCCCTGTGCTCGTTGGAGAGATTCATGGTATGCTATGCATTGTCAATAGTGCTTTGGTCAAAGAGACCAGAACTTTTTTTTCCTTGGTATCTTATTCATATGGTGCATTCGAGCAGAGGTTACTGAGGATTAGAATTCACATGATGCCTAATGCAAGGAGCAATATGAGAGGATTCACAGTACGGTTTGCTGACAGATTGTGTATGCTGCAACAGCAGGAACAAATGGAAAAGGAACACATTATGACAAGCTTGATACTCTACTGTAGAGATAACTGGTCTGAGTTGGATGTCTAATGACTGTCTGAAATTTCACACATGCCCCACTCACAGGAGAGGGCAGAGAGAAGCAGTGATGAGGGCAGGGCCCTCTAAAGGTGTGGGCTTTGGTATTTGCCTGTGGATTTCTGGCCCCTGTTGGTATTTTTCCAGTGGTGGGTAGATGTTCTCTTCTTCTGCTGTGTTCGGCAATCCAGCTTCACTTTACTTAACAAATGTATTGTTACTTTGCAGTTTCAGAGTAGCATGTACATACTTCATTATTCTAGCATGCTGCTATTTGCTGCATGTGGTGTCATCCAAGTCTTTGGCTATTTAGCTACTCAGTTCTTAAAGCAGCAACATAAGAGATGTCAACCAGTTTGACAGCTCTTGGGTGAATTGAGACTCTTAAATAGCCTATTAATGGCCACTTGTTTCAGTTCTGCTTGAGCAACTCCAGTGAGGCCATTCCTCCTAATTTTATTTGGATCAATGGGATTCTACTTTTTCTGAAGAAGGTTACAGGCCCGAACTGTCAGCTTTCCTGCACCTCTGATGCTGCTTGGCTTGCTGTGTTCATCCAGCTCTACACCTTGTTATCTGGGATTCTACCTGATGAGTTTTGTCTTTATTCTTTCATGAGCTATGAAAGTCGCTTGCAAGACCAATATTTGTTGACCATCAGCTTTGCTCATGAGAAGGTGTGCTGTGCTGCCTTCTTGAATTACTGCAGTCTGCCTGGTGTGGTTACACACACACAGTGTTGACAAAAAGAGACTTAAAGGCTTAAGACCCATGCACAGCGAAGGAATGGTGATATCTTTGCAAGTCAGGATGATGGAATTTGAAGGGAAACTTGCAGGTGGTAATATTCCCCTTCGTCTGCTGCCCTTATCATTTTAGATGATGAAAATCACATATTTTGAAGGAGTTGTTTAAAAATAGACTTAGCAATTTGCCACTATGTATCTTATGTTTAGAGCAGACAGTTGGAACTTTACGCTGGCGATGAATTGGATACTGAGCAAAACTGCTTTGTTCTGGGTGGCATTGGGCTTTCGGAGTGCATTGGAGCTGCATTATCTTGGTAAATGGAGCGTATTCCATTCCACACCTGATTTCCATCTAGTAGATGATGGGTAGGTATTGGGAAGTCTGTGAATTAATTGCCAAGAAGTTCCCAGCCTCTGACCTGCTCTTGTAGTATTTACTGTGGTTGCTCCAGTTATTTTCCTAGTCATTGGTAGTTAATGGTGGGGGATTCAGCAATGGTAAAGTCTTTGATTGTCAAAGGGACATGATCGGATACTCTCTTGTTGAGAATAGACATGGTCTGGCACTGGTGAATGTCAGATGTAACTTCATAACATCACAGAATGGTTGCAGCACAGAAGGAGGCTATACAGCCTCTCACATCTTTGCTGCCTTTTTGCAAGAACAACTCATTCAGTTCCAGTCCCCTGCTTTTCCCCCGAGCCAAGTAAAGACTTTTTTCCTTTTCAGATATTCATCCAATTCTCAAATGAAAGCCACAATTGAATCAGCTTCCAGCATTTTCTCAGGCAGATCCTAACCACTGACTGAATAAATGGATTTCTCCACACTTTGCTTCTTTTGTCATTCTCCTTAGCTTGGTAATCCTGGTTTTCAATCTTTTTTCTTTATAATCTTTCACAAGACGTGGACATTGAAGGCTAGGCCAGCATTTATTGCTCATCTCTAATTTTCCTAGAGACCTGTGGTAGTGACATACCTTCTCGAATGCCTGTATGGTGTTGTGGTGTTAAGAGAGATCTCAGATTTTGAACCAGCAACAGTAAAGGAGCAACATTATAATCTCGGCTCAGGTTAGTGTGTGGCTTGGGGTTAACTTGTAGTAGTGGTGTACCTCTGCGTTGTTTTCATCTGTTTTTTCTGGGTAGTAGACGGCGCAGCTTTTGAAAATGCTGTTCAAGGAGGCTTAACAAGTTGCTGTACTGAACTTTGTAAGTAGTACACACAGCAGCCACTGTGCAAATGTGGTGGAGGAGGTGAACGTTTAATGTTGTAGCTGGAACTCCAATCAAACAGGTTGTAGTATTTCAGTTGCTATTGAAATTCTTGTGTTGTTGAAGCAGCACTCATCCCAGCAAGTGGAAAGCATTCCATCACAGTCCTCATTTATGCTTTGTAGATGGCGGACAAGCCTTTGGGAGTCAAAAGCTGAGTTACTTGCTGCAGAATTCCAATCTCTGACATGCTGTTATAGCCACAGTATTAGTGTGATTGGTCCAGTTCAGTTTCTGGTCAACGTAATCCACAGAATTTAGGTAATGGAGGATTCAGTAGGGTTAATACCCATTGAACACCAAGAGCAGATGGTTTAATTTTCTCTGGAAATAGTCATTTCCAAGCACTTTCTAAGTGCAGATGTCACTTTCCATTTAACAGCCCAAGCCTGAATGTTATTCTGGTTTTGCTACATGCAGACATGGACTGCTTCAGTATCTGAAGAGCTAAAAATGGTTCTGAACACGGTGCAATGATCTGCAAACATACCTAATTCATTCCCCCTGTTGAAAGAGCGAAGGTCATCGATGAAGTTGCCAAAGATAATTGGGCCTAAGATACTTCCTTGAGGAACTCACCATGAAATTGGGATGGTTGATCTCCAGCAGCCACAACCAGATTCCTATGTGCTAAGGAAGACTCCAACCAATGGATAGTTTTCCGGTTGTTCCCAATGATTCCATGTTTGCAAGGTTTGTTGATGTCACACCCACTTAAATGATGCTTTGATGCCAAGGGTGTTCACCTTCACCTCATTTCATCTCCTTTCACCAATGAGAACAGTGTCTCCCTGTGGACTCCAGATCTGTTATGGTTTAAAACACCTCAATCAAATCTCCTCCTAACTTACTTGTCTCCAGTAAGAACAACCCCAGCTTCTCTAGTCTGTCCAGGTCACTGGAGTTTCACACCCCATGAACCATTCACAGGATTATTTTTAGTATCCACTCTAATGTCTTCACAAGTTTCCTAAAGTATGGTGACTAGAACTGGATACAATGCTGACAGTTTTATCTAGGTTTAGCATAATTTCTTTGGAAAGTCATCTGTCCCTACAATGATTTGTTGACATGTGTCTCAGGTCCTTTGCTCCAACACCCCTTAAAAGGCCCTTGTAGTGGTAATATTTCTATTTCTGTGCCAGGAGACCTAGGTTCAAGTCCAACATGCTCCAGAGATGTGTAATAACATCTCTGAACAGATTGATTAGAAAATATACAGAATTGTACCTTTTATTTCATGTTGCTTATGCTTCCAACCAAAATTAATGTCTTCACTCATCTCTGCATTAAATTTCCAGCTTACCAATCGATGTCTCTTGGATGTTTATTGCTTTCCATGCAGCTCACAATGCAAATTTGTTTCACCAGCAACTTTTGAAATTGTGTCCCATGCACTCAAATCTAGTTCATTGTTCTGTATCAAGAAAAAGAAAGGGGTGTAGCACTGATCCCTGGAGAACTTGATGATAAGCCTTGGTCCAGTCTGAAAAACTAATCAGCTAAGGCCTGAGGTTTGTCCAGGTCTTGCTGTAGACAGACTTCACAGTTTTGTTATCTAACAGGTTGCTAATGGTAAAGATCACTGTGATATCATCAGCATATATAGGGAGACAGAACAAAAAAGCAGAATGGGAAATAAGAAACATGATAGGCAGAGAATTCAAGGGCTAGAATCAAGCAAGGCCACAGTGAATGGGACTAAGAACGCTTAAAAAAAAACCCATAAGGCCTTGCGCCTTCATGTGTGAAACATTTGCAATAAATTGGATGAATTAGTCACACAAGTAGTTCTGAACAGGTATGACATAGTGGGGAGCACAAAAATGTGGCTGCATGGCAACCAGGAATAAGAACTGAATATCCAGGGGATTTTAATTTTTAGAATGGACGGAACAAGAGACAAAGGAGGTCGAATGGCATTGCCAATTGCACAGGAAATTAAAGCAATTGTGAGGAAGGATATCAGCCCTGGTGAAGTATAATCTCTATCTGTTGAGCTTAGAAGCACCAAAGAACAGAAAATGATTTTAGGAGTTGTGTATAGACCCCCAAGCAGTAGTATTAGGAAAGGCACTGAAAAGGAAATTAGAGATGCTAGTCATAAAGATACATCTGTGATTATGGGCAACTTCAACCTACAAAGAGATTGGCAAATCAAATCAGTAGCAATACCATACAGGATGAATTCTTGGAGCATATATGTTATGTGGATCGATGCGTTGAGGAACCAACTGGAGAAAATGTCATCTTTGACTAGGTATTGTGTAATGAGAAAGGAATAATTGATAATGTAGTTATGCGTGGGCCATTAGGGAAAGATGAAGGCAACAGGGTAGAAATTTTCATTTAGATACAGAGTGATGTAGGTGTTTCTGAGATTAGGGTTCCTCAACTTAAATAAAGGAAATTACAGTGGTATGAGGTGCGAGCTGACCATGATAAATTGGAGATTGTTATTTAAAGGGGTAATAGTAGATAAGTAATGTCGAACTTGTAAAGAGTGCATGGATGAACTGTAAAAGTTATTCATCCCAGTCTTCCATGAAAATAAAATGGGAAACATGGTCATACCACGGCTAACAGGAAAATTAAGGATAGTGTTGAATCCCAAGGAAGAGACACACAAAGTGGCCAGAAAAAGAGACAAATCTGAGGATTAGGAATAGATCCTATTTCAGCAAAGGGAGGCAATGAGATTGATTAAGAGGAGGAAAATAAAGTATGAGAGTAAACTCGCAGCGAACATACAAATTGATAGTCAGAGCTTCAATAAGTATGTGAAGAGAAAAAGATTCGTAAAGATGAATATAGGTCCCTACAGTCATAAGCCAGGAAATTTACAACGGCGAAAGAACGGTGGGCAGACCACTTAAATGCACATTTTGGTTCTGTCTTAACAAAGGAAGACGTAAACAACATCCCAAAAATGTGCGGTAACACAGGACCTAATGAGACAGAGGAGTTGAAAGAAATTAATATTGGAAAGGAAATGGTGTTTGGGAAACTAATAGGATTAAAGTCAAATAAATTTCCAGGGCTGGATAGCCTTCATCCCAGAGTATGTGAGAATGTGGCCCTAGAAACAGCAGATGCACTCATTGTTATCTTCCAAAATTCTGTGGACTGTAGAACAGTTCCTATAGATTGGAGGGCAGCTAATGTAACCCTATTATTTAAGAAGGAAGGCAGAGCGAAAACAGTGAATTAAAGACTGATTAACTTGACATCGGTAGTGGGTAAAATGCTAGAGTCCATTATAAAAGATGTAATAGCAGAGCATTTGGAAGACAATGATGAGATCAGACAGGGTCAACGTGGATTTGCTTGCCAAATTTATTGGAATTTTTTGAGGAGATAACTAATAGAGTGGATAATGGGGAGCCATTACTCATACGTCATATTTACAGTAACAGTCATCCTGTGATATTCCTGAGAGATATTGCTAATTTAGAATTAATCATTGAACTATCCATTCTGAATGTTGTGCCTATATGTATGACGAACTGGGCTGAGACTCTCCATGCTCATTTCACATAAAGCCCGACAGCCAAAAGACGCAGGGAGGCCTTCATCCCCATCTGTCTTCCTTGGATAGTTCTACAGTTCCTGGGAAAAAAAAATACATCCTGAAAACCTCAGGAACACAAATTGCTCAGTTAAAATACTTTACAACCAAGTACACAAAAGGTCACTGCTCAATCAACTTGGCAAAATATTCCAAAGAATGAAGCCTATTCCCCTTGTGAATTCATGGAGCACATTTTGAGATGTGAGGTGACCGGGTAGCCTGTTCAAATCCAGCTGGCATGCAATTTCAGACAGCCCAATAATCCTTACATCCACTAGTGAAAATTAACTGGTGTGTCCATGCAGAGTGGTCAGCAACCTTCATTTGCAAACCTGAAATGCAATGTTTGGGTTGTTAGATCTTTTTCAGTGTCCTTTGTAACAGTGCAAAATTTGCTTCCAATATTTTTTTTGAATTCCATTTGGTTCTATGCAGTTAATAAACTGTTGGGGTAATAAAATGATTTGGGTGTGAAGCAAGCAACTCTTAAGTTATTGATTCAAAAGATGAGACCAATGGCAAATGCCTCAGTGTGTGCATTGTATCTGCAAACTCTCAGCTGAAAAAGGGTTACTCAGGATTAGTGCAGTTTAGGGTCTGTGAGCCCTTTATGTGTGTGGTGAGAGGGCTCAGTTTCTTGTGTACTAAATATAAAAATTCATTTAGATTCCTTGCACACCTATTGAGTCTTCAGTGCAGCTGTAGTGACTTGTGATTTGTGGCAGTTCATTGAAAGGAAGCAATTGGCTTATGTGGATGTTTACTGGCAAACATTATTGACTAACAAACATTAATGACAGCTATGGAGTTGTACACTGTTTGTTCCACAAGAGTTGGACTCTTAACTGTCAGTCTCTAAAGATGAAGCCAACCATTATGTTCATACATTTCTCCTTTAATGCATTGTAGGATTGTTTTTAACGTATTCATTTGACTTAATAGTTTTAGCCAGAGATTATTATCTAAACTGTGCATTGGTAATGTCTGGAAGCACCACAACGATCAATCAATGCATTTGAAGGTCCTGACAGGGAAACATTTGGAGGGTTGTTTTAAAAGTGCATCCATAGCCTTAAACGATGTTTCTTTTTAATAAACAGGACGTGGCTTGGGCTGATTAATACATGTTATGGCTAGTTGTCTTTATCCCGTTTTATAAAATGAAATTTCAAGTCAACAATTTATCCAATTTTCAACCAAAAAAACAATTAGCAAGACATTCTTAAGGATTTCCCCTCAATATTTCACAGTTTTGTTTTATTTCTTTACAAAGCAATTTAATGTGAGCTTTATTTATTTTTCTACCTCATCTAAATGGATTGTACGTGGCTCGCATGCTTGGAGGCTTGTTTATGAATAGCTGGCTTGTATGTGGTTGTTTGAAACTAAACTCCAGATCACTGCTGGAATCACCAAATATCAAATTGTCAGAGCAGGAATACCATGATCATTCTACATCTTTCATTGAGATAACTTCCAATCTGTTAATGCAATTTTGTGGCAGAAGTCAGGCCAAATAAACAGACTGAGGTAAAGCCACCATAACCACAGAGGACCATGTGGCTGTTCTCATTACAGAAAGAGAGAGAGATGACTGTTAGTGAGATTAACCTGAGGGTCACCATGCGTCCTGCAAGGGGTGAGGTTGGGAGAGCAGGACCTTCACTGCTACCTCAACCAGTACAGCATCGTTCTGTATCGCAAATTAGCCATCCAGCTAACTGAGCTAAGCAGCCTGCTAGCTGAGCCCCTAAGAGAAATCTTAGCAATTGAACTAAATCACTGATCCTGTCATAAACATTACCATGACTTCAAGGTTGAAGTGAACATTTGCAGCTCAGTTGCAGGTTGTAGATACCATGGACAGGCCAGATGTCGCCTGCAAAATACCATGTGGAGACTGCACAAAACACTACGTAGGACAAACAGGCAGACAACTAGCAACCCGCATTGATGAACACCAGCTAGTAACTAAACAACACGACCAGATGTCCTTGGTTAAAATACACACTGACAAGAAAAATCACACTTTCAACTGAGACAACACTACTATCATAGGACAAGCCAAATAGAGGATAGCCAGGGAATTCTAGGAGGCTTTGCATTCATCTGTGGACTCCATCAACAAACACATTGAATTAGACCCGATATACTGACCATTATAGTGCACAGCCAGAACCAGCACTTACCAGAAGCAGCAAAAACCAGACAGTATAAATTTGAACTGGCTCAAGACCACAGCGCTTCACAGGAGGTTCCACTGCACTGAGGATGTCACTTAGTAAGGGGTCGAAACAGCTGCTATCAAACTTCCCAACACACCAACATCTATCGCCATGACTGTTAAGACTAGGTAAACTTTCTGAGAGATTGGCTACATTCGGGGAGATACGTTCCCTGTGCTATGCTGGAAGCTATACTACTTACGCTACTCTCCCGTGTAAACTGACCATCAGGAATAAACATGCTATAAGAGGGGAGAAATTGCCAGAGTTAGACTGTATTGTTGTGCAATAATTATACCTTCACCTTGGCAAGTAGGCTGATAGGACAAGGAGGCGTGATTTACTGTGTCACTGCTGATCTGTACAAAGCCAATTGGAGAGAGAGCCATTGTACAGCAATGTGATCCATCCCTCAAAGATATTTATTTCTAATGTGATGTGACCATGTTCAAGACCTTGGTGATTTCCCATGTTTTTGTAGAATTTCAGTTTGCTCCATGTGTTCTGAGGCAACAGTCTAAAATGACTGGGAACAAGGTTATGCTGTATTCTACAGGCAGGAAACAATATCAAGTCCTGTTATATGAAGCTAGTGAATAAGTGACCTGATGACCTTACACTTACTTTAATGTATTCCTGTATTTGTCCTTTATTTCTGCAACAGTATTCTCCAATAAAATTCATTGTTTTGTTTTAATTCACACATTCAATCTTTTAAAAAAAGCAATGAAGAAAATAATTGAATATATCACATTGAACCTCAGGACAGGAAAAAAACTTTTCAACCCTCAGGTCTATTCAGGAATTCAGTGAGATAATGACTTCTCAATACTTTACTCTATCCATTTGTCTTGAAGTCATGTCCTTTATGCCATTACAAAGCAAGAGGTCATTAAATGGGCAAACTCTTCATGCGCAGTATTCACTGGGCAGAATGCTGATTCAGCGTGACATTTAATTTCTTTTCATAATTTCTGAAATTCTTGTGCCATGGCAGTTATCAGTTTACCTGTATGAACTACTGTCATTTATTTTTTCACTTCTATTTGTCTGTATCTATTACTTCTGCCAGTCAGTCTATTTTCCTTCACTTCCTCACTGCAAATAGAATTTTAGCATGTATTGGTAAGGGAATAAAGTACAAAGGCAGGCAAGTGTAGCTGCAAACATACAAGTGCAGTATAATGTACAATTTTGGTCCCCTTACTTGAGGAGGGATGTAGTTATATTGGAGGCAGTTCAGAGGATGTTCATCAGATTGATTCCAGAGGTGAAGGGTTTGTCTTTTGAAGAGAGATTGAGCGGCTTAGGCCTATACTCTAAGGCTTAGAAGAACCAGAGAAGATCTAATTGAGGTATATAAGATGCCAAAAGGATTGACAAAGTAGATGTAAAAAGGATGTTTCCTCATGTGGGGAAACCCAGAACAAGATTCATGGTTTTAGGATACAGTCAACAGACTTTAAACAGAGATGAGGAGAAATTACTTATTTCTAAGTGTCTTGAATCTGTGGAATTCGCTGCCCAAAGAGCTGTGGATGCTGGGACATTGGCAAATGTAAGGAGGAAATGAATAGGTTTTTAATTAGTAATGAGTTGAACAGTTTTGGAGAGAGGGCAGGAAAGTAGAGCGAGGTCAAGATAAGATCAACCATAATTGTATTGAATGGCAGAGCAAGCTCAAGGGGTTGAATCACTTATGCGGGCTCCTAGTTCTTACGTTTTTATGTTCACTGTTTTTCTGCCTTCTCTTTCACTGTGCAAGAAAGGAAATAAAGGGAAAAATAAGACTTATTTTATAAAACATGTTTCACAGCCTCAGGACATCTCAACTCAATTGATAACCAATTAAACCAAGATAATTATTTTAACAATTCGTCACTGTAATGTAGGAAATTGTGTGCAGTGAGACTCTACAACAAACAATTCAATTTTGACTGTCCCTTCTCGGGTAAAATGGATCAGAATGTGCTATTTGCATAGATGACCACTACCCGCGTCTTGTGGTATTTTCCACCTGTATCAGTATATACTACTGGTGGAGATGTTGTTTGAATAGTTTGTTGCTACCAATCCTCCTTTGCCTTAGCTTTGTCTTTGAATAATCTAATTATTATTGGTTGGGATACAACTGTAGAGTGTCTACAGAAGGTGCATTATTCTTGGACTACAAGAAGGTTAATTCCATAGACCAATAAGTACAATTGAAATATCTCATCAAACACAATGATCGATTCTAATGGTGCTGAATGTTGTACTGTGGAGCCCTATCTTCCTGTGTGACCACCAGTATTTCCATTGTTCTGAAACAGTGTCTTACTTCATCTGGAAGTGACCAGCAGCTATGTAATTGAATCCAGTCTGGCTTGTAGTACCCAATGCAATCGAGCTCTGGCATGGACAAGGAAAGCGTCGTCCTCCCCAGCATCCTCATCTTTCTTACAGACCCCTCCATCCCATTTATCTTACTGAACAATCAACAGACCAATTTCCAGGACTGTAATCACCCTAGAGCTTTGACCGACCTTGATGAGCAGTCCCTAGACATGGCTGACCAGACTCTGACTGCTGCTTTTGCAGTTCTCTGACTGACAATATGCGACTCCCCTGACTGTTGCTGCTGGCTCTACAGGACTGATCATTGCCCACACTGTCGCCTGGCTGTGAGCTGCTCAAGAGGGTGACTGATTGTGGCCAAGACCCTGGACTGAGTGTGGGTTGTGCTTATGACTGTTGGTACTCAGACCCCCTAAAAGACAGTGTCCCTCCCCAGCTTGGGCATTCACTGCCTCCGCTTCTCAGTTTCCAACATCACCATGTGGTTAAATGAATATGCTGTGCATTTGCCAGGTAGGGAGCTGAAGCAGTCTGTTGGTTTTACATCGGCAACACTGTGTGCCACAAAGCAAGATGTCCTCCCCACACCTCTGTACAATAGCATCCTGATTGTGTGTCTACCCTAAAGAGCACATCAATACAGCATTACTGATAGCCTTCGGGCTCTAGCTGAAGCACCAATGTGCTAACAAGCATGACATGGCAAAGCAAGGCAAGGCATGAATGCTGTGAGCGTGCAGGTAGGCACTGAGTGAATGCTAAGAATGCATGCAAGGACCCCTGTGATGTAGTCTGGTCTGCTCCGTGAGCTGAGTGCTTATCACTGCTTGCAAAGTGTCCTTGCATCAGCCTTTCAGTGCCAGTTGCCATTGCGTTCTTGGTTTCTGTGCTTCCGAAGTGGCCTGCATATGGATTGAAGAGGTGGCATGGTAACGGTGAGGGGTTGGCAAATATTAGACCAATGTTCATGGATGAAAGACGTGTTCAGTTGGTGATAAGTACCCACTCTGACCACCATGTCAAGAATCTTGACATCTAGCTTGTTTGGTGCATTTGATAAGATAGGAAGCTGAATGTTAATGAATTTTTTTGGATGGTTAATAAGGCTTTAACATGCTATAATCCCTCTTAATTGGTATCTTGCTGCTGTCTGATAAAAAAAAATGCATCTCACTGTTCCTCAAAAGCATAAATGCTGCGGTGATAACAAGGCGTGGGGCTGGATGAACACAGCAGGTCAAACAGCATCATAGGAGCAGGAAAACTTGACATTTTGGGCCTAAACCCTTCATCAGAAAATCCCGAAACGTCAAGTTTTAGGTTTAGGCCCGAAACGTCAAGTTTTCCTGCTCCTATGATGCTGCTTGACCTGCTGTGTTCATCCAGCCCCATGCTTGTTATCTCGGATTCTCCAGCATCTGCAGTACCTTTTACCTCTAATGCTGTGGTGAGTTGCTTTCAACCTCAAGATCGGCCTCACCAGGCTTCACAGCCGATTTTGCCACAAATCTCGTCTTCACCCACTACACTCAAACCCCTCTCAGATTCTCCCCATAGTATTAATACTTTCCTTGCTTGATCACTGTACATAACAAAACTGTAGATGAACTGTTGAAAACTATTTTCAATCCTACAACAGTCAATTAAGAACACATCTCCAATGCCACTTTCTAATGAAGAAAGAAAGCCCGCCCTGAAGATTTTGCATCACTAACAGTGATCACTGATGATGCTGCAGCTCCAGCTCCTCCATGCCAGGGATGTTGAGTGAGTCTCTATGGCCACACAACCAAGCTTAGTGATTTGCAGAATATTGGGATTGTTGCTAAGAGAATGGCTATTGTCACGAGAGAACGGTTCCTGCATTGGTCATGTCCTCTCATAGAGGAGGCTGCACACCTTGGAATCCATTGGGAGGTCACCAGATTTCACCTGGCAGTCTCTGCATGTACCATTATGTCCTTCTGACATGGATAAAATGCCTGCAGAGGTTGGGAAGGACCCTGAACTGTTGTCCTTCTGGTGAGCAGCCAACAAGCTAATGTTGTTGCCACTGGCAACATGACATGACAACTGAAGATTTTGGACTTCCCTCACCATTTTACCGGTTCTCTCATCCTCACTGGACTGGGAAAGTTAGCCCTATCTCTTGATTTGAAGCACTGTAGGGAAAATCCCAGGTTCACTTTTGGACGTGATTTATATCCATTATGATCATTTCAGTGAACGATCTTGGCCAGGTGAATACAAAATCCAATCTTTGAAATATTGTAGAGGCTAATTATCTGAATTATGTGAAAGATCATAACCCAGAGCAGCAAAACTTCAAAGCTTTAAAGCAATCTTCCATGTTCCTGTCAGAAACAGAATTAATGCTACACCTACATTTTTAACATTTTGCATCAATATAAACATTTGTTTGGAATATCAGAAGTGAATTCAATTTCAAGTCTTCCTGGATTGTCCGGAAGCTACAAACATTAGGGATTAATCTCCAGATGCTGCCACCAGGAACCCAAGCAAATTATCGCTGGGGCATTAAAATATGATCAGAGATTAGGGTGAACTGGTGGTGATCACTGTCGGGACTGAAGGAGAGTTTGGCTGGAGGCAAGAGATCACAACATGATACCTACATTCAACCCAAGCTGACAAACCGAGAAATGAAAACTCACACAATGGGCTAAATTGTGGATATCTCTGCAGACCGAATCACACAAGGTATTTAAGAGCGGGCACTGAAATGTAGAGGTTATCATCTGGAGAAAAGCATAGTGACTTATTCTTTGAACCAATGAGATGGCCTGCTACTGTACCTTTGTTCCCTGTATAACTTCTACTTCCCTTGATTTAGGTAAAGGTTGACATGGCAATAGTTGTAGTTGACTCCAGCTGCAATTTATTCTCAGATCACATAACAATGAGAAAGAAAACATGTCCATACAGAATAAGTCATGTCACATTAAGATTTTGAGCCTGGAGGCGAGGATTAAGGAGGGGTCACAATGACAATGATACCAGAGAAGATGAGCATTAAGGCACAATCACACAGTATGTATATTGTTTCTTCATAAAAGGGTTTATCTAATAATGATATGTTATGAACTGTTTGATATTTTTGATAATTAATGCATAATTAGTTCTTTGAAGTAATGTGGTAATCAAAAGGTTTCAATGACTGTCATGGTACGAATTGGTTTAACATATAGAAATTCGACATTATCGCGGCAATGTATATATAAATATTTGTGCAGCATTTAGAATTCTCTAAAATACATATATTTGTTCCATATATCATGTTTTTTCTGGTATTTGATACAGATGATACCACAACTCAGAGCAAATAAGCAGAATGCAAGGTATTGGGATTACGTGACATTGCCAGAGGCAATCTGCATCTGTGTATCAATATAGTTTGCATTTTAAATGTGTCTAACCTGTAATTTACTTGCTCACCATGAGGTATAATGAAACCCACAATGAGGATCCTTGGGCTTGTGGCACTGGTTATGATCCATTCATTACTCAGCAGGTCAACCTATTGGGGAGATATAAATTGTATCCCATGGTTCCTCAACCCATCTTCTCTATTACTGGAAACGACAGTTGTAAAGTAGAAATGTGAATTTTATTGCGATTTCTCTTCCAAATTAGTTTTGGCAAATGTTCCCTGGCAATAATAAGCACTGCATTAAAAACTAATTATTTTCTTTAATTGCAACTTCAAGTCAAAGGAAAATAATAGCCTGGAGGTAATTCTTGTTGCACTATACAGCGGTTAACTGAGCACTGATTAAACCTTTTTGAACAGTGACCCATAGTTTTGCAGATGTAAGCTTGTGGGATAACAATATTTTTTACTGGGCACACGTATTTAAATAAGACAGTAGAATCTTACTTAGGGATATTAAATAGATGAAAAAGACATTTAAAAGTGAACTGGAATAGCACAGGGGAGCCTAGGTTTGATGTTAGCAGTCATTTTCCAAGTAATGGGAAAACGAGACTTATTAACCAGGTCCTAGAAGGAAGCAGGAAAGAATGGACTGATCACCAACAATTAATGATCATGGAAGCTCTTTTCTAAAAGAAACTGGAGCACGAGCTGGAATGAGAGAGCCAGGGGAAGGGAATTGTGCATGCAGAATCCAGTAGGATACCAAGAGTAAGAATGTGAGACAGGAAATCCGTGAATAAAAAAGACCCAACAAACCTGGTTCTGCACGAGCAGCAGACACGCAAGGAAGTCACCTCTGCTAATATCTTAGTCTCGCACATGCCACAAGATGCTGAACACACACAGATGTTTCTCAGGTGCAGTACTGGCAGAGTATGAACAGAGTGAGGAATTCCTTTCAGAATGGAGAGGTGAGGGATTCCAAGGTGGAAGACAACTTTGCGTGCAATGCAAGCCTGAGAGGAGCTTCACAATGTCAGCCATACATCCTCAATGTTAGCAGCTAAGCCTAGGGAAAGGCAGAGACTCATAAAGAAAAAAAACACAAATTTGATGAAGAAATCATAGGGATGTCTTATTCGGAGGTCTCAGGGAGATATGACCTGACTTTGGGGATGGGGAGGGGTAGAGGCAGCCTGGGCAATCTCCTGCCTAAAATGGCAGGTGGGCACCAGATTTTCTATTTATATTGGACATGTGAGTGCCCCAGTTACACCCAGAATGATGGTTAGATTCACTGGGCCTATCCAAATCCCATTGGGTTCAATACCCAAGGCCAACAGCATGCATTATCCTGGTACTACCACAGACCCACAATTGAAGGAATTCTGGTCTGATAGTTTATTTTCTTGGGGGAGTTGGGCATGCCACCAGGGGACATTCATTTTGTACATTTTCTGGCATTTTCAAGTGTATGAAGGTGCAGATAAAGTCTCAGAATTAATAGATCAGCCACAGTACATACAGTGTAAAGGTTCCCTTTTAACGTGTCTTCTACACTTCATGCTTAACATCATCATTGATTGAATTGCCCATTCAATGCAGAACAAGGAAACAGCAATAAGAAAATCATGGCTTTTTCTACTGGCCGACATTATAAATTGAATGGCTTGCTTGTAAGGTGGTTTCAGAACACTGGCAAATTACTTCCAAGATGTGGGCAATGCTGCTACGACCAGCATTTATAATCCATAACTAGGTGCTTCTTCTAAGCCTTCCGTAGATCTGTTCTATTCTTTGGTTCCTTTCTGCTGGTTTGGTAAAAGGAGTGACTCACTTAGCCATTTCAGAATGGCAGTTATGTGGCAACCACACAGGAGGGCCGGATCAGGAGAGGGCAGCAAGTTCATTTTGCTGAAGGATATCAAATTAACCAGGAATGTGCCCATCATCCTAATTTCTGTCTCCCAGCAATTTTAGACTGGGAGCAGCTTTACCTGCTTTAAGTAATTGCCTCCCCCACTTTGGATGGAAGAAGTCTTGCCTTCAAGAGGCTGCTGGCCAATCAGATTGATCAGCAGCCCCGTTGTCTCAGCAGCACTGAGAGTCGTGCTGAGTGCTAGCAGTAGTGGCCCAGCTGCTGATGAGCCCTGGTAACTCCCGTCCAGGGTTTTGGAGAGGGAATTGTGGAGGGAGGGGGACAGCAGATAGACAGGGTGTGGAAACTCAGGTTCAAGAAGGCTGCTGGAAGATTGACAGAATGGAATGACCTCGGAGGGAGTGACAGTGCCTCCAATGGGCTGAGAGGAACCGCAGAGGAAAATCCTGGGGCAATGCCAACACAAAAGCAGCCAGGCTTCCAACATGATGTGGGCCTCCCCTTCCACCTCCACCCCACCATATACTATAGCCACATGTAAAATACTGATGGGGATCAGATGTGATCAGCTCCTTGAGCGGCCATTAATTGACAACATAAAGACGTCAACAGACCCAAGAGTGCTTAGGCAGAACACCCGGCACCTTCCCCACATACTCTTTTTTATATTTATTTATGGGATATGGGCATCTCTGGGCTAACCAGCATTTATTGCGCATCCCTAGTTGCCCTTGAGAAGGTGGTTGTGAACTGCCTTCTAGAACCGTTGCAGTCCACCTGCTAAGGGTTGACCCACAATGCCATTAGTGAGGCAATTCCAGGATTTTGACCCCGCGACTGTGAAGGATCAGCAATATATTTCCAAGTCAAGATGGTGAGTGGTTTGGAGGGGAACCTGAAGGTTGTGGTGTTCCCATGTATCTGCTGCCCTTGTTTTTCTAGATGGAAGTGTTTATGGGTTTGGAAGGTGCTGTCTGAGGATCTTTGGTGAATTTCTGCAGTGCATCTTATAAATAGTAGACACTGCTGCTACTGAGTGTTGGTGGTGGAGGAAATGGATGTTTGTGGATGTAGTGCTGTTTTGTCCTGGATGGTGCCAAGTTTCTTGAGTGTTGTTGGAACTGCTGTCATCCAGGCAAGTGAGAAGTATTCCATCAAACCTCTGATTGTGCCTTGTAGATGGTGGATAGGCTTTGGGGAGTCAGGAGGTGAGTTACTCAACACATTATTCCTAGCTTCTGACTTATTCTTTTAGCCACTGTGATTATGTATTGAGTCCAGTTGCTTTTCTGGACAATGATAACCCACAGGATGTTGATAGTGGGAGATTCAATGATGGTAACATCATTGAATGTCAAGGTGCAATGGTTAGATTGTCTCTTATAGGTCATGGTCATAGCCTGGCATTTGTGTGGCGAAAATATTACTTGCCACTTATCAGCTCAGGCTTTGATATTACTCTTGTCTTGTTGCAAAAGAACTTGGACTGCTTCAATATCTAAGGATTCCCAAATGGTGCTGAACATTCTGCAATCATCAGTGAACATCCGCACTTCTGACTTTTTGATGGACGGAAGGTCATTGATGAAGCAGCTGAAGATGATTAGGCCCAAAACACTACCCAGAGGAACTCCTGCAGAGATGTCCTGGAGCTGAGAAGACTGGCCTCCAACAATCACAACCATCTTCCTATTTGTCAGGTATGACTCCAACCACCGGACAGTTTGCCCCTGATACCCATTGATTCTAGTTTTGCTAGGGATCCTTGATGCTGCACTCGGTCAAATGCAGCTTTGATGTCATGGACTGTCACCCTCACCTCACGTCTGGAATTCAGCTCTTTTGTTCATGTTTGAACTAAGGCTGTAATGAGATAAGGAGCTGAGTGGCCCTGGCAGAACCTAAACTTGGTGTCACTGAGCAGGTTATTGCTGCGAAGGTGCTGCTTGTAGATGACACCTTCCGTCACTTTACTAATGATCGACAGTAGACTGATGGGACGGCTGTTTTGTCCTGCTTTTTTATGTACAGGACATACGTAGGTGATTTTCCACATTGTTAGATAAATGCCAGTGTTGTAACTGTACTGGAACTATTTGGCCAGGAGAACAGCAAGTTCTGGAACACAAGTCTTCAGTGCTATTTTCGGAATGTTGTTAGGACCCGTAGCCTTTGCAGTATCCTGTGTCACCAATTATTTCTTGATATCACGTGGAGTAAACCGAATTGATTGAAGACTGGTATTTGTAATGCTGGGGACCACTAGAGGAGGCAGAGATGGATCATCCGTTCGGCACTTCTGGCTGAAGATTGCTGCGAATGCTTTACCTTTATCTTTTGCACTGATGTGCTGGGATCTGCCGTCATTGAAGATGGGGATATTAGTAGAGTATCCTACCCCCAGTGAGTTGTATAATAGTCCACCACTATTCACAACTGGATGTGGCAGGACTGCGGAGCTAAGATCCGATACATTGGTTGTGGGATCATTTATTTCTGCCTATCGCTTGCTGCTTCTGCTGTTTGACACGGCTTCACAAGGTTGACACCTCATCTTCGGGTAAGTTGTGAAAGTTCAGTCAGGTCAGAGACTGGTAGGTATCCGACAGAAGCTTATCCATTGAATTTTAGATGCTCTCACTTGCCTTACTACACTTCAAGCACAGTGTCAGGAGAGCGCAAAATTCAGTCCGCGTTAGCTGAATATTAGTCCGGCAGTTCAGTTCATTCAAGCTGAAGTAATTGGATAGCTAAACTATCAGCAGGCTGAAAGTGGAAATGGCACTTTGTTGTAAACCTGGGCAGTTTCCAAAACATTTGCTCATCATACCACAGTTGGAAAAACTAGTCATATTACCTCAGAAGTGAAAGGCCATGATAATTGAAACACCTCACAGCAAAACCTGGAACCTTCTATCACACTACATCTCACAGTGCAGTGTACTTAGTGATGAATTTTCTAACCAAGTTCCTATTCGAAAACAGTTGAAGTGAATACACCATTTGTGAAAATGCCCTGCTTCTCAAAAAACTAGCATCAAGGCGAGCAAGACTTGCTGAGGCATACTAATCTAAATGTAAAGCAGGTAAAAACTATTCTGCAAATTCATAGAAATATCTGTCATTTCTGTTGAAAAATGCTGCACCTTCAATCTTACAACAAAGCCTTTTCTCAAATATTTCATGGTCCTGAAGTGAGCAGTAGCCCATTTTTTAAAATTCACTCACAAAATATGAGTGTCACCAGCTAAACTTGCATTGATTGCCATCCCTAATTACCCAAGGGCAGTTAAGAGTCAGCCACATTGCTGTGGGCCTAGAGACACATGTAGGCCAGACCAGATGAGGATGGCAGATTTCCTTCTCCAAAGGATATTAGTGAACCAGATGTGTTTTCCCCCAATAATTGACAATGGATTCATAGTCATCATTAGACTCCTAATTCCAGATTTTTATTGAATTCAAATTCTGCCATCTGCTGTGGTAGGATTTGAGCCTGGGTCCCAAGAACATTATCTGGGTCTTTGGGTTAACAAACCAGTGATAATACCACTCGGCCACCGCCTCCCTCATCGACGGTGTTTTGAGAATTGTATAATTTTACTGAGCTCCCAGTTGACATTATCAGGCTCAGAAATTCAATGCTTTTTACATTCCCCTGCAGTTGTAAACAGTGAAGCACAGTAAGCTTTGTTTTAATAAAGTCAGGAGACAGGATCCCTTCTGGCTTGTAATCAATGAATCAATATTCTCTCTCACAATATTTGCTATTTTCTTAAACTCAGAGCTTGGTTTCAATGGACTCATTGTCAAAAAGTATCATCACAGCTTGGGAACCATATGCTCCTTTTTTATCTTTCATACGGCTTTTTGAAACTGTCATTGCAGGAGGAAATGTCTTCAAACTTGGAGCAGCTGAAGAATTACTGACTGAAGCCTTCTTCCCTAATTTACCCTCCTGTCTATTCAGAAGCCTTCTAAACCTCCCAGTTGTGAAATTATGCCAAATTGCACACATGAAAATGCTGACAATGCAGGCTGATGCCTTAAGTTTTACATGTGCCCGTGGTTGTGTGCAATCACACATAAATTGAAACTTCATTGATTCAGATAGATGTATAATGAAATGTCAAGCCACCCTAATATGATATGAAGCAGAAACATTTCAAGTTATAAACAACAACTGTTTGCACTTAAACAGTAACTTACAGGTTTAAAAATATCTTGTAAATTTCTCTAAAGGAGTAAAACAAGACAAAAATTGACATAAAGCCACTAAAAGAGATATTAGCCCACTTGGCCAATAGCTTGATCAAAAAGGGAGGTTTTGAAGAATATCTTAAAGAAGTATAGAGCTGTGAAGAGATTTAGGGATGCAATTTCAGAGCTTAGGACCTTTCTAATGTGTCACACAGTTAGCATGCAATATATCTTTAAGAGGTAGTAGGAACTGCAGATGCTGGAGAATCTGAGATAACAAGGTATGCCAAAATGTCAGCTTTCCTGCTCCTCTGGTGCTGCTTGGCCTGCTGTGGTCATCCAGCTCTACACCTTGTTATCTTTAAGAGGCATGCTTATGGCATCATCACTGTATCATGGCATGATATCTGGGGGTACTGGGTGTCAGACTCCACCTTAACTGGGGCCACTTGAAGAATGACACTGATGGAAGTGCATAGTTTAATATTAGCCCTGACACTAAAGTACCTATGACTGTAATTAATAAATACATCAGGAGCTGCAACAAGCCACTGTTGAAATTGTCAGGTATCACATTACCCACTGCTATCTCTTATGTTACTGGACCTAATGTAAGAATTGTAGGCAAAGCCCACACCATGGCAGCAGATCAGGACCTAAGCAAATATAGGAATATCTGCCATTCGTGGTGCAAAGGAAATCATGGATACACAAAATTGGTGGAGTGCAGAATACTTAGAGCAGTAGAAGACATGGAGGGATTTGAACACAAGGGTCAGAACTGTAAAATCCAGATATTGCTGGACAGATGGCCAATTTAGGTCAGTGAACTCAAAAATACTGACCTGTGAGATCTGCTGTTAAAAACTAGTGGTAGTTGACAGGCATGTGCATGTTTAAATTTTGAACACAGCCTGCCCCTGAAACTGTATGAAGTTGTCTATGCAATAAATCATTTCACTGTCTATCTGTCTTCTTCTACCTGCAGGACTAAGTGTCCATTAAATTGGTAGATGTAGCGCGTAAATCAAAGGATTGGGTCATTGAGGTTGCACAGGAGAATGTTGAGCGAGTGGAGAGCAGTAATGTGAGAGCAATAACCATATTGCTCCTATCATGATATTCATGACATATGCTGCCTTTCTGAGGAAGTGTCATGTAGAAATACACAATTTGATTATCAAAATACTGCCAAGTAATGAGATAGCATTAGATGCATTACTTTGCACTCTTCTTTGCCTCAAGAATGAAATATTTCAAGCTATGACTAATGTCCCCTAGAGCGATGTGACATCACTCTTAATTTTGTCAACAAATTGCAACACAAAATTTTAAAGTTCTTTAAATGTAAAGCAATGTCCCAAAGCATTTCAGAAGAGAGATAAGGCAACAGTTACAAGGTACAATGGGAGATATTAAGCAGGTGGCTAAAAATCAAAAATGTAGGTTTTGACAAGCTCTTAATTGTGGGGAGTTCTAAAGGGTTGGAGCCATGTAACTGGGAACCAACTCATCAATACTGAGTGAGGAAAGAAAAGGGAGGTGTACAGAAGGATGGAATCAGTCAGATGAAGCAGCCAAAAAGGGAAATAGAATATATGAGTTCACCTGGCTGCCCCTTTTGAGACTGTGATAGTTTTATATGAAAGCTAGCATGTGTAGTGCATGAGCTTTGTAATGTATTGTACGTTTCATTTAACTACCCATTATACTGGCAATAATCAGCTAAACCACCCTAAAGCACATCTTCAGTTTAATAGCTCTTTCCCCTAAGCAGCAATTTGGCAACGTGCAAAAGACAAGTGCGAGCCATGCACTTCACTACACTTGCAATATTACTGCATGGGAACCTTCCCCAAAGTATGTGCTTTCCAGCCGGTGCTAACAGTAAGTTTTAAGCTACTATTCCAAGCCATTAATTTTGTAAAGGAAGAAGATTGACAGCCTCAGAGATAAAAGGTACTGCAGATGCTGGAGAATCCGAGATAACAAGCATGGGGCTGGATGAACACAGCAGGTCAAGCAGCATCATAGGAGCAGGAAAACTTGACGTTTCGGGCCTGGACCCTTCTCTTCTTTTTGAAAAAAAGCAGAAGACAGGTCACATTCAAATTGGACAAGGTCAGTCATGAGCTTTTGTCTTACTGAAGCCCAGCTAAATATTCATTCAATTGTTTATCTGCTATGGTAAAAGTCTATGTGATAGATCAATCATGGCAAAAATTGCCAAAGCCCATTAAAATCATAAGCCATCACAGATATGTTTAGGGCTAATGAAGACTTTGTTTTGCAATATTTCTTATTATTTTTCTTCCACTGACGTTTCTCATTTTCTTTCCTTTTTCTCCCTGCTGGTTTCCAATTTCTTTTTCATTCATTTTTACCTTATTCTTATTTTCTCTCCTATTTGCCTCTGTAACAGATGTTTCTCCTGTTCGCTCCTTGCGCTGTCCAAGCTGCCAGGTGGAGCAATTTTTCGGCCATCATAGGAAATGCAGGCTGCAGGAAATCAACAGTGTAGGGTATTGGAAATTTAGAATTTGCTCCCCTAAAAGGCCATGGATGTTGGATTGATTGAGTCTTTGAAAATTGAATATTTCTCAGAATTTGGCACTCCATTTTAGTGCGTCTGAAATAGAGCAGAAGTTGACCATTTAGATCCTCTCAAGACTACTTGTCTATTTACTTAGATGATAGTAGGCCTGCAACATCTCCATTGGCCTAACTTTGCTCTATATCCCTTCAGACACTTACCAACAAAAAAACTGTTTATCAAAACAACAAGTTCTCTTTGAAGTGACAACTCATAGAATCCATAAAATACATAAAGGAACAGACAGCGTATGTATGCTCCTCGTGTCATAGTGTGGAAACTGCTATTGATGTGTGATTCAGGGATTAACACTGGTCTATTGAAAGTTTTAAGAAGTTTGCCCCCCTCATTAATCATCCAGTGTTGCTGCATTTAGTTGTAGGGATCAATCATTCTTATTAATACTAAATAATAAGTATTATTGGCATGAATTTGTTAAAACTATTCAAGGCAGACAACAGCTGCAATACTGTAAGCAGCTTTGGACCCCTTATCTAGGGAAAGATAGATGGGCATTGAGGGCAGTCTAGACAAGATTTGTTAAGCTGATACAAGGAAATGTCTTACGAGGACAAGTTGAGAACGTTGGGCTTGTACTCATTGGCACATCAAGGAATGAGAGACGATCTAGTTGAAACATGCAACATTTGGTACTTGGGTACATAAGTGTACTTGACAGGGTAGATGCAGAAAGGCTATTTCCCCATTGTGGGAGACTGTACAACCAGAATGCATAATCTCGAAATAAAATGTTGCACATGTAAAATGGAGATGAAGAGGAATTTCTTCTCGCAGTGGGTGCTGAGTCTATGGCATTCTTTACCACAGTGGGTTATTGAGGCTGGGTCATTAAGAATATTCAAGGCTGAGATAGACAGATTTTTAATCAGTAAGGGAATCAAAAGTTATGAAGGGGGCAGGAAAATGGAGTTGAGAATTATCAGATCAACTTATTGAAAGGCAGAGCAGACGCGACAGGCTGAATGGCATACTTCTGCTCTGATAGCGTATGGTCTAATGGTCTAGCCCTATGGTCTAATGTGCAATACTGTGAGAGTGCTGCACCATAGAATTAGTTACCTATAAGGCACCTATAACACAGACTTTCCCAACCATTGACTTCATCATGAAAGATAATCAAGCATGATTTATAATGGGAAAGAATTCAATATTGCCATTTTACACTATTGATATGCCCTCTTATATGTTTCTCTAATGTTAAATGATGTTTTGCAACACAGTGATGTTATCCCAACGTCTAGGCAAGAAATTCCAGGCTCAAGTCCCCCGCCAGGACTCATTGGTCATGGAAGATGAGTTTACAGCACAGCCAACAGGTTAGTTACCAGCCTGCAGATCCTTCCAATTTGTCTGATGGAGGTGATAAGAAGGCAATGGAAAGCCATTACTATGGCTTTACTCAGCATTCGTATGCCCATAAGCTAATCCAGTGGAAACCCATGGCCCAACCATGGCAAACCAGAATGGGAGAAAAGACTGACAGCGTTGGTCGTTATGTGCCACATTCCTGAATATCTAAACATTAAGGCTGCTTACTGCTTTCAATAAAAGGTGGCTTGGAATAAAACAGGACAAAATAGAACTCAAGTTGGCTAAGGATTCCTTATCTGAGCAGACATCCTAGACATCATTATATCAAATAGGGTAAGGTGAAATATTCCTAAAAGTTCAGGGCAAATACAATCATTTCCTTATTGATAATTTAACATGTACAGATATACTGATCATCAAAACAATCAGACATAGAACATTGAAAGGCTGGTTAAATGGGATTCTTGAAACTTACATTTTGACACAGGTTAAGTTTCTGTTTTAAGTAGGTTCAGAAGAACAGATTGATACCGCAGCCGGAGACCCTGAACAAGCTAACACTCTGTCTCTCTCTTTCCCTTTGCAGAGCATCTGCACAGCTAGACACAACCTGCTAAACTGCACTGGAGGATGTAAATGGTGAGCTTGAGAAGATAGCACATGGTGTTTAGGTGAGAAGAGGCAAATGGTGCTGACAGATGACAAGCATTAATTTCCTACTCAGGAGGTTACAGAGGTACCAGGACCATCCACGGGAGTCACTTGAGCTTTTGCGTCGTATTGTGCAGAGGTCTAATACTGTGAGGAAATCACCAGCTTGAAAGGCCATAAATAAATAATTGGAACTACTCAGAAGGCCTGGCAGATTTTATGGAAGGGGTAACAGAGTTAATGTTTTGAATCAAGTATAATTTCTTCAGAAATGTGTTTGGAACTGTATTTTGAAGAAGAGTCATATTTAACTTAAAATGCTAGCTCTACTTCCTTCTTCGCACTTGCTGTCAGACCTGCTGAGTATTTCTAGCACTTCCTGTTCTCATTTCAGATTTTCAGCACTTGCAGCATTTTGAATTCTTTTGTGAATAAATTACAATGTGCATTGCTATTCACTATGATGTCAACGGAAATTCAAAGGGCATTCCGGTGTCCTGGATTTTAAGTGGAATTGGAATGTAACTTCACTGCTGCTATACAAGCCTTTATTGAAGTTTCAAAATGTTGGGTGACTGAATTACGAGAACGCCATGGCAGGGATTCAAGTTTCTCATTGCTGTCAGTAGGTCTGCAGCTTGCAGTTCTTCTGCTCTTGCTCTCGTTTTGTCTTTTTTTTTCAGCATCGTACAACCAAACTGACATCCATATCCCACTAACTTTCATGTGGTTAGTGCTGGATAAAGCCACACATGACCTGCTGATAAGGTAACTGTGATAATGAACAAACATTTCCATGGAAATAACTTAAAGATGGGTCTTGAGAATTTCAAGTGATAGGGCTGTGATTATTTCCTTTGGCAGTTTATTCTACTGTCAGACAGTCTTTAACAAGAAAACTTGTTATAAAATATCTTGGAAACACTGTGTTTATATTTTGTTTGCATGTTGCTTTGTGCTTTGTCATTGCTGGAGGGCACAAGGTATGTGTTTCTGTCAATTACCATCAGTTCTTTCAAGATTTTGGAGAAAATGCCAAGTCCAATTTTCACCCTTCTTTGCTGTATCGATTCCCATTACAGATCTTTGATCGAGGATATAACATTGATATATTTCCCAGATTGAATTATGCAGAATTGTCCAATATGTCTTTAGATTCCTTCAATTTTATTTATGTTACTTGTAATATAAAGACACCAACCACGTCTTGCGCACTTTAATATTGGACACATAAATGTTTATCAAGCTTAAGCTCTGGTATTTTTGGAACAGTGCCAAAGATTTCCCATCAGAAATGCAAAAGCCCTGTTTGCTTTGATGTTATCTGCTGTGTATGGAATTTCCATTGCAAATCAATGTTAAGACAGACTGAATGGCCAATTCCTTTTCCTATGTTCCTATAGGATGAATCCCTCAGTATGGTTACCCATTAGCGACTTGGAGAATTTGATTATAAAACTTAAAGCTGTCTGTTTGGATTCTTACTATTGGTAATATATAGGACATTGCGATTCTTGATATTAAAACTATCTCCCACTGATTCTGCCAATTTTGCAATTTTTGATTTTCTTGCACTGAATTGATATGATCTGGAGATTTCCCTTGCTACGTAAGCCACATATTTATCTATAAATTAATGCACCCTGTTTAGCTTGTTGGAAAGATAGTTTGTATATGTGAAGAAGAGTCAAGGCCCTGACACAGCTCTGTGCACACTTCAGAGACGACATCTTCACGAGAGGATAATTCCCCAGAACACACTCCTCCGTGTCTTCTTTGGTTAGGCAGTGCTGCATCCAAATTAATAATGTCCCCTTGATTTCATAGTAAAAATCATGCTAAGTCCCAGGAGACTGTGAGCTTCAAAGTGCTTCATTACCTGAGAATTAACAATATGCTCAAGTAATTTTCAAAAACACTGGTGAAAGATATTGGTTCTCTGGCTGACTTTTATTTCTTTTTTGGCATACGACACAGATGTTAGTTTGAATCCATTGGTCTGGTGAGTGGCCAGAATTGACTGACTTTTGAAAGAGGTTGTTCAATTTTAGAGCTCGTTCTTCAGCTGTTAACCTTAAGATCCAGGGAGATATTTCATCTGGATGCAGAGTTTTATTTGGACTCGTTTTTTGCAATGATTTCTAAACAGTCTCTTACAATAATTTTTCATACAGGTCAAATGGTCACTGTCTAAGTTGAACATATGTGTTAAATCTTCTCTGGTAAATACACCAGAAAATTGATCAGTTAATGCTTTGCTTTACCTATTACCTTTACTGGAATTCTTTCCAGTCCTCCTCCAGTCTGCTTATCCTTGTTGAAAAGATGCTGTTTCTCTTTGCAATGTCTTCAGTGTAATTTCCAGAACCATGGGAGGTCTCTCCTGTTCAGCAAAAGCCTGGATGCGACATATTTATCCATGGTGTCTGCTAAAGCATTTTTCAGTTTGTCCACTTTTTCTTTTGCCCTGAAATCAACGTTAAATTAATAAAGCAACAACTATTAAAATTGTGAGCATTTTGCTTATTCCTTTCTGGTCTTTTATTTTCTAGGCTTTCCTCGGCTTTTTCGTTACATTTACGTAAAAGATAAGATCAGATAATGACTTGGAAAAGAAAAGTCAATCTATTCTCGCCAAGCTTGTGGATGACACAAAAACGGGTGGGGAGACAAGTGGTGAGAATGACACAAAGGGTCTGCAGAGGGACATAGACATGTTAAAGCAAGTAGACAAAATCTTGGCAGATGGAATATGACATGGGAAACTGTGAAGTTATGGACTTTAGCAGGAAGAATAGAGGAGCTGAAAGTTATTTAAAAGAAGAATGACCACAGAATACTATAGAACAGAGGATTTGGGAGTCCTCATACATGAATCACTAAAAGCTAGCATTCAAGTTCAATGAGTAATAGGGAAAGCTGATGAAGTGTTGGTTTTTCTTTTAAAGGGAATGAAGTATAAATGTAGGGAGGTTTTGCTAAAACTATAGAAAATACTAGTCAAACCACAGCCAGAATATAGTGAACAGTTTTAGGCCCCATATATAAGGAAAGATACACTGGCATTGGAGGCAGACCAGAGAAGTTTCATTAGACTGATACCAGGTACGGTGGGACTGTCTTATGAGGCGAGATTGAGTAGGTTGAGCATAAACATCTAAGACAGAGAAGAAGAGGAATTTCTTCTTGCAGAGGGTGATGAATCTGTGGCATTCTTTTCCACAGAGGGTTGTTGAGGCTGGGTTGTAAGGCGAATCTGAGATAGACAGATTTTTAATAAGGGAATCAAGTGTTATGGAGATAGCAGGAAAGGGGAGTTGAAGATGATCGGATCAGCCATGATCACAATGAATAGCAAATAGACTCAATGGGCTGAATGGCC
The DNA here is from genome assembly GCA_024137785.1 of Ginglymostoma cirratum. NCBI lineage: Eukaryota > Metazoa > Chordata > Chondrichthyes > Orectolobiformes > Ginglymostomatidae > Ginglymostoma > Ginglymostoma cirratum. The sequence goes on from JAHRHZ010000267.1 coordinate 14,254,544, forward strand.
TACTTCTAATCTCACATGTTATGGACATATATAATGATCATTAAAGCCTGGTTTAGAGACTATGGTGAATAAACTTGTATTGTTGGTAAGCATGGGGTCCAGAAGATTATTCTTCTTGTTGGGTTCTTCAGCCAACCGTTCAAATCCATTTTAAAAAGTACCCTTATGAGATCTTTCTCGTTCTGGCTGGGATTGTGTTTCCTGTATTTCAGTTAACATTGGGTTAATTAATCACTGATATCAGCAAGTAGAGTCTGGCTTTGGATGTTTTTCAAAGCTATGCTGTGTTCCTCAACAATGGACTGTTCAGCTCAGTTGTTGAGGGAATGCCCAGAAAAATGGCCTTGCTGAAATAAGCATACTGAGGCTGCTTTCTTTTTTGTTAATGCGAGAACTATAATACACATTGGTAGGCCACAGCTGGAGTTTTGTGTTCAGTTATGGTCACCACATTACAGGAAAGACGTAACTGCTCCAGACAGAGTACAGAGGAGATTTACAAGGATACTAGGAAGACGTGTAAACTGTACCTGTGACGAAAGATCGATTAGGGTCATTTTCCTCAGAACAGAAGTGGTTAATTGAGGCAAACAAAACAGTGAGGGTCTTGCATGGAATGGTCAGAGAAAACCTATTTCTCCCAGCAGAGAGGTCACAAACTGGAAAGTGCAATTTTAAGGTGATTGGTAGACCTTTATAAGGGACACAAAGAAAACCTTTTCATCCAGATTGTGGGGCAGTCAGGAATTTGTTGCCCAGTTTTGGTGGTTGCAACAGTAATCCTTAACTCAGTTAAAAGGAACCTGGACCTCCATTTGAAGCATTGTAATCTATAAAACTATTGACCCAAGTGCTGGTAAGTGGGGTTAGAATGGGTGACTAATTTATTCAGCGAGTGTGAATATGTTAGCTGAATTACCTCTTTCCAAGCTGTAAATTTTCTATCAATCTATGATTAGTATCCAAACTATCTTCAATCCTTGTATAAGTGACTGTAGCTGTGCCAGAGAATGAACTGTTCCAATCATCTGCAGAAACAGCCGTCTGGCCTCTAAGTATAAAAATGTTATTGAGAAATTGATAACAATTTTGAAGAGCTTGCTGGAAGTAACGTTGATTTCAATCCACTAATCTATGTGGACATTCAGAGTACTGTTTGAAAATATGAATATTGGCTCATTATTGAGCTTAATAGTTGCATGGGGCTTACATTTTTGCTCTGCTATGAGACATGACCATGGCAAGAGTTTCATTCTAAAGGGCACGTGGTCTCTCGGGAACTAATCTTGTGGGTTTGTCTCACCATTTTATGCAAGGCTGGCACAGATGATTGCTTTAATATGACAGCATCACAGAAAGTGCCTTAGGAACCGGTTAGTAACTCTCAGGTTACAGCGCTGGTGGACACTGACCAGCTTCACAGCGATGGTGCCGAATCCACCTTTTGTTTCCATAGGAAACCCACTGTTAGTCAATGGGAAAAGAAGTGAAAATATTGGAATTTCCTGTGTAAAGAATCAATCACTCATTTAAGGAATGTACAGACAAGACCATGACCGACATGAACTGATATCCCCAGTGCAGATAAGAAAGCGTAAGAAGGCAGATGGTCAGCTTTACAGTAAATGGTGATGCTGCCCGCATGTGTAAATTTGAAACCGAGAGGTTCATTCTGTGACTAGTTTTCTGTATACTGTCAGATTCTGGAAAGAACTGCCTTCATAGACATTGCCAAATGGTTGGGCCTCTGGCTGAAATGTGTGGCAAAATCAATGTAGACTGTTCAGCTGTTGAGCTGATAACTTAAGCAACCCTCCTCTGCCCTGACTTATTTTTCTTAAAAAAACAGGAAAGCAATCCCCACCACAAAGAACCTGTTATCAGAAACTCAGTGATTATGAAAGTTCTTTCAGAATCTTGACTAGGTATAACCAGTGTCAGCTGCAACATTCATATCCTACGGTGAGGAAGAATACAATGCAAGAGTGTAGCAAGAAGCCTGAAATCTGAAGAGTGAATTGTGTAAATGCCTGTCATCCATAAATCACCAGGCCAAATGCATGGATTAAACTTATAATGTGCAACACTGTTAAAGCTTACAGAGGATTCTCAGGCCAGGCAGAGGCCGAACAGGAATTGAGCTATCTGATGGCTCCCTATCTTCGCTGATCAGTGCTTATGAATTATTGCAGGCAGCCTGACAAGCAATTTGTGATCTAATTTGTAGGTTAGGTGGAACAGGAACACATCCACACTAATTTATTCACAGCTTTCTACATCCTGATCACCCTGCACCAGATAGGTGGAAGTGAGATAAATTGTGCGTGAAGTTTGCCGTAAAATCTTAAGAGGAAGATATGATTATGGGATTTAAAATGCAGTAATGAAAAGTGCAAGTGCTTCAGGTCAGTAAAATATGATTAATAACCATAAACTTGAGTGAGTTATAATCAATGCTCAATTTTGCTGTAATTGTTGATCAGAATTCAAAGGGAAATGCTCTAATACGCTTTGCCATTAGAGAAGTATTGGGGTGGAATATAACCTTATATAGCACACTACATTATTCATTAGATGGAGAAATTGATTCTATACACATACTTACCTCACACACACATTTGTGTATAAAAGTACATATATTAAATGTTATATATACCAATTACATCCAATTTCTTAGTCTGCCTAAGTTCTTCTCAAGATACCTAAATAAACTTTGCAATGATTATAGGAAATGAAATAAAGATTTGACAGATATTTGCCCTCTGCCTGACTTTCAGCAGCAAGCAAGTTAAAGCCCTTCAGTTCAGATTTAAAAACAAAATATTTCAAGGCAGACTTTAGATGCAAATGCAAAAGGCTGTGCCTTTTCAAATCACGCACCAAGATTGCGACATTATCATTGCGAATGCCGTCTCTTTGACAATGGGAGGAGTGACAAGACTTCACAGTTGAGCTTAAATAAGACTTTTGAGTTTTCACCATTATATAAAAGAAAGCCAATGGATATTATACATCATTGTGGAGCTGTTAACCAATCAAATCGCTCATTTTAGATCTCCAGAGACCTTGTAATACAACTGAGAGCAGTCAGAAGGAAATTATAAGCTCTCTCACGTCTGAGCACTAACAAACGGTTAGGACATATTGCCAATACTAATGTGTGGGAGCAAGGGATAGTGAGGCCTGTTGGAGCTTGCCAGGCCCCTGCTCCCTTTGAATTCTGATCATACATCACATGGAAATTCAGAATTGATTAAAGCTGACTCGAGGCATTATTCTTTATTTAAAATAAACTTATTTATATTTACTCATGAATTTGTCATGGAGTTGCTGAGCTGTTTGCAGTTTATCAGAATAACCTGAATGAAAAGAAAGTAAGGTTTATTTATAAATCGTGAAATTTGATGTTTGAAGTTGTCAATTTGGTTTTGACAGAGAATTATATCACATATTCACAGTCAGAAAAGAGTATGGATTGCAAAGGGAAGGTAAGGAAGAAAGCAAGAAAGGATACAGAAATTTCACCGAATTTGCCTGTAGCATTTTATGACAGATTTATGTCAGGTTCAATTACATTATTTTTAGAGCTATGTCAGACTCAAGTAGAGAATCTTAAATGAAATCTCTCCTAAAGAATGTGTATTATCCATTGTGATGCTTTTTAAACCAATAAAACGGAAACTGATGGTTACTGTTCAGAAGGGAAAATTCATTGAAAATTCCCTTCGAACTGGTCTGGAATAACAACAGGTCAGATACTGCGTGCTGCAGCTCTCACATACCATATCATCATTCTGATGCTCATTCTAGGGCCCTTAGAATGCAGACACCAGCTTGAGGATGGCAGCTGCTTTGAGAAGTGTAAGGCGGCAGCACTGAGTTATAACATCTTATATTACATTAAACAGCAGTGATTTGAAAGGCATTTAAGAAACAACAATGGAAATTATAATAGCGTTGAGTAATAAAGTTTCCACGCACATATTTAACAATGATGTGAACCGAAAGAACTGCAGATGCAGTTTAAGTCAGGAACAAAAACAGAAGTTGCTGGAAAAGCTCAGCAGGCCTGGTAACATCTGTGAAGAAAAAAAAATCAAAGTCAATGTTTTTGGTCCAGTGACCCTTCTGATGTTTTCGTCAGAGGTGCTGCCAGACCTGCATGAGCCTTTCCAGCAATTTTTGTTTGTGTTAATGACGATGTGATTTGAACACATTATTAATATCAATTGCCCTGACGTGACGACAAAAGGGTTTTGATCAGTCAGCTCCTGAGTGAACCTTGAAACAACATGTTGTTGATCCTTCTGCATTTACGCAGACATTTCAACAGTCCACAGGCCACAGCACCTGCTACCCACTTGCCTACAAAGAAAGAGAGTCTACCCTTCCAAAGCAGTTTACTGTGTGTAAAGGCTTTGGAGAATTGTTCAAAGATGTGATAGGTGCAATGTAAAAGCAATTTTTTTTCATTTTAGTCAAATAACTTATTGTTGCCGATCCATAAAGAACACAGTTACAAAAGGTTGGGTGCTGAAGAATTCTGTCTTCACCACTCTGGGAACTGGGCTTGAGTTCTGCTTGAATCCACAGAACAAAGACTCCATATCAACATTGATTAGATTTGTCACAAGACCACAGAGATTGTAGCTATGAAATGAAGGGAATGTCACACTGGCACAATAGGAAGACCTTTTTTTGAGAATAAACTAACTTGATTTGCTGGACAATAGAGGAACTTAACACTGTATCACTGCTTTAATTAGTGCAGCAGCACTTGGTAAAGAAAATAGTAGATTGAGTAATGAAGTATTTTATTCCCCAAACCTGATGATCCAACTTAAAAGTTAACAAATAGTGAAATTACAGAGGAATTATATCCATCAAGTAATAACATTAATGTGAAGTGGAATCCCAAATCAACTTAGGTCTGTTCACTGGCCTTGAGAAAGTATTTGACTTGATGAATTCAGTTGGTTTCAAATTTGGTTGGAGATTGAAATGGTCTGTGTCCACATCTTTGAGATGCACAAGTCTGTACACAAAGGGGGAGCAAATGTTTCAAGTGCCTTCCTCATCCTAATGGTCACTTTTATGTGGCTTTGCATCAAGCTGTGCAAAGGCCCTCAGTATACAAACACCAAGGCTTAGACTTTTGCAGGTTTGTGGAGGCTCCACACCTTACTCTAAATGTTGCTGGGACTTTGGATCCAGAAGTCCTACATCCATTTCTGACATTCTATTTCCGACAAGCTCAGGTGGGAGTGGGAGAGGACACGTGGATGGAATGCGGTTCACACCTTGCAGAGTCCTGAAGGTAGCAGGGCCATTTAAAATCAGTGCTGAGTTCAACTAGATATCATTTCCGCTACAGCAAGGTCTCTGTGTGATTTATAATAGATATGAAAGTGCACAAAAGGTGGATCTGATGTGCGGAACTGTCAAACTGTTACATTGTTTAAATCCCATTCACTTTAAATTTTGAGAAATGTGTTGACTGAGCTTTTAATAATTACTTATTTTATGAAGTCTACAATAGATGCTTAGAACTTCATTCTTTTTCACCTCAGCATTGTTCCTGACGGCTACACATGATGTATATTAGGTGAATTGCTGTGGATTGCCTTGGGGAAAAGACTGGTCACTGGAAGTCATTGGTTGATATGAGATGGCATTATATCAGCAGAAAGGCTATAAGGAAGCATGGGGGTGCGTGGTTGGGTGGAGGGGAGTAGATTAATGTGGAGGATGCAGGGGCCGTGGGGCATAGATAGAGCATGGCATATGATGGCATGAATGGGACATGGGGTTTGAAAGGGAGACTGAATGAGTGTAGGGGGTAAATGTTTTAATTACCCCTCGGATGAAGAATGAGAGTACTCTGGAGAGCTTCTGTTTAGAAGATGATAATGATAATCGTACCATTAATATGATAACCTAATATATTAGATTATATGATTTAATATTAGATGGAGCATGAGATCTTTATACCCTCAAGTCGCATCCTATGATACAGTGATGATATAACGACGACGTATCTTAAAGGTATACCTGACAGATTGATCGAGAACTATCAATATGAATTAAATTGATTATTTCCTCCTAACTTAATCAATTAATTTAATAAAAATATCCTAGGCAGCTTTGCCTGTGAAGTAAAATGTAAAAGTCTGAGATATTGGTGCATTATAATTCAACATTAATTGCTCTGAAATTAATTTGAAATTGTATTTGATATTCATAAAATGTTATTGTATTTTCTCCAGTAAAATTCATCACTATTGCCTCTGGGTAACAAACTTGTTTTTCAAAAAATACATTTTATTCATGAATATTATAGAAGTAAATTACCTTAATCAAAATTAGCATTAACTAAAATGCAAAACAAACTAAATTCATTCAATGCTGTATGTTACTCATTACATTTACAATAACAGTTATTAACAACGGTATGTGTAATATTTTAAACTTCAATCTGAATCGATATTTATAGCCTCTGCCCTTTGGTGGTACTATGGCTGAAGAGACTTAAAACGTAGCCTTTCTCATTAATCCTAATGGCACATATTCCTGGACTTTGAATGTGCCAGTCTGCACAATATTTTACATTGGAACGCCAGCAGTTTCCAGGCACGCCTGCCATGATTAACAAACATATTCATAGAATCCCTTCATTGTGGAAACAGGCCCTTTGGCCCAACAAGGCCATACTGACCCTTAGACCATTCCACCCAGACCCATCTCCCTGTAACCCACCTAATCTACACACCCCTGAACATTACAGGCAATTTAGCATGGTCAATCCACCTAGCCTGCTCATCTTTGGACTGTGGGAGGAAACCGTTGTGGAAATGGTTATTCAGTAAAACTTCTTGATTGCAAGTACATCAGGCAGGGGTCTTCACATTATCTCCACGGGGACAGATACGGAGGAGTAATTTTGGATCATGTCATGTGGTTCCCTAAGCAGATTGTTGCAATGCTTTGGTAGGTCCACTAAGTTGATTCCAGAGATATGGAATTTGTTTTATGAAGAGAGATTGAACAGTTTAGAAGGCGTTTGGAAGAACGAGAGGTGACCCAATTGAAGTACATAAGATAGTAAAGGGGATTGACACATTAAATGTAGAAAGAATTTTTCCTCATGTGGTAACAACGTGTAGAGCTGGAGGAACACAGCAGGCCAAGCAGCATCAGAGGAGCAGGCAAGCTGATGTTTCGGGTCGGGACACTTCTTGATATGGAGTAGTCTAGAACAAGCGTTACAGTTTTAGGATAGGGGTAGCAGGTTTACAACAGAGATGAGGAGAAATTATTTCTCTCATAGAATGGTGAAATGTGGAATTCACTACCTCAAATTGCGATAGATACCGGGACATTGAGTAAATTTAAGGAGAAGATAGTCAGATATTTAATTAGAAATATGTTGAAGACTTATGAAGAGTTGGCAGGAAAGTGGAATTGAGACCAGGATGGGATCAGCCATGATCTTATCAAATGGCAGAGCAGGCTCGAGGGGTTGAATTGACTACTCCTGCTCCTAGTTTTCATGTTCTTATGCTTTTATGTTCTAGATTACCTTATCTTCAGAACTTATGTAAAATCACCAAAATGCAGCTTGCCTGGCAGTGAGAAGTGTTCTCCCTGACAGGTCCTTCCTGCAGCCTCAATCCCTTTGCATGTTACCCTTGAGGTAACTCTAACAGGAAAGGAAGCTTTGTCCACTTCTTTGTAGAATACGCCTTTGTAAATCAAATGCAATTGTTTTAGTTCAGTTTCATTCCAGGTAGCACGATGCTGCAAGCCTCTGTGCTCTATCAGTTGGTCACAGGGAATACACAGCACTATTGGGGTGGGCACAGAGCCTCAGTGGTTAGCTGCTGCCTCACAGCGCCAGGGACCTGGGTTTAATTCCACCCTTGGGTGACTGTCTGTGTGGAGTTTGCACGTTCTCCCTGTGTCTTTGTGGGTGTGCTCTGCTTTCCATGATAGCTCCTCAACACTGGGGTCAAATAGAACTTCAGCGCGTAGTGACAGAAGTCTGACTTTTTGCTTCGGAGATCATTGGGGAAATTTCCTGGCTTGATGCATCCATTTTGGGTAAAACACCCCTGAATGGCTGAATTTTCATTTTGGAGAAGGGTGGGTGTATGCCATGTTTGAACCTATTGTCCTCAAAAATGGCTTAGAAGCAGGGGCAGACCTGCCAACTGCCCATGCTACTGGAAGCATGCTGCTCAGTTTAATGTAACAGCTTAATGTTAGTCCTGATACCAATGTCCCTGTGAATCTAATGTTAGTGTATAATAGTTAGCACCACACCCAGTTTCTGAACTTATGAAAGACAACATGAGCATTGGTGCATCAGTTATATCCCTGCAGGAGGCAAAGGCACATCAAATATAATATTGCACCCATCCTGGGGTGATTGTTAAAGGGATAGTCTGTCATATTTGCCTAAGACAAAAATAATGACAGCATGTGTGGGCTAAATCAGCATAAGGGAGTGACGTGATTTAATATACAATAGTGTAATCACTTATGCAAATACAAACACATTAAATAACTAATCAAAAAGTATAATACAAGCTCATTGCAGTGACATGATTTTATGCATCTTTCTAATGAGTCAAATAGTCCAAGCTCCAATTATAAGCTTACCTTCATGTAATCTAATCATTATAAATGTCTGTTGACAACAAAATAATTATATTGATGATTAATCCAACTTTCAGGCTTTGCCCAATGGATCTTAGAAGAATAAACTATAATTACAAAGCACTAAACAAGTAGTCCAGTATTGAATTCTACCTTTGCTGCATCTGTAATGGCTATCCCTGGCTATCTTGTTGATTGGAAATAATAAAATCTTAACTTGGTTCGACATCTGGCATAATATCAGATTTTCAAGTAAAATCAACGTGAATTATAAATTGATAGCTGTCCAGAACTTAATCCTGGAGTATGCATCTTTTACTGCTTGGTCATGCTACTGTAAGTAAGATTAAGCCCTAAGTAAGTGGTCAGGAAGGAGAGACACAGACCGACTGAATATATTGTTCAGAGACTGTAGAGGCAGCATAGGAATTTGGTGCAGAGAGGAAGAGGTGCGTTTTGCTCGCTATTTTAGCACATAGTTTGTAAGTTTTTTTTAAAAAGATAAATTGAAGCCCAGGATCAGGGGCCCATCACAGAAGAGTGACATCATGGGAAAACCACGAGTTCTATGGTTGGTAATAGGTATTGATTTGACTATCTATTATAGGTTACTTTCAGATTGAAGGTAAATGTGAGAAATATTTACAGATTACAAGCTAAAAGACTAGTAGGACATTATGAAAACAAATAAAGAACTAAGCAAGGAAAATAGAGATGCAATGTGTTGTACCTGCTGGTGAACTCCATTGTGGTTCATAGTGACCACATCTGTAACAAGTATTGGCTGCTTGAGAACTCCACCTCAGAATTGATGAGCTGGTGTCTGAGCTTTGAAAATTGTGACATGTTAGAGAGGAGGAGAGTTACCTGGAAGCTGTGTTTCAGGAGGTAGCCACACCCCTTGGATTAACCGTCTCGAATTCAGTCAGTAGTCATGAGCAGGGGGTTATGACTAGAGCAAGGCAGGTAGAGGAATCCAAGAGGTAGTGCTGAAGGAGCCTCAACCTTTGATCTTACCTAACAGGTTTGAGATTCTTGCTCCCTGTGTGGATGAGCGAGTGGGCTGTTGGGCGGATGAGCAAACATAGCACTGTGGTACAGCGAGCCATTCAAGAGAGGCAAGGAAGGAGATAGTGTCGTCAGGACCATGGACACTGTTCTCTGTGGCCAGGATCAAGACTCCTGAAGGCTGCGTTGCCTGCCTGGTGGTCGGCTTCAGGGTATCTCATCCAGGCTGCAGAGGAAACTGGCTTGGGAGAAGAAAGATCCAGTCAACGTGGTCCACCCACATAGGTACCAATGATATAGGGAGAAAGAGGAAAGAGGTTCTGCTGAGGAGATAGGAGCAGCTAGCAGCTAAATATAAAAGCAGAATGGAAAAACTAATCATCTCAGGATTAAACCTGAGATATGAGCTGATTGGCATAGGGTCAATAAGATTAAAGAGGTAAATGTATTGCTCAAAGATTGGAGTGGGAGAAACGCTTTCAAATTCATGGGACATTGGTGCCAGTACTGGGGAAGGAAAGAGCTATTCTGATGAGGTAGGTTCCACCCACATCATTCTGGGACCAGAATCCTGGCGAATCACATTACTGGGGCTGTGGATAGAAATTTAAACTAAAGTTTAAAGCATTACACCCAAATGAACATATCAAAGGGGTCTAAAGCCTGTTCTGAGGTGCCCATGAGAGCTGAAAAACGGGCATGATAGATTTAGCAAGTGGTTCAGTCATCATTCAAGTAGAGCATATATCATCATGCTGGTAAACTGGTATACTTCGTATCTGTTTTATGTTTGAAAACAGAGCACACCACGTACCAGTTTCTGCTCATTGCCTATAAAACAAGTGATCGTCATTTGTATTTACATCCTTCACCTATAATTCTGTTTTTTTCCCTTGTACTTTTCTTTCCTCACTAAGTTTTCACCTTCCTCCCTCCTGCCTTTCTTTCATGTGAAAAAGAAATCCTGTTTCTGTTTGTTGCAGCCATTTTGTTTTTCACTTTCTTCTTTCCCTTGTGGCCATTTGCACTGCTGTGTGCTGTCATCACAGGACAAGGAACTTGTAAAGAAAAACAGAGATTGCTGGAAAAAGATCTTAGCAAGTCTGGCAGCATCTGTGGCGAGAAAGCACTGATCCAAACTATTTCTGAAGAAGGGTCAATGGACTTGAAACGTTAGGTCTGCTTTCGCTCCACAGATGCCGCTGAGTATTTCCATCAATTTCTGTTTTTGTTTTTGATTTTCATTATCTGCAGTTCTTTGTCGTTTTTTCTTGATTCTTTCCGAATCCACAAAGTAGGCTGTTAGAAACAGGCAACAACTGGCATTGAAGATCTACCATCATTGGATCACATTCTCACCAAAGTGTCAGAGGATCGAGTTTCTACCCCACACCAGGACTTCAATCAACAGTTGTGTGTCGTAATGAGCCTGACTGCATTGTCAGACATGTTGTGCTTTTAAAAGCAAGTAAAACCTATGCTCTAACTGCCTGTTCAGGTTAAGGTTGCCAACCTTCGAGGAATTCAAAATGTGTTGCCTGGGTACTCCCATGACCATCTCAGAGAAACATGATAGGGGCATTAAAATTCAGATTACCTGGTGTCCTTGCCAACACTTGCCTTTCAGCCAACATCAAAAGAAAAGGATTATTTTGCTGTCTGTAGGCCTTGCTCTATTGAAACTGAATTCTACATATGGCCACAGAACAACAGTGCACATCAACATTCAATGTGAATTCAATGAAATACCTCAGAAAGTTTCATTAATGAAATAAGATAGCATATGCCTGCATGCAGTCCTTTTTTTAAAGAGGAAGAGAATTATTTCTTGCTTAGAATGGATACAAAAGGTAAAATTCAGATTGCGAGCAATTAAGAACATAAGAACAGGAGTAGGAGTAGACCATTAGATTCTTTAAGCCCGCTGCTCTACTCAATACAATCGTGGCTGATCTTCTATGTGAACTTCATTTCTTGGACTATCTTCATATTCTTCAATGTTCAAAGATCTTCAAAAGGATTGTCTTGAACATATTCGGGAACATTCATAGGCATCTGAGTTAGAAGATTCTAAGGTGTCATAATCCTTTCAGTGAAGTGAATCTTTTTTTTTTCACCTTTGTCCTAAATAGTCATCCTTTCTGCTGAGATAGTGATACTTTGTTCTAGACACCTCATCCAGGGAAAAAATTTTCCCACCATTTGCCCTACTAAGCCCCTAAAGTAATATGTTTGAATGAGATCACTTCTCATTTTTCTACATTCCAGCAACATAGGCGATTGCTCCCTAGGGGACAATCCACTCATCCCAGAAATCAGTTTTGTAACCCTCCATTTCACACTCTCTAAGCCAAGTATATTCCTCCTTTGGTGAAGCAACAAAAAGTAAGTGTTGAAACTTCCCATCCCCTGAATAATGTGGCCCATGGTAAGAAATTCGGGAAACCCAGGTGAGATATCCAACCTCCTCAACTGTGAGATCAAAAAATCCCATTTTCAGATGAAAAATTGAGTAATGAGATGAGATTCTCGCTTTGGAGGGGTGACAGGCCTATTTGCATGGATTATCATTCATTATTATTGAAATAACTGCACAGAGGCTCACATCCTGTCATCAAGCCACCCTTCATTTCATGTGCAAGGTGCATGGGCTCTGACCAGCCAGCTCAAAACCAGCCCTAGATTGAGAAGACCTTCTGAATCTCTTCTTTAAATCTGTCATCCAGGGTTCCCTGTTTGGTCCAGGTTAACAACCCCAATCAAGGATCTCATAGTTAATGAGTTTATCCTTATCAATACCTAATCTTGCCTCATTAACATTTAGCACCCTATTTTCTCACTGATTGAATAGACTCTAGTTGCTAGGATTTCTCAACATGAAAGTCAGACTGGCTGCCTGGTGATTCCTCTGGCTAAAGCAAGGGAGTGCAGAACTGTGAGCATATCCAGCAGACACTGGATGTATTGCACCTGGCCCTCCAATGCAGCAGCCAGCCTGTTCCTGGATGCTGCCAGAACTGCTGACCATTCTCCCATTTTGTGGAGATGGCACTAACCCAGGTCACGACCTCTGGCCAGGCTGCCAGGGTCTGGCACTGTGCCTTCCTCCACTAGTACTCCAGGAACAGGACACCGTCCTTTGTATCATCACCTCGCACAGGACCTCCAGGTCCCTGTGGCAGAATTTGGTGCCATATGCCTCTTCTCTACCATTCTTAGATTCTGTCAACAAACAGGGAAGCTTCAGAATGCCGGTGCCCTTCCAGGTGCACAATAGCCTTTTAAAGATGACGCTGGCACAAGGGCTCAGTCTTTTGATTAAATCTGCCATTGTTCTGGGAATAGTACATGGTAAATTGGGATTAGAATCAAATATGACAGAGCAGGGTAGGTTATTAATGAGGTGAGTTTGGTTAGATATGTTTGGTATTGCAGTGTAAACCTCTCAAAACCAAGTCAACACGACCGAGGCTATACCAGAAAAAGGTAAGATTCAGCCCTATATTCTCTATATGACTTGATGTAGCTTTAAAGGTAATTTTCTGCAATCTGTATGAAAGGACTGCCAGTTGGCTCTACATTTCCCAGTTTCTCACCTTTTAAAAAGACTCTGTTTTTATGTTGGTCTTCCAAAGTGCCTAATTTTACATCAGCTCATATAATATCTTTCATGTCCTTTGCCACCCACTTAACTTGCTTATGCCCCTTTCCACCATTTTTATTTTCTCCCAAATGCTAACTTTTCTACTTAACTTTGTATCATTAGCAAACGTGCATGCATTGCATTTGATTGCCTCATCTAAATCATTGGTAGTGACTAAATATCCAAGGCTCAAGTGCTGAGCCTTGTAGCACCCCATTAATCACAGCTAGGGGTGGCACAGTGGTTAGCACTGCTGCTTCACAACACCAGGGACCTGGTTCAATTCTGGCCTTGGGTAAATGTTTGTGTGGAGTTTGCACATTCTCCCCAAGTCTGTGTGGGTTTCCTGTGGGTGCTTGGGTTTCCTCACACAGTCCAGAGATGTGCAGGTTAGGTGGATTGGCCATGGTAAATTGCCTGCAGTGTTGAGGGTGGAAAATGTAGGGGGTGTGTCTGAGTGGGATGCTCCTTCAAGGGTCAGTGTGACTCAATAGGCTGAATGGCCTACTTCCACGCTGTAGGGATTCTGTGATTTTAAGTCGATAAAAGATTTTATAGTCAGTTTTTATATCTCTTGCTAGTTTGTTTCTTTTCTCTGCCTTCATCACTTTCTTAGTCATCGTTTGTTCAATTCCAAAATCTCCCAACCTTTAAGCTTATTACACTTTTGGCAAGCCTATCCTTTTTAAATTTAATAATATATTTTAATCCCAAATTGGCACAGTTGGATATGGAATTTTAGTCATTAAGAGAGTGGATATTATGAATTAACTCTTTAAAAGTTTGCCATTATTTATCTAGTATCATATCTTTTAATCTAGTTTTCCATCTCCCTTAATCAGCTTACCTCTTGCATGGTTTTCTTTGTTCAAATATGGGACCTTGGTTTTGGACATAACTAAATTACATTCTAAATCAACATAAAATTCCAACGTAATATAATTGTTATTTCCTAAACACTCCTTTACTAAAGATTTATTCATTAACCTTTTCTCCTTGCACAATACTTAGATCTATGATGCAGTTTGGGTGAAAGGTTATAGATCTGAAACATAAGTCTGTTTCTCTGCGACAGCTGTCAAATATGCTGAGTATTTCCAGCATTTTCCATTTTTATTTCAGAGATCCAACATCCATGTTATTTTCCCTTTCCTTTTCCTGTTCCCTGATTGGTTCCTTAACTAAAATTTATACACTGCATGGACTTTCCATGCACATTAGTCGTGTAAGTTTGGTTTGCCCAGTTAATGTGAACATTAAAGTTCCAAGTTATTGTTATTTGCATCTTCGATTTCCTGATTTATGCTGATGTACTTGCTGTGAATTTTTAATTTATTCTAATCAAGATTTTCTGTCCTGTTTGTTTTTTTAGCTTCATTCAAATTGATTCTACAACTTGAACTTCTGAGCTTAGATCCTGGACCTTTGCTGTTTTTAACCCATCCTTTATTCTTAAATGTCTCCCTCCTCCTTTCCATGTTCCAATCATAAAAGTCAATTGTCCTGAAATATTTTGTTCCAAACCCTTGCCACCATACTGTAATGGTTATTAAGTCAAACCCATTTAATTTCTACCGCTGTTAATAATTCACCTATTTTGTTATAAATGCTTCAATCATTCAGGAATGAGACCTTCAGTTTGAATATTTTTTCTTATTTTCGCTTATGCCACATCGTTGCTCTTTGAAGCTAAAGGTAACATACTGGAGGAAAGAACGGATTTCATATTAGGATTATCTATTTTTTTCACTACTGTCATTCCAGTTGATATGGAACCTTGTAACGTATGGAGTAGATGCCAAATGTTTCACCGGAGCTTAGAGAAATCTGGCTTCACAGGCCGATTTTCACACAGTTTTGGATTGTTATATGCGATATTTACATAATACCTCCTAAATCCTTACTTCGATAAGTACAGGTTATTAAAATTAAAACTACTCCAACTGCATCTGCATCTGGAAGAAGGAAAGGATTTGTGGTATTAACCTGAAAAGCAAATATGTGGCTTCCAGCAAGATCATGTCCTTCAAATACAGAAAACACGACCTGGTCATATTCTTTTCCATTCCAAATCCTCAGATCATTCTTCAATGTTCAAGAGGTTTATGTCAAACTGAAAAGAGGTTGTAAAATGGTGACAAGTTCTTAATTTCTTTTTTACCTGTACTTGTTGTAACTATGGAATACTGACTTAAATATGGGTCAACTTGAACTGCAGTGTAGCAAAATTCAAGGGTGCATTTTATAATACTTATGTGTGAAGGCATTTATTTCCTTTGATGATTAAACGGAACATATCACAAACAGGTGAGGAGGGTTAATTCACCATTTTCACTTTAACCCCTTCTTGGCTAATAGAAACAGATATTCTTATTTATTTCTACCATGCAGCTTCATACTTCAATTAATATAATGAATCAACATTAAGGAGCCAATTGCAATGCTTCTTGGGGATAAAAAACAGATGAGTTTTATTACCTACAAACCCTGAATAAACACAACAAAGACGTGTCAACAAACACGCGTAAATAAAGGTAATATGTTGAAAAAGCAAGACTATGTCTGAGAGAGACTGGAAGAATAAAGTTTATGTAATTTTTAGAGTGCATGAGATTTTAGATTTTCTAACCCTGAGACCACAATTGTTTCATTGTAGACTCATATCATCAGTAGTTGCAAGGATTGTAGGTTTATTTGAGTTGTTGGTGAATTGCCGATTTCCCCATTTGCTTTTTCATCATGCATTGTCTTCTGGGAAACTTAGAGAAATAGAAGCCTTAGGGAAGGCAATGGATAATGGCAATGCCACTGGACTAGGAATCCAAAATAAAACTCAGGACAATGATCTGAGGACAAAGGTTCCAATCTCACTATGGCAGAGAGTGAAATGTGTCTTCAATAAAAGTAGGAATCAAAATAAAAACTAGCCTCATGACAACCATTAATTTGTTGATTCATTCATATCTTTTAGGGAAGACATACGCCATCCTTATCTGATATGGCCTATGTGTGGCTCCAACTCCATAGCAACATAGTTGACACATAATTGGGCAAGGTAGTCTTGTGTATTCATTCACAATGAGGGCATCACTGGCTATGCCAACATTTATTAGCCATCCCTAACTGTGGAAAGGGCAGTTAAGAGTTAACCACATTGCCAAGGATCTGGAGTAACATGTAGCCCAGAGCAAGGACGGCAGATTTCCTTCCCTTTTCCGACAATTGGCAATGGTTTCATTGTTATCATTGGACTCAATTTTTTTTAAATTGAATTCAAATTCCACCATCCGTCATGGCGGAATTCTAACCTGGTTCCCAGAACATTACTCGGGTCCCTGGATTAAAAGTCCAGCATTAATACTACTAGGCCATCACCTCCCCTAAGTGACGGTCATTATGTGGTGGTCTAGCCAATGACACCCACATATTATGAATAAGTAAAAGAAACTGTTTTTCAAAGAAGACAGCCAAAATTTGGTTTACTTGTACGTTCCCATGTCTGGCTCCATTGCAAAACTGAAATGTTGTACATAATCCTCGAGGACAGCGTACATGTGAATTCACCTGTATCAGTTAAAACAGAAGATGCAAGTTTCTTGATGTTGTTTCAGTTGCCTGGTTTCATTTACTTTAAGTAAAATGATAATTTCAGCAAGAGACAGTTTCATCTATCCCACACTGGACCCCTGGACTTAGCTCAGACTGTAGTCAGGTGATTACGGAAGCAATTTTAGGTCAGTTATTGTCCTTTCTTTCGAAACATTTTTGTCCACAGAAAGTGTAAGGTATACAACATGGTGAGGCATAAAAAGATAAATGCTAAAATTTGATAGTCTATATTTACCATGATTGCAACAAAGATTTACTACAGATACTAACATCCTGAAACACGTACTTCAATTCAATCTCATATATATAGTGGCAAGTCCCACAATGAGAAATGTGGAAGCACAAGCAATGAATGACGTGGGAAGAGAAAGGAATAGAATGATGTACTATGTTCCCTCTAAAGTGTGCAGCTGTGCATGTCCAATATTCTGAGCATGGAGTAATCAGCGTGTCAAGGGGGATCACAGCATTGACTTCCGGTTCCACAAGTCACTTCCATATACAGCTCTCGGAAGTCTGCGCAGAAGTAAAAGAAAAAGAGGGAATACTGATGATGTGTGCCATTATCTGGGATGTAGATATATAGGAGGCCTGGAAGCAGGCATATATATTCAATTCATGAACAGTCATATCAGGATGTGAGGCAATAGCTGAAACAAAAAAACAATTCATGAAGATTGAATGCAGCAGATATAAAGTAGAAAACACTTTAAAGATATGACAGAGATTCCAGAGTAAATGCATACTGAGGATCCATAAGCACACTTTCTAAAGCTGTACTCATAACTGCATTAAGCAATGAAGATTAAATTACATAAAAGAAAATAACCTCTCTAGGAAGAAAGGTGAGAAGTACACTGTGATGACTATTGGCATCTACTGAAGCATGCAGGAGAATTGTTGAACCAAACATAGAATAAGCAGGAAAAGAAAATTACCACAGTTGTAGATCAAGGCTGTAAGAAATTCTAATCACTTTTGTAACAGTAAGAAAGCAATCAGATAAAAGCTGTTAACATGAATAGATGCAAACAAGATTGAATTTGAGGTTGAACATTTGATTACTTCCTTCAAGTTAATATCTGTACAAGTACAGCTAGACCATACTTGTGTCAAGGTCTGCAGATGGGAAGGGAACAAAAATGAAACACATCCTCTTTAAATGGCATTGAAATAGATAGATCAAAAAAGACTCAGAAATCTTTGCAAATTCATTGTTCAACATGTCTAAAAATCAAATGGTGTTCTGCACATAACAACATCAAGGATCAATGGGAATAAAAGTGAACTCTGTTAGATGGATCGCTGGTATTCTTTAAAATATATTTGCCAGAAAATTTCATCACCAGAATTTTCAAACAAGAGTGAAAACATATCATGGGTGATAAAGACAGGTGCACTCCCCATCAAAATATTCCTGCATGCCTAGAATCTCAGCATTAGGTTTCAAGTTGTCCTTTAGATTCCTGCAGTGAGGAAAAGACCATTGCCCACCTCCTTCTGTAATGCACCTAAACATAGCAAGTCGACAAAGACATGAAGTTTGTTGAAGTTCATCATGATATGAAGAAACAGTTGAAGGCAATGGATACACGAAAGGCTAAGAACACTGACAGCATTCCAGCAGGGCTACTGAGGACTTAGTTGCCAGAATTATCCATTTCTCAAGCCAAGGCAGCTACAACTCAGGCAATTTCTCATTAATATCAAAAATTGGAGACATCGCTTGTGCAAATAATGCAGGACAAATGCAATTCAGCCAGCATGTGCACCTTCAGTCAACTCTCAAACTTTAGAAAAATAATGAAGTATGACATTGACAGGACTATCAAATGACACAGACAGAGCAAAAACCTATTCATCATTGCTCAGTTTATGTTCTGCTGGAGCTCCTCAGCTCCTGGACTCACTATACTCCTCAAACATGAACAAAAGATATGAACCCAAAAGATGGAGTGTAAGTGATCGCCTTTGATATCAAGGCAGCATTTAACCAAAATGAAGCATCAAGGGTCTTAACAAAATTGAAGTCAATGGAAATTGGAGGAGAAGTCTCCCCAGGCTGGAGCTGCAGTTAACACAAAGGGAGATGGCTGTGATTGTTAGCAGCCCATAATCTCAGTCTCAGAATATTTCTGCAGAAGTTCCTGAGGATCACGTCCTATTTCTAACCATTTTCAGCTGCTTCATCAATGACCTACCTTCCATCATAAAGTCAAAAGCATGAGTGTTTGCTGAAGTTTACACAATGTTTACAACTATTCTTGAGTTTTTGTACACTGATGAAGTCTTTAGCTACATGCAGCAAGTCATGCACACCATTCAAATCTTGGACTGATAAGTGGCAAGTAATAGTCATGCCACACAATAATCTCTAATGAATTAGAATTAGGTTTTATTGTCACTTGTGCTCGAGTAAAGGGATATATGAGTACAGTGGAAAGTTACAAAGTCGCCATTTCTGGCACCTTCTTGGGCACAAAGGTGCAAAACCTTAGGAATAAATGATAAAAGTAAAGAAATAAAGTTAAAAAGTCAGCCTTACAGTCTTTCTAAAGCAGAGAAAGAGAAAAAAATCTAAAGACAGATGAGTTCACGCTGGGCTTCACCTCGACGCTGGGATTCCACGCTGAGCTTCGCATTGAGGCTGGGAGGCCACGCTGAGCTTCATATTGCGGCCAGAGGGCTTCAGCTTGAGTCTGTGTTGGCTCAACTCACTGCCATAGATACTGTCCAAGGACAAGAGATAAGCAGAAAGAAAGGGAAATGGTTGAGAATATAACCATTTCTCCTTGGCATTCTATGCAATCAATGAGATTCACATAGTCACATGCTGGGGTTTGGCATTGACAGAAACGTAAGTGGACCAGTGAGTAACTCACCTGCTGACTCCCAAAATGATCCCCTCTGTTCAACAACAAGTTAGGAGTGATGGAATCCTTTTCACTTGCCTGGATAGATACATCTCCAACAACACCAATGCCACCCAGAAGAAGCAGCCTGCCTGATGGTCAAACCTTTAAATCTTCACTCTTCCACCAACAATGCAGAGTGGCAGCAGTGTATAATATCTATAAGCAGGATTCCAGCAACTCACCCAACCTTCGACAACACCCATGAAATCTATCACCCTGAATGGCAATGGCAGCAAATGCATGGTGTCATGACCATCTGCAAGTTCTTCTCCAAGTCACAAAGAACACCTTGACTTAGAAATATATCAATGTTCATTCACTGTCACTTGATCAAAATCCCAAAGCTCCCTTATACACAGCACTGTGGGTGTATCTACACCAGATGGACTGTAGCAGTCAAAGATGACAGCTCATGACCATCTTCTAGAGGGGCATGAGGGCAAACACTGGCCTTATCCTTAACACTCACAAACTTTGAAAGAACAAAGGAAAATCTTGAGCAGCTTCATAACGCTGGACTCAATGCACCACAGTCTGTTCACGGGGACACACTGAAATATTTATATCAACCACTGTCTTTGTTAGTGTGAAGGGAAAATCTGACTGGTTGAGGGATCCCTGGCTGATGAGAGGTATAGTCAGGAAAAAGAAGAAGGCATCCGTTAGGCTTCAGCTATCGGGCTCAAGTGAATCCCTAGATAACTATAAAAAGTGGAGGAGCACACTTAAGAGGGAAATGATAGGAGCAAAAAGAGTGTATGAGATGGATCTGGCAGGTAAGGTTAAGGATAATCCCAAGAAGTTCTATAGCTATATTAAGAGTAAAACGGTGGCAATGGAGAGAATAGGTCCCTTAAAGATCAGCATGGCCGTCTATGTGTGGAGCCACAAGAGGTAGGGGAGATATTTAATGAAAATTTATCCTCAGTGTTTACTGAGGAGAGAATCATGGATTCTAAAGAAATAAAGGAAACAAGTAGAGATGATTTGCACTGCATACAGATTACCAGAGAGGAGGTTTTTGTAGTCTTAAAGCGCATTAAGGTGGATAAATCCCCTGGGCCAGATCAAGTACATCCTTGGATGTTGTGGGAGACTATGGAAGAAATTGCAGAGGCCCTTGCAGAGATTTTTACTTCATTTTTAGCCACTTGTGAAGTTCCGGAAGACTGGAGGCTGGCTAATTTTGGTCCAATGGTTAAAAAAGGTACTATAGACAAGCCAGGGAACTACAGGCCAGTGAACCTGACATCAGTAGTAGGCAAGTTATTGGAGAGGATACTGAAAGACAGGATCAACCAGCATTTAGATAGTCAAGGTTTGCTTAGGGACAGTCGGCGTGGATTTGTGCATGGGAAATCATGTCTGACAAATCTTTTAGAGTTATTCAAAGAGTTTACCAAGAGGATAGATGAGGATAGGGCAGTGGATGTTGTCTATATAGACTTCAGTAAAGCCTTTGACAAGGTCCGTCATGGCAAGCTAGTCATGAAGGTTAGGTTGCATGGGGTCCAGGGAGAGCTAACTAATTGGATTCAAAATTGGCTTGATGGTGGGAAGCAGAGGGTGATAGTTGAAATTTGTTTCTCAGACTGGAGGCCTGTGACTAGTGGTGTGCCACGGGGGTCAGTGCTGGGACCTGTTTATTTGTTATTTACATAAATGATCTGGATGTGAATGTACAAGCATGATTAGTAATATTATGGATGATACAAAATTAGGAGGTATCATTGAGAGTGAGGAATCTTATCAAAAGTTACAGGGGAATCTTGTTCAGATGGGGAAGTGGGCTGAGGATTGGCAAATACAATTCAATACAGATAAGTGTGAAGTGTTGCACTTTGGAAAGTCAAATCAACATAAGACTTATACAGTAAATGGTAAGGTCATGAGGAATTTTATGGAACAGAGGGACCTAGGAGTACAAGTACATAGTTCATTGAAAGGTAGGCAGGGTGGTGAAGAAGGCATATAGCATACTGGTCTCCATTGGTTGAGGCATTGAGTATAAAGGTTGGGACAATATGTTAAAGTTGTATAAGGTCATTGGTAGGGCCACACTTGGAGTATTGTGTACAGTTTTTGTCACCCTGTTATAGGAAAGACATAGGTAAACTGGAAAGTGTGCAAAGAAGATTTACGAGGATGTTGCCAGGACTAGTAGGACTGAGTTATAGGGAGAGGTTGGCCAGGATAGGACTTTATTTTTTGGAACGTAGGAGAATTAGGGGTGACCCTATTGAGGTGTATAAAATCATGAGGGGCTTAGATAGGATGAATGCATATAGTCTTTTTCCCAGGGATGGGGAATTGAAAACTAGAGGGCATAGGTTTAAGGCGAGAGGGGAAAGATTTAAGAAGGACCTGAGGGGCAACTTCTTCACACAGAGAGTAGTGCATATATGGAATGAGCTGCCGGAGAAAGTGGTTGAGGCATGTACAATAGTAACAATAAAAAAAAAATTGGATAGGTACATGGATGGAAAGGGTTTAGAGGGATATGGACCAAATGCGGGTAACCAACTAGCTGAGTGAGCACCATGGTCAGCCAGTTGGGGCCGAAAGGCCTGTTTTCATGCTGTATTACTCAATGACTCTTTAGCTCTATAATTCTAATTCCTGCTTCAGTGAAAGATGCTCTTTGGTCTGCCTGAAACCTGCTATCCTTTTGTGTGGAGTCATGACCTAATGTTGCAGACTGACACTGTCCAAGGTCTAAATGATGTACTCAGGATGGCACTAAAGCTTGGGGCAGTCACCACAAAAACTGAAAGGCCAGTATCTAAGACCGTCTTGTCATATTAAATCTAGTTGCTGTAACCCATATGAATCTCCTCCGGCCATGTGCACCAAAATAAATTGTTGCCATGAAAGCTTTGTAGATGTAACATGTCACGTCCAGTGTAATAAGGCACCTTATGTATTGTATTGAAAGAACTGACCTGTTCTGCATTTGCAAGAATTCAATTTTGAACTGTTATGTAACCTACTTCTAGGAATTTTTAGTGTAAAGTATATTTTTGCAAAAGTTTACAGAGCAGCTCTCTGTATGTCATATCAGAATGTTAGATTACATAGCTAAGTCAGTAGAATGTGTGTGAGAGAAAGTCATCACCAAATGGTTCAATCCTGTAGAAGTTTAGTCTGCTGGGAAAGAAGGGAAATGGATGAATGTAGAGAACAGCAGAAAATTTGATTCAAAGTATTTATGATGTAAGCTATGTGGGAAGACTGGAAAAAATTGGCCTTTTCAGCCTGGAAAGGAGGCTTCTGAGGAATTAATTTGGTGCACGAAGTGCAGTTGAGGATATGGAAAAAGGAAATTATGTTGTCAGGTAAAAGGTCATAAGTGCAAACTAGCAAATGCACATTTAAAGCTTAAGATAGATCTTCTTCATACAATTGGTGAGGATGTTAGCCTGGTGAATTTACAACACATGTACCAAAGAGCAAAAGCAGTAAGTGATATACAGAGCTAATCAATTCCACAACCCATGGATCAGGTCTAAACCCAGCAATCCCGTTATATCTAATTGTGAAAGGTGGTCAACAATTAAACAACTCACCAGATGAGAAGGCTCCATTACTATCCACTTCTTCAATGATGGGAGAGCCCAACACATCAGTGCAAAAAATAATACTGAAGCATTTTTAACAATCTTCAGCCTGAAGTGCCAAATGGATGATCCAGCTCAGCCTCCTCCATTAGTCTCCAGCATCATAGATGCCAGTCTTCAGCCAATTTGATTCACTCCTTGTGATGTCAAGAAATAACTGAAGGCACCGCACACTGCAAAGGCTGTGAACTTTGACAATATTCTGGCAATAGTACTGAAGCCTTGTGCTCAAGAACCTGCCTCATTCCTAACCAAGCTGTTCCAGTACAGCTACAATACAGATATCTACCCAACAATGTGGAAAATTGCCTGAGTTTGTCCTTTACACAAAGCACAGAACAAATCAAACCAAGCCTATTAGCAACCCGTTAGTTAACTCTTGATCGTCAACATAATGATGGAAGGTGTCGTCAACCGTGCCATTAAGCAACAGTTGATTAGCCACAACCCATTCACTCACATTCAATTTGGGTTCCACCAGAGCTACAAAGCTCCTGATCTCATTGCAGCCTTGGTTCAAATGTGTAGCCGCACACATGGACTTCTACACTTTAAGGAGACAGATCCCCACTACCTTCTCAATGGTAACCAGGGATGGGCAATAAATACTGGCACCACCAGTGAAGCCAAAACTCCATGAATTAATTTAAAATGAGGAATGATCAATATAGGAAGTACCCATTTTACTTTGCCTCTTTTTAAGTTACACTCCTCTAACATCGATGAATTATTAGGAACAGGCTTCATGTTTACAATGATCAGCGATAAAAGGTACTGCAGATGCTGGAGAATCCAAGATAACAAGCATGGGGCTGGATGAACACAGCAGGTCAAGCAGCATCATAGGAGCAGGAACTATGATGCTGCTTGACCTGCTGTGTTCGTCCAGCCCCATGCTTGTTATCTCTTTCATGTTTACAATTGCAGGTTTTGTTGTGATGTTGGTTCGCACTGGGTCTGATGTGGGGGGAGTTGGTTACATGACCTGACTGGTGCCATTTTAGAGTGAACTCTCCTGCTCCCAGATTCTCCTGGTTGCTGTCAACCCTTCCTTTCATTAGTTAACCCAATCATGGCTGACTTCTGTCCTGTCAATGCTCCAGTTTAGTGTCGACCTGCCATGTCACCGACTCTTTTGGTTACTGATGACTCCCTGCTTGGACCTCTCCAGCTTGTGTCTTACCTCTGCACCCACCAACTTTAACCTGCAATTTCTGCGTCTTGCTGCTGAGCTCACAAGCCCTCAAAGGCTGGGGACCGAGAAGTGGGAGATGTGGCAAGTGGGAGGGTCTGTGACAGCGAAGTTTGGCAAGCATGACTGGCAGCAACCCAGGTGGATTAGAATTGGTGAATGGGAGGGTCAGGGAGAATGAGAGCCAGTGGAGTAAAGAGTCAGGGAAGTCGTGAGCCGGCAAGTTGGTGAATGGGAAAGCTGCTGAGTGGAGGGTTTGGTGTGCATGTGAGAGACAGCAGGTCAGAGAAGTAGCAGACCAGAGATTCAGGGAGCAGAAAAGGCATAAAGGCACTCAGTTGGGTGGTGGGAGACGCAGCAAGACAATCAAGGAGAGAAAGAGGCTGTTAACTTGATAAACAGTCAGCCAGAGATGAGCCAAACCAAATAGGCAGTCTACGAGAGGTTTGGGGTGGATGTGAGAGAAGTGATATCTCCCAGCATCAAGGAGCAGAAAAAGCATTGAGCTGAAGAGAAAGTCAACCAGACAGTTGCTGAGTTGGGCAGGGCAGACATCAAGCTGGAGGTTCCATGAGTGGAAAAGTGGCTAAGTAGAAAGAGGCAGCATAGCTCACTTATATTTTTGACCCTATTTTATCTTAGAAGTTATTTTCAAAATCTATCCCTGGGATGTGTGTCTTGCTGAATGGAGGCAGATTCCGGATAGAATGGAGGCATTTGTTGCCTCTCTCTAATTACCCTGAAACTGAGTGATTGCTAAATCATTTTGCAAGACAGTTAAGACTCTGGAGTGGTCATTGTGGGCCTGGAGTCACATGTAGGTCAGACCGGAGAAGAATGCCATGGCTTTTCTCTTTCGAACGACGAAGGATGAAAGGTGGCTTGATAGAGGCGTACAAAATGATCAGAGGTATAGATAGAATGGACAGCCAGAGACTTTTTCCTAGGGTGGAGGTAGCTATTATGAGGAGGCATAGTTTTAAAGTGAGTGGAGGTAGATATAGGGGAGACATCAGAGGTAGGTTCTTTACTCAGAGAGCTGTAGGGGCGTGGAATGCATTGCCGGAGAGGGTAGTGGAGTCGGCCTCATTAGGGCTGCTATTGGATAGGCTATTATAAGGTAGGGATGGAGGTTAGATAGACCTTAGGTTTAGGGTAAAAGTTCGGCATAACATCGTGGGCCGAATGGCCTGTACTGTGCTGTACAGTTCTATGCTCTATGTTCTAATGGCAGATTTCCTTCCTTCAAGCACATCAGTGAACGAAATGTAATTTTGCAGCGTTTGATGATGTTTGCCATGGTCGCCATTACTGAGTCTGGCTTTATATCCCAAATTAGTTAACCAGCGTAAATTTCACCCACCCCAGTGTTGGGATTTAATCCTGTGAGCCTCAGAGCATTAATCTAGGCCTTATGGATTACCTGTCCAGTGAGATTACTTTGGCACTACTGTCTCCATCACAATACTGGGAAAATGCTGTAATTAATAGGAGGTTGTTCATTCACTGTTTGAAGCATGCCATAAACACTCCTTTAATGGTCAATAAGTCCTGGAGTGGGACTTGAACCTGGAGTTTCCATCTGAAAGAAATACTGGTGCACACAAGACTTCCGAATGTACTTCATTTATGAATAGGAAAACTGAAAACTGTGAAGTTTTGCATGTTGAAGGATTCAATGTTATTTTCTGACAAGAAAGATTGTCCAGAATCTAACTATAGCTTTTGCATTGGTTATAATCGGAAAAACTGATTCTGACTTGGTGCAGCTCAGCATAGCTCAAACACTAACTCTTTTAGTTCATTGTTTTATTTAAAGTTGTATTCTTCAGGATGCAGCACATTATTGACTGAAGGCTTTCTGTATGTGATAGGAGGTTTAAACAAATGGACAGATCTTCTACCTGCAGGAATTCTTTATTCTAATGGCATCAGGTGTCTACAAACCTAAAGGAAATCAAGATTAAACTAAGACAACAGAATTTACCTAGAATTAAGCTTAATAGTTCACATATGGTTAAGGAAATTGAGCAAATCCTTTGTCTGCCTCTTCCTCTCGCCATGACGTCTCTTTCTGACAGCAATTTTTTCTCCAGAGAGGGTCTGCTTGACTACTCAAGCTCCCCTGCAAGGTGCTATGACTCACAGTCACCTCCTACTACTGGAGGCCCACATACACGTAAATGGAATTAACTTCCAGATAGAATGACCGAGGTGAGGAACTTAAGATCATTGGGAATAACTGTGTGTTGAATGAGAAATGTGTATCACTGCTCCAGATAGTTGAATTAAATGGATCTATGGCCTTCTTCATCCGTAATTAACTTGCAATTTTAATTTCACCTCTTATTTGACTGCCCTCTTACAAATGAGAATTTAATAAGAGGAGAGGAGATTATAATGTACTTTGGCACAAATGGACCAAATTCGGCCAAATAGTTTTCTTCCTTTCTATCAATGTTATGAAACTGCCAATATTGCTACTACTAGTAGATTATTCAGTTATAAACTTAACGATTTGCCTATCTAAAGGTAAGGAAAATCATTAGTAATTCAATATGTAATTCCAAAAGCAATACTTTCAGGCACTGCAAATGCTCCAAATGAATTATACTCATAGAATACAGCTACCTGCTTAAATTAACTCAGCAATTAATGCCTTATTATCAATAGAGGTGCATTCTGCTGAGTGAGGGAGAAGCCACAACTAGATGACCCCGTATTTTGATGGTAAGCCAATAATTCTGCACTATGCCTCTAAATCTGTTCATAAACTTTTACTGATCCACAACCATAAGGTATTCAGGGATGACTATCTCAATTTTTTTGGTCAAAACGCTGAGCCAAATCAATACGATGAATTTACAGCAATACAAAATCTACAGCGAACAACTGCATTAAGGTCTTTTGTAAGGTCATCAATCACTGTTGCAGAAACAAAATAACAAATAGGCTAGATTCTGATGGCAATATTAATTAGTTTGGAAAAGGGCCAACATATGTATGCCTTGTCCAAAAATACCACATTGCAGAGGGCAAACATACCTTTTCAACATTTTCACAATTCAGACCTTCCAAGTGTGTTGAATGATTGTGGTAGGTTAGTAAGAACTGAATTAAGATCCATACACCGTTCTTTACTTTTTTATTGAATTTGACACATGACGAAAGGAACATTGACTGTATGTATCATTGCTCTGGGCCCAGTGTATATCCGGAAATATATTACCAGCAACACTGGTGAGAGGGCAATTGAGTTTCATTCTAGTTGGAACCATCCTATCAAGGGAAGAGGCCTAGTAGCCTTTAGCAGACATAATTCTAGCCATTTTAAATTCTATTTTCTATCACCATGATCTTTTCCTTTTACATCCTTAGAGACGACGCCTTTCCATCTGCATTTATAATCTTCTCCTCATATTCTAGCAAAACTCTTTCCATTCTTAATCACTTTGGTCACAGTTTTGATTTTTCTGACGGAGGACTCCATTCATGTTTTTATAGCTGGACAACCTAACACTGTATTCATAGTTCAATCAGGAATTTGGATAAACACTTCTGCACATTGTAGCTTTTGTAGGATCTAGGATCTGTGTTTACGTGGGTTTCCTCTGGGTGCTCCGGTTTCCTCCCACAATCCAAAAATGTGCAGGCTAGGTGGATTGGCCATGCAAAATTGCCCATTGTGTCTGGGGATGGGTCTGGGTGGGATACTCTGAGGGTCGGTGTGGACTTGTTGGGCTAAAGGGCCTTATTCGATGTTGTGGCGATTCTATGAAATTCTAAATATTGTTCGTGGTTATTGTGCTGTGGGAAGTTAGTATTCATTTAACCTGCTCCATAAATTTCCTCCAGAATATTGGGCAAATGTAATCCTTTCCACTGGTTCAGAAACAGAGATTTCTGTTGCATGTGTGACCCACCATTGGTCTTCCATTTAGGCATAATTTCAATGAAACAGGGTTGGAGATATCTTTCTGACAAGATTTCTCAGACAGAAAATTGGGATTAGCCAATGTGTTTACACATACTCTATTCTTCCCACAGAGAAGCATATCTATATTTTATCAATTTTATAAAATAAATTGCATATCTTCACAAAGAAACCAGTATCAAAAGTAGAATGAAGTCGCATAAAATCTTCTAGTTAAGCTCAAGTTTTCATATGTTCAGTAGCCTAACCTGTGATAATGCTGTTATGCAGCTCCCGTCAAACATTTAGGTGTTTGATGCACAGTAAACGTGCTGGTCAGCTCTGAGTCCCCCAGGAAGCACAGAATCCACTGACAGGATACATTCTGGCCTTTGCCAAGTTGCCAGCATATTATGAATGCACTGTTTGAATGAGCTGTTGGTATAAATAGCAGTTGTTCAAAGGATACACAGGTCAAGTGTTGGTTAGTCAGCATTTAAAATTCTAAGTTCTAAAATACTGAGACTGAAGACAACTAAGACAATAGAAGAGACCCAGTTGTAAAGGGAAGATGCAAGTAAATGGAAAAATTGAATACAACACCAAGCCTTCAAAGCAAAACAAGAAATACTTGAAAAATTTAACAGGTCGAGCAGCATCTGTGGACAAATTTAAATAGAAGTAACAGGTGAGTTCTTCCAAGACACTGACTGGCAGAGGCCGTGGCCTAGTGGTATTATTACTGGATGATTAATCAGGAGACCGAGATAATGTTCTGGGGACCTGGGCTCAAATCCCACTATAGCAGATGGTGGAGTTTGAGTGCAATGAAAATATCTGGAGTAAAGAATCTAATGATGACCACGATTCCATTGGGAAGACCCATCTGGTTCACTAATGTCTTTTAGGGAAGGAAACTGCCATCCTTACTTGGTCTGGCCTACATATGACTCCAGACCCACAGCAATGTGGTTGACTTTTAACTGCCCTCTGGGCAATTAGGGATGGGCAATAAATGCTGCCTAGCCAGTGATGCCCTCATCCCATTAATGAATAAAAAATTACAAGTTAATTTGGCAAATACGGCAGGATTGGGAAAATCAGATTCTTGATGTTGAGATGAAGAGAAAAAAATCTGATTTTCCAACCCAATGTTTTAATAACAAGAGGAGAATTCTGTGAGTGAGAGGTGAGTGGTCAATTTGTATGCAGTAACATCTCTTGGTTTCCATCTTGGCCTGGACAGTCCACACTATCTCAGCGGATGCTACGTAGGCAACAACTTCCTACATTCTTTGCCAAGGAGTTGCCATCAAACATGCATGAACCTCACCACATCGTCACAGAACATCGAGTGCAAAAACATTGCAGTTCACCGCTTCAATGATGCACTATGGAGCACATTGACCCTGATGAGGCAAGGGAGCAGTCATACAGCTGTATGGCTAAGACAACTACAGCATGTTTACACAATAAATGCACTGAATGACAAAAGGCCATGTCTTGAAGTCCATGTCTTCAGCTATGTTGGGGGGATACTGTTGGAAGTCAGAGCATCTTATCGTAGTAAGTCAAGGGTACCATCTGGTACCAACCTAGGGGTTTGGACACTGTCAGTTGGCTGCTTGGGACATTTAGGCTCAGGGGTTCCATATCATTGCAGTCTGGAGTTAGGTCCACTGTCAGTATGCAGATGCAATGCAACCCGTCTTGGGAGGTGCAGTAAGTCAGTTGGGAAACTCCACAGAGATCAGTCAGGGATGCGGTCACTCTTCAGTCAGGAGTATCCTTTCACATCAGTCTTGAGTTCCTCTTCTCTCAAGGTCAACAAGGGGAGTTTTAAGGAGGGTGGTGAGCAAGTTGGGGATTTCAATTGTGTGAATTAGGAGTCAGCATGCTGGAATGTGGAGTGGCAAATAATTATGTTGGAGGGACAACTCAACTCATGATGGGAGACAATATTGCATTGGAGCACATGGGTTACTGTCAAGGTGGGTGGTGCATTGATGGTCAATAACACCCTGGCTTCAATGGGGTGGGACAATTTATCACAATCACAGAAATTGCTGGAGAAGCTCAGCAGGTCTGGCAACAACTGTCAAAATAAATTAGAGTTAATGAGTTGGGTCCAGTGACCCTTCCTCAGAACCAGGCCCAAAAATGTTAACTCTATGCGGTTGTAGATTTGCTCGCTGAGCCAGTGTGTTTGATTGCAGAAGTTTCATCACACGACTTGATAACCTTGTCAGTGCGCCTCCAGTGAAGCGTTGGAGTTCTGTCCCGCTTGTTAATTATTTGTCTCGGTTTGCCAGGGTGGTTGATATTACTTCCGGTTTTGTTTTTCAGTGGTTTGTATATCGGGTCCAGTTCAATGTGTTTGAATTCCAGGAATACCCGTTTGGAATACCCGGCCTCTAGGAATTCCCTGGCATGTCTCTGTTTGGCTTGTGCTGTTATGGATGTGTTGTTCCAATCGAATTTGTGTCCTTTTTGTCCGTGTGTACTGAGACCAGTGAGAATTGATCTTGTGTCTTGGTGGCTAGTTGGTGTTTATGTATCCTTATTGTCAGTTTTCTTCCAGTTGGGCCTATGTAATGTTTCTCACAGTCCTTTCATGGTATTTTGTATATTAGTTTGGTTTTATTGGTTGTGAGTATGGGGTCGTTTACGCTCGTCTGTTGGTTTGTGGTTGTTGGTTTGTGGGCTACCCTGATACCTAGGGGTCTGAGTAGTCTTGTGGTCATCTCGGATATGCCTCTGATGTATAGTAGGGTAACTAGTGTGTCTGGCCGTGTTGTCTTTTCTTGTTGTGGTCTGTCATGGAGGTAATGGCGGATTGTGCTTTTTGGACATCCATTCTTTTTAAAAACTCCATATAAGTGCTCCTGTTCTGCTTTGCACAATTCCGCGTTGCTGCAGTGTGTTGCGGCTCATTTGAATAATGTCCTGATGCAGCTCTGTTTATGGGTGTTGGGGGTGGTTGCTGGTGTAATTAAGTATCCGTTCCGTATGTGTGGTCTTTCTGTATACGCTAGTCTGGAGTTCCCCATTGTTCTTACGTTCTACCATTACATCTAAGAAGGGTAGTCAGTTATTGTTCTCTTCTTCTTTTGTGAATTTTATTCCGGTGAGGATGCTGTTTATGTGTTGGTGGGTTTCTTCTAGTCTTGTGCATTTGATAATCACGAAGGTGTCATCTACATAGTGGACCCAGAGTTTGGGTTGTATAGTGGGGGACACTGTCCATTCTAACCTTTACATTACTGCTTTGGCTATCTGTCCTGATACTGGGGATCCCATTGGTGTTCGATTGATTTGTTTGTATATGCTTTCGTTGAAGGTGAAGTGGGTTGTGAGGCACAGATCCAGCAGTTTCAGGGTGCTGTCCTTGTTGATGGAGTTGGTGTCGTGGGATGTCTGTGTTCCTGATTCGTCCAGCAGTGTGACAATGGTCCCTTTGGCTAGGTTCATGTTTTATGGATGTAAATAGTGCTGTTACATCGAAGGATATCATTATCTCGTCCTCTTCTGCGCTGGTGTCCTTGATGATATTGAGGAATTCTTGGGACGAGTGGATAAAGTGGGTACTGTTGCTTACTAAGTGTTTCAGTTTCCGTTGTGGTCGTTTGGCTAGTCTATATGTTGGCGTACCTGGTAGTGAGACAATGGGTCTGAGGGGAACCCCTGGCTTGTGTGCCTTAGGGAGTCATTAGAAAGCGGGTATGTTGGATCCTTCTGGCTTCATTTTTCGGTAGTCTGTCTTGCTGACATCTCCTGAGTTGTCTAATTTCTTCAGGGCTGTTGTAATCCAGTTCCCTAACTGTGGAGTTGGTTCTATTCAAATGAGCCACAATACACTGCAGCAGCCCAGAACTGTGCAAAACAGAACTGGAGGATTTCTACCAAGTTTTTAAAAGGAACAGATACCCAAAAAGCACAATCCGCTGTTACCTCCGTGACAGACCACAACAAGAAAACACAACATGGCCAGACACTCTATCACCCCGACCGTACAACAGAGACATATCAGAGACGACCACAAGACTACACATACCCCTTGGTGCAGAGATAGTAGGAACTGCAGATGCTGGAGAATCTGAGATAACAAGGTGTAGAGCTGGATGAACACAGCAGGCCAGGCAGCATCAGAGGAGCAGGAAAGCTGACGTTTCTGGTCTGGACCCTTCTTCAGAATTTTTCTGAAGTAGGGTCCAGACCCGAAACGTCAGCTTTCCTGCTCTTCTGATGCTGCCTGGCCTGCTGTGTTCATCCAGCTCTACACCTTGTTACCTCATACCCCTTGGTGTCAGGGTAGTCCACAAACCAACAACCACCCTATGACAGTTATTGACGAGCATAAAAGACCCCATACTCACAACCAATAAAACAAAGGTATCATACAAAATACCATGCAAGGACTGTGAGAAACATTACATAGACCAAACTGGAAGAAAACTGACGATAAGGATACACAAAGACCAATTAGCCACCAAGAGAAACGACCAGTTCTCA
Organism: Ginglymostoma cirratum; assembly: GCA_024137785.1. Taxonomy (NCBI): domain Eukaryota; kingdom Metazoa; phylum Chordata; class Chondrichthyes; order Orectolobiformes; family Ginglymostomatidae; genus Ginglymostoma; species Ginglymostoma cirratum. Next base: position 14,287,611 of record JAHRHZ010000267.1, read on the forward strand.
TTGTTCTCAACGTGCACAGACAAAGAAGGACCCAAATTCAACTGTGAAAACACATCCATAGTAGCACAAACCAAACAGAGACATGCCAGGGAATTCCTGTAGGCCTGGAATTCCAACCAGAACTCCATCAACAAGCACATTGAACTAGACCCGACATACAAACTGCTGAAAAACAGAACCGGAAGTGATGCCAACCACCCCAGCAAACCGAGGCATCTAAAAATCAAGCAGGACATAACACCAATGCTTTACCGGAGTCACACTGATGATGTTACCTAGCAGGGTGATGAAACCTCTGCGATCAATCACACTGGCTCGGCGAGCAAGTCTACAACCATATCCACAACCTGAGCTACAAATCTTCTCAAAAGCTTTGAACATTAACTCTACTTTCTGTTCACAGATGCTACCAGACCTGCTGAGCTTTTCCAGCAATTTCTGTTTTTGTTTCTGATTTATAGCAACCGCAGTTCTTTCTGTTTTTATTTAGTGTATTGCAATGTTTGGCATGGCTCAGCTGTCGGACTGGGGCACAGGGATAAAGTCAGGGGATGTTTACTTATATGAGAGCTGGGTGGGAACTCACTAATGTCCTTCAGGGAGGAAATCTGCCATTCTCATTTGGGCTGGCCTACAAGTGACTCCATCTCCACAGCAATGTGATTGACTCTCAATTGTCCCTTAAAATGGCCTACCAAGCCACTCAGTTGTATCACTCACTAAGAAGCCTAAGCAAAGAAATGAAACTACCTGCTATTGAACTAGGCACCAAAAAAGACAATGTCAGAAACAGCCCTGTCAACCCTGGAAAATCCTCCTTATTAATATCTGAGGGTTAGTGCAAAAATTGAAAGAGCTGTCTCACAGACTAGTCAAGCAACAGCCTTACAAAGTCATACTGATGGAACTATACCTTATGGACAATGTCCTAGATGCCACCATCACCATCCCACTGGCAGGACAGACCCACGACAGGTGGTGGGTCAGTGGTATACAGTTGGGAGAGAGTTGCTCTGGGATCCTCAACATTGACTCCAAACCCCTTGAAGTCTCATGACGTCAGGTTAATCATGAGCAAGGAAACCTCTTGCTGATTAATACACACCATACTCTCTTGGCTGATAAATCAGTATTCCTCCATGTTGAGCAACACTTGGAGGAAGCAGTAAGGCAAGGTCACAAAATGTATTTTGTTTGGGAGATTTCAATGTCCATCACCAAGAATGGCTCAGTATCTGTACTACTTATTTAGCTGAACAGGTTCAAAAGGAAATAGCTACAAGACTGTATCTACGACAGGTAGCAAGGGAACCAACGAGGGAGAAAGTCACACTTGACCTCTTCCTTAGCATTCTGAGGGCTGCAGATGCATCTACCCATGACAGTATCGGTAAGAGTGACCGTCGCATAGTCCTTATGGAGACAAAGTCCTGGCTTCACATTGAGATTACCCTGCATCCTATTATGTAGCACTATCAAAATGCTAAATGGGATTGACTTCAAACAGATCTATCAACTCAAGACTGGGCATTCATGAGGCACAGTGAGCCTTGAACAGCAGCAGAATTATACTCCAGCTCAATCTGCGACCACATGCCCCAGCGATATCCTCTAGTCAACCATTACCATAAGCCTGTAATTAACTTGGTTCCATGGAGAATGCAGGAGGACATTCCAGGAGCTGCACCAGGCATACCTGAAAATGCACTATCAATCTGGTGAAGCTACCAAACAGGACTACTTGCATAGAAGTTGCTGGAAAAGCTCAGCAGGTCCGTCTGCATCTATGAAGAGAATCAGTGTTAACATTTCAGGTTGAGTGACCCTTCCTCAGAACTAAGGAAGAGTTAAGCCTGATTCTCTCCACAGATGCTGCCAGACCTGCTGAGCTTTACTAGCAATTTCTATTTTTGTTTCTGATTTACAGCATCTACAGTACTTTTGGTTCTTATTTAGAATTACTTGCATGCAAAATCAGCAAGTGATAGACAGAGTGAAGCTATCCCAGAACCAATGGATCAGGTCCAACCTGTGCAGTCCTGCCATATCTAGTTGTGAATGATATGAGCAATTAAAAACTCAATGGAAGAGAAGGCTTCTCAAATATCCCCATCTTCAATGATTAAAGAGCCCAGCATATCAGTGCAAAAGATAGGGCTAAAGTATTTGCAGCAATTTTCAGCCATGCAAATAACCAGTCTTAGCCTCCTGCAGTGATCTTCAGCATCACAGATATCAGTTTTGCGACAATTTGATTCACTTTACAACATGCCAAGAAATATTGGTGACACTGGATACTGCAAAGGCTATAGGCACTGGCAACATTCCAGCAATAGTACTGAAAACTTGAGCTCCAGATCATGCTGCAACCTAGCTAATCTCTTCCAGTGCAGTTGTCTGGATGGGTGCTGCTCCAATAACACTCAAGTAGCTTGACACCATCCAGGATAAAGTGGCCCATGATTGGCATCACATCTACAAATATCCACTCCCTCCATCACTGACGCTCAGTAGCAGCAGTGTGTACGATCCAAAGGGTGCACTGCAGGAGTTCACCAAAGATCCTTAGATAACACTTTCCAAACCCACAACCACTTCCATCTAGAAGGACAAGGGCAGCAGATACATAAGAAAGCACCACCTTCAAGTTTCCCTCCAAGTCTCTCACCACCCTGACCTGGAAATATATCGCCGTTCCTTCATATCACTGGTTCAAAAGTTTGGAATTGCCTTCCCTAATAGCATTGTGGGTCAACCTACAGCAGGTGGACGGCAGCAATTCAAGATGGCAGTTCATCCCTCCCTTCTCAAGGACAACTAGGGACAGGCAATAAATGTTGTCCAAGCCAGCAATATCTATGTCCTACAAGTGAATAACGAAAGATAAGGTGGGAAAATTCAGAACTGATGGGGTTGACAGAGAATGAAAGGCAGAATTGGAACATAAAGGTTTGGGGTTGGGGAGGGGGATGCAAAACACCTAGATTCATACGCTGAGCCTGCAACTCATTCTGTGAAGTGTAACCTTTCATCCTCATCCAAATCGCAAATGTACAATATAAATTGAAAATGACTGTCACCACAGCTGGAAGGGTCAAAGTAAGCATTTCTATATCTGTCTGAGGATTTGGGCTCTACTTGTGAGACATGTGAGGGAGGCGTCTTGAAAATGAGATTCTGATGCTTGGATTGTTCTGGAAGTTCTTTCAGTACACTCCAGACAGAATATGCCATTTAATACTTGCATGCTGTACTCTCCACAACTGGAGTTGGCAAAGAGGAGATGAGATGGATGCTGAAGAACTGAAACAGCATCAGTGGTCTTTCGAGGTGGAAGATGAGGACATTGAGCAGGTAGAGCATCACCTTCGTCATCACAAAATGGTACAGCATCGGACACAAGCCAGACAGAACTTAATTGATAGTCGCTGTCAACAAATGTGAGTTGAGTGGGGTCATGATTCATTGATTGTAAATTTGCTGCTGCTTTAAAGTTAAGAAGAACTTGTTTATTCTCAGAAGCAAATGCAGTTTTTCTATTTGCTTTTTCTTCGTTTTTCCTGTTATTGAATAAAAGTTAACATCTTCAAATCTCTGCCTCTTTTCCAACATTGAATGATGACAAGATGTTATGTTACATGGAAATGAGTAACCCTCCCTTTGACAGGGTTGTAATATGGCGTAGTGTGAGGGATGAGTCACCTTTATAGCTTCATTCTTGCAGATGCAGTTATAATGTCAGTCGATCAGCCAGATGATGATGATGTAAGGTGACAATACGTTTATGAATGTGAGCTCCTATTCCCAATGATGTGTCGCCCATGTCAATGATGTGCCCTCAGTGGGAGGGAAATGAGAAAGAACAGCCACTCTGAGTTCTGTAAAGGTCAATTTCTGACTGGCAGCCTTTGACATGCTGGATTAGATATGGACCCTGCAGCACATGATTGCACAAGTACAGAGTCGTTGAGGTGTGGTGCATACAGAATGAGATGAGCAGCTGAGAATTGTGTGAGATAACTTGCCAGAGCTCAAGAGTGGAGCCCTCTATGAAACTCCCTGAACTTGACACTTTGTCGATGTTTTTGGGAAAACAGCCCAACTCTTCAATTAGAATATGACTTTTCCTCAGAACTGAAGAACTCAGTTCTGAAGGACTGTCATGTCCGACTTGAGACAGTAATTCTGTTTCTCATTTCACATGTATTATCATGCCTACTGATCACTTCCAGTGCTAGCTGTTTTTAATTCAGATTTCCAGCATTTGCAGTATATTACTCCTAGTACCTAATGCCTTGGCTCCCAGTATGCTGTGCACCTCCTGCCCCAGACATCACTGACCACTTCATTCAGCACCAACACTTTGTACACAGAGGCCAGGAAAAGAATAATGATGAGTTCTGAAGAAGAGTCACCGGATTTAAAACTTTCACTCTGCTTTCTCTGCATAGATGCTGCCAGACCTGTTGATTTTCTCCGACAATTTACTGTTTTGGTTTCAGATTCTCAGTATCTGCAGGTCTTTGTTTTATTAAAGAATAAAGATGTATGATCAAGACTTGCGATAGAGTCAGCAGAATCTATTGCCCTGTATACTCCTTGCTTATCTTGCTTTCATATACTGCAACAAGCTCACAACATAGACACTGAGCCATGGTACATCTGGTATGGACTTGATGCTGCCAAGGTGCCCTCAAAAGGTTATTAATTTTTGGTATTCCCAGGAATTGCCCCAGGAATTTTCTTGGTCTTCTGTGATGGCCAGGATTATCTCTTTATAGTGGATGAGGAGCCTAATGTCCCCTTCACCAGTCCTGGCTCTGTCTGCCATGTTACGGCTCCTGCAGTGGGAGAGTGGGAGAGATTGAATAGGGTGAAAATACTGGTACAGGGGGACGAAATAAGCTGATGTGTCCTGGGCAAGTGATTAGGCAACACAGAGAGTAAATAAGGGAAGATGCTGCATGCATCAATGAGAGTGATGGAGCATGGGCTTCAGTGGGAAATGGCTGCAGTAGTAGAGATCGGTTGAGTATGAGATTTCAGGAAGAAGTGTGTAACACCTACTCTGGCAGAACGGAGGAGGTTGTTGACCTTCTTCCTGCACATGGCTGGACATCCCACCTGACTGTACAAATGCCATGTCAATAAACAGGGCAGCTTTGGAATGCCAGCTTTCATCTGAGTGCACAATAGTCTTTTAAAGATGTGCCATGGATGCTGGTTGTTCAGAGGGTATCTAATGAGTAGTGAGTTATTCCAGGAACAGTAGGTGGTAGAGTTGGGCTAGAATCAGGCAGGTGGGGTGCCATATGAATTGGGCAGATAGTTAATGAGGACATTTTGGTAAGATGTGGCAAAAAATTGCAGTAGGCCTGACAGAGAGAAACCTTCCATGAAAATGCACAAAACTGATGTCTAGCCAAGAAATGTAAACTTCTGCCAAGTATTTTAATAAGAAAGCACAAAAAGTAATGTTACTAGCTTAAAATTAATCTTGTACAACAAATTGAGTGAAAACAAAATAATGAAACAATGTACCACAGATACTGGAAATATGAAATACAACCAGAAATGCTGGGAGGACTCTATAGATTAGGCGCAATCTGTGAGGAGAGAAACAGTTAACAGTTCAGACTGTTGATCTTCCATCAGAACTTGAAAAAGTCAGAACAAAGCATAAAAGATAAAAGAAACCCCAAAATATATGCAAAATTTATGAAGCCTTATGAACCACAAACAATCTAATTTGGAGTTTGGAGATCTGATTCCTAGTTGTGGATACAGAAAACGCCTGGCGCACAGGGATTATGTAAATTATCTTTTCAGACAATGCTTACCTTGCACGTAAATGATTTAATGAAGTTATACCCCATCAAGGAGGAGAGGAGCAATAAGTCGAAAACTCCACACCACACTGCAGAATTTTCACCATGGAGGGGAGCTCAGCAAAAACCTTGCAGAATACAGCGTGTAATTAGTCCAGAACAAAACAATGAAAACATAAATGTGAAATAGTATTCAGAATGAGACTACAAGCATGGGGCTGGATGAACACAGCAGGTCAAGCAGCATCATAGGAGCAGGAAAACTTGACGTTTCGGGCCTAAACCCTTCATCAGAAATGGGGGAGGGGAAGAGGGTTCTGAAATAAATAGGGAGAGAGGGGGAGGCGGATAGAGGATGGATAGAGGAGAGGATAGGTGGAGAGGAGGCAGACGAGTCGAAGAGGCGGGGATGGAGCCAGTAAAGGTGAGTGTAGGTAGGG
>JAHRHZ010000267.1:14294278-14338437 GCA_024137785.1 Ginglymostoma cirratum
AAAAACAGGTTAGGGAGGTGGAGATGAGCTGGGCTGGTTTTGGGATGCGGTTGGGGGAGGGGAGATTTTGAAACTTGTGAAATCCACATTGATGCCATTGGGCTGCAGGGTTCCCAGGCTGAATATGATTTGCTGTTCCTGCAGCCTTCGGGTGGCATCACTGTGGCATTGTAGGAGGCCAAGGATGGACATGTCATCTGAGGAATGGGAGGGGGAGTTGAAATGGTTCGCGACTGGGAGGTGCAGTTGTTTGTTGCGAACTGAGCGCAGGTGTTCTGCAAAGCGGTCCCCAAGCCTCCGCTTGGTTTCCCCGATGTAGAGGAAGGCACAACGGGTACAGCGGATGCAGTATACCACATTGGCAGATGTGCAGGTGAACCTCTGCCTGATGTGGAATGTCTTCTTGGGGCCTGGGATTGGGGTGAGGGAGGAGGTGTGGGGGCAGGTGTAGCACTTCCTGCGGTTACAAGGAAAAGTGCCGGGTGTGGTGGGGCTGGAGGGGAGTGTGGCGCGGACAAGGGAGTCGCGGAGGGAGTGGTCCCTCCGGAAGGCAGATAAGGGTGGGGAGGGAAAGATGTCTTTGGTGGTGGGGTCTGACTGTAGATGGCGGAAGTGTCGGAGGATGATGCGTTGGATCCGGAGGTTGGTGGGGTGGTATGTGAGGACGAGGGGGATTCTTTTTTGATTGTTTAGTTTAGCTGTGTGCCCAATGTAGAGGCCAATCGAGTTCAGTTTTGCAGTCCAAAACTAATTTAGTTCGCTAAAGTGATCACTCCAAGCTGATCAAATGTGCAGTTCAACAGCTTAATTCTTAACTGCAGATACCTAATATTTTAATACAAGTCTCACAATTCAATCTCAAAATGATGAGGTAGGAAATATAGTAATTCAACCTGAAATTAAAGGGATACGAATATTCATTTCAAAGCACTAACCTTTCAGAGCATAGATTTAAAAAAGTGATTCTTTCAATTCATGTCCCATATTTTAGCACTGTTTACATACTGTACATCAGTAATGATCAATACTTCAAACAGAGAAAAGGTAGTAAAACTGCTCTCTGCTTAGGATCAAATAAAATTGGCTCACAGAGTTGTTTTACTTCCTGAGTCGAAGCCTACAGGTCTAAGGATTGAAAATGTTACACCAACATAAACTGTTTTTTTATTCATGTCTTCATTCATATTGATAGAAACATGTGAGAAATTAAAGAATTTTAAGTCACCGATAAAGTAATTTTTTTTTATTTGAACATTTATTAACATTTATTAACCTCAGTAACAACATTTACTTATATTGTATGTTCAACATCCTAAGGCATTTCACAGGAGTACTATTAAACAAAATTTAACATTGAGACACATTATATGCTGTTTATGCTCTGTCCAAAGGCAAGGTTCTTAGCTCATTGTCTGGTGATACTTCATCCTGATACTTCTTCCTGAGCTGTTTCTGTTGCCAATTTTTGCCACTGCTGCTTTACCATCACCTCTCACTCTCAAGGTCAGGGTGAGGAAGAGGATGTTCCTAAATCAATTTCAGCTAGAATGTGAAGTAAAGCTGCATTGTTGGTGCTTTTCTGCATCAAACACCTGCCATAACATATTCAAATCTGGCAACAAAGTGGGCATTTTCTACTAGCTTTGCAGAAGGCCTTGATTTTGATTTGATTTATAGTCACATGTGCCGAGATATGGTGAAAGGTTTTTGTTGTGCGTGCTATCCAGAAAAATCATACCTTACATAAGTGCATCAGGACAGAATATAGTGTTGCCATGGTGATTGTAATGAGGTCAGCCAGGTGGACCTCATGGAATATAAGTTCCCTGATGGGTCCAATCAGGGAGCCCTGGCTGACAGATATAAACAGGAGTGCCAGAGGTTCTGTTCACTCTAAGAGTTGGCACTGAGGGAGTTGGATCAGCGTCAAGAATTCTCCATGTAAATAAAGGGTGCCTTGGTGATGGGATAGTGGCCTTTATGGAGATATTTCAATTACAGCTAAGGAGAAGGTACAGAGAAAGATCAACTCTAATATATGAGAGATTCATTCATACGTTTGATAACATCTGGGAAGAAGCTGTTCTTGAATCTGTTGGTATGTGCATTCAAACTTTTGTATCTTCTGCCTGATGAAAGAGGGTGGAAGAGAGTATAATCAGGGTGGGAGGGGTCTTTGATGCTGTTGGCTGCTTTCCCGAGGCAGCAGGAAGTATAGACAGAGTCAATGGAAGGAAGGCTGGTTTTTGTGACAGACTGGGCTGCATTCACAACGGTCTGTAATTTCTTGCGGTCACGGGCAGAGTACTTGCACTTGCATCATGGCCAATGTCTTAAAGCCCACTTCCATTCCAGAATCCCCACACAATGGCACGTAAAAAGCTAACCAGTATAGGACATCAATACAGTTGGGAATCAGATTGGAAGCACCACCTTGTTCTGGTGGTGCCTGCTTCATTGTTTTACACTTGACATTCCATTTTGGCTTTAGACAGTTGTCAGCATCAGAAAAAATGTCATATTACAATAAATTCTAGTATTAGTTATGAGTAACTTAAAGCTAATGAAATCTTTAATAATTATGAGCTACAATGGATTTCCCAGGCTAACAGCATTCAATTATAACATTCGATTCATGTTCTCTACATACCCAGCCTCTCCCCAAAGCCCTGATTCATTATTTATTTATGGTAAGTTTTACAGATAACCCCAAGGATAAAGAAAAGAACCTTTGTGAACAAAGAATAGAGACTTTAAGGTGTTGTAAGGTTTGTAACTCGGGTTGTGGATGAGGTTGCAGAGTTGCTTGCAGAGCCGGTGTGTTTGACTGCAGACATCTCGTCACCGTGCTAGGTAGCATTGTCAGTGCACCTCTGGTGAAGCATTGGTATTCTGTCCTATCTGCTATTTATATGCTTCAGTTTGCTGGGGTGGTTGGTATGACTTCCAGTTTTGTTCTTCAGCCCTCTCGGTATCAGGGTAGCCCACAAGCCAACAAGCATCCAATGACAGCTACTGACGAAGGTAAAGGACCCCATACCCACAACCATTGAAACTAATGCAATATACAAAATACCATGAAAGGACTGTGAGAAGCATTACATAGACCAGACTGGAAGAAAACTGGCAAAAAGGTTAAATGAACACCAACTAGCCACCAAGAGACACAACCAATTCTCACTGGTCTCAATACACACGGACAAAGAAGGACACAAATTTGACTGGGACAGCACATCCATAACAGCACAAGCCAAACAGAGACATGCCAGGGAATTCCTAGAGGCCTGGCATTCCAAATGGAACTCTGTTACCAATCGCATTGACCTCGACCCGATATAAAAACCACTGAAAAACAGAACCGGAAGTGATGCCAACCACCCCAGCAAACCAAGGCATATAAATAACAATCAGGACAGAACACTAACACGTCACTGGAGGCATACTGACAATGTTATCTAGCAGGGTGACGAAATGTCTGCAATCAAACATACTGGGTCAGCGAGCAAGTCTCCAACTGAATGAAGACTTTGACAACATGTGGCATAATTGAAAGTTCCCTTCAGAGTACTGTGTTCTCAGGGACTACTGCTTGTAACTTGGGCAATGATAGTGGGCATAGTCAGGAAACATTGCAATCCCTATGCCCTCTCTGTGTCATGTGTAAGGAGTACATGATTAAACTGACTGCAATTCAAGTAGGATCATCATTGCGTCATTTATAAAGATATTACATTGTATGCACTTCACCACAGGTGCCAAACACAAACCATATTTGCTTTAATTTGTTAATTGCATGAGAACTGGTGTGAAATTAAAGAGAAATTAATGCAGTCAAATCAGATAGTGGGTCACATTGAAGCTCCCAAGTTGATCTTTCTGAAATGAAGGGGAGGCATTGACCTAATGGTAATATCACTAGACTATTAATCCAGAAACATATGAAATGTTCTAGGGATAAAGAAAAGTTTGGAATTAAGACTATGATGAAGATAAAGAAACCGTTGTCGATTGTTAGAAAAACCTATCTGGTTCACGTTTTCCTTTAGGGAAGAAAACTGTCATCCTTATCTGGTTTGAGTGTATATTTAACACCAGATAACAATGTGGTTGACTCTTAACTGCCCGTCTGGGCAATTAGAGATGGGCAAAAAAGTGCTGGCCTAGCTAGAGATGCCCACATTCTGAGAATGAATAAAATGAAGGACTTTTTAAATTGGAGACAAGATGAAGAGACTGGGGTCCTTTCTTCCTGAGCTGTCTGCAAGAAGGCAGGTGCGACTCTCAGGGCTATGATCACCATCATAGGTAGGGTAAGTAACCAGGTTCTGAATCCACCCAAACCAGAACAGGGATCGCTGTTGGTACCAATCTGATTTACATTAGTTATTGAGCCAGCTGGTTCTTCCAACATACACATTTGGATGCATATCATAGCCTGGAGGTACAAACAGTGATAATGGAGACTCTAATTTTTCACTATCACAAGAGAAATCTCTCACACTCTGAATGCCTGCTATTGGCATACATTACAGATGGTACAGATTGGCAGTCAACTGGTTAGCCACATTATGAAGACACTTTTATTTTCAATCAAGTCCTGGAGTGGGTATTGAACCTCGAACTTCTGGTTCAGTGGCAGAGATGTACCACTGCATCACAATACCTCCTAACCAGGGGGTTTTAGGGAAGAAAATTCACAACTCCCACCTTTACACAAAGAAGGAGCTACCTAAAAGGCTGGAGTCAGAGAACTGGAGAGTTCAGAGGCAAAGTGTAAATATGGGCAACTGGAGGAAGATCTAGGATGGAGTAACCACAGATGGAACAAAAAAAAACAGATGAGCACAGACTCTGAGTCTGATGATCAGCTTCACAACCTGAGATGATTTGTTTAAAGTAAACCTCTAATCCTCTTTTTAAAAAGTTCTCCAGTAAAACTCTCCTACTTTCACTTGATGGAATTCAGAATTATATATTCAAATACATCAATTTCTGTGCTTCGAACAATGAATGCCCCAAAACCCACAGCCTTCCTGCATCACATCCTGTACTTATTAGCCTTACCTTTTCCTGGGGTCCTATGAACGAATGGGATTATTATTATGAGCATGGGCTTGGGGTTAAAATATAAATATCCAGGGATAGCAAGGTTCTGTCACCAACATTTCAGGAGAAAAAGCAAAGGTCACGGTATGTACACGCCTACAAATGGGAAAACTAAGTCCATACAATGAAATAAATCTAGCTACTTTAGATGTCAAAAAGGCATAGTTTCTTCTTAAACTCATTTACACTTGGTTCCAATTTATTTTGAGTGAAAACCCACATTTTAGTATTTACCCATTATTCAACAATACGGTTGAAACAGCCCAGAGAGAATGCATGTTTTTTTTTGTGGAATTTGTTGTACTGAGACACAGAGACAAAGCATAGGCTCTGTACTTGCAGCTGTGAGTATAATTAAGGAGCCTGTCCTGGATGCAGCTGGACAGCTCAATGCCAAATATTATTGTCAACATGTGCAAACAATTTTCTTTTCTTAAACTTTTTTTTTTCAGAACAGTATCAAGTGGTGCAGTTTATTAAACATGTCCTGGAATGTTGCTGAGCCATGCAAACCACACAGGTCCAGGTCAATCCCCAATTTGTGCCAAATTCCCTGATCTCATGCATGGTTATTATGGAAGATAGGGTAAGGGCCAGAAGTATTACACAGTATCCGAGCCAGCAAAGACTCCCACTCCTGAACACTGTGGTCCGTGCGTGTTAGTTTTGGACAATGGCCATGATCAGGCCTGGTTGCAAAATTACCTGGGATTGAACAATCGGTCAAGCTTATGGTCTGGCCTTACACACATAGATTAAATCATACTGAAGCAGGGTATTAGAGTAAATGACAGCATCTATGAAACAATAACTAATGAGATTATCATCTTATGTTTGTTCAGTAAACAGTTATTGAAAATAAGTTTCTTTCCATCACTGGATTATGTTAAGGACCTCCATTTGGAAAAGATCTTGAAATGGTTTTAGTTCTTCTTCTCCGTTGAAGTAAACTATTGGCAAAAGAAACACGGCTGTACAATTTCCTACACTGCCAAGAATTAATTCTGATTTTTTGACTCATGGAAATAAAAGTTCAAAAAGTGAAAAAACATTTTTTTAGGTACACAACCACACATGGGGACAACATCTGCAGTACTTTTCTGCGAGCAGTTGCTAAGTTTTTTTAAGCGACTTTTTTTTTCAAAATTCCTTAGAAGCTCATTAAAAGCAGTCAAATCACTTTTATGAGATCTAAGAGCTTGAACAATGACCGTGAAGGAATCAGGAGGTTGGAGATGAGTAGGTTGCTGGCAAAATAACAAGTTTACTTGTGGACCCCGTTAGTGTTTATGATGGCAAGTGCTCAGAAGTAATGAAAGTCAGGCTTTTTAGATTAGCTTTGTCTAAACAACCTAAGTTTACAACTGCATTAAAGAAATTAAATTATCAACACAGCAAAGAAATAGAACTGGTATTGTGGAAACACCTTCTTCCCTTCTTGAAACACTTTGGTGCCAGTTTGGAAACATTTTCAGAAAGCTGAAATTTACAACTAGTTAATTAGCTTTTAGCAAAAGCTGAAACAAAGCAAGCTAGTCATTACTATCAACTTCTCCTTTTAGTCACCAACTTCTGGCTAAATTTCATCCTTTTTCGTCTGCTGTGTCTCTTCATTGCTTCACACACATGTAACCAAGAAGCTTCGTTTTAATACAAAACATTCATTTCAATTTTTGAACACTGAACATTCCCTCTCACTTTTCTCATTTACTTTTTTTGCTGACTTTTTGGATTCGCACCCCATTTCTCAGAGCCTAATGCAAAAGGCTGTTTTTGATGCAGTGATCGGGAGGTGCTTGCTTTCAGTTTATTGCAGAAGGCAGTTGGTAACTGAAAGGGTTAATGCTTACCACAAGATAAGGTTGACACATCAGGACATAAAGGACTGTACCTGGGAGGAGACAAGCGGTTCTGCATGCATTCATCAGCTTTTGTACCATAGTGTCATACAGCACAGACCCTACAGTCTATCCAGTTCACACCGAACATTATCCAGGTCCTAATCCGATAATGCCTACAGCCATTCAGCCCATCAAGTCCACACCAATCCTCTGAAGAGCCTCCCACCCAGATGCACCCTATCCCTGTAACCCTGCATTTCCTTTGGCTAACCCACCCAGCATGCACATCCCTGGATGCTATGGAACAACTTAGCATGGCCAATCCACCTAACCTGCACATCTTTGGACTGTGGGAGAATCCAGAGCACCCGGAGGAAACTCGGGCAGACACGAGGAGAATGTACACACTCCACCCAGGCAGTTGCCCGAGGATGGAAGCAAACCTGGGTCCCTGGTGCTGTGAGGCAACAGTGCTAACCACTGAGCTATTGTGCCACACACGCGGAAGGAGGTGTTTCATCTCTGGGTGATCTTGAACTCCCAACCTTCCAGTTAACAGCCGAACGTGGTAACCTATTGAGCTACAGATACAGGAAATTCAAATAAATGCTCCATTTCACAGACAGAAAAAGAGAAATACTTGCAATCAATAATTTAACTCCTTTTTCTGTGATGTCGCACTTTGTTTAATTTGTTTTCTGCACATGATTGCTGCATTCTGAACCCACACAGCGCAAAACCATCCTCCCAATCACCCTACCCCACCCTGTGCTCCTCCTCTGGGTTTGACTTCGCTCTTGCTCCATGCTACCTGTGCTGCAGTTTTATCCTTGCGTATTGCTGACAAAAACAACATTCTGCTGAAACACTTCATCTTGTATTTATTAGGGTACAATCACAATACCAGGCCTTGAAGGGTGCAACAAGTTTACATTCAAAGCGCACCAAATGCAGCTTCAGAGAATCTTGAAGTCTTTCTCTCCCATGTTGTATCATTTGTCCTGTTATGCTCAGGTTAGAATCAGCAGCTGAAATGCATCTCCCTTTTAACAGTGTTGGCCAGGTTTAACTTGCCCAGCATTGGTGTGGCATGGTGGCTCAGTGGTCAGCATTTCTGCCTCCCAGCACCAGGGACCCAGGTTTAATTCCAGCCTTGGTGAACAGTCTGTGGGGAGTTCACATGCTCTCCCCATGTCCATGTGGGTTTCCGCCGGTTGCTCCAGTTTCCTCCCACAGTCCAAAGATGTGCAAAGTTAGGTGGATTGGCCATGCTAAATTACCCATAGTAACTGTGGATGTGTAGGTTAGGTGCATTAGCTATGAGGAATGCAGGTTTAGGGGAATGGATGCTGGGTGGGATGCTCTTCGGAGGGTTGGTGTGGACGTGTTGGGCTGAATGGCCTGTTTCCCCATTGTGGGTGCTATGTCTAGGGTGAGTTGTGTATCCTCTCAGCAGTAAGTTAGCGTTGGCTGAACTGTGATGGTGTAAACCAGCAGGCAGTACTGTACAAGGCCATGTGCCACCAGCAGTGGAAGAAGTGGGTATGGATTAATACCATATCTTGAGGCTATGCCTGCTTCTGAAGGACTTTTAAATTTTATCTGTTTAGAGGTGACAGCTTCACAAAATCATATGTTGAGAACCATTGGGGGGATTTCTATTAAGAATCAACAGCATGAACCTTTCTGATGCTTTGTGGATAATTGGACTTCATGTGATATTTTGAGCTTTACTGGCAGATTTCTCTCATGTACATTCATTGGTCGATGCTGAAATAAGTGATCATGCTCAGAATGTTGATGAAAGTTTCCCAATTTGATACATTACACAAATAAAAAACTCTGGAGCCAAGTGATCGCCCCTTCATTTCATTAGTTTAAGGCAGTTAGTACATTACTTAATCTGTACAAAGCATATTCCTCATCAGTGTACAGTATTAGTTGTGTCTCTCCACAAGTGCATACCCCAATCCCAGGCCCCAAGAAGACTTTCCACATCAAGCAGATGTTCACCTGCACATCTGCCAATGTGGTATACTGCATCCGCTGTAACCGCTGTGGCCTCCTCTACATCGGGGAAACCGAGTGGAGGCTTGGGGACCGCTTTGCAGAACGCCTGCGCTCAGTTCGCAACAAACAACTGCACCTCCCAGTCGCAAACCATTTCAACTCCCCCTCCCATTCCTCAAATGACATGTCCATCCTGGGCCTCCTGCAATGCCACAATGATGCCACCCAAAGACTGCAGGAACAGCAAATCATATTCAGCCTGGGAACCCTGCAGCCCAATGGTATCAATGTGGATTTCACAAGCTTCAAAATCTCCCCTCCCCCAATCGCATCCCAAAACCAGCCCAGCTCATCCCCGCCTCCCTAACCTGTTCTTCCTCTCACCTATCCCCTCCTCCCACCTCAAGCCCCACCCCCATCTCCTATCTACTAACCTCATCCCGCCCCCTTGACCTGTCAGTCCTCCCTGGACTGACCTATCTCCTCCCTACCTCCCCACTTACACTCACCTTTACTGTCTCCATCCCCACCTCTTTGACTTGTCTGTCTCCTCTCCACCTATCCTCTCCTCTAACCATCTTTTATCCTCCTCTCCCTCTCTCCCTATTTATTTCAGAACCCTCTTCCCCTCCCCCATTTCTGATGAAGGGTCTAGGCCCGAAACGTCAAGCTTTCCTGATCCTATGATGCTGCTTGGCCTGCTGCGTTCATCCAGCTCCACACCTTGTTATCTCGGATTCTCCAGCATCTGCAGTACCTATTATCTCTGCATAGGAGTTTGTACTGAGATTGTGCTGGGATCTTGGCTTGACCTGAACCTCCTTAGCAAAGCCCCCTCTCACCATAGTAGTTTAAAAGCTGCTATTCAACAGATGAGGTTTATCACAGGGAACTTGTCAGTAGCTTAGATAACAAGGTGTAGAGCTGGATGAACAGAGCAGGCCAAGCAATATCAGAGGAGCAGGAAGGCTGAGATTTTGGGCCTAGACCCTTCTTCAGAAAAATTTTCATCATCATTTCTTCATTTTCTGAAGAAGGGTCTAGGCCCGAATATCAGCCTTTCTGCTCCTCTGATGCTGCTTGGCCTGCTGCGTTCATCCAGCTCTACGCCTTGTTATCTCAGATTCTCCAGCATCTGCAGTTCCTACTATCCTTGTCAGTAGCTTTCCATTTTCCCATTCCTTAACCCAAACGATGTCTGCTGGCAAAACATGCTCAGGAAGCTTGCTCCATATGGTCCTCGCAGTTGGAAAGTTGATGAAAAATGTCATTATGGAGTGGATTAGTGAGGTGCAGCATGAGTGTAAGTTTTCATCATTTAGTGTATATGGTGGGGATGGGCTGGAGTGATGTTTGTGAGAACTGGGAAGTCAGAGGTGGGGTGCTGAGAACAGCGTTCCAGTTATGGTGCACGCTACTGCATTCAATTGATTGTCAATAAGGTGGCCGCGTGTGTGCGTGCGTGCACCTGTGTGTGTGTGTGTGTGTGTGTGCGCGCGTGCGCGCACACGTGCATGCGTGTGTGAGTTTGTGTGATGCCCCTTGCTGGACAGGTACACAGTACTTTGCACGGAGTGTAAGAGAACAATTGCTGGGGCCTGTTGTGTGGTGGCGGCAGTATCCATCATGAATGAAACAAGTTTGGTTCATAATTTTTTCAGTTTTTAACCTTTGCTGGTGATTTCTACAGATGCTTTTGGTAGGACAAAGTCCTGTTTAGAGTCACGCCCAAGTTTGTTGAGTTAGAGTTATATTTTCATCTCTGAACATCAACGCAGATATGCAATTCGTATTTGGCATTGACACACTTAAGGAACAATACACGGGCCATGGTTTTAGAGGGATCCCATGTGGGATGTGATGTGCTGCAACAGAGTGCAACTTTGTAACAACTTCATCAATCGTCTGATCCAGAGCGCAGGAGGATGGAGAATTGTTGGCATAACAGACATTATCAGCAGATGAACTTGCGAGACCTGATTGTTGACCTGTCATTTGTATTTCTGGTGAACAGTGACGGGCCTAACACTGAGCACTGTGGTAGTCTGTTGGCCTGTCTTCTTCATATGTGTTCTCTCCCTTGCCTGAAGTGGACCTTCGCGTGTTGTAAAAAAAATGTTTCAACAATGTCCCACCCAAGGTTGGAAGCATTCTGCATAGCCTTTGTAGTGGGGCATTGTGCCGTACTGTATCATAGGCAGCTGTGACGTGCAGTAGGACTATGTCTGTCTTTAGGCTCATTTGGAAACCATTTTCAATGTAAGTAATGAGTCCCAGAACATGATCACATTTTCCATGTCCATTAAAAGAAACCAGCTTAATAAGGATGGTATATACTTCAGAAATGTACAGAATCCCAATTAAGGAGAGGAAAGGGATTTTTTTTAAAAAAATCATTGATAATACTGTACTTCCTACTTATTATCCAGTATCAGTTTTGTCTCTGCTGATTCCTTAGTCAGAAGGCAGTGAGTTCAGTTTTCAGAGGTCTGTAAGCATAATCTGGTAGACATCTCAGAGGGATTGAGTGTTATTTTGCTGAAGTAGCTACTTTTCGGATCATACATTAAAACTGTGGTCCCTTCAGCCCTCTCAGGAGAAAGGTGCCATAGCAGCAGGGAAGTTCTGCTGGAATTCTGGCCAAAATTTATTCTAAAAACAAATTAGCTAGGTGTTTATTTCATGCGGATGTGTGGGTCTTTGCTTTGTGTGAATTGGCTGCAGTTCTGCCTACATTGCAGTGTTACATTTCAACAATACTTCATTGGTTGGGGAACATATTGCAACATTGTGCCAATGCGAAAGATGCTAAAAATGCAAGTACTTTCATGTGTCTTTTCATTCACCCACTGGAAAGTGAAAAGGACTACCACTGTGCCACGAGAGACCTCCTGGGGATATTTTCTAGTCAATCTATTCAGAGGTAGAATCAGAGAATCCCTACAGTGTGGAAGCAGGTCACTGGCCAATCAAATCCAATCCAACCCTCCAAAGAACATCCCACCCTGACACACACCCCATTCTAACCCTGTAATTCTGCATTTCCCAAGGCTAATATACCTAACCTACACATCCCTGGATATTAAGGGCAATTTAGCATGGCCAATCCACCTAACGTGCTCATCTTTGGACTGTGGGAGGGAACCGGAGCATCCGGAGAAAATCCACATAGACACGGGGAGAATGCGCAAATTCCACGCAGACAGTCGCTTGAGGGTGGAATTGAACCCAGGTTCCTGGCACTCTGAGGCAGCAGGACTAACCACTGAGTCACTGTGCCGCCTGTGTTATTACATACTTGTGTAGCAGTTGGGACTTGAACCTAGGCCTCTTAGCTTAGAGGTAGTGACACTACCACTGCATCACAAGAGCACTTATGTGTGCTGTCATATTAATGGTAATGATCTAATGATCAATTGGTCATCATTCGAAGTTTAGTTAATTTAAAACAGTAAAACACATAACAAGTTAATAGGCAGACATGACAGCAAACTAATTTTTATGTGTGCAGCTTGGAAAACTAAAGCAGGCTAGCTGCCAGGAAGAGTTGCAACTTTGGATCGGTGCAATATACGGAAACCTTAAAGGTGAATTTTCTTAAAGGAAAGGCTCATATACAATATGGGATCAGCCCAATTTTGGTGCTCTGTATGTTAAGAAAAGTTTTCTTTCTATGTACAAAAGGCACCAAAGCAACAATATGTATTGCAGCATTGTAGATGTGATTACATTGCACGACATGTGAGGAAATTTTCGTCTTACGTGATGTTCTGTCAAATTCCTATTTGCTTGTTGGATGGAAATGAATCATCACAAGCGGAATTTTCAAGATAATCTCAAAATTTCTCTTCTGAACCAGGAATATAATTGACAATCTCATTGGATCAAACCTAGCTGATTTCTTGCAGTTCATGTCTGCTGCTGGTTAGATATTTTCCAATAACATTCAGCTCAGAAATATGTTTACTCTGTAACTTGCTAAATGCAAGGGAAATGAATCTGGGACATGAAACAATGCAACCCTGAAAACCTATCTCTTTATTGAATGAGAAGACAACAGAAGAATGACTGAGTAGGGTCAAAGAGAGGTAAATAAATACTTAAGAGAGAAAGAAAAGGAAAACGAAATGAAGCAAAAATCAGAAAATGCTTTAAATTTGAGATTCTTCAAATCTCTTAAGAATTTACTGAATGCAGATAGGAGATGTAACATTTTAGATCGTTTCCTTAATGGATTGATGGCACAGCAGTCACACTCCTAACCATGAATCCTAACTTTCAGAGTGGTAAGTTTCCCAATTAATGTGAAAATACAGCAAGACTTTTATATTAGAAAAAAGATGGGTAAACTAAGGGAAAATGCCCCGTGTGCAAGGTAACTGGAAAAGTGGTGTAAATTGATTAGCTGTTCCTGAAGATTCACAACTCAGGCTGTATCTCTTCATCCACTGAACCTGCTGGCTGACTTGTGCATTAACAACAGCGGCACATTGTTAACACTTTGAATATTTTGCAGGCAAATCTGGACCATCAATTTAACAATAGTCTATGATGATGAGAAACTGCTGCACTGAAGTTACTTCCATTGCAACCAATTCAGATTAACCGTAAAAGTCTGTGTTCCATGTAACACACCGCCAGGATATTAAAGAAGAACTGATGGAAATTGAAAATCATGTTAAATCAAGTGAGTGGGAAGACACAGCCTCTCACATATTTCTCCATATAGCCTGCTGCATTTTGTCCTCCATATAGGACCAGTTTTAACATTTTTCATCTCATTGTGGGCCGTAACACTTGTCTGAAGGATTTCATAATGCCATTTTATTACGTGCGCTATTATTGTAAATTGTATGTTCACCTCAGAGATCAAAGAAACAGAACATCAAATCTTTAGCTTCTGTCAAATCTGTATTAATATCACTGTAATGCTCAGACAGATTTTTACAAGTGCTAAGGAGTATAAAACTGTAATATAAAAACAGAAACATATCAAAGATGATGGCTAATGCAGTTAAAATGCAGAGTCTAAAATCATGCTTTCTACAAAAAGAACAATGTCATGTTTGGTTTGCTCTTTTGAACAAGATTTCACTGCTATTAGGGGTGCACTATGTCGAGACAAATTGTTTTCAATTATTAAAAAATGTTTAATGTCTATTTGGTTCACAGAGCAAGCGGATTGCCTAAGGTAAGCAATTTTTAAATTACCAGTTTAAAATCAATGTCAGTTTTAGGCCTCATTTAAACAATGTAGCTTGCTGTATAATACAAGGCCATTTAAAATAGAGCAGGAAATTTTAGCAAGGAGACACAGCATGGCAATGGAGGGATACATTATGATAGATGTGGCAGCTGCTGCCATGGGAAGAAGATAGAGGAGGAGGCTATATCCTTTCCTGTCAGTTTATCTGTCCCACTGGAGTTTCTTGACTTTTAGTGAAGACAATTCAGACATAGATTTAGACTAAGGAGACAAATGACAGTTAATCTATGTTCTGACTTGTAGGAGAATTTTGAGTTGCAGTCAGTAGTCAGTACAACCTTGCGTGTAACTGTTAAGTTTGACATCTGTCTGCAACATCTCCACTATGAACCATTTTTCACTCCATGGCTGGACATTTCCCTTTTCAGGTAATTTATTATGCAACAGTTCAGAGCTACTTTCCCATTAACCTAAGAATACCAAGACAAAACAACCAAAGAACTACAGATGCTAGAAATCAGAAAATTCCTGGAAAAACACAGGCCTAGCAGTATCATTGGAAAGAAAACAAGAGTTAAGTTTCCGGGTCCAGTGATCTTTCTTCAGGGCCTGAGCACTTTCTCCCATGTCCTTACTCCAACCCCCACACACACCAGGCCTTGTTATCACATGGGCTGCTACCACAAACAACCTATTGTTTGCTACTAACAATCCCCATTAGCAGCTATTCACTCTCCCAGGCTGACCATTACCCATTCCTTTGTCTGCTGAACCATTTTTCTCTCTCTGGGCTGTAGTTGTATCTAGATGTAATCAGGGATAGTATATTCAGGGGAACAGACATTGTTCTCTGTGGCCAGAGTCAAGAGCCCCGAAGGCTGTGTTGCCCTGGTGCCTGGGTTCAGGATATCTCAGCTGAGCTGCGGAGAAACTAGGAGTGGGAGTGACAAGATCAAGTTCTTGCAGTCTACATGGATACCGATGATACAGGTGGAAAGAGGAAAGAGACTCTGCTGAGGGAATATGAGTAGTTAGATGTTAAATTAAAAACAGAACCAAAAAGGCAATGTTATCTGGTTAACAACCTAAGCTACAAGGCAATTGGCATGGGGTCAACAAGATTAAAGAGGTAACTGTGTGGGTCAAAGATTGGTGTCAGAGAAATGAGTTTGAATTCATGGGACATTGGCACCAGTACTGGGAATGGAGGGAGTGTTCCAATGGGATGGGCTCCACCCTGAATCATTCTGGGACCAGGTGAATCACATGACCAGGGCTGTGAACGGGACTTTAAACTAAATGGATCAGGGGAGGGGTGGTGGGATTCAGTTGCATGGATAATTATGAAAGACATTAAAGGGAAGGAAGACTCAGCTGAGATTATTAAAATTTTCAGAACATGTAATAAGACAGTGAGTATGGAAAGGGTTAGGAGTCTGGTTTGAGGCACAGCAGATAAAGGACATGTATGAGAAGGGGGCAGACAATGTGGAACTGAGTGTATTGTACTTAAATGTATTCAGCATATGAAACAAGGTAAATGAACATGTAGTGCAGATTGAAATTAGCGGGTACAAGATTGTACATTTCACAGAGATGTGGCTACAAAGGAATTCATGGCTGGGAACTAAATGTCCAAAGATAAGCGTCCTATTGAAAGGACAGGCAGATGGGCAGGGGGACAGAGCTGCCTTTTAAGTAAGAAATAAAATTAACTCGATAACAAGAAGTGATATAGAACCAATAGGCGAAGAATCTGTGTGATTAGAGTTGAGGAACTACAAAGGTAATGCTCATGATGAGAGTTATGTTTGGCCTTCTAGCGGTAGACAGGATGTGGGGCAGAAAATAAAAACACGAGATAGAAAAGGCACGCAAAAAAAGCACTTTAACAATAATCATGGGCACTTCATTATGTAGCTGGACTGGCAAAATCGGGTTGGTAGCAGATCTCAAGAAGGGGAATGTGTTCAAAGTTATGAAAGGCTTTTATACAGTAGATAAGAAAAAAACTGTTTCCAAGGGCAGGAAGATTGGTGACCAGGGGACACAGATTTACGATAATTAGCTAAAGAATCGATGGAGAGATGAGGAGACTGATTTAACAGCATATTGTTATGATCTGGAATGAAATATCTGACACGGTGATAGAAGCAGTTTCAATCGCAACTTTCAAAAGGGAATTAGATATGTACTTGAAAAAGAAAGATTTGCAGGGCTATGGAAGTGGAGCAGAGAAGTAGGATCAATTTCACAGCTTTCTCAAAGAGTTAATACCACCATAATGGGCTGTTTCTGAACTGGGAGATCCTATCATTCTTCTTAAAAGTGACGATTATTACTTCAAGGTTGTGCCAACTGTATAAGAAATAAAAATGACCACAAAGGGAAGCAGTCTGCGCAGAGAAAATATTTTTTTAAATGTACATCAGGGACATTATCTGATTAAAATATCTTATTGCTGCCTTTGGGGCTACCACACCTTTGGGGCTGGTTGTTTTAAAACAACATTGCCACCTATTGTGATATTGTGGTCAAGCTGTCAAAGGGCTGAAACTGGATGAGAAACTGTAAATTTGTAGCTGCCTGGACTTAATCGCTCTTGGCATTAACCTTGTTTACAAGACATAAATCTTGGCTGAGGCTCGAGGCCTTTATCAGTTACCCGAGGAGTTAGTGAGGCAGTGGGCTCTGTGAGGGAGCAGTTAGGAACAGGAAGATATAAATTGAGGCTGGGGCTTGAGGCCTATTCACTTAGCTGAGGAATCGGACAGTCACTGCTCTTGGGGATTGTCTGCAAATTGTTATAAATTAGAAAAACATTTTTTTTGGACAAGTGGCTGTACTTGGATTTAACTGAGAAAGTTAAGGCCAGTGTAAAATGATGATAAAAGTAATGGAACAGAAGTAAAGTTAAAGTTTAAAGTAAAATTTGCAAAAGTTTAAGATGAGGACGTTGCATTGCAGCAAGAGTTTCTGGAATGAAACGGCCTTGGCACGGTTAGTATTCTTTAAAGGGAAGAATTAACAAGCCTAATCCTAAGGGACGTCATGACAGTGCAGCTTGCACCCATGACAATCTCCTCTTGTGCACTTCTGGAAATCATGGACACTTCTAGTGCCCGTGGCAACCATGTGTGCAGGAACTTTGTTGAGCTTCAGCTAGTGGCTACCAAAGCTGAAGCTGCACTTAGACTCACAGTGGAGCATCTGCGATGCTGAGATTGTCATGCTCAGCATATTCAGTGAGGTGGTCACACTGCAGGTAAAGATTGAACAGCCAGAAACGGGATGACTGACCTCCAGGGAGAGTAGAGGAAGGCAGGTCTTGCAGGAGTCCTTTGTGACCATCCCCCTGTCTAACAGATAGAGCCGCTTTGGATACTGTTGGGAACTACTTCACCAGTGAAGGCAGTCCATAGCACCATGGGGTAATTCTGTTGCACAAGACGGGAGGACGAAGAATGGCAGGGCTGTAGTGACAGGGGTTTCAATAATAACAGGAACAAACAGGCATTTCTGCAGCTGTAAAGGATGGAGAACTGTCTTCCCAGTTTGTAGGTCAAGAACATCTTGGAGTGGTTACATGGCATTCTGAACAGGAGGATGCACAGCCAACGTTTGCACTTTTTATGAGTGCCAATGCTGTTATTCAAAAAGGGGATGAGGCCCTACAAGTGGAATATAAGGATGTAATTTAACATGTAGGACCTCAAAAGTGGTAACCTCAGGATCGCTACCAGTGCCATTTGCTAGCAAGAGTAAAAAGAATAGGATATACCCAATGACAAGAAAAATGGTACAGGACAGAGAGATTCAGATCTAGTGGCATTAGGACTATACAATGGAACTGGTGGAATTGCTATTTGCGGTAAGGGTTACATCTAAGCAGGACAGGGATATTGTTCTTGACGGTTGGGGGATGGTGGTTTGGTGTTTGCTATTGCTGTCAATGAGGGTTCAAACTAGAATGGCAGGAGATTGAGAACCTAAGCAGGGAAACAGAGAAGGGTGAAACAACGATAGAAGCAAAAGACACAATGTTAAGAAGCAAAAGTGGAAGGCAGAAGCAAAGGCATAAAACAATTAGGGCCTCTGTAAAATAAAGCTGAGATGACAAACAGTAAAAAAGGCAAGTCTAAAGGCTTTGTGTTTAAATACATTGGCCATTTGCAATTAGGTAGGTGAATTAGCACCTCAAGTAGATACAAGCAGTTCTATAGTTGTGATTACAGAGACATTGCTGCAGAATAACTGAGGATGGGAACTGAATATTCAAGAGCATTGATTATTTAAGAAACTGAGATAAAAAGTGAAGGGAGATGGGGTAGCACAGTTAGTAAGGTCAAGGGAGAAATGTAAGTCACTACAGGCGGAAGACATTCTTATTGTCACCTTAGAATAATGTTACATTACCATTTGTACCAAATGTGGGAAACACACGAGATGACAAAACGCCACATATCACAGTGCATATTCCTTCAGTGGTGCACGGCAGTGTCTGTCTGGATTATTGTCCAAGCCTCCATGCTCTGATCTGAGTCAAGAGATAAGAGCGCTCCCACTGAACCACAACTGACACCTACCACTGGAACTGAGGCAGTTTCTCCCCCGTTTCTGGAATGTTCCTTTACTGAGGAGGCGTTGAGAGACGATGCAATGCATTTTCTTTCAATGCCGTGACCTTCAAAAAGAGTCCATAAGACAGGCCTCTGGGCCCAATGGATCTTTCCCACTGACACTAGCTCAGAAATAAGAAAATCAACTGATAGTAACTCAAACGTTTTGGAATAATAACAGATGACGACGGCAGAGTAGACAGCGTTTGGGCTCCTGTGCCCGGGCTTGTCATCTTCATTCACACTTCTCTTTTTTTCTTATTCCTTCGACCTTCTTTTTCTCTCAAGCTCATCTCACAAAGAGAGCTCTTCAGCAGGAGGCAGCTTCGATGGGCTTCGGAGCAGCAGCAGCATTTTCAGAGACAGCGTGACTGCAGAGACCGGCCTGTGGTTGGCTTGTGACGCCCGGAGTAAGATTCTCGCTTCCACATGGAGTAGGCCCTTGGCAGCGGCATGGCATGGGCTGGTGTTAGGACTCCAACATCAGCATGCTGTAGCAGCGCAGGAGGACTCTCTTTCAGTTATCCTTTTTTCTTATTTTAGTCCAAGTTAATATGAATGACACTTATATACGATCAACGGTACACAATTTTCACTGTACTTTATATTGAATGCACATGACAATAAAGGGTATCCATTGTTCATTTGAAATCAACGTAATGGTGAGGAAGGGTATTGGCTTGAAAAACCATGATGTGAAATTTGCGAGGGTGGAGGTAAGAAATATCATCAAACGGAAAATATTGTAAGTGATTGTCTGTAGGCCCTCAAACAGTCGTGGAGATGTAAAGGAATGCATTAAACAAGAAATCAGAGGCATATGCAACGAGGGTACAATGATAATCATGGGTGATTTTTGATTTTAATTTACATAAGATTGGACAAACTGAATTAGCAATGGTATTTTGGAGGGGGGTTTCCTGGAGTATGTAGATGATGTTGTTGTTGACCAATATGTTGAGGAACCAATGATGGGGTTCTAGATGGGGTATTGTGCTATAAGAAAAGATTAATGAAAGATTTTGTTTGCAGAGTCCCTTGGAGAAGAGTGACCATAATAGATGGATTTCTTCATTAAAGTGGAGAGTGAAGTAGTTAAATCTGAAATTAGGATCTTGAATCTAAATAAAGAGAACTATGAGAGTATGGGGTTCAAAATAGCAAGGGATAGACTGGTGAGCCTTATTATGGTGCAGAGATACAGAAGAAAAGGTGTCATAAGTATGGTTTACTAAAGAAATTAGGAATAGGATTAGGTCAATAAAAGAAGCATATAAACTGACAGGCAAAAAAACAGTAATCCCAAGGATTGGAAGCATTTTAAATTTCGGCAAAAGAAAACATAAAGTTTGATCAAGAGTGGGAAAGTAGTGTACCAGAGTAAAATCGTAGTAAGCATAGAAACTGACCGTAAAAGCTTCTTTAAAAATGTGAAGAGAATTTGTAAAGAAAAATGTAGGCCCCTTACAATCAGAAGATGGGAAATTATCATGGGGAATAAAGAACATATATTTTGGTTCTGTCCTCAGAAAAGAGGGCACAAATAAACTTCTAGAAATGGTAGGGAACCAAGTATCTAGTGAGAAGACGAAATTGATGGAAGTCAATATTAGTCAGAAAATGGTGCTGGGGACATTATTGGGGTTAAAGGCTGGCAAATCATGCGGGCATGATAATCTATATTCCAGAATACTAAAGGAAAGGGCAATAGAAATGTTGGATGCATTGATGGCCATCTTCCAAATTCTATGGACTTTGGAGCAATTCCGACAGATTGCCAGCAAAAGTAACCTCACTGTTTAAAAACAAAAGGCAAACAAACAGACAATTATAGTCCAGTTAGCCTAACACCAGTAGTAGTAAACATACTGAGTTTATTATAACATGTATGGCATCAGAACATTTGAAAAGCATTACAGGGTTAGACAAAGACAGCATGGATTTATGAAAGGTGAATCATGCTTAACAAATCTACAGGATCTAATTAGTAGCACAGATAAGACAGAACAGTGGATGTGGTGTATTTGGATTTGCAGAAATCATTTGATCAAGTCCCTCATAAGAGATTGGTGATAAAGTAAATTTAAAGCACATGTGAAGGCGGGGGGTGGGGGGTAATAATGGCATGGATTGAGTATTGGTTGACAGACAGGAAGTACAGTGTAGGAATAAATAGAACTTTTCAAAGCAGCAGTCGGTGATGAGTGGATTACCATAATGACCAATGCTTGGGTTTCAGCTATTTATGAAGGAAATAAATACAACATTTTAAAGTTTGGTCAGAATCATAGAATCCCTACAGCGTGGAAACAGGCCCTTTGGCCCAACAAGTCCACACTGACACGCAGAGCATCCCACCCAGACCTATTCCCCTAATCTACACATCCCTGAGCACAATGGGCAATTTTGCAAGGTCAATCCACCTAGCCTGCACATCTTTGGATTGTAGGAGGAAACTGGAGCACCCGGAGGAAATCCGTACAGACAAGCACTAGGCAGGATTGTGATTACAAAGAGAATGCAAGGAAGCTTCAAGACGATTCAGACACATTGAGTGAGTGGGAAAACATGTGGCAAATGCAGTACAATGCGGATAACTGTGATACAGTTATACAATTCAGTGAGATAAATGGAAATGAAGACCATTATCTAATTGGCGATACAAGGAATTGTGGATGCACGAAGCAATCTGAAAGTACTTGCACACCAGTCAAGGAATGTAGACAGGCAGGTGTAGCAAGGGATTAGAAAGACAAAAGGTATACTGCCTTCCTCAAAAGAGAATTTGAGTTCAAAAGTGGGGCTGTCTTATTAAACTTGTGCAGATCCTTGTTGAGGTCATAGCTGGAGTATCTCATATTATATTGTTCTCCCTACTAAAGAAAGGACATACCTGCCACTGAGGAAGTGCTTTGCAGATTCACTAGGCTGACACTAGGAATGGCAGGACTGTTGTATGACGTGAAATTGATTTGACTGAGTCTGTTTCACTCGAGTTAGAAGGATTAGAGGGAAAATGATTCCAACAAGGCTGGACAGATGAGATGTAGGGAGGATGTTTTCCCTGGCTGGGGAGTCTAGAAACAGAAGACACAATCTCAGGATATGGGGTAGACCAGGATAGAAGAAACATTTCATCACTCAAACAGTAGGAACCTTTGGAATTCACAACCTCAGAAGGCAGTAGAGGCCAAGTCACTGAGAGTATTCAAGAAAGAGACAGATAATGTTTAAATTTTAAAGACATCTAGGGTAAGTAGAGAAAGCAGGAATTTGGCATTGAGATAAAGGATGAGTCATGATCACATTGAATGGCAGAGTTGGTTTGGGCTGAATCTCTGACACCCATTCCTAGTTTCTGTGTTTCTACCTTAGTGAGCCGTTGAGTGGTGCTTCCATACGGTAGCCTCACCTGCCTTCTTAAAGAATGGCCTAGTCTTCTACCACCCTCAAAAAGGATATTTTTCTACTTCTAATTCAAAGAAGCACTATCTTGTCAAACACATCTCAATACAAATTACTTATAGTAATTACATATTTTATGCACTTTCAAGTAGTTTTTTTGCAAGCTTTCTCCTTGTAGACCTTGGGTATCATGGATTGCTCTTGGCAGATACAGCACAAATCTCACACAGCACTGAATATTTCTGGACCAAAGGAAAGGGTAGTCACAGTGAATGGATGAAAACGCTTACCCAAACAAAAAAGTTCCTGCTGAAACCTCAGAACTACTCTGATGAGATGTGAATTTGAAATCAGCAACGCGAAGGACATCCACAATCAGTAACTGCCAAATGGCAGTGTAAACACATTAATATAGGAAAACTTTCCATCTAGAATGACACACTAAAATACGTAAGATTTTCACCTAGCTTAATTCTGGTAATAATTCCACAAT
The DNA here is from genome assembly GCA_024137785.1 of Ginglymostoma cirratum. Lineage (NCBI taxonomy): Eukaryota > Metazoa > Chordata > Chondrichthyes > Orectolobiformes > Ginglymostomatidae > Ginglymostoma > Ginglymostoma cirratum. Next base: position 14,316,959 of record JAHRHZ010000267.1, read on the forward strand.
GATAGACAGGGATATTCATACTGCCTTATAGCTGTTTAAATCTCAAAGTTCAATGCAGATATTTATTTTTTCAGTTTTATTAACTAGGCCAGGATTAAAGCTCACTGGGTGAGATTGGTGACTGAGTCTGTCATATTTAGATTAGCAATCTTTTTGACTTCTTGAGTTGGCATTTTATTGCAACTGGCACTTTGCTGGTTGGATGAATCATTACTTTCATCTCAGAATACTGAGGCTGTTAATATTTTCCCTGGAGGTAGCCTGTTCCTGAAAAGACATCTGGATACTCTTCTGATTTGATTTAAGGTGACTAGGTTCACAAGTCTCACTTGTGGCTACAAGATGTCTGCATTGTATTGGCAAGTATAATTTTCTGCTGGATCTTAGCTAACTCCATTTAGTGCACTGTTCACTTTCAAACAAAAGCTGTGTCATTATAATTTACGGTGACAGCAACTTCTGTGTGGCACTCAACATTCTTGAAAGTCAGAATTCCAAATGGCATTTTCTCAATATTGTCTTGTTATATTTGGTCCTAGGTTCATAAAAATTTTTTTCTTCAAAGTTGTGCTTGGCCAGGTCTCCTATCTTCTAGGTTGTGACACAGCTACCAAATTTTAATCGATCCTTGTCAATGTATAGACCTGGTTAAAAATGTTGCAATGATATCAGCATTCACCTATCCTTTGTCCAGTGACTGGTTTATAATTGCACCCTATCTGCTTGATGGGATGTGGTTCAGTTTGAGTTGAATGCCTATTTTATTCATGTTCAATTTTGTGTCCTACTGAAGTCAGTGGAGTTTAAAGTAGGCATTTAAAATTGACAGATTCACTGTGGGAGGGGTTAGTTGAGAATAAACATGTAACTATCCTGTCATTTTGGTTTAATGGCCTTCAGTTTATGCGTTCCCTCCATGACTGCAGTGTTGTGAATTGCGCCCGTTCTTTAGCTCTTTGTTTAACGTTGAAACTAAAAATTATTCCGCTTTTAGTTATTTGCACTCCCCCACCCATCTCCCCCACTCCACCCTCTGATCGCCTTAGAATCTAGTACAGATTTTCTCTGGCAATGTGTAAGCTTCTGTCTACTGACAACTGCTTTGTCTCAACTTGTGGCTATGTCAGATTGACTCCACTTATTGGCCTGCATCTCAGCTTCGGATGTAGCAGGCGTACTGTGAGAACACACCATGGTTTTAATGTACTGTAATTTCTGAGTGCTCTGCTGCTCAGCAAAATCGCAAAATTTATACTGTCACACGTGGGTACCTCCAACTGCCAGCGACTGCAGGCAGCTGCTTACATTTCCTCTGCAGTGCCATCCCCTCCATTTGGTGTTCATGTTCATGGTTGCAGGTAAAAAGATACGCCACTCAATGGCCTCAGTTGTACATGCGAGGAAGTGTTTTCCTGCGGCTCCACAGAACTGCAGAGCTTATTGACTCAGATCTCTATACACTGCAGGGAACATTTTATGTGTCATTGCAAATTTTATTATTGCAGCATTCTACTCTATTATTGTCGTAATCCTGTCGTAGAGGGTTAGTCTTGCCAATCTTCTTCCTGTTCAATTCACCCCTCCCACTGCTGGCCTGGGCCCTGCCAGCAAATGAACTATCACTGCCGCTCTATGCATTCTGTCTCCAGAATGTCTGTTTGCTTAGAAACAATATTATATCAACACAAAAGTTGTTATTGCATGTAAGAATAGCAACTCATACTCCCAGAGCCTTCAGATCTGCAGTTAAATCTTTGCCTTCATTTCTGGAGCTTTTAACTATTCCATGCCTGTAGATACATTTAATGTTCATATGGTGACTTCTTTTTTGAACTCTAATTTCTGTGGTGTTTATTGGTAAATAAATTATCTGTAAGCATTTTTAGGACTAGGTGCACCCAGTAAGAAACAAAAATCGGTTTTCATGTTTAAACAAATAAAAGCAGCAATTGCTGGAGAAACTTAGCAGGTCTGACAGCATCTGTGGAGAGAAAGCCCAGTATCCCTTCTTCAGAACTGAGGTAGCTAAGGAAAAAACAGTACTTAAGTTGCTGAAAGGGGATGAGAGTTGTGGGAGTGGAAAGGGAGGCCAGAGAGGGAAAAACAAATAGGCAGATAAAGTTTTCTGATGAAGGGTCTAGGCCCGAAACGTCAAGTTTTCCTGCTCCTATGATGCTGCTTGACCTGCTGTGTTCATCCAGCCCCATGCTTGTTATCTCGGATTCTCCAGCATCTGCAGTACCTTTTATCTCCGATGGCAGATAAAGGGATTGCTAATATTGTAATGAGGTCTGCCAGCTGGACCTCACAGATTAGGAGTTCCCTGATTGGGGCTGTTAATCTGGTCCAATCAGGGAGATCTGGCCGACATAAAGCAGTGAACATCAGGGATATTGAGATGCTAGATACTTGACTCAATGAGAAGCAGTGCTATCGTCAAAGGCTATGCATTCATAAATAAAGAGTGGTTGGTGATGGGATGCCAGCCTCCGAAGAGTTAGTAAGTAGGGAAGAAGAAAAGCTAAAACAGGACCTGCTGGCAAAACTCAACAACTCTGGGACCATCGGTGAAAAGAAAGCAGAGTTAACACTTTCAGTCTGGTGAGTCTTCGTCAGAAATTTGCTGACATATGTCTACACTGGTACACTGGAAGATTGGGAAAATGGTCTTGTTTGGATTCAATGTGTTCATCTTATTACTCAAGCTATTACATGTTTATTGCACATTCCTTCATATGTAATCTTTTGGGATCAAATCCCATCCACGTCACTAATGTATGGCTGAGTGTAAGATTATTGGAACTTGGAAGCATCCAGAGATAAATGAGAATACAATGATGACTGTTTTTATTAATGCATTTTCTCCAAGCTTTCTCCTGCTTTCTTACACTCCACCTGCTGTGTTGTTCTATTTCACAGCTTCAAGTAAACAACATAAACAACCTGCTATTTCAAAATAGGACACCACTACCTCAGCATTAGATGTACTTCATGGGAGCAGTCTCACTTCTGAGCCAGAAGGTAATGGTTTAAAATCTTTGAAATGACGAATACTATAATGCAATGTTGAAGGAGCACCATACCCATAGAAACCCCTTCTGTCAGATAAAGCATTAAATCAAGATCCATCTGCCCTATCCAGTAACGAAAAGCATTTTAGGTCAAATGTGCATTTTTGCCACATAACAAAAGGATATGTTATATTGGACACAGAGTTCAAACAAAGCTCAATTCAATGAGCAGCAAAACGTCATCATGCATTCAGCTAGTTAAATTTATGCACGTCCTATAAAATTACAAAACATCCCAAGACGCTTAACAGAGACATTATAGGCTGAATTTTATGAGTCCCAACTTTCCACCACCATATTAGAGGTTCAGTGGGAGAACTCATAAAATCAGTTGATCTTCCTGCCTACCTCACCCTATCTCCCATATTAATGGCTATTCAAGTGTCTCATTCTGCCCCATCACTACTTTACTTGTTGAAGATGAGCAACCTGGAAGCTAACAGTGTATAGGCTGCAGTTGGACAAGAATGGAAGGCACTTCCTTTGGAGGTTATGTTGTGTCCATTGGAGGCATCCCCCTTCCATGATCATAACTCCCTTTCACGCTCCCCTCTCTTGACATCTCAAACCTGGCCCATACCACTTTCTACCCGGCTGAGATCAGACATCCAGGACTATCCAAGCCACTGGACTTGCCTTCAAGTCCAGCCCTATCAGTTTTTCCCCTTGGGGACTGCCTAGTATCCCTGCAGAGGCTTTCATTCCATTCTGCAGTTTCTGGGAGTCACAGAGATGTTAACCAATCTAAGGCAGGTCTTCCTCCCAGATTGGGGGGGAAGACTCAACCTGAAACAATTGAGGTTGCTCTCAGTGTAATATCATTGTCAGGTAGTCTGGTTTTGGTCGGATAGGCTGATAATTGACTTTTCAGTCAGAGGGTTGTGGGAAATTTTATGAAACAACAGAACTCTTGGAAGCTTGTGCAGGTGGAAAAGCAGAGACAGGAAAGCAGAGAAAGGAGCAACTTGAAAACAAAAATGAGAATTTTGAAGTCAAGACGATCGTTGACCTGAGACTAGAATTAATAGCTGATTGGGACTTGATGCGAGTTAGGACAGTGGGAAACAAGGTTTTGGATGATCTCAAGTTTCTAGATGGCTGTACGTGAGATACACGCCTGGAGTTATTGGAATAATAAAGTCTAAAAGTAGCTATGGCTAAAATTCTCTGCATAGTTGCTGGATCACCACAAGACCCATGGAAAGAGTAAAATCATTTTGGCCAATAAAGTGTTTTAATATTATAGTCTGCATTTTCCTAATACCTAAGAGACTTGACATTAGAATTTTCTGAGCCACTTACAGAATTTCAATGGAAATGCCACCTGACAGATTACTGCCTATTCCTCATCGGCTGGCATTTGAGGTGGTCTCTATGTCTTTGTTCATATTTTGTGTTTCAAAGAATAACACTCGTGAACTGTTTCTGATTCAATTTCTGAGTCGACTTTTTGATATAAATCCCTTTCAATTTGGGATCTGTTTGTTGCATTTCTCATAAAAGGAGATGGGCTAAAAAAAAACAGCCTCAATCTATTGATCTCTTTGTCTTCATCCTTTTTGTATATCATTACATTTTTATAAATTGCATTCTCTCTGTTTTATAGACTCCTTTTCTTACTGACTAATTTAATGACCTTGAGATCTAGTCCCAACACAGTCAGGAAACAATCCAGGGTGGTCTTCTTGTAACATTTCAGTTTTGTCTATATCCACTAGTTGGTTCCACAATCCTTAGTGAAGCCAATTTTCTTGAAACTGTCAATTTTCTCAATTTTATTTCTCAAAATAAAATAAATTCCTTTGATAGGAATTTGTTTTAGCACTTCCACACAGCTTCTCCATTTACCAAGCTACTCTTCAATCCAATGCTATATAATAAGACTGGTTTTTAACTTCCATGTATACTTCCAATTAACATTTTCTTTCTCATTAACTCCACTGGAAGACAAATAGTATCATTAGTCAACATCAGTGACTAACTTGCTCCAGTGTCTCTTACTGTCTTTATTGGCTTACCACCTTGACTCAAAGCTCCATTAGTCTGATTTTCTTTGCCATTATTTGACAAAATAACTTTCATTACTTAGTATCCTGAGTCATCTTTCCCTTCTTAGTACAGTACAAGGAAACAAAGAAGCATATTCCATCCCCGCCTCTTCGACTTGTCTGCCTCCTCTCCACCTATCCTCTCCTCTATCCATCCTCTATCCGCCTCCCCCCCCGCCCGAGTTATTTCAGAACCCTCTTCCCCTCCCCCATTTCTGATGAAGGGTTTAGGCCCGAAACGTCAAGTTTTCCTGCTCCTATGATGCTGCTTGACCTGCTGTGTTCATCCAGCCCCATGCTTGTTATCTCGGATTCTCCAGCATCTGCAGTACCTTTTATCTCTGAACATATTCACATTGTATTGCTGCTGCAGTTTTTACATCTTTTTTTCCCTGATTTCCCCTTATCTGAAGATTCCTTAAAAATTCCTACTCGAGTAATCAATCTTCCGTTTAACTTCTAGCATTTGGCTTTGATATGTCCAGCAATATTACAATGAAAGCATGTTTAATTTTTAGATCACTTTTTTGGTTTTAACCTTTCTCCTTTTTTGACTTTGGGGAACTTCACTCTGCTCTCTAAAACTCGTACCTCTTCCATTCAACTTTGCTCTAAACTGATGCATATCTAAATCATGTTCTCTAATTGCTCCTTGGATTTCAAATCTTTCTAATTTAAGTTCCCTTTCCTTTCTGCATTTTCTTAACTCTATGCTTTTTTGTTTAAAAAAATGTCATTATCTTCTCTTTTTCTTCTAATTCATGTCCTTTCATTTCTAACTTTATCTTAGCCAATTCCAGCCATGGCACCCAAATTTCAGATTTGCTTTCTTATTGTTCGAAATGCTGGACAACCACATGAATCAACTCATCCTTTTAAGATCCTGCTTTTACTTTTACCTTCAATTTATTTGCTAACCCTCTCTGTTTAACTTTAGTCCAAGGTTTCAAATAATCCATTGTTGTATGTTCCAGAAAACTCTGATCACCATTCAAAGCCACTTGTAAATTTCCCCAAAACACTTTTGCAGTACTCACGAAAGAGAGAGTTCCCTTCTCTATCACATCTTTGGAGTTTACTTCAACAGTGACTTTAATTCCCTTACTAGAGAATCTGGCAGCCTCTTCCAGGAACCTTTATACAACTGAACTTAGACTTTCTTAGCTTCAAATAACTCCTTCAGGGTTGTAACCAAATATGTCTGATCTGGAACTTTTAAACTAAATTCCTTATACTAAGATAGCCCATTTCTTAACAGCCTGAAACTACCTAACTTCTTTTTAGAATAAATGTTTTACATATCAAACTTTAGCCAAACCTTCAGCAAACCTGCTAAAATGAAACCTAAAACCTTGTCTCAATCAGTGGCTGTTTCCCCTGATCAAAATTTTTAAAAAATACAATCTCTAACATTTTAAACTAAAAATCAAATAAATTATTGTTTACTTCGATTGCTCATAAATGTCTCCACAGAAGTCAAAGCCCCATTACTATTAAGGAAGTGTCTCTCTAATACTGTTTTAAGCAGATATAGAAATACTTACAAGCTAATCATTAGACCCCTTCACAGACACAGGCCAAGCCCACATGACGCAAAACCAAAATTCAAAATAAATAATGTTAAAATAAATCACACAATTTACAACTTGTGTAACACAGATATATAGAGAGAATACACCTAGTTGATAGACTCGCAAAACACAACCATGTAATTTATGAAGGTTTCCTTGATGTAATGCTATAGATGGCTTTGGCAGGTGTCCGCTGGTGACATGTGATATGCAGGACTCCGGCCTATTGGGCCTCTCCTGTACAGGTGCAGGAGCAACCTACTGGACCTGAGCTAGTCTGGGTATTTGGATGCCTGCAGAGGGGAGTTTGTGCTATGTGACACCTCTGAAGTGTCCTGGGTGGACAATTCCTGGATACCTGTCTGTCTCTACCCCACTATCTCTCAGTGAACAATGTCACCTCCCTTCCTCTTGAGGGAGGAGACACCTGGGAGAAGATCAACGTCAGAAACAAAAACAGAAATTACTGGGAAAACTCAGCAGACCTGGCAGTATCTGTGAATAAAAGACAGAGTTAACATTTCAGGTCCAGTGACTCTTCCCTCCACAGCTGCTGCCAGACCTGCTGAGTTTTTTCTGCAAATTCAATTCAGTTTCTGATTTCCAGCATCCATAGTTCTTTGTTTTTTTCTGTTTAGGAGATCAAGGCCCCCTGACACCTTTCAGTTAGTTAGTAAGTGAATGTTTCCATGGCTCAAGTAATGGGGCTAAGGTCCCAGAATGCACACCTGGCAGATATTGACTGTTCTGGTGGACCTGGCTTCCACCATCTCCATGGAGTCAGCCAAGCAGTCACATGCTGGAGCCGGGACATCAGCTAGAACGTGAGTGGATTCCTTTACAGGCTACACATAATCACTTACTCCTCTACCAAGAATTGCTCTGCTTACGTCTGCACCTCCCTCAGCTTGTTAATGCATTCAGAAACTCTTCATCTGTAACAAGCTCAGCCTACTCTCCAGCAGTTCTCTGAGTGCCAGAGAGCTTGGCTGTCTCTTTCTCTAGATGTTGGCTCATGTCTGTGCTGGTCTCACTGGAATGTGAACCTAAATCTGCTTGAAACATGATACACTCCTGGAGGACTGTCTCTGCTGTGGCGGAGGATGGGTGGAAGGCCTTGATGGTGCTACCTCTGTTCCTCATCAGAGGTGTGCTGTATGTGGCTGGGAGAGATGGGTCTGAGGGCTGGCCTTAGGTTGTGAGTGGGATCTGGAGGCTGCATATAAAAATAAAGACTTGTTACAATCATACATTGCTACCCTCATCTATAGCAAGATTAAGACTCGGTATTTGATACGTGGCTGGGAATAGCTGCTTCGAGGCTTCCTCGTTATAAGCCTTCAAGTTTCCACTCTCCCATTCTGAACAGGCACAATCCTCTGTCTCCTGCCAGTTCAGCTTCCTGCTGTTCAAGTGTCTTGAGCATTCTGATTTCTGGAACAGCCCCCTATTCCTAAACATTGCGTGCATGCTGCTTGAGCACATTCTTTAAAAGAAGAGTAGAGGCATTCAGAGACATAAGTATGGGTGCAAGAACAATTACCTGCATTGATAGAAAGAGCAATGTGAATGCCCAGAGCTGTGATTGCTCAGGAATGTAGGATTGGGAGAGTTAAGAGTGAGAGTGTTCTAAATAAAAGGTGGCTGAATGTGATGAAGGATTGGAAATCAATGAAGCTTTATTTGATGTGTGTCTGTCTGAAATTTGTCAGACGTACGGAAGCCAGGTTTTGTGATGCTATCCTTATCCCAGGAAAGCCTTTGACAAGAAGCTAACTGATGTTTAGGTTTTGCCAGTTGTGTCGAAAGGTCAATGAGTTGCTGGTGCATGAACAGCTGAGTGTTAAATTCCTTTCCTCTTTTAGGTGTAACCTCCGGCAGATGAAAGAGAGGCAGGAGCAATGTGGTACAAGGAGTACAACATGGGTAGGTGCAATGAACTGACAGGTATTGATTGCACTTGTGATGGAGATGCCTGACAACCAGTCTTGTCTGTGTCATTCCTACACTGTAGCGATCTGACAATGCAAACTCAGGGGAATGAAGCATTGAGTAGACTGTGGCACTTACAATGGTGGTGTGCAAGAGATCATTCATCCTCTGCAACACTGCATCTTCTCACATCTCCATACATCACAGGGTCTGACTGCCCACAGCCCCTCCATCTAAGACCACCCTTGGTTTATTGAAGCAGGCCCCTGTTCCTGTCCCCGGGAAGGAGATTTCCCTTCGTACATAGGCATTACCCTTCCAGAGATGTCGCTGAACTATGGCACTGCTTTTTGCTAAGGCTTTGAGATCTCCTTGGGTGGGTGTAGGTGTCGGGCAGACATTCACTGATGCACCTGCATTGTAAAGAATGAAGATATACCTAGGTGACTATTTTAAATATGGAAGTTGTACCCAGAATGTCCTCCCAAGAGGGAGAACCTGTCGCATGCTTGCCAGCAAAATTTGTCCTTTTATCCACATGTTCAAATGTTACAGAATCACAGATGTGTTATGGAGCAAATAGAGGCTATTCAGCCCACCAAGGCTGCACAGGGTCTCCTTATGACCATCGTGACTCAACGACAAACTTTTGTTTTCTCCCTATAGTTACTTTAATCAACGTTTTAGATATGTTGGGCCACACTTTCAGGCCAGGTGAGACTTGAAGCCAAACCTCCTGGTCCTGGGATAGGGGACACTACCACTACACAAAAAGACCCTGCCTTATCCCTGTAACTTTCCCTTTTTCTCTTCTGTTTAAACAATCATCTAATGCCCTCTCGAATGTCTCGACTGAGCCTGCCTCCAGCATACTTCCAGGCAGTGCATTCCAGACCAAACCATTCATTGTGTGAAAAAGATTTTTTTCAACGTACTTTTACTTTCTTTGAATATCAATTTAAATCTGCACCCTCTTGTCCTTGATCCTTAAGCAAGTGGAAATATTTTCTCCCAATATACTAAATCCGGCCCCATGATGACTCTGTCAGACATCGTCTTAGCCCTCTTTCTTCAAGAAGAACAGATCTAACCTTTCCAGTCTTTCCAGTTTTTAAAAGAACCATTCTTGTAAATTTATCTTGTACTCTCTGCATTGCATTCGCATCCTTCCTATAGTGCGGTCCGCAGAGCTATACATGATATGCAAAGAACCCGTTATATCCCTGAGTGGAAGTTACTTCAACTTAGGAAGCATCTTAAATTCGACCTTGAGGACCCTGGGAGAATCCTTGCAGCGTCTGTGGAACTTTCAATGTATGTTTTGTTTAGTCTCTTCACCTGAGATATTACTCTATGTCAGGTGAAGGGATAATGCAGGAAAAGAAACATAATGATCTGCATTTATTGTGAATCTTTCATGAACTTAAAGGTGTCTTAAAGCACTTTGGAACCAATGAACTATTTTTCAATGATAACCAAAGTCAAAATCAACTGTTTATGTTACAACTTAATGCAGTAAAATTTCCCAAGATATCTCACAAAAGCATTATCAGACAGCAAAATATTAGGGAAAAATTAGGCTTTAAGGAGTATGTAAAGAAAAAGACAGCAGTAAAGAGACTGAGGATTTCAGGGATGAAATGTGAGATTTGGGCCGAAGCAGTTCAAGACAATAATGTTGACAATCTAGGATGTACCAGGATTGATAGAGTGCAGAATACATTCTGAAGAAGGGTCACTGGACCTGAAACATTAACTCTTTTTTCTCTCCACAGATGCTACCAAACTTACAGAGTTTCTCCAGCAATTTCCGTTTTTGTTGTAGTGTATTTGGATGGTTGTAGGTCTGGAAGTGTTTATAAGGATAGGGAAAGGCAAGGCCTTAGAAGTATTTGATAGAAAGATGAGAAAGAGAACAAGACAACCTGGCCGCTATTCGATGGTATGCAGATAATCTATTTTAGTAATGTTAGTTGAAGGATAAATATCAGCCAGGGCACCAGGCAGAGCTCACACGCTCTTCATCGTGTAGAGTTATCAGATCTTTTATGAAGTAGGTCATAGATCAGCCACAATTTTATTGCATGCAGGGTTTCAGAGATTAAATAAGCTACTCCTGTTCCTATCTTCTTGTTAGCATGTTATTATTGAAACTTTTTATTGCAAGAATTTCCTCTTAAAACTATGAGTTCAAGCCCATTCCAGGCACAAGGGTGTAGTCTCAGCAGGCAGAACGCTTGGAGTGCATTTTCAGAGATGCTGGCAAAGTCCCTTTTACCTGCACTAGTGGGTTGGGTAGATTCTAAACAGACTCTAAATTATTGAAAGGAAAACAATTACAAAGAGCATAAAAAAACTATCAGTACAAGTTAAAAGTACAGCTTTTAACTATATGTCTTGTTAACCATTGATGTACTGGCATTCATGGCTACATGTCAACCTTAGTCACTTAGCTTTCCCCTTCATATTTCCCCTGCCCTGCCATTACTTTGGGCCAACTTCTTAGTTCTTTGGCATGGTTCCTTTCTTTCTTGCAAACTTTCATGCAATGCAGTGGAGATAATTTGATAATTTCTTGGGACTGTAGTGTGGTTTCCAGCCAGATCAGCCTACACATTTGAATCTCTTTGATCAGCCAAGGTTGTCTGTGTTTCGCCAGAATTTCATCACAAATTCGTGGGTTTAAGCCCATTATAGACACAAGTGTGTCATCTCAGCAGGAAGGACTCTTGAACTGCACTGTCAGAGATGCTGTTAGTTAAAATGTTAAATCAAAGGCCCTTTTACTTGAATTGGTAGTTTAGGTAGACTCATAAACCTCTGCAGCACTTTCTCAAACGAATAATGCTTTTGGTCAAGGCTTCAAATATATAGCACCATAACAGTATGAAATGAGGCAGAGAATACTGACCTTTTCAGTTTTTTCTTGCTTCTTGCAAAACGACAGGCATTTTTCACCACTATTGGCGCACTATTTCAAAATACTTCAGGTATATGTAGGTCTTTGAGACATTTTTGAGGTACAGTGTGATACAATACCTATCATTTATTTTACCCTCGTTCGAGGTTAGTGTGACTATGTGGAGTTCTTAAATCCAAGCTGAATTTGAATCTGGACTTCCCTCTTCTGGGGCACAGTTATTGAATAGATGCTAATCGGATACAAAATTGGCTTGACAGTAAAGGACAGAGGGTGGTGGTGGAGGGTTGTTTGTCATACTGGAGGCCTGTGACCAGTGGTGTTCAACAGGGATAGGTGCTGGGTCCACTGTTGTCTATCATTTAATTAAAAGGTTTGGATGAGAATTTGGGAAGCATGTAAGTTTGTGGATGATGTCGAAATTAGTGGTATAGTTGACTATAGAAGGTCATCTAGGACTACAAAGGGATCTTGCTCAGTTGGGCACTGGGCTGAGGAGTGGCAGTTTAGTTTGGATACATACAAGCTATTGCAATTTGTAAAACATACATGACATGACTTATATAGTTGTTTCATAGAGGGCCCTGGGTAGTGTTGTCAAACAGGTCGGCCTAGAGGTTCAGGCACATAATTCTTTGAAAGTTGCCTCAAAGGTAGATAGGGTGGTTAAAAAGGCACTTAGCACACTTGCCTTCATCGCTCAGACCATTCAGTGTAGGAACTGGGACTTCCTGTTGACATTGTACAGAACATTAGTGGGGCTATTTCTGGAGTACTATGTGCAGGTCTTGTTGCTCTGCTATAGGAAGGATATAATTAAATTGGAGAGGGTTCAGAAAAGATTTGCCAGGATGTTGCCAGGACTGGAGGGTTTGAATTGGAGGAAAAGGCTGGATAGCCTGGGACCATCGGAAGCTGAAGGCCCACCTTCTAGAGCTTTATATGAGATGCATAGATCAGTTGAATAGCAAAGGGTTTTTTGCTAAGGAAGGCAAGCTCAAAACTGGGGGGCATACTTTTAAGGTGAGAGAAGAAAGATTCAAAAGGGACCTGAGGGACAACTTTTTCCACAGATGATAGTTCATATGTGGAATGATTTGCCAGATGAAATCATAGATACAGGTCCAATATTTAAAAGACATTTGAATAGGAAAGACTTAGAGGCACTTGGATTAAAAGTAAGCAATTAAGACTATATATTTTCATTTGGAAAACTTGGTCAGCATGGATGAGCGGGGCCAAAGGCTGTACGACTTTGTGACAATAAACCAGGCAGATCCATCCTCAGCACTCAGCCCTTTGCCGTAACAGTTCAAAATTCATTGCACTCCATGTAGTAATGTAAGCTCACTGTCACTTAGCTCTATCAGATTGACTTGGTTTTAATGGGAAGTCAGTAGTTTTTAAACAACCTGGTGGATAATCTAATCACTTTACTTCTTTGGCTGGTTTTGAATCTAATGCTGCAAACTAGAGTGAACATTTACACAGATTCAAATCCAGAGGGGCATCACCCACAGTGAGAACATCTTGCCATTGTCATACCAATATGAAAAACAAACTTTTACATGGAAATTATACCAGATGGCTGTGGTGTTAACAGACACATAACCCTAGGGCAACATTAGATATTTTCACTTATCTGCATGATAAGTTAACAGAAAATGCCAGGGAGCCAATTCAGTATCAGCCTACCAACGCCTGTTTTTGGCTGCTGACAATTCTAGATGATGAGATCAGACCTCATCATTAGTGCAAATGCTACAGAATTTGAACTTGTATCCAAAGGGAGGCACACTGGGATATAAATGTAAGCACAGCTTTTGACACTGGTCATATCAATCCAAACAGCAGGAAGAATGAGTTTGTGGTGACAGCTCATCCGAACATTGACATCCCCGTTGTGTCTTTACATGGACTGTTGCTTCAGGACTCAACTCTCCTGCTGCCTAAATAGAACAAACCTCTGTAATGAAGTGAAGTAAAGGAGAGACATGTAGAGAAAGTCTGTTTTCCTTTGTGTTAAATGGGGACTTAAGCTGTACATCTGACAACTCAAAATCGATTCCACAGCAGATTCAGATATGAAACTGTTTACAATTTTTCAAAGTGGCTTTTCAAAGCTTAATTTATTTGCAATGGATCTTTTCTCCATTATCAGCATATTGATTTGAACACACCTGTTTTGCCAAAGTAAGGGAAATGAGAAGATATGGTAATTAAAATAAAATTAACCTCTTTAGAACAGGTTCTCACAGCCTGTAATGAGTATTTTATGTTTTATCTGTGTATTTTAACTCTTCTGACGGTAGTGAGTATATTTCTGCACCAACATCTAAAAGCAGAATATAGATGATTTTATCTTCAAAGATTTCTTTGAATTGAGAATCTTTTAGAATCTGATACCTTTTGATATGTATAGAAAATTATTTCCATAGATGTTAGGTTGAAGACTTGGGGGCTGAAGTCGTCTTTCATCGTTCAAAGGTGTCAAACAATGTTGTTAGATCTTAAAGGCACAGATAAAGATGACAATTTGGGTCTTAATGTTTAGTAAATCTGGAAGAGAAAAACAAATCAATGCTTCTTGGACCTAGATAATCACACATATTCCCAAATGAGAAACAAGTATTGAAATAATTCAGGTATAATTTATAACCCAAGTTGGATTTTATCATGTTCCCTTGTGAAAAGTTTCGTTTTATAATCATCACAGCAACAAGTATTAACCGGGGTCAACGAGGGTTAGTTTGTTCCCGACGCTGTTGATAGCTTTGGTGTACTGAAGTGATCAGAATAGGTCACTGCCCTAGAGGATAAGAGGATCAGCTCATTAGTAATCTGCCATTGTTTTGGGCAGTAGTCACTGTGTGTTGGGCATTATGTTGAAAGTGGCCTGCCATATCTGGCCGGTGAAGGATCAGCATCAAAACAGTTCATTCGAGTGGCGTCTCTGTCTGTTCGTGTCTGTACTCAGAATGTGGGAAATTATTCATTGCCAAAAGGACTCTCACGGAGCCTTCTGGGACTGCAACTGTTGCTACGATAACACAATACAAAACATTTAATTTATCTATATCTTAGCATAGTTTACAATGTATCATACCAACTCCAGTGATCTCCATCCTCTTCCCCTTTGCTCTACTTCTGTCACGTTAATATTTTTTTCTGGCTCAGCTGGCTATTATTCACACAAGCAAAATGATGGCACTATGATTTGAAAGAAAAACAAAATAAACTGTTTGATTGGCTTGCTTTCAATTTTTTTGCAATTTCTGTCGACTTCAATAGATGTTGTTCTTGGTGCAAAATAGCTCCTGAAGAACAATTTAAACATATTGAAAGAAAAGTCATCCCTTGCACAGATGCCAAGAGGAATTTTATGTATGAATTATTATTTTGTCTAAACTTGTTAGTTTTCAGCTTCAAAGAAGGAATGAAATAATGCTTCTCCCAGCTCGCCATCTGGTGCTTTTACGTGCTATGGTTTTGGTTGTTGTCAGTATGCTGGGAAGCAGAGCAGAGTCAGTAATTAAAGGATAAATGTATGATCCAAAATTTCTAATAGGATACTCAACCACTGACTTGTTAACCATGGCTCAGTCAACAGCATTTTCACCCCAAGTCATAAGAATCCAAGTACAAGTCCTAATCAGTGTCTGAACACAAAACAGATCAAGAGTTATTCATTAGTTCAGCACTGAGGGATTGCTACACTGTTGGAGGTACTAGTTTTTGATGAAATGTTAAACTTGGGTCCTGTCGACCAGCTCAGGTGAACAAAACGATGCCTGGCACCACTCAAAGAAGAGCAGGGAAATTTTCTCTGCTGTCTTCTTTTATTCCTCAGTCAATACTCAAAAAAGAGATTAAAATATTAGGCGTATAGTTTACAGCAGAGCAACATGAATCCAGTAGAGAGTCAGGCTTCAAGAAATCTCAGATAAAATGGAGTATGAGATCTTTGTACATCAGGTCACATGCCCTGATATAGTGATGGTATCTTGTGCATTCTCTTCGAGGTATAATGACATACTGACCATACTGACACGATATCATTCTTTGCAAATAGATATACATTGTTGCCCAAAGGCATATGCTGTCAATTTGACAATTATGCAAACCAATCAGACAGAGTTCACTAGTCTAACATTTCAAACTTCAATGCAATAGTTTTTAAGGTTTAACAGGTTATCTTAATGTACAAATCATATACTCAATTGGACAAACGTACTTCATTCTCTGTTGCACATATTTGAAAACTTGGTTTCTTTTACTGATGGTTGTGGTTACTCAGTATCACCGCACAATCATCAGAGTGTTTTTCCTCACTCTCTGCATGTATGATTGATATGCCATATGTTGCTGAACTGTTGCAATGTAGCACTGTGATCCATCAGATCTTCATATGATCTGGGTTGGTTGCATACTTGTCGTTATCCAAATATTTGTGTTTCTAACTCGCACTCTTTGCCTTATGTGGAGCTTTGGTCTGTACCTCCTCACTCATCATGTATCTCTTTCATTCTCCTCGGTCTTTGAAGAAATATGCCCTATGCTGTTATATTATATTTTAATACCCCTGCCTCCCTGCTGAAACATGGACATGGTATCTTAGTCCGATGCTTTTGGTAATTAGACTTATTTACCCTTGAAAATGACTTGTTATGATATATTAAGCTCCCCTCTCTATGGCCAAAATGAGCAAATAGATTCATGTTCTTCTCTCACACTGCCAAGAACTTTTTAAACACTTGCAGTTGCTCATTTTTGGTCATTGTTAATTGCACCTGATATTACAAACTGACCCTTGGCGAGGTTCCCCTTGATTATGGTTCCAGACAGTATATCCCAAACTGTTGAGTTCCCAGGTCAGCAGTGATGAACAGGCTCCTCTTTCTTTATTCACCCACACCATTGGTTGGTTGCAACAAGGTAAATTTACAAATAAACCTTCCCTTGTGGCTAGCTTTCTCACAGATCTAGACATTAAAGGAAGCCAAATTAATGAGACTTGCTTGGATTAACAGAAAAAGGTTATTAATTACTAAATGTGATAAGAATTAGTAATGCAACAAGCAAACACTTAGATTAGAAATAAGAAGTAATCCAAAAAGTTAAAAGCTTAAGAGAAACACATAAATATCTACATATATCATTAGTTACTACGTTGAAGTTTGGGATGAATGTTTGATGAACTGCAGATAAGAGGGAGTAAACCATGCACACCGTCCACAAGAAATTAAGTACAGTAATAAGGATAATTGTTAACCTGGTCAAATTATCCATTTGAAAGAAAAAGAAATTGGTTCTATCTGCATCCTCAAACTTGGAAATTAAGTGAGCAATTGAGCTGCCTCCACCATCAAGTCTTCATGGGATGTGATACTGTTCTGGCTTTTCAGCTCGAGCAGTGTTAGATTAGTTACTGAATTGTTCAGAAAGAGCAGATAACTGAACATTATGGCAATTGTAATGGATATTACTGATAGTACTGACATTGGTAGTTGAACAGTCAGCTTCACTATCCTTAAGTTTTGTAGATTGGTTGAGATTCTGTGGTTCTGATTCCTTTCAACTGTGATTAAATTCAGGGTGAGAAAGAATCCTTTGATTGCCCTAAGCTCCTTTTATAACTGTCCTGTAGCACTCTGAGTGACAGAAGGTCTTTGTCTGTGATGAGAAAGTTAACTAGAGTCCAATGCTTTGGCTGTGACTTTCACAGCATACTAACACTGAAGAACACGAGTACATGCAACAATGTTTCATCCCAGTAACACAGTCCGAGAGAATTGGAACTGGCTATTTAACCTCCAACCTTGTGTATTCCTCAAAGGAAAAAACTCACAATGTAACTGCAGTTTGGGACATAATCATTAGGGTGTGGCTTATTGTTGAGGAGGGAATCATCAACGCCTCATTATCTTTGTAGCCACAAGGGATTACAGATCAGCCTGTTTGAAATTTCTTTGACACCTTTAGGTTTTACATCTCTTTGATCTGATACAGAATTTTTTTTTACGCAAGCTATTATGTTATTTTCATAGCGGTCCTTTAAAAGACACAATTTTAAATTAAGAACTGAAAATGTCCGTAGTATTTCAAGGTTTTGTCTTTGTAACACTCCCATGAGACCCATTCTCATTTCATTATAGAAAGTGAAAGAGTCGAATGCAGGTTGATAGGGTTGTTAGGAAGGCGTACAGTGTGTTAGGTTTTATTGGTAGAGGGATTGAGTTTCGGAGCCATGAGGTTACGTTGCAGCTGTACAAAACTCTGGTGCAGCTGCACATGGAGTATTGCCTACAGTTCTGGTCACCGCATTATAAGAAAGATGTGGAAGCATTGGAAAGGGTGCAGAGGAGATTTACCAGGATGTTGCCTGGTATGGAGGGAAGGTCTTATGAGGAAAGGCTGAGGGACTTGAGGCTGTTTTCATTAGAGAGAAGAAGGTTAAGAGGTAACTTAATAGAAACATGCAAGATGATCAGAGGATTAGATTGGGTGGACAGTGAGAGCCTTTTTTCTTGGATGGTGATGGCTAGCACGAGGTGACATAGCTTTAAATTGAGGGTTGATAGATATAGGACTAATGTCAGAGGTAGGTTCTTTACTCAGAGATTAGTAAGGACGTGGAATGCCCTGCCTGCAACAGTAGTAGACTCGCCACCTTTAAGGGCATTTAAATGTTCATTGGATAAACATATGAATGATAATGGAATAGTGTAGGTTAGATGGGCTTCAGATTAGTTTCACAGGCCTGAGCAACATCGAGGGCCGATGGGCCTGTACTGTGCTGTAATGTTCTATGTTCTAAGTTCTAAACAGTGGGCAGGCTCTCTCACATACACATTCATTCCCTTGACCTCAGTAAAGGTCACCTTTCTAATTTGAACCGCGTCTCATTAAGTAGCGAGAGACATCCGCAATTCCATCTGATTTCCCGTCATGATTTTTTTTAAGGGGTATGGTTGAAGGAGCAAGCTCCAGCAGGACAACCTGACATTCTGTGTCTTAAACTCTTCTACAACATTTGAGCTACTGTGGTCAAGATAGATTGTTATCTTTTTGTACACATTTTGGACATATATCTCAAAATGTTCAGTAATAGTCAAAATGTTCAAAATGAGCCATGAATAATCCAATGGTAACCTTCCCTACTGTGGAGTACAATCTTTGATGTATGTTTAGATTTTTGAAGAAGTATCCAATTAGTTTCTTTATTCCAGATTTGTATTCCTGCAGGACAACAGCCCCTACCCTGATGTCATCTCTAGTGACGGATACTTTAAAAATTCTTGGTTAGAATTAGAAACTGAAAGCTCAGGATAGCTTGTTAAAATGCTCTTCAGCTGTTCAAAAGCATTTTGACATTGCTCATTCTATAGCACATTCATTTTTTGTAGTAAGTCTGTCAGCGCACAGCTACTGTATTAAAGTTTAGGATGAATATTTGACAAACTTTAAGTAAGAAGGAGCAAACCATGCATTCTCCCCACGGGATTAAGTGCAGTAATAATGCCCAATGTCTGGTGAATTTAGACATTTGAAATATAAAAATAGCTTCTACATCTGCATCCTCAAACTTTGAAATTGTGACCAAATTGAGTTGCCTCCACCCTCAAATCTGAGCTAGTAACGTTTTCATGGAAAACATTGGGAATCCTGCTTCTCAGCTTGAGC
Organism: Ginglymostoma cirratum; assembly: GCA_024137785.1. Lineage (NCBI taxonomy): Eukaryota > Metazoa > Chordata > Chondrichthyes > Orectolobiformes > Ginglymostomatidae > Ginglymostoma > Ginglymostoma cirratum. The sequence continues at coordinate 14,336,184 of JAHRHZ010000267.1, forward strand.
CATCTTACTTCCAGCTCCGTTTCCATCAGTTCTTCATGAAACTCTCTTTTCTTTCTGTTCTTTGCTCTCTCTCTCTCTCTGATCTCTCTCCTTCTCTTTATCTGGAAATTCCAACTTCCACTGCTCCAATTTTAATTTATCCACTGCTGCAGTTGCAGTTTCATCGTGCACCGATTTCATCTATAAACCATTCGATATCTCATTTAAAATTTTAGATTTTCTAGCTCTTGGGAAAAGTTCCAATCCTTTTAACTATTTGAGGGACAGAACATATGAATCCTCAAAAATAACTTCCCTTACTTCTGCTAGGAGCACTCTGGCATCAAATGCAGACATTTCTATCCTGTAGCAATGCAAAATCAAGCTAAATTTTGCAATACTTTTGCAATTAATTTCAAGGTGATAATTTATATTACAATTCTTTTGTTTCATCTATGCATTCAAATCGCAGCAAGAGCCCACAGTTTATTATAACCAGACTCTGGATGAGATTCCCAATTCTTTGCAATTCCAGTTGGGATACCCCAAAATTGTTTTAGCTATTAGATGGTGAGGGATGAACTGGATCTATTTCTTTATTCACCCACCCCTTTTGTTGGTTGCATCAACGTTCAATTAAAAAAATTTCTTGCTTCCACATCCAAATGTATTTTAAAAGGAACCAATTTAACCAGGCTCTCTTGAATTAAGAAAAAGATTGAGATCAATAATTACTAAATGCAAGAAGAATTTGTAACATAGCGCACATCGACACAGATTACATATGTTGGTGAGTTCAAAAATGTTTTTTAGAAATGTTTAAACAAAACTGTTGTAGGGATCAGTCTTTGAATTGTTCTCTCACTTTGAAGGAGATAGTTTAACATTGCATTTGTTCCCGGTAGTGTTGACATTGTTCACTGAACAGTCAGCCTTGCTTTCCTCAGTTTTGCATGTTGCATGAAATTCTGTAGTTCTGATTCCTTTTGACTGTGATTGAATTCCAGTATTTGGCCTAATTTACTTTTTCATATGAATTGGGGCACTCTCGGAGAAGGTCATTCCCTGTACCACAGGATGGCGAGGGTGTCGTTCTTTGACTGTGATCACCACAGCATACTATTGCAAACTGGTACACTCAAGAGCATTCATACCCATGAGCACTCTTTAGTAGAGTTGGAGCTGGCTTTTTAACCCTAACCTTTGTGTATTCTTCAAGAGGAAAAACATAGACTATGCTTGCAGTTTTTGACATAGTCCACAGGGTGTGGCTTGCTATTGAGCCCCTTGTTATCCTTGTTATCAAGAGAACACGGTCCAGTCCATTTTAAGTTTCTTTGATGTTACGTCCCATCAGTTCCAAATAGAATTGTTTGCACCAGTCACTTTGTAGCTGTAATTGTCCCGTTTTAAGTAACGCATTTTGAAATTTATAACCGAAAACACCCATTGCATTTCAGGGTTCTAACACATCATTGCAACACTGGTCACAATGGTTCTGGTCAAAGTATAACAGATCAACCTTGAGAATATCCTCAACTTCCTAGTCTAGAGCATCAATATCTAGATAAGGGATCATCTTGGTCTTTGTATGGGTTGGGTAATCTGTCGAGCATGTCAGAAATAATAGACTTAAATAACCAGAACTAACCTTCATGCCCTCTTTTTGCTCGGTCTCAAAGGTCTCCATAGCAGTCAAGTATCACAATCTATGGCCTTCACTTTCCATAGGCAATAGTCAATGTGGCACAGAAAGATGGACTTTTTCTGGGTGTCGTTGAAATGTTTGCTTTGTACCCTCCCATTCTATTTACCAGGGAGCAGATCTCCATACATTTCAGTCTTGAGCTGGTCACTGTCATTCACCCAGGAAACATGCTATACCAGTGTAATTGCTTTTGTGGGAGGATGGTCTCAATCCTGCTGATGTTGGCTGTTTCCAGGAGTTTGACACTTGTGATGTGGTCCTGCCAGCTAATCTTGTAGATGCAGTGGAGGAAATACTCTAAAGGAAATCCATGTCAGTGGTTTCTGGACTCATAATTTGGTGCCATCCAAAAGGGGAATGAGGAATGCAACTTTGTATGGTTTTGGTGCTTGGTCTGTATTACGAGGGTCTACTTGTGCTACACTCATTTTAGAGCTAGGCCAAATGCAATATTTACTTTTGAAAACCAATTGTCTACTTTCCTCTCTATAGTGGCATCAAAATCAGTGACATTCCCCAAATAACAAGCATGGGGCTGGATGAACACAGCAGGTCAAGCAGCATCAT
>JAHRHZ010000267.1:14338837-14395369 GCA_024137785.1 Ginglymostoma cirratum
ATGATGCTGCTTGACCTGCTGTGTTCATCCAGCCCCATGCTTGTTATCTCGGATTCTCCAGCATCTGCAGTACCTTTTATCTCTGATACATTCCCCAAATAGGTAACTTGCTTGGCAGAATTCAGCTCAGATCTTTTAATGTCCATGGTTGGTGGTTTATATTTGTCTTGGTGTTCAGGCTGATGCTGGAGCTCAATTTTCTCTGATTTTTTCTTCTGTGAAGGGTTGTGGTGCCTCAGAAAAATTTTGTATTTCAGGTACAAGTGATTTATATATATTGATTGGATTTCAGACTAGTGGCATATGGGTTTTAGTTTGTGTTTTACGAAGAGATTTAAAATTAGCTAGGTCAGTCTTTCTGGAAACATGATTTTAAACCATTATGTTTCATGAAGCAGGAGACTCCTGGATGGATAATATAAATTTGTTTATGTTGTGGGCTTTTACAACAAGAGGGGGAAAATATTGAAAGACATTAGTTAATTTTTAAGTTTAGTATAATCAAGAATTGATTTGAACATAGAAGAACCCAGAGACTGGAAAGCTTTTGAGGTCAGTTTGAAGGAGAACTGACTAAAGTCAGATGCAAGATTTTAGTATCTCCCAGAAAGGGGGTTGTTCAGAACAGTTAAGGGAGTAAAGTTACCTCAGAGAAAGAGTTTAGTGTATGAAACGTCTAGACTAAGGGTGTTTGATTGGAACTCTACAGATTATCAAAAGACTGTATAAGCCTAAGATCTCAGATGTGTGAATATTCAAAAGAAAAATGTTGATAGCTCACTGGACCAGGCCGAAGGAAATCTGTTAAGGGAAGCATACAGATTTGATAAAGAAGGAATTCCTCTGGATTTTGATTACTTCTAAAGTATATTGGGGATGATATTGGGGAGTGAATGAGACTTTGTTTTGCCACACGTTCCTATTATATGTAGATGGCTTGGTTTATTTTATTTATTTTATTTATTTGGTGTAATGAACTTCATTTTTATTGTTAAATTCAAACATGCAGTCTGGCTTGCTTATATTTTAGAAAGATTACAATGTTAAACAAAACATACACAATAAAAGCACTATCAAACCAGATTTCATTCTGGGCTCTGATGTACTTAGTAGCAATGGCAATTGCGATCATTACATGGCCTGACTGACTGTGGGCCAGGAGGACACACTCAGTCATCAGGGATAAAATTTATGGATGAGATTATCCTGCGTCTTGGTGTCAGTCCAAAGATGCCCACGATTGAAAATCTATTGGAAAGCGCATGTCAACTCTGTAAGATCTTCTGTTGCTTGCTGCAACATTATATTGAACATAGTGAGTAGGAGTCAGCACCAGTACATATTTCTGATTCATACTATTGCTTATTTGAAAAAGATTAGAGAGGGCATTGTTGACTGTGCTTCATCACAGCCAGGAACATGGGTACACATTCAAGTTAAGGATTTCCCTAAATCTATCTATGCTCAGTGCTGAAAGCCTTGATGAGGTCAACAAAAATGACATGCAGGCCCTTGTTTTGGTTGGCACTTTTCTTGTAATTGTCTGATCATCTCTGTTTGCTCTGAAACTGCACAGAATCTAACATCTATTTCTATAACAGTGGGCACAAGCCTGTTGAGAAATATCCTTGCCAGGATCCTGCCAGCAGTGGAAAGGAAGCTGATCACATTTTAGTCAGTTTAATTTGAATATTCTCCTTTGTTTTTGTATGAGATAATGTAAGAAGCATCACAATGATTGTGATTTCCTGTGCTGTACCAATCAGACCATGAAAACCATGTAGGATCAGGCCATCATGCTTCAAGGTTTCATGTGGAATTGTATTGCCTTGAGAGTTTTTTTTTCTCATCATCTGGTTGATAGTGGTCTAGATTTGGGCTCTCATTGAGCTGTTGGTAATCTGTGGTTGGATGTAATTGGTGGCATTAGAAAGCACTGCACACTTGGCATTGAAGAGTGTTTCAAAGAGCTCAGACCAATTATCCAGGACTAACTCTCCATCAGCACCCAATACCTTACTATCAGCACAGGGTTTTTGCTTTGATATGCTGGTCCATCCGTGGACAGATTTCAGTACTTCACAGAAACGTCTTAATTTAATTGTATGCTGATACTGGTCCTATATTTCCACAAGTATGACTTGCCATTTTGAATGTTCTTCAGTTTACATTGAAACATGCTGAATGCTTGACTGTAGGCTATTTTATTACTCTTACCTAAATGGTTCAGTCAGGTAAACTTGATAAGTTTATCTCTTTATCCCCAGTAGATCTTGGATTGCCTTGTCATTTTCATCAAAGTGTTTCCTGTTCTTGACGTTGAATCTAATGACCCTGGATTCAGATCTATAGACTTATACAGCTATCTATATCTTAGAAACAGATACCACTTGACTCTTCTTTTGTTAGAGTTCTATGTTATCCAAAAGCTAGTGTCCAGTTAATCTTCAACTGGTTTTCCCAACATCCACCACCAAGATATCAAAGTCTATCAAGACATTGCAAATCTGGTGTGAGTCTGCCTCCAGCAGGGCATTTTACCTGTTATGACTCTGATTTTTATCTCCTGCACCATAAAAAATCTGGGAGCAGGTAGTATGGTATTGAAGGATTTAACAGACATATATGATAATAATTATGTGCTGTTATGATCCCAGATTATATTATTACCAGACAATTGAGATCCCAGGCTGGAATTGTTTTGATAGATGTCATTTTGTTTCTTCTTTGGTTGTAATGATGCGGTCTCTCATTGAAACATAAACTTGCAATGTGGCAGATTTGGTTTGAACAATAAATAGCTTATTGCATTAAAATAAGGTCAAATGTCATAAACCAAACTACTTATAAAACAAAAATTTAAAAGGTTTCAAAAACACACAATAAAAATAAAGTTCCCATTAATTCCAAAAGTACATCTTTACAATGCTCACACCATTGAGAATTCCCTTCAGTATCATGCCTAAAGGATTTAATTTAACTGGAGCTTCTACTCTCTACCTTCAGAATCTGAAAGTCTTTACCTGGAATCTTCATTCAACTGAGCTTAGCCTCAAGTGATCCCTTTAGGGTTTTAAACAAATGTTTCTTGTCAAGAACTCTTACTAAACAACTTACACTGAAGTATCCTATTGTTTAACATTTCCAAATTATTTTCTCCCTTTCTCAGAAACAGCTGCTTTACACATTCAACTTCAGTTAAGAACCTACAGAACTACTCAAATTGAAATAAAACAAAAATCTCCGTCATCTATCGACATCTCCCCACCCTGGCCACCCAAACTATAGGTGTTTCTCTTCATCAAAAAAAAAATCAATCCCCAAAACTCTAACTTGGAGCCTAATGCACAATGTTTTACTTTGTTCACTAATAGAATTTTCTCAATATGAACAAAAACTTATTACTTTCCAGGAAGTATTTCCCTCATTCTGTTTTAAAATAAACACCATGGCTCCAGAAATACTTACAAATTAATCAATAAACCCTGTCAGACGCAAAGAAAACCCACATGTCACTAGTTCAACTTCAAAAATCCAAATTCAAAAATATATGATATTAAGAAAAATCTATGAATTGCACAACTTACATTGCAGCAAAATTATGTTCTTGACACATAATTGAGCTAATTTTAAGTGAGTGAGTGTTAACAATGGAGCAGCATCAAGTCGAGTGTTATACATCAAATAATCAAAGGTTAGTTTGAAATCTTTATGCTATCAGACCACAAGATATTACGCAATGTTGATATCATGAGTGTGTCTCTTGAGGGTACGCTGACCATGCGATACAACAACAATGGCAGGTATTATATTAGTGTAGATCTTGTTTTCTTATAAAAAGTTACATTTTTGATGGGATTTTACTTTGGATTACCATAAATTAATCATTAAACCCTTTTGGACACACAGAAAATCCATATGACACTGGTACAAATTTAAAACTCCAAACTGAAAAATGATATGAATTTAGTACAGTTGATTTGCATCTTATGTTGCCAAATCATCTCATCTATTTGGTCTTACTAGCAGTGTAGATTTCTCCATGTAACCCAGCATCTTTTGCAGAAAGAATACTCGACCAATTCTAGCATTATTGTCTAAAATCAATGGACTAAATGTCTCAAAGCAGCTTCTGCACTGTTAAACCTTCAGATCAGTTTTTGAGATGTGGTAAAATGATCACAGATGTGCATGTATCCATGTGAGAGCTCAGTACAAAGACTCTGGGAAAATTGTCTGCTTTCCGTTTTCAATGAAAGGGATTGTTTGCATGTTTATTTTTGTGCTGAGCAGAGAGAATGCCTCTATCAACAGCAGTTACTCATGCATTGAGCCTTCGTTACCATTCAACAGTTTAGTTGGTCACACATTAAGACAAGTTAATTACTTTGGAGTGATTTTATTCTGTGCTACAAATTACATAGTAATTTAGTATTACTTCTGAAACAACAAAAGACAAATTATCTCAATGAAATCAGGTGGAAATAGCATCCAATTCTTGTCCTCTTGTCAAGCAGGTTTAAGTGATGGTGCTCCTTTCCGAATAAATAGTTTTCTGTCAATATAAGCTGAAATCAGAATAATAAAATTGACATTTATTTCCTCTAGCTCAATAAGAAAATGAAAAATCTTATCAGCTCCAAATTATCATTTCACTATTTTAAGCAAAATAATTAAAACTTTTCCTAACCCAAGTCTTATGATTTTGGCTTAAATTTTTGGCAAGTTCGGGATTTGCAGTGATTTAATTTTTTCTACTTACATTAATTACATACAAAAGGAATCCAATAAATTCGATTTATGTATGTAAAGCCACCCCAATGAGAAAAAGTAAATCAGTGACGGAAGCTCAACCTAATTTTTGAAAGTTCTGGATACTCCTTGGAGGTTTAGGAGGTAAATGTATGGTGCAGTGTCAAGGCACATTGATCAAGGGAAGGTGATGGTTTAATGGCATTTTCACTGGACTAGCATTCTAAAGATGCACATAATACTCTATGGACTAGGAATCCAATCATGCCTTGGCAAATCGTGAAAACTGAATTTTTAAATTCTGGAATTACAAGTCTAGTGATGACCATGTAATCATTGCAAATGGAGGGGTAAAAAACACTTGGTTTCACTAATGTCTTTTAGGAAAGGAAATCTGCCATCCTTATCTGATTTGACCTTCACGTGACTCCAGATCCACAGCTATGTGGTTGGCACTTAACTGTCCTTTGAAGTGGCTGAGCAAACCATTCAGTTGAATCAATCCACGAAAAAGACTCAAAGGAATGAAATTGGATGAATCACCTGGCATCAACCTATGCACTGGAAATGATAATGACAAACTTGTCTCTCCCGACCCTGTACAGTTCTATTTAATAGCATTTCAGGGTTCCTGGCAAACTCGGTAAAGTTAGCTCACAGTTTAGTCAAGCAACAAACTGACCCTTCCAAACCGTTTATCATTCTGACTCAGAAGAATACTTCCAATCTTTCACTGTCATGGGGTCAAAATTCAGGAATACTCTCTCAGCAACATTACACAAAACGGTTCAAGAAAGCAGCTCACCACCTTTTCTAGGTCAAATATGGAGGGTCAATAAATGCTGGCCTACTCTGTGATGCCCATATCCCCTGACATGAATAAGTAAATAAACTAATCTCGTGTTTTATTCAAAATGAGCTGACCTTTGGGTCACGCTCAGAGTTTTTATCGAATGGGAGAAAGATCATCCAATGTCAGCCTCTGGTCACTGAGAACACTATGTTTAGTGAGCACGCACAATCCTTTGGGCTTGTAGATTGTGGCTTGTGCCAAAACACAATCGCACGTTCACTTACTTTGTGTGACAATCACTGGCTAGCTCATGACAAAATGGGTTGAACATTAATTCCCACTCCAAGCTGCTTTAGGTGACTTCAATTGGCCAGTCGTGCTCTATTTGCCCTTAGCCCCCTGGACTGGTATGTACAGCAAGCAAATTGGACCCCATGATTCTGAGTCAAAAACAGAAAATGCTGGAAACACTTAATTAGTCTGTCAAAATTTGTGAGAGGCATAGTTTATTATTTTAAATGTAGACCCTTTGTCGGAATGGAAAGACAACACAAGCCTTTCAAAGGGAATAGAGAAAAATGAAGATGAAATATTTGGAAATGTTTCTTTCCTCCTGTCTTTGTCTGGAGGCTCCACAGCTGTATATGGTAGTATCTTTCTTCATGGATGAACCGAGATTCAGAACATCAGTAGTTTAGTCAATTAGAGGTGCCAGTACACTATAACAGAATGATATAAAACAAAGGGCTGCGGATACTGAAGATCTGAACCAAGTTAAAGTAAAACTTGCTGGAGAAATTCACAGGTCTGGCAGCATTTATGGAGAGAAAGCAGAGTTAACAATTCAATCTCCAGTGGCCCTACTTCAGAACTATGAGCTTCAGAATAATTTAACAGAATCCTGTTTTAATTTAAAGCCTATAGAGAATAAAGGATGACACTGAATCGATACCCAGACCAGTATGAATGTTGGGCCTGGATCATGCTTGAGATTTGTTGGTGGACTGAAACATTGCAGGGAAGCCCCATACATAGACTAGAGATAATTACTGAAGCTTGTTATCCATTTTCCTTGTTTCAAATTCCAGGAAATAATTTCTCAAACACAAAAATGGGAAAAATCTATCCCCATTTCTTCCAGCCGATGGAACAATGGTAGACAAATTGCATGGAAAAATGTTTGTAATATCAACCTGAGTGACAGGTATTTTAAATTCCATTACTTTTATACTATTCTATTTGAGAAACATTAATCTAAATGCTAAATACTAATATTTTATAAGTCCCTGATTTGGCCTCAGCCAAAGTATTGTGCCCAATTCTGAATGCCACACTTTAGAAGTGATGTCTGGACATTGGGAAAGTGTTGAGAAGAGATTCACTGCAATTATACTCGTTGTGACAGGTGATATTTATTTGAAGAGACTGGAAAAACTGGGTTGTTCTGTTTAGAGCAAACAAGGTTAAAGGGAGTTTTAACAGACGTTTTCAAAATTATAAAGAATTCTACCAGATAAATAAGGAGAAACTATTTCACTGGTGGTAAGGGTGGGAACTTAGTAAACGGACTACACAGATGTAAAGTAATTAGCAAATATTCCAAAGGCAAGATGAGGAGAAATGAGTTTTTGTCACTTGTTATTATGAGGTGGAATACATGAGCTGAAATTGCGCTGAAAGGCGATTCAATTCTAACTTTCAAAAGGAAACTTGACATCGACTGTACATGAAAAGGAAATATTTGCAGAGCTCTAAGAAGAAGGGGGAGTAGGATTATTCTTCCTACCTATTTCAAAAGATGATGTGAACACATTGGGTTAAATTACCTCCTTCTGTGCTGAATGCTTCTACAATTTTAAAAGTTGTCAACAGGGCATGTTTTATTTACTATGTAGCTTGGAAACTACAACAATTTTCACTCTAACAAAGTATCTCAAGTAAAGCAATCAATGTTTTTATTAGAGCTGTTATTTATTTTGTTAGCGATCTCAGACTGATTTAATATTCAACTATGTGCTTGAATGGCTAGCTTCTCTCAAAGGTCTTGTTTCCCTTCAGTCTAAGTAAATCAGAATACAGTTATGTACCTCTCTTGATCTCATAGAAGAAGAGAAATCTCTAACACACTTCTTTTCTTTCAAACCCCTCCAGCTGTACATCAGCTACTCAGCAATGCGTTTAAACATTTTAGGTAACAATTTCGTACAGGCAAATGAGAAAGGGAGCAGGTGAATATAAAGGGCAGCCAGCAGGCTGCTCTGAAGAAGTTAAAACCGCCTCTTTATAAAAACTATCCAGGAATAAGTTTAACAGAGGCAGATGAACATGTTCTGAGAACAAGGTTGCAAAAAGAAGGGTATTGAGAGTCACTGAAATTTATAAGTCTAAAATGAAAGAGCAATGAATAGAGTACAGCACAGGGGAAATAATACACTGGCATTGAAAGCTTAAATAAACTCTATACACTAAAGATGCTGAAAGAAAACATATACGTCCTTCCTTCAGAGATTAATCTCACCTATTTAATGCAACCAATCTATGTGCATACCTACCTCATCACTTACTTTTCAAGATTTTAAATGTCTGTATCAAGATTTCACACTTAGGATGTATGAATGCAAGGTGTGCAATTATGCAAATACTAGCTGACTGAGACAGATTATTATGTATTGACATTAAATAGACAGATTTGGACTTGCTGACTACTGCAAGACTGGCAAGGACAGAGCCATTGACCCACTGGCCTTTACAAACCTTTACAGATCTTATATCATTAATAGGATGCGGAGTGATGAAAAATTAAAATTGTTGTGATTCAATTATCTCCGAACCCAAGCAATTTTAACACAGTTGTTCCGTATCTTTTTCAGTTTGCAAAACCTATGGTAAACTTTGTCCCTACGGAATACACGGAAGCTTTGAATTGACAGTGAAAAATGGCACACTCTCCAGATAATGCTTTGTCTAAACTCTTTGTAATTACAGCTTCAAGTTGTACTTCATGGCTTTTTTTTTCAACAGTATTCCCTGTAGAGGGACCCAAAGATTTTTTTCACATTCATTTCTGCTTTTATTTATATCATAACCTAAGCTGAAGTTTTTTTTTGTCTGTTGATATCGATCTCGGAGTCCACTTTTTTCCAAGTCTACCATGCAGTCCCAGTTACAAATTTTTGGCATCATGAAATGAATTTAGTAAAAGTATGCAGGCACCTTTGTTTGATAAAAATCTGGAACAATTTAAATCAAAGTACAAGTAAAGTGCAGGAGATTATCCCAAATAAAAACAACAGAGAATATCCCAAGGAGATTTCATCAGTTCAATTTTGTGTTCAGAATAGACAATTATCTCCCCACTGCAGGCATACTTGGACAGATAAGAACGTAACGTATAAGCAAACATCCAGGAGGAGGACCTGGCTGTTTTTGATATCACAGCATTAAGAACAGGGCTTAGACAGGAGGATGTTACAGTGGCGAACAGGATTCAAGACAATAAATCAGCACTAATCCATATCATTTGGAGCCAAAATTGCCCTTCTATCCTCCTATCCATGCTCTCATCCCTAATCACTCCGTTCTTCAGCAGCTGTACAATTCCCTGGGAGACACAGGTCAACATTTTGTCTGTCTTTCACTGCATAAGCAGAGCAGAACAGGATGAAATGGATAAAAGCCCAGTACAAGTACATTAGATTATCCTATTGTAATTATCGTAACCCTGTTTCTGATTCGTCTATGGCCCCTCAGCACAGAACAAAATGCCTTCATATTTTAAGACAAATGTTCAAAAGTCTCGAAGGAGAATAAACCTCATCCGGTCCAACAAGAAAGCTCACAAAGCTATGATAGCACAAATAACCAAATAAAGACCAGTGGATATTTATTGAGCAGGTAACTGTAGGAACTAACTTTTGTTATCACCTGTAAGATACTAGACCTATTTGTGTAGTGATGTTAAAAATTCTCATTATTAGAATAAAATAAATTAAACTATATAAGTCAAGATGCTTTTGTCATAAATACCAGAGACTGATGTTGTGATGCTGGCTAATGTTGACCTTTGTATTGAAATGGCTGCAAATGTGAAAATTTGATGTTCTTCCCAAAAGAACATGGCTAACATACTTAGGTCTCATGTGTTTAGGAGTAAACAAGCCTTTAATTTTGTGGTGTGTTTTTCTTCGGTATTCTTTCATAAGATGTGGACATTTTTGGCTGTTTTTTATCCCTTGTTACCCTTGAAAAGGTGCTAGAGAGTTGCCTTCTTCAAATGTTACACTCCAATTAGTATAGGTGCACCTACGATGCTGTTAGGGTGCAAGTTAACAATTACTATATGATAACTGTTACTGTACAGTCTCTCTGGTCCTGAAAGTATACTCTTATAATTGCGGAGTATCATTCCCTTAGAAGAAAATTAAACTTGGTCTTTTTTGTGTGTCTCACTGTCATGCATAAGGCTGAATTTTCTCATTTATGACATCATGTATTTTTTGCTGAGATCCATGATGGGTCGTCTGTCATGGGTAGTGTCATTTGCTCTTCAGCTCATTCATCATGCAACAGGTTTCTCCAGCACCAGTCTGATGGGATTGTCCAGCAGTAGAAGTAGACATGTTTGCCACTGTTGAGACTGTAGTGATTGTAACAAGGTCAGCCATGTGGACCTCAGAGAATATGGGGCTGTAAATTGGTTCAATCAGGGAGCCCTGGCTGACAGATAAAAGCAAAAGAGTCAGACATTCTGACCCTTTGAGAGCTGGGTCTGAGGGAGATGGATTAGTGTCAAGAGCTTTCCAAGTGTAAATAAAGGGTAACTTGGTAACAGGATACTGACATCCATGGAGTTATTTCAGGGTCTTTGTGACATTTGCTCAGCTGGTGTTATGTGCAAATGCTAGCTCCATAGCACTTTAAGGTGTTATAAGCTAGGAAATGCCCTAGACTGGTTAGCAAGGTTGGATCATAAGGAATAGAGGGAGAAGTATCCATTTGGATACAGGACTGGCTCAAAGGTAGGAGACATAGGGTGGTGATGGAGGGTTACTTTTCAGCCTGGAGGCCTGTGACCAGCAGTGTGTCACAAGGATCGGTGGTGGGTCCACTGATTTTTGTCATTTATATAAATGAATTGGATGTGAACATAGGAGGTATGGTTAGTAAGTTTGCAGGTGACACCAAAATTGGTGGTGTAGTGGACAGTGAAGAAGGTTAATGCAGAGTACAATGGGATCTTAATCAGATGAGCCAATGGGCCGAGGGGTGACAGATGGAGTTTAATTTAGATAAATGTGGGGCACTGCATTTTGGAAAGGCATATCAGGGCAGGACTTTTACATTTAATGGTGAGGTCTCAGGGAGGTTCCTTGAAAGCAGAGTCCCAGATAGATAGGAAAGTGAAGAAGGCATTTGGTGTGCTTGCCTTTACTGGTCAGCGCGTTCAGTATAGGAGTTGGGAGGTCATGTTGCACTGTACATTGGTTGGGCTGCTATTGGAATACTCCATGCAGTTCTGGTCTCCCTGTTATAGGAAAGACGTTGTGAAACTTGAAAGGGTTCAGAAAATATTTACAAGGATGTTGCCAATGTTAGAGGGTTTGAGCTATATGGAGAGGCTGAATAGACTGGGGTTATTTTCCCTGGAGCATCTGAGGCTGAGGGGCAACCTTATAGAGGTTTATAAAATCATGAGGGGAATGGATAGGGTAAGTAGACAAGGTTTTTTTTCCCAGGGTGTGGGAGTCCAAAACTAGAGGGCGTAGGTTTAAGGCGAGAGGGGAAAGATTTAAAAGGGACCTAAGGGATAACATTTTCATGCAGAGGATGGTGCATGTATGGAATGAGCTGTCACAGGAAGTGGTAGAGGCAGGTACAATTGCAACATTTAAAAGGCATCTGGATGGGTATTTTTTTTCTGAAGAATGGTCCTGACCCGAAATGTCAGCTTTCCTGCTCCTCTTATGCTGCCTGGCCTGCAGTGTTCCTCCAGCTCCACATTCTGACTCCAGCATCGACAGTTCTTACTATGTCTGGATGGATTTATGAATAGTTTAGGGGGACGCAAAATGCTGGCAAATAAGATTAGATTTATTTCGGATATGTAGTTAACATGGATGAGTTGGACTGAAGCATCTGTTTCCGTGTTGTATATCTCTATGACTCTATGTGCTCCTAAACCATTATCCCTATGGAACTGGCCCAGAAAGGCAAATTAGCTCCTCAGTTTCTCCACAGTGAGGTGGAGCTATGGGTGGACAGGGTGACAAAAAGAGGACACTACCATCTCCTGTTGATGTGCAAGAGAGGCCATCCACTAGATTCTGCCAACCTGGACCAAAATTGTGGCCCATGTCAGTGCAGTGACCCAAGTGAAACACAATGGACAATAATGCAGAAAGGAGATTAATTATCTTCTGTGCACGAGAGAAGTAAAGGTCACCACCTTGTCTATGCCAACTCACGGTATCAGAGCCACAACTCACTGAATTTGTCATTGCCCAGTCAGCTCACTAGGGCTAATGAGCAACAACTCTCACTATTGCAATGTATCACTTCCACTCAATGGTCACCCACCTCATTCTTTCAAACTACTAACCCTTCCTGTCATCTGATCTTCTTATCTACTCACTGCTATTATGATCCCAGCTGACGTTCTTACTGCACAAGTCAAATCCCAGACTGAAATCTAGTTTGATAGATCTTATTTTGTGTATTTTATTTGGTTTTAATGAGGTGGTCTTTCACAAACATGAAACTTCCATTACACAAAAAAATTGAATAAGCCAAACTGTTTAAAAATTTCAAAACATGGGGTAAAATGCAATCCCATCAATCTCAACAACACTCCTTTACAATACTCCTGCCAGAGAAAATTCTAGAGAGATCTCTATCACATCTATATGATTTGATTTAACTGTGCTTCATTTTCTTGTCTTGAGAATCCGATGGCCTTTTTCTCAAACCTTCATTCAATTCAGCTTAGACTTTCTCGGCTTCAAATAAACATTTCAGAGTTTTAATCAAACACTTCTGACCTGGAACATTTAATTTAAACTTCTTAACCTGAGGCAACGTCCTCCTTAACAGATCTAAAACTATCTCCCCTTTTCAGGAGCAACTATTTTACACATTCACCCCTCTGCAAATGGATCCAAACTAAAACTAAAAACAAGGTCTTTTTTTTTAATTTTCCAAGGTATGTGTTGTTACCATAATCCAAAAAAGTCCAGAATTTTCTATTTCAAAACGTAATTTATTACACTGTTTACTTTGGTGAGTCTTAAGCTCTCCCAATATAAACAAATCCCCATCACTGTCCAGAAAGTCTTTCTCTGATACTGCATTTAAAAAGAAAGCACCATGGCTACAAAAATACTTGCAAGTTAACAATTAACTTTAGATGCAGCTTCAGATATATACCAAATCCATATGCCACTAATTCAAAGTTTAAAAATTCAAAAGAAACACTATTAAGATATGTATAAATCATACTCTTTACATCACACTGGGAAAAGCTAATCTCCTCTCCTTCTCATGCATCATCATCAACTGCTTTTACATCCACTCCCAGTATACTAAACTCATCCTGTCGTTTCATTACAGGAAAAATTAGCCCACACTCTGGATTGGAATTGGATAATTCTCTTGGCTGACTGTGATGATACCCCTTGACCTTGATGATGTATCATTCACCTTGATCTCACTAAAGAGTGCCCCCCTTTGATTTTCAGACATGGCCAATTAGTTGAATAGATGCCATGTGTTTAGCACACAGCCTGCTGGCACATGCTCTGGATGTAATGTTGACATTTCTGAACAACAGCATGGTCGCCTCTTTGACTTTACGGTACTCCAAACTGTGACAAGCTGCCTACTTCTCACTCTGTAGGCAGCAAAAATAAGTGAGTGTTAAGAAAGCAAGCTAAGAGCTGTAAGTGGCCTGGGAGTAACATATAAATCATAAGTGTTCCTGCATGTCAAAGTGAACTCCAGAATAGCTGAACTGGTGTTTGATTTTGCCCAAAAGCAGGTATTATGATGTGGTGGTTCGGTAATGCTGACTTGCTTGGATGAAGGGTGGAAGACGATAGTACCTATGGTGCATGCAGGGATATTGTGGTAAAGGTGGAGTTGGATGATGGACCAGAGAAACATGCAGTGAGCTGCTGTTGCTCTGACTTTCATAATGGGAGCTGACACCATCTAGTTTCTTGGGGAAGGCAGGAGAATTGGGAGCCACATAGAAACGAGATGAGATTAGATAAAAATGAGAGAAGATGTAATGGAAATCAGGTGATCACCACTAAACTGTGAGATTCAGAACTTGCCATTTAAATCTTAATTGGACAATCAAAAATCTTTTTCTTGATATGAAGAAACTGATTTTTGAATGTTTGCCATATTACCCCAACTTTCTTGCCATTGCCCACACCGCTCAAGAAAGTGGAAAATTCCAGCCTCTGTTGTTCTTTATCTCCTTCCTATAAATCCTTTTTTATTTTGCTTTTTGCACATGACAACACTAATTGATGCTAATCATTAATCATTTTCTGAAGAAGGGTCTCGACCCGAAACGTCAGCTTTCCTGCTTCTCTGATGCTGCTTGGCCTGCTGTGTTCATCCAGCTCTACACCTTGTTGTCTCAGATTCTCCAGCATCTGCAGTTCCTACAATCTCTGTAACTAATTGATGCTTCCAGGTTTACCCTTCCCGGATTAGACACCGTAAAACTCAGCAAGAAATTTGCAATCTGGTTGAAGTGCCCTGTCGTTTATTGCCCTGGGCAAGAATGCCACAGATTCCTGTTGAGATGCTGTACTATATCAGTCTTAGAATAAGAGCCCACTCAAAAACCCAGGATGATTCAAATGGCAGCATCAGCAAGGTAAATGTTGAACAACATTCCTTCACCACTGACCACAAAATCTGGGTAAATCATGTTTCCATACTGAATAACAAAGTTATTCTGAAATAATTTACAGATGAAAGTTATCAAAAAGCAGATTATACACTATTTAAACATTCTGTAGTCTAAGTACCTGAAGGTTTTCCTGATTGATGCATTGTGCCTTTTTTAAACCTCCAAATAAAACCTTTTGACACTTACTGCCACATATCCTCCTTCTTTGAAGGAGGAGACACATTTAGAGCCAAAGATTTCTCAACAGTCTCATCAATCTTGGTCTGCGATAAACCAGCAGGAGATGCCTGTCAGTTAACAGAATAAGTCCTGTTAGTTATTCCCTCCCCTGTCCCACTGAGACGGACTGCTGTATTCATGAACAGTTTCATCCTGAATTAACAAGGTCTCCTCCAAGGTGTGCTGCTTAGTTCAGTCTACATAGAAGGTTTAAAACTCGCTTCTCCAAATAAAAAATTGTTAGATTCAGCAGCCTTACCGGTCAATGTGAAATATATATTTTAAAAACGTTCCTTCTTCAAAACTGGAACCTTAGTCTTTTTTCACCAAACTTTCCTTTAAGTTTCTTCCAGGTACTTTAGAATGCGTATGTCAATGTTTTAAGAAACTTGTCAAAAGAACCAGAGGTAAGGCGAGGAGCAAGCTAAATGTATTGCCAAATGAATGATGGGAGGAAGTTTGATAATAGCATCCCAAATGGAAAGGGTTAACTATTTGAAAGGGAAAAGGTCGTGTTTGTCTAAGGAAAGAGAGGTTAAAGTTACTAATTAGATAGTTATTTTTCAACGAGATGGCATATACATAAAAGTTCGAATGGCATCCTTTTTTGCAATATTATTCTGTGATTGGTTGCAAAAGAATGTGAAGGTGGATGAAGAATAGGGAAAAGAGAGTAGAAAAATGAGAGAAACAAAAAGGAGAAAGAAAAACACGTTGCAGAGTATTAAGTGAATGAGGAATCAAAAGTCAAAGTAAACCAAGAGACACCATGAATCAAAAGGAAACATACTGTAAAAAGAGACAGAGACATTGAACACATAAGTATGAGAGCAAGAACTACTTATGAAACCTGTGTTAGTTAACCTATTGAAGACAACATCATAAACCAAATACCAAAAATAATTTTGATAGTAGTTCAATATTTTTAAACCCTATGCCATAACACAAGTCACCTGGAAATCAGAAATTAAACAAGAGCTTTTCTCCTAATTGAATTCCTACCAGCAGTGTCAAAGGATCCATGATCCCTCTTTCCTTGCTGCGTGTTTAATTACTTGTCCAATGATAATGACATGTGTGTGTGCGTGGCCCCTCCTGAGTTGACAGGAGGACAACAAATGGCAACTAAAACATTCACATCTCTCCCCATGGGGTCCTCAGTACAGCTGCCCTTCTGCTTGTTGCTTCTCTGCACACACGCACATTCACAGATGGCCCAGCTTGCAGTGGACACGGATTTTGATCATATCCTTCTCTGTATATATAAAAAAAAGAGCTTACTGTAGCAAAGCATCTGTACCTTTGCCAATATTTATTTGGCAACACTGCCGGTTTGAACAAAAAAAATTCCTGATGTGTTAATTTCCAGAACCAAAGGGGAGGCTGTTCAAGCTTGAACAGTACAATAGTAGAATTTGCAATGTGCAATTGTAGCCTCAAATTGTTAATCACGCATCGTTCAGTCAGCAGCTTCCATCATCTGGCATGAGTTTAATTTAACATCTTGTGAGTGGGTGTGCATGTGTATTTGTGCAAACAAATGAGTTAACCCACAGTATTTTTTGAATACCAAGATATGGCAATAATTATGTATTACAACAGAGGCCTGTAAATCAATTAGTTGTAGGTAATCAATGTTTTATATTGCTTTATCCTTTGTGAAATTGCAGAAGCATGTTGTCTTCCTAAATCTCAGTCCCTACTCTGTTTTGAAATTGATCACAGAACACAACTCGTGCACTCTATTCTTATGTACATTATTTTCCTCTCTTCCTCATGCAAGATCTGATCCTCCTCTCCTGAATGCAATGATTTGTGTCAATGTGTAAAGAAACAAAAGAAATACATTTACATTTACACAACTCAGGATGTCAACAAGTGTTTTACAACCAATTAAGCATGTTTGAAGTGTAGACATTACAATGCAAGGGAATACAGCAGCCAGTTTGAGCAGGGAGGGTTCTACGAAGAACAATTCAGTAATACGAAGATAAATTACTGTCTGTGTGTGTGTTGGGAAATAAACAAGATGCTTTTCTTTGGACAATGGACTGTGATTTTTACCTCCACTTGACAGGCCATACTCCTTCCACGCAGTGCTGGAAAATGTTTTTGTTTAAGTCTGTTAGAGTGGGACATCAAACCCTAGCTTACAGACTTTGAAAGGGCAGAGCTATCTGATGAGAAATGACTGCTCCCTACATTCAAAAGAAGCCTCTTCTATGGTAAGCACAAAATGTTAAAATGGTTGCTTAGACACAGCCCACACATATACTTTTCTAGTCAGAGTTTTATTTCACTTACACAACAC
This sequence comes from Ginglymostoma cirratum, assembly GCA_024137785.1. Lineage (NCBI taxonomy): Eukaryota > Metazoa > Chordata > Chondrichthyes > Orectolobiformes > Ginglymostomatidae > Ginglymostoma > Ginglymostoma cirratum. Next base: position 14,355,836 of record JAHRHZ010000267.1, read on the forward strand.
AAAACTCACACATGATTACTTGTTCACTGTATACGTACACTCGGTCCCTCTGCCAATTTACCACTAATTAACATAGAATAATCATCTGCTCCCAAGTTCCATTTGGGATCCAGCATCCCTGCCAGACCCCTTTTACAATTTCCCCTTTTATTCTTTTGAAAACATACATGCAATAATGAAAAACTAGCAAAAATGTTTTTAAAAAATGGCAATGTATTCTGCAGAATGCCATTGTATTATATTCCTTTTTTAGCGTATATTAGAGTTTCAAACGCCTTTTTTCCAAAATTTCTAATAGTTCAGAGTTCGTCCTTTCTTCATAAAACAGAGAGCTCACTATTGCTAGCCACCTATTTTGTGATTTATCTGTTCTTCAGCATCTGTTTTAAAACTACAATGTTGATCCTTGCTTCTTTTCAGTTGTACCTTTTGTCCTATATACATCGACCCATAATGACTAATCACTAATGTAATATTCAATGGGCTTTGCTGCAAATTCTTAGTGTGGATAGTTTATGTTGGTGCAGCTAATAACTGACAGTTTGATCAGTCAAAATGTTATTTTGTTGATTACTGTGTAATTCCTTTCACACATCCCACTGCTAAAAGAGCTTTTTGCTGCTCCATTCATAACTATTATGTTCATATCAGCACACATATATCTAAATTCATGGTTAACATATATCCCCACATAATCAGTGAGAAAATTTGTTAGTGGTCCATTTGCTCCGTATTACATTACATTGTCCTTTTTTTAATCATTACTATGTATTATCATCAATGAGCAAAAATGGGTTGCCAAATCCATAATATATAAAATTATTCTTTTTATTTCGATTCCATACCTTTAAAATCATAGCCACTATCTCATTGAAATCCTCCCTCAAGAGTAGCCTTACTTATTGGTATCCTGCGTATTTCTATTTCCACTATCTCTTATGTAAGGTTCTTATACCCCTCATCCCTTGTTCCTGCATGCTTGATGAAAACTTTTAACCATTTTTGAAGACAAGCGGTAAAATTGCCCATGTAGTTTCAATATAATTAAGTTTTCTTTCTTCTAAATTTCTTCCACCTAATGTCAATGTCACTTTGTTAACTTCTTTAATACAGAGGTTATGTTCCATTAAAGGAATACAATCAAGTCCAATTTGTGTGAATTGCACGTTTACAGATTTCCCAAACACAGTGGCTTTGTCATTTTCCATACCAGTTTGATCTGTATGTATATAATGAATAGCTTACTTAATAATAATCATTAATGTTTCTCTGGATGTTATATTTATGTTTACAAAATGATTCATCTCAGATATGATTCTGGCTATTTTACACTGAATGGCAACTCTTTTGAAAGATTTCAGATCCCCAAATCTGAAAACCGTGGAAACCTCAAATTCTTCACTACTCAGAGAGTCTAGGTGGCAACTTAGTGAGTTTATTCCGCATACTGCAGATGTGCATTCACAGTCTAATACTGCACAGTTGAAAGGTTCTGCCACCAACACATGCATCACTGAATTGAAACTTCTTGTGACTAATATAATGTCCTCCTTTAGATCCATATCTCTGTCTTCTTCTGAATTTTCCATTTTGTCTTTAATCTCAAATGTTCTATCAGACCATTTAGGATGGGAATAAGTTAGCTTGGATGGCTGGTTTGCAACACAGGGTGATGTCAACAGCAAGTTCAATTCAAGTACTGGCAGAGGTCACCAAGAAGGTCCTGCTTTCTTAACCTCACCCCTTCCCTGAGGTGTGGTGGCTCTCTGGTTAAACTCACCACCAGTCGTCCCCCTCTCTAATGAGACCAGCCCTGTGGTCCTCAGGACTGTGGCAATTTTACCTTTTACTTTAGTTTTTGGCATTATTATACTTTTTAACATACCTGAATTTGATTGCCTACAACTTGGGCATTTCTGAATCTCATTCCTTTTATTCTAATTTCAAATTCTCTTTGCTTCTCAAAATTGACAAAAGCACTTTTGTCCTCATTTCTCTTAACATTCTTCTTTCGCTTACAACCTGGGTCTAGACAGCCTTGTCAGCCCATTAACATTGGTCCTCAGTTTTTGTCATTTGACTGATGGCTCTATTTGCATGAATGCTGCTGAAAAGGTACAAATTCCAAGGATTTTTTATACTGCTTCCAACATTTGCTCCAGCAATGATTGTTTATCTGTGAATTTAAGTTCCACCAAAAATAAAAATCTGCCTAAACTCAATACTTTGGCACTGTCTAATAGTTTAAATGACAGCATAGTCTGGGGAACTTCCAAGTAGTATTTCTGCAGTCTTGCATACAATCTGTTGAATTCCATTTTATAGTCTTCCGGAGAACCATATCCCCTTTACCCTGAATCTTTCAAACTATGACCATGCCTCATAAGCAGCTGGTAAATCATCTTTTTGATATATTTTATTCATGAAAATTAATATGCTCTAAAACCCTTTATCCATGTCCGTATTATCAATCTCTGAATACATTGCTTCTTCTTCTGCTATTATATGACAATGAAAGAGCCATTGACATACCTTGCTTCCTCATTGATAAAGGAGCAATGTCAGTCCACACAGTTACTTGATTCTTCCATGAGTCATTGAACAAGCAGCAAGTTATAAGATGGGCCCTTGGCATTATTTAAAGTGCCATGTACCCAAATTGCAGGAAAGGTCATTTTCAAGAACTGCTGCATTTTAAAGTGCCTGGAAATCCACTGTAGTATTTTTTCAGATGTTCTGAGTTCCTGCATTTGCTCTGTGGCATTGTAGTGCACTGACAGGGAGGGCAAAGGGGTATTCTAACCTGTGCAAAGACAGTAACAGATATGAGGGGGCAATACTCGCAGTACCCTTGGATCTGCAGCATGACAGAGAGAGATCAGAGCTTCAAAGCAGTCAAATGCAGCACCATGACCTTAGCCACCTTGGAACATGCTCTTTGACAGTAACAGGAGGCTGTTTGGCACGTCAGTCAACGCACCCATTTTTTTGGTGTGCAAACCCATCACTGCCACCCTGTATGCCACCCCATCAAAATTGTCATCTGGTTGTGCAACTGAACTCATCCACAGCTTCACTGACTAGTAAGTGGGCAGCTGAGCTATCTTCTTCTCCTGGTCTGCCAACAGTTCACTTGTGCCTGGTATCTCACCTCATGCTGTTCCCATCAATGAACTAGCCTCCAGAGTAAATATAGTATTGGGACCTGTTGTGATTCCTCTTTAAACAAATATGCAAGTGTTAAAGAAAGCAGGACTTAAAACAGCATGTGACTGGCAGCCTGCTGGTAGCCTGCCAATGTTGCTATGAGTAATAGTTGCTGAATCCCTAGAGTCGCTCTTTCTGTTGAGCTGTCCTGTATATCAATTGGAGTATTCAAATATATTGGATCTACTCATTGTTTACCTTCATGATTGATGGGTTTGTGCTAAAGAACCAGAAACACAACAGTGGTTGTGAATGTCTTCATTAATGATGGGCTGTTGCTCTCTTTCTTCCTGCAGCTGGACAACTGGCTGTTCTTGAGTAGGTGAAAGTAGGAATGCAAAAGGGAAAGGTTGGAATCAAGAAGGGGATTGAAACGGAAAGCCAAAGATTCAAGGTGTCAGCTTGGAAAACACGTTGGCAGGAGAGAGAGCAAAATATGAGTGATTGGAAAAAGGGGAAGGGGAACTTGTCACAGTCCCAGAGCACAATAGGGCTGATCGCTCATTAGAGAGAGGTAATGGGTGGTAAGTTTAAATTGAGGGTTACCACCACTCAGGAGACGGGAAATGTTGAAAAGGTGGGACCTTCATGTGGTGACTTCAACCAATGAGGGACATGCCGTTGGTGTCATTCTGTATTGTAAACCAGGCAATTGTATTCCACTGTGGATAATGTTCCCACTATAGCTCAATGGCTGGAGGCATATGCAGGCTGCATGACGTGGCTGTCAGGCTGGCTGCATTGAGAGGGGCATGAGCTTAAAGTGGAGCCTCTGAAAGTGTGGCATGAACTTCGAGTGCTAGGGTCTGTTGCCGGGTCACTGAAGGTGATGTGTAAGAAAGAGGCTGGTGTTTTGCTGTGGGGGAGCTGCCATGTGAATATACCTTCGCTGGCATTAATTAGCCATGTGAGGTGATAAAATGTCTTGTGGTCATCAGAATCAGACTCTAGGAAATGATCTCCCTGGCCACTTGTTTCCATTCCATTCTGAGGGTAATCCTTAAGGATATATAACATCCTCTCTGCCCTGGTCTTCAACTTTCCAAGTTTTGAGTTTCAACAACAGCAGGCAGTCGTCCTTTAAGGGGGACATTCGCTTTTTAAAATGACCAACCTAGCTGCACCACATTTTCACAGCAACGATGTTTGGTAGCCCCCTGTTGAGCACAGAGGGAGCTGGCAATATGAAGATGCAGCCAGCAACAAGTTATCAGCTCAACCTCGCTCTATAATAGTGCGGCAGGAGCACCAAAACTGCAGGCACCTACCTCCGATGAATGGCACCCAGAAATCGGAGCAAGTTCAAGTTTTTGTGTTCGGTGCTGGAATTATTGTTGTTGCTGTGTTCCACAAGGGTTTAAAGAATGTAACTTTGTGACTCCAAGAGGAACAAAGAATGTTGTTTAAGCCATGATTTTATGATTTCAGTAAATATGCATTTAATGCATTTAATGACTGCCCACTTGATATACAAGGGGAGCAGAATCAATAATCCAAACTGTAAGCAGTGATCACAAGGTAATCCAGCAGCTGACCTAACATTGGGAAGGCCAAGACAGCTGTTACAGTCAGTGATAATGGTTGCAGGTCAGGGTGTTAACCATGTCCTGCCCAGTTGGCAAGGATGTCACTAGAAACAGCCATACAAAGGAAGAATATGATTCCCTGCTACAAGAGCATACAGACATGAATGGAAGTGACAGTATGCAGACTAGGGCTAGCCAGTCTGTCATTACAGTCTTAGCTATAGCTGAATCAAAACCTGAGTAACCGCAACGCACTGTCCAAAGGGGCCTGGAGCCATTCCAGCCGTCAGCAAAATCCCTACACTCTGTTGGTACACTTACTCCTACTACATCAGAATCATTGCAAAGATGGAGTCAATTAGATATGACATACTTAAAACAAACTACATAATAAAAGGACAGTGGCAGGTCAAGTCCAGCTGCTACAATCTGCATCACACTGATAAAGTGCAATGCATGATTTGAACGTTATGCTAGTACTTATTTATTACCAAATATAATAAATAAGCAGCATTCATAAATTGGTAATGCTCATAGAAACATAGAAGATAGAAGCAGGAGGAGGCCATTCAGCCCTTCGAGCCTGCTCCACCATTCTTCACAATCATGGCTGATCGTCCAACTCAATAGCCAAATCCTGCTTTCTCCCCATAACCTTTGATCCCTTTCACCCCAAGTGCTGTACTAGTCACCTCTTGAATATATTCTGGAAGAGTTATGCAGGAAGAGTATAGATGGGCATGGTTAAGTTACAATCTTAAGAAATAGTTTCGGTGTGATGATCCTTGGTAGGCAAGTTTAATTTGTACCGGGCATTAGTTTTCCATCTGGATTGCTGTCCCCAGTATTTTAGCCCTTCTTGCAACTTCCAATTTCTTGTTCTGCATGGGTTTACTGTCCTACGTATTGTGAAAAATGTGTAATTATAATGCATATTTTATAAGGAAGCTGCTCTGTCTTTAAAATAGGCACAGGGAGTATTATGACAATTGCCCCTGAAAGCCACATAAGTTCTTTTGTGGATTCAACTGTGGCCTATGCAGAAAATCAGACTGTGTTATCTTAAGAATCAATCACAAAGAAACACTAAATAAATAAAGAATTCCACAAGAGAATGTGAAGACTCAAAGCTTCTGCATTGTCGAGCAAGAGATAGAAGGCGCACTGAAACACAATAGATCATGAGGGTTCGATGGTCGATGTGAGAGGATGCATCATTTTATGTGGGAATCTAAAACTAGGGGTCACTGTCTAAGGATCAGAGGTCACCCATTTAAAACAGAGGAAGGAAATGTTTTCCTAGCGACCAGTCATAAATTTTCAGACCACTCTTCTTGAAAAGGTAATGGAAATAGAGCCCTTCAATATTTTTATGGCAGAGGGGGATAATTCTTGTAAAGCAGGGCAATGAAAGGTTATCAGGGATGGGTAGGAATGTGGATTTGAGATTTCAATCAGATCTATAATGACCTTAGTGAATGGCAGTGCAGACTCAAGGGGCTTAAAGTCCTTTCACTTCTTATTCGCATGTTCATATGGGATCACAAGGAATTCTAGCATCATTGACCTTATCAAGGTTAACATTTGCAGCCTGTTTGTTTGATGTGATAAAAGCTGACTGAGAGGTCCTTTCGAAGGAGAACCATGTGACCTCCAGAACAGAGATGTCTTGAAAAAAAACAACTGCTTCCCAACAGGATGACCGAGGGAGACATCCAAGTCTGCTATATGGAAGCAGGCTACGAAGAACCATAACCTGCTGTAAAAGTAAAAGAAAAGACCCTACACTGATGCCCAGAAGCTGTTCTGCTCAGTCTAGTTGTGAAACCAATTTCCAACTTCAGAAGGCTACAGAAGCTACTGAATTTGACTTCAAGTTTCAACTCTCTATACTTCAGAAAGAGAAATTTTAAGGAAGTCAGGCCAGGTATATTAGAAACTGTTCTCATTTACATAAATCCTCAAACATAACTGTTATCCAAACTTGTTTTAAATCTTTGCATCTGCATATTGACTAAATAGTTTGCCACTTTTTACTTAAGTACTTTCAGCAGTAGAATAATAAATTAACATTATGCACTGCTGCTGGTTATTTTAAATTGAAATGTTCAAAAATTAAAAGGGGCTTACGTACGTACTTATACACACTTTTATGTCACTGCCACTCTGTGCAAACACCTTGCAAGACAAAGATAAGGGCCATAGAGAAGATGCTGGAGATTAGACAGATTGCACAGATAGAGATACTCTGATCAAACAGATCATGTGAAGCGCAGCTTTTGAGATTCCATGAAATGTTTATTACTGATCCAGTTCTAGTTCATAGTTGGTGTATTGGGGTGTTCTTAATTGTCACTGGAGAGGGTTACACCCTGACCTGCAGACATCTTTCCATTCAGCTTTCAACCTTAAGAAAAGGTCACCTTTTTCCCTGAAAGAGACAAATGTCTTAAACAGTAGTTGCCATGAGAACTCCCAGAGGAAGCAGCCAACTTGTGTTGCAATTTTGGTATCGATTGTCTGTTGAGGACATGATACCTTTCAGCTCAGACAGAGTACAACAATGTGCACACAGCAATATGTGTGGAAACAATGTCCCATCATCTTTGAAAAACCAGGAGTCCTGAAAACATTAAAATCATTGCCCCGCAGAATGATCTATGATGTACACAGCTGTTCACCTTTCACTAAATGGTCCAGACCACAGACTATAACCTCTGCAACATTAATGGCTAATGCTGGAGGTCAGTGCATGTCTCTTGTGCAAAGTGATAGTTTTGAAATAGAAACAGAATTATTACAGCACAGAAGGAGGCATTCAATTCTGCAACCATTCACCAATTCACTCAGAACCATTATCCCGCTCTCTCCCTTTAACCCTGCTCATTCTTCCTTTTCAGATAATAATCTAATTCCTTTTCAAATGCTTCAGTTAAACCTGCCTCCATCATACTCTCAGGAAGTGCATTCCAGACTGTAACCGCTCATTGTGTGAAATGGATTTTCATTCTCTCTTTTGCTGCTTTAACCAATTATTTTTGGTCTGTACTCCTTTCATTCTTGATCCTTTCTTGAACAAGAATAATTTCTCCCAATCTGACTTGCCCACTCATGATTTAGAATGCCACCAACAAACACGGGCTCATTGGTGTGCGAGTAGGTTTGGTGGATACAGTAATATATTTTAGCCTAACATGACAATATTGTAGGTGTTATAAAATGGAGGCTGACCCCCTCAGATAACTAAAACTGAAACATCTAGAGAGGCTTGTCTTGCCATATAATCTGTTAAAAGAAGTGTGAAAAGTGATATAACTTGCCTCTCACTTTCAAGCTGTTATAAAGGAGTGGTTAAGTGAAATGAACTCCTTTCACTCACTCTATAATCAACAAGTATCAATTAATTTATCTAAGTCTAACGGTGGACAAATTAACTGAACCATTAACAAACCAAACAATTCCCCCTTAACTACTAACTATTCCAGAATAAAACAACATTCTCATGGGATGTTGTTTCAATAAATACAAATCCCACTTATATAAACCAAAAATAATTTTAAAAAATTAAAAATTAGCCTCTTGAAATTATAGCCAGGATACGTCTTCCAGAATATTCTATGCTTTCTCTGCTGATCTTCAGTCAGGGACGCCTTCCTCTGTTGAATTCTTGTGTCAGGAAAATTAGCTAAGAGTGCAGCTGTACCTAAGTTAGATGATAGCTCTTCTGAGAGCTTAGCGAATTCTGCGTGAGCCAGTGATTTTCTCTTTAGAGCTGATGGTTGTTAACTCTCACCCTGATTTTCAAGTGCCCGCTTCTTTTGTACCCTTGATGACATATCAATTTCTTACAATAGAATTGGTCCTAGTTGTAAAAACTATCAGATTTAAATTTAATTGGTTTTTTTCTCTCTACGTGCCTGGTTTAAATTAATTGGCTGATATTCGAACTGCTGGCCTTGCTAACAAAACAAGACTGCTGCCTGGATAACTAACCACACAGCCTTTGATACAAATGTTTCAACTTCAGGAGCTCTCTGTCCATCTGCAAGCCTCAAGCTGCCCACAGACTTTTTTTGAATGTCTAAGCACAGATAAAGTGCATCATCTTTTAAAGGAACCATGCACTCTTTCCCCCATCACGTTATAAACATCAAATTCTAACATCCCGCCTTCTCATCTCCACTCTGAACATTCTGTATTCAACTTAGTTCTCAGTTGTATTTTCTACAAACCAACTGTCATAAGCGCACTTTCTCTTCTTTACCTTAATTATTTTTCTATTTATGGCATCGGGGGAGCTCTGGCTTTGTACTACTTTTCTATTTTAAGAAAATGTACCTTGATTGTGTCTGAAATTCCTCTTTTTCAAACATGGCCCATTGTTCAGCCCTGATCTGATCTCACCCTATTTTTGTTGTTTCTGGATCTGAGGGTCTACAAAGGGTTAATACTGAGAAGTGCCATGAGCACCATCCACACTAAGTATTTTATAAGGTTAGAACAGCTTACGATCTTGAAGGAGTGAGATTAAACATTGGGATCTTTTCAAAGTCTCTGGTGGAATCTTATACGGGTTCTAAATGATATGGGATCTGGTGGGAAATCTGGGACATTCAAGTCCAGCAAGCCTTTCACGACGTCAGGAGCAACATGTCGCATTTTCCACCAGAGTTGAGATGAGATTTTCATTAGGGAATGGTGAGGTGCCTGTAAAAGGACTATTGCTGATCGTCATGCTGAGTTGCACCTCACTAATATCAGGACATACTCCAAGGCTGTGGCCACATGCACCTCATGTTCATGGTCATTGCAGACTTGTACCAGCTGCTTGATACCATCGTTGCACATCTCCAACTGTCTTAAAGTATACATCTGCACAGTGATGCTACATTCTGGGCAGAGGAGCATCATTCAGTGCAACACTGCTGGAAGAGTGCTTTGTCACAGAGTCAGGCACCCAAATCACAGATTGGGCCAGGCTGTATATCTCATTTGCTCTCTTAGCACTTACTCGGTTTCTACCCACCTGGTTGCCCATAGTATCATTGCCTTTCGCTGCCCCGCCTTGCCATACCTTTTAGTGCTTTGTCTCCTGAGCCAGAGCATAAAGACTCTGTTTTACAAGCTTGATTCTCAGTGCAGACACAGCACCAGGCAGTGTCTGGTCTTGGTCAGCAATTATTGGTCTTAAAGGTCTGACACAACTGCGAGCACTGCATTCTATTTAACCTTTAGGCATTAGTTTATTGTCTGCATTGCTGCTCCATGTTGCAGAGTGGGAAGTAAGCTACTGCTACTGGACTGTGTATGGGCAATGGGGAAATTGTAGCTGATCATTACCTTGGCAGTTGTGTTCTAACTTTCCAAACAAACAGGCATTGCTATTGCATCATAGCTTTAATGGGGTTTGCTCCTTATCCTGCATGAAATGATCAGGGGCGTTTGTGGCAAGGAGCAGCAATGTGCATGATATAGTAATGATGAAGGATCACACAGAATGCAGCTCTGGAATGTCCTGTGAGGAGACTACTGTGGGAGCCTGTGCATGGCTGCTCCTCTAGTTGGGTGCCTACTGGCACCACCCTGTCTCCTTGTGAGGAAGGCACACTTGGAGTGGGATCAAAGTTTGTCACCCTGCTGTTGCCTTGCAGTTGGTGCTGAAGTCCAATGACTAGAGCAATAGAGGATAGGCTCGTGCCTATCCAGCAGATCCTGGGACTGCCAGACCTGGCCTTCTGACAAACCTGCCATCTGCTCTAGTGTCAGCTTGTGTGTACTGATATTGATTGATGGTTGATTGTTGACACCACAGGGTCCTCTCATGCCTGTGGCTGAGCCGATACCTGGTCTCTGGCAGCCATCCGAATGCCAGGGGTCTGGGGCATTTCTTTCTCAACCAGATGTGAAAACATGGCATTGAAGCGTTCACCAGTAGGTTTACCCAACTCTAACCTAGAAAACATACCACTAAAATGTCAATATCTGAGTTGGCGGGGGAGTACAGCCTTGCTGGAATTTTCCCTGAGACATCCATGTTCTCTTCCTCAGAGGTGGGAAAAGCAGTCTCTTGTGGCATGGCCTTCTGGACCATGGCTACTGTGAACAAGACACCAAAGAAAGAATCTAGTTACTAAGTGACTAAGGCAAATGGGACTAGTCCATTTCAGGAAACCTGGTCAGCATGGATGAGTTGGGCCAAAGGGTCAGTTTCTGCGCTGTATGACTCAATGACTCTGGAAATTGTGAGATATTAAGGAGAAATTCACATTGGGATAATGGAGAACTAGCATAACAATGGAAATTGCTTCTTACTTGATTGTTTGGACATGAATGTTTCAATGTGCCCACAAGAGCAGTTCTGGCCTTCAATGGCAGGGACCAAGATCTTCTCCTCAAAGTGGGTGAGGAGCTGAATATCAGGGACCTCACTACCTCTCCTGGCCCTCTTGGTCTTGTTATGGGCTATTTTTTTCTCCTGTAACAAGAGAAGGGGCTGATGGATAAGGATGACAATGGGTGGCACATTTTTTGCACTGGTGCAGGTAGGGGAAGCATACTGAAGTGTTCCAAGTGAGTGAATAGGTAGTGATAAGGGATTAGTACTGTAGGGAGTGGAAAGCAATCACCGTTAGAGCAAAGATGTTACTTGCAATAGTAAGAATGGTAGAGCATGAGCTTTGCTGGAAGGTGTGTGAATAGCAGACATAGAGTGAATGTGAGATAGTAAAATAAAAGTTGGTGGCACTTAACCTGACAAAGTGGAGAAGGTCATTGACTGCTATGTGTTCCTCCGGATCATTGATACCACCGTGACCTAGGTGGTGACCTCCATCCAGGCTGGCAGAGTCTTGTTCCGTGACCTGCCTTGTCAGTCCGGGGAGAAGGGGATGTCCCTCCTGCACACCACTTGCGGCACCAAGACTTCTAGGGCCTGCCTGCAAACTTCAGTATCAATTGTCCCTTATCAGCTTATGTCTGGGGCAAGTAAACTAGACCAGGCAGACTACTAGCACTTGACTGGATACACAATAATGTTTTTAAAATAACATTTGCACCAAGGATGCTGGTCCATTCTGGGATATCCATCCTGAAATGAATACTTCTGGATATGGAGATTGGAAGAACCAGGGCAGCAACAGATGGGCTGAGCTCAGTAAGATAGTTAATGAAGTGCAGTTTGGTTGATCACATGAGAAAACTTATGAGTCATTGTTGAAAAAAACATCCTTGAAACTTAGCAAAAATGACATTTTTTTCATTGCTAGCACACAATAAATTGTATCTTGCTAGCTGCAAGATTTCTTCTAGTTCGACCAAGAAGTGGTTATACTCTACCATGCTACACCAAGCAGACAATGTACTGTCGGAAACTAAAGAAGATGGTGTCAGCAATCCTTGTTATGAACAACAGCTCACATAGCACAGTGGACAGGCATATCTATACAGCAATTTAAGTTGTTCCACTGGATTGGTCCTTGTCTTTTCCCAAAGTCATAGAATCATAAAATCTCTACAGTGTGGAAGCAGACCATCTGGCCCATCAAATCCACAGTGACCGTCTGAAGAGCATCCCTCCAGACCGACCCATCTCCGTAACCCTGCATTTCCCATGGATAACCCACTTGACCTGAGCATCCCTGCACACTATGGGCAATTGAGCATGGCTGATCCACCTAACCTGCACATCTTTGGACTTTGAGAGGAAACCAAAGCACCTGGAGGAAACCCACGCTGACATGGGGAGAATGTGTAAACTCCACACAGTCGCCCAAGGATGGAATCAAACCCGGTACTATGAGACAGCAGTGCTACCCTCTGAGCCACCATGCTGCCCAGTGTGTCAACCTAAACCTTATGGTACAATGATCACTTGTCCCCAAAATGTTCTCCTGAGGCTTGACCCATTTGTCTCACCTCAATCCCAGGAGCCAAGTCTCGTGGCTCTCTCTTTCTCTTTGGGCTAGAACCATACTGTTAGAGAAACTTTTCCTGAACATACTTTAAAAACCCATATCCCTCCCTCACTGCTCTCTACAAATATACACTCTATATTATGAATAATTTAAGTCCCTTATTATAACTACATTACGTTTTCTGCACTTCTCTGTAATTTTTGTGCAATTTGTTCTTCTGCACTTTTTCCATGAATTGGGAGCCCATGAACAACACTGGGAACATTTTTGGTGCTCTAGCAAGTCGAACAGTTTAGCTTTAGCAAATAGATTCCTCTGGGACATGCTTTTCCTCTAACATTGCAATGTTCTTAATCAATATCACTTCATTTATACCACCAACATCCTGCCCCACTTCACCTATCTTTCTTTCCCATCTTTCTGGAACACCTTGAATCCAGGAATGAACACCCTATCTTGTGTTCCTCTGCAACAGGTCTCTGTTATAGCCATAACGTCATATTTTTACCTGGCAGCCTGTGCCTGCAACTCTACAATCTTACCAATCACATGCATGCACAGTAACCCTGATTTTGACTTTATTCCTTTCTCGCTTACTCTGACCCCATCTATAAACTTACCATTCCTTTTTCTGGTACCATTTAATTGTCCCAGTATTTTGTGAGCCTGAGTATTGCTCTCTGGCACTACTGTGTGGCTTCTACATCCCTGCTAAATCTGCTCATGTTCTCCCCATTAGCACTGCAAAAGAAGGAACTCATTTCCAACTTTATCGAGGTGCAACCCATCTATCCTGTATAAGTCCTAAGTACCTCAGTGTGAGTGCCAATGTCTCAAGAATCTAAACCCCTTCCTTCCAAACAAACTTTTCAGACACACATTCAATCTTCTTTATCTGTACTCACATGTAGCACTGGACATAATCTAGAAATGACTAATTTCCTCCTTAGTTCCTGTAATTCTGACTTCAGGACCAAACATCACTTTCTGCCTGTTGTTTGCACCAATGTAGACCTTGAAATGTGACCATTTTTCATCCCCCTTTAGGGTTCTCTGCAGCCACTCTGTAACATCTTTAAGGTTGGCATCAGGAAGCTAACATGTCATCCCAGATTCACATCTGTGGGATATGAGGCACTGGGCTTCTAAAGAAGCTAATATGATGATAATAACAGGATTAATGATGACAACCTATATCTTCAATAGTAAAACACTTGAATCACCTTTCAGTAAACAGTGATTTTGCAGCAATTGACAAATATGGAATAACTTCCCCAACAGCCATCTGCAAAATTACAATTTAGCAAGACATTGAATTTAAAATCAACTGTAATTTCCAGCCCATTGGCAAAGACATTAATGTCTTTACTAAGACTAGGAAGAAACGTAGAGATAAATAAGAAGTGACATTTTATTACATAAAAAATCAGAACTAGTTCATTTATATCAAGATTAACAAATTATCAATTCAGCCCACTTATGCTGCTGCCAAGTTATGCTAAATTCAACCCAGAAGTGTTTGATATTAGCCCAAAGTATGAATAAAAATAGAAGATTACCTAGTTCTCCTCAGCCAGCTCTGCATCAAAATCCACATTTTTCACTAAAGTAAAGTTACTTTCTAGGACAAATGGAGATCACACATCAGAGATTCAAAAACACAAATTGATGAAATTCAAAATAACAAAACTATTTCAAGTGGTTCATTAAAAATATTTCTCCCCAATTATTGTAGTTCTGTGTGTTATGATGTGTATAGAATTGCTTAGCTCTATCCTGTTGAGAAACTGTGTTCAAAAACGTTCAATAAAAATGATTCAACCAGGGATAAGAACTGCTTTCACTCCTTAATACCACTGGGCAAAGGAGAGAAGAGCATCTTACATCTGTTATATAACAGACAAGGTTTCTGTGATTTTTATAGTTTGGAAAGGAGAGAGAAAGAGTTGCAAGACTGTTCAGAAACGCTTGGCCCAACAGCTAATAGATTCACAGAGTTAGTGCCCAGTCTAGGGAATCTAAGCGCAAGGTATGGTAACTAAACTCAGGATGTTATTTTTCAGTGCAGCTGCAGGAGGCTGATACTGCTGCTGCTAGGAAATAGTGACAACTGATATGTGTGTGTTCTTTTTTAACTAGTGTTATCTCACAGCTCTGTGTTATGTGTCGGAAGAAAGAAAAACAAGGATGAGGAAGTGTTATTGCTCAGTAGGCATCTGAAGAATCTTTCCTGGGGGCTGCAGTGCTAATGGCCTGAAGTTCTCCTCATATGAAACATATGGTCCCAGTGGGAATACAACATGGTTATTACTTTGGTTTGGAGAGATTTATTAATGATCTCTTAAATAATAGAAGCCATTCCACAGGTATTGAGAACTGACTGCTTAAAATTCATTGCTTATGCTGTCTTTCCATAATTACATATAATTAAACTTGTTACCAATGTTGAGAAACTTTGATGAACACCTCTAGTGCAATTGAAAATGAATGTGTTTTAATTTGAAAGTACAACCTGTAACAAATAAGAAACTCAAATTACTTACTTATCAGTAAGTGACAAATGAGGGAGTTAAATTATCAGTGAATAGAACTTGTCAGAATTCATCTATCACAACGTGAAACATCTTTTGTTTTTCATTTGAATGGTACCTTGAAGAGAGGTTAAACTACTCAGTAGTCAGCTGAGATAGTGCAGAAACAGAATGCAGCAGTAAGCTTCCTGTGTTGTAGTCTTTGATTGTTACCTATTGTCAATTAATTACCAAACTAATTTCACTGAAATACCTATTGAATTTAAAGTCAATGACAAACGGTGTTACGGGTTACTTTTCAAAAAGCTAAGAAATCTTAAAATGTTATCTGCTAATTGAATGATGGAGGATAAGATTCAGTGTTGCGTGAGTTATATTTCTTTCCTATGCCTTGAAAAGATCATCTTCTTCCTGACAGCAGGCAGAGAAAAATAACTAAGTGGAGGGTTGTCTCATAGATACAATGAGTCAAACTGTCTCTTTCTGTGCTGTAATATGATATTAGAATCCACATTGTGGATATAAGCTAAACTGTATCTAATAATGACCAATAGCAATGAGCCAAAGTTAGGAACTACCTCAGCACTTCACTTCTTTTCTCTTTTTCGAACTTACACAAGATTTTCTACCTTTGATTTGTAAATCTAATGTTTATTCGCTCCTTCCCAAGAATGAGAGTAATCAGTACTCCAATAACAGTATCATCAACGTGCATTGATATCATGATGTAGTATTGAGATAGTAAAATGTCCCACTGTACTTCATTTCTTAAGTTATTGTTTCACAGGATATGGGTATAGCTGGCTAGGCTAGCATTTATTGCCTGTCTCTAACGGTCCTCTGAAAGGTTGCAGCGAGGTGCCTTCTTGAACTGTTGCAGTTAATGTGGTATAAGTACACCCAAAGGATTACCCCAAAAAGGAATTCAAGGATTACAATTTAGTCACAGTGAAGGATTGGAGTTATAGGTCCAAATCAAGATGGTATGGAGGAGAATATACAAATGGTGGAGTTCCTGTTCATTGACTACCCTTCAGAGGGACAAAATCAGACAATTGTAACACTGAACCACATAAGGTAATACCAGAGAAGGTGACATAAAGCTTGATCAATGAGATAGAGACTAAGAAGTGGCTTAAGGGAGAAGAGCAAAACGGAAAGATTAAAAGGCTTCATGCTTGAATTCCAGAAACTAGGACCCATGCTGTTGAAGGTACAGTTGCCAATTGGGAAGTGAAGGAAAATTGGGATGGTTGTGTGTTCACAAAACTGTGGTTACCAATGCTTACCATAATTGGAGTAGCCATAACTGAAATATTGATCAGTGGTGTGGCTGAAAGGACTGGAAATAACAATGTACTTTTAATTGCCATTTCACATCTTCTTCATCCTCAACTAAAGCTGCACATACCTACTTCAAGCACCTCTTTCTGACTTCATTGCATCACCTGTCTTCAAGTCAACTTCTGTCTTTCTCCATTCAAGAATTGCCAGCAACCAACCACAGGTGTAGGAACTTGAGATTTGAAGAGGAAAAGGAGCGATTATGATGGAGTATTCTCTCCGGATCTCGCAGTTGCCATACAGCACAAACATGTTCTCCTCACTCAGGATGACCAGGATTCATGCTCCTATTCCAGTTTCTCCAACAGTGCACTTGATGCTCCATGTCAGCCAGCTGAGCCTGATGTCAACCAATGGTGAAATGATGAAGCCAAGTCTGGGTTTTCTAGGCTGAGAGCTGCTTACCGTTGTTTACTGCAGTCCCCCTCATTGAAAGTCAATGGCTTCCAACCATCCGTGCTGCAGCATGGGTGCCTAGTTAGAATTTGGATGTCATATTTATAGAGTCAAACAGCACAGAAACAGACCCTTCAGTCAAACTCATCCATGCAACCAAGTTTCCCAAACTAAACTATTCCCATTTGCCTACGTTTAGCCCATATCCCTCTAAACCTTACCTATACATGTCTATGTCCAAATGTCTTTTAAATGTTGTAACTGTATCTGCATCTATTACTTGCTCCGGCAGTTCATTCTACATAGAAATCACCCTCTGTATAAAAACATTGCCCATCAAGTTGCCTTTAAATCTTGCTTCTCTCACCTGAAAATTACCCGTTGTTGTTTTGAACTCCCCCACCCTAGGGAAAAGGCCTTTGCTATTCATCTTATCGATGTCCCTCATGGTTTTATAAGCCTCTATAAGGTCACCCCTCATCTACCTTTCCTCCAGTGAAAAAGGTCGCAGCCTATCCAGCCTCAGTGTATAACTCCAATCTTCCAGTCCCAGTCACATCCTTAGAAATCTCTTCTGCTCCCTCTCCAGTTTAATAATATCCTTCCTTTAACAGGGCAACCAGAACTGTACGCAATATTCCAGAAGTGGAAATGGTGGCTTTTGTTTTAGCAATGCAGCCAGCGAGATGCCATAATGGTATATAACACAGAAATGGTAAGGTGTTGTTTTGTTCTTGCAGGAAAATTAATTACTTTAATTGGTGCTGCAATTGGCTGAGCTGATCACATACAGCTCGGCTTGAAAGCTGAAGTATTAGTTTCCTCCTTCTTTCCGCCTCTTCAGCTGCCCAGGGTATTCCTTTTGACAAGAGCTGTGCTCTCATAATGGCAGCGCCACCATACAACTCCGTATAGGCATAACCAATTTTAAATCGTGGATGAACCATCAAATACAGCTACAATGTCATTAAGAGCCAGCAGAAAATGATCAACATTTAAGCTGAAAGTAGTGCGGTGTGTAGTGGGTGGTGAGGAGTGAGTCATGTGTGGTCAAAATGCTCTGGGGAAACATGTTCCACTCTGCAAGATTGAGAAAGCATGTTGGCTGGAGCATTGAGGTCAAGAATGGTTTTAATGAAATTAATGTTATCTTTTGTTACAAACCAATTAAAGACCTTTAACATTTGAAAAGAAGCCCAATTACGTTGTTTTAACCACTACAATTATACCACAAGATGTCATGTTGTTTCAAAAACCAGATGTCAACTTCATAGCACATAAATAATTAATCAAAACAACATCTATTAACAATGTGGATCCTAACCAAGTGTGTTTTACACTCATGTCTACTTCTTACTTGTCGCAAGCACTTTTTTATAAGAACATCTAATTTCTTAAATTTCTGTACTTCTGTATGGACCACCCATTAGTACGTCACAGTGCTCTGCAGAATTCTCTTCAGCTCAGTTATTCTCAGAGGTAAAATCTGCATTTTATCACCTATTGACTTTGGATACCTCAACTCTTTGTCCTGCTCTTTTATATATAAATATATACTTCCAAGATAGTCTGGTTGTTGCTTTCTTTATTTATCAGGAATTCTGCAGAATCTTCCATTGGTTTCAGATTAATAATCTTTCAGCTTCTGTCACAAAATTCAAACAGATGTTAGGCTGTATATGTCGGTAGCCTTTGACATAGTGGATAGACTAGTTTACTGTAAGGACCATAGCTCTGAGAACAGTTGTTTAAACATCCCAAGCTGCAGTTAAAGAAAAAGGAAGAACTCTCTTATTCTGAAGGCAATCGGAGAACCATTACTAAATGAAAATCAGGACAAAAGAGTTTCTATTAACCTGCAAAACCAAGAATCACAAAATTGACTGTTCAACTACCAATGTCAATGCTACCTGTAGCATTCACTGCAGTGGTTAGAGCATTCAATTATCTGCCCTTCAAGATCAATTCAGTTTGATTTTTAAAACTTTTTATATTTTTGGACTCACTTCTTATTTCTAATCTGTACGTATGTGTGTTGTGTTACTATTTCTTCTCGTATTTGGTAATTAAGTATCTCTGTCTTTTTAGAATTTGAGAAAAATCTGCTTAAAATGGCTACTTGTTCAACATAATTTCATTTGAGTCCCGATGAAAAAGTATTTACAAGAGAAAGGATCCTTTGAAAATTAACCCTGTTGCCACCAAGTGAGGTGGTACATGAACTACTAAGGGGAGCCAGTACACTCCTCAACTCAACTTAAAAGTTTAATGTAGCCCATCTGGAACGGCAACAAATTGTGGAGCCTCACCTGTTCGTAACAATGAAGTATGTGGGTTTGATAACCTTTTAAGGTTCACTGAATGCCTTCAAGTTATTTTAGCCCTACGTCCCGACACAAAGATGACACTTTTTGTGGACGACACTCCTTTACAATTGCAGACAAAGAAAACTCACTGGAGAAGTAAACACATCTGTTACTTTATAGCAGTCTCTTTTCTATTCTAACCAAAGCAAACACTATTTTCTAAATCACATGAATTACTTATTTACAACAAAATTGATTAATGTTACCTTTTGCCTTCTCTGTATACTTCCCACAAATCCTAATTCCTCACCACTGCTCTCAATATTAAAAACAACTGGCATGGTCTACATCATAATGTAGCATTGACAGAATGGGTGCTATGGAGCTTATCTTTGCTTCTGAACCTTTCAAATCCATTTTGAATCAGGACAATTCAGATTTTGTCCAGTTTAGATCTTATTGGAGTTTAGTGACCAGTTATAGTGGTTCTCTATAAAACCCAGTGACAAGTAATCTATGTCAGTGATGCTGCTCACAAAATCAAACTCTAAATGAGCTTTTATGATTTGGGGATTCATCAGCTGTAGCTTAGACCCCAAAAGTCAAAGTACCACAAAGGACCTGGAAGATGATGATGAGGTGGAGGGCAGAATGGGTACAAGAACCAGACAAAATGACTAAATGTGACACTTCCTGGAGAAAATAAATTCACAATCTTTTTTCAGGTCAGGAAGAGTGAGAAATCATCCTCCAACATACATCAAGGTTGATATCACAAAGAGTACAGTCACCTTCTCAGACTAGACCAGAAGATCATCTCTGAAAATGTGAAAGAAAATGGTTGGACTGGTCCCACTGGTTGGACTCATACTTGTCACATAGGAAAATAGTTGGGGTATTGGAGGTCAGTCATCTCAGTTCCAGGACATTTCTGCAAGGTATCTTCAGAGTAGTACCTATGGCACATCAACTTCAGCTGCTTCATCAATGATCTTTCCTCCATCATAAGGTCAGAAATGGAGATGTTCGCTGATGGCTGCACACAATTTAGCATTATTTGCAGTTCCTCAAATACTGAATCAGTTCACAGCCAAGTGCAACAAAATCTGGGCTGACAAGTGGTATTACATTCTCACCACACAAATGCCAGGCAACGATCATCTGCAATAAGGAAGAATCTAACCATCACTACCTGACACTCAGCGGTATCACAATCACTGAATCCCTCTCTGTCAACATCCTGGGGGTTACCATTGATTGAAGATTATACTGGACTCATTACTTATGTACTGTGGCTACAAGAGCAGGTGAAAGGCAGCATCTTGCAGCAAGTAACTCATCTCCTGACTCTCCAAAGCATGTCCACCATCTACAAGGCACAAGTCAGGATTATGATGGAATGCTGACCAACTGTCTGGATGAATGCACCTCCAAAAACACTCAAGAAGCTTGACACTATCCATGACGAAGCAACTGGCTTAATTAGCATCAACATCACAAACGCTCACTCCTTCCACCACTGATGCTCAGTAGTGTCAGCATGCACCATCTACAAATGCACTGCAGAAGTTCACCAAGGCTGCTAAGACAACACTTTCCAAATCCATGACCACTACAATCTAGAAGGACAAGAGCAGAAGATAGATAACAACACTATGACCTGCAAGTTTCCTTCCAAGCCACTCAACATCCTGACTTGGAACTATATCACCATTTCTTCGGTGCTTGTTGATGTAAATCCTGGAACTCCCTTCTTAATGGCATTGTAGATGTATCTCCACCAAATAGATGGCAGTAGTTCAAGAAGACAGCTCACAGTCACCTTCTCAAGATCCACTAGGAAACGATAATAAATGCTGGCCCAGCCACTGATGATCACATCTCACAATTGAATTTTTTAAAAAACTAAGGAAAATCACCTTGAAACTGAACAATGTCATGATAACACAAGGAGGAACTGAGATTCAACAGTTCAGAACTACCCAAATCCCAGAGGTTCATAGAGGAAAAGATGCTAGTTACATGTTCTATGTCATTAATCATGTATTTGAGCAGTTGTGAAAAATTACAGCTTGTCATGTAAGCCATGAGGTGATGAATACCGACTGAAAATTACCCTCCATTCAGAAGTAAGGAAGTTGTGGTAAAAATGTACCCAGGATGTTTTCGTGTGATCATTGGTTATTAAGGATTTGAGTACCACATCACTATTGATCCAACCTTGAAGCTACTAAGTCATCCCTTCCGTAAAATACCAATAGAACTAAAAGGAAGAGAGACCCAACAGATGGAAGAAAAGGACGTGATTACCAGAGTCATAGAATATACAGGATGGATAAATTCCATCATGCTGAGAGAGAAGCCAAATGGACAGCCAGGAATTTGCCTAGATTCTATAATCTTGATCAAGCAATAAAGATAAATCACTCCCCTATTCCAACACTGGTAGAGGTAGCACAGCACTGGCAGGGGCAATGATTTTCAGCAAGCTTGATGCCAAAATGTCTACTGAAACTTGAAAGTTGATGAGGAAGCTTGCTGTTGACAACATACAACACATCTTTGACCAATGCAATCTTCTGGCTTTAAAGTGAGCCAGCGAGTAGATGAGATATATTAAGGATGTAAAGGAGCAGTTGGCATGGCTAATAATATCTAGATTTATGGTGTAAATGAAAAAGATCACAACCCCAATCTACAAAAAGCCATGGGGAGAATGGCTTCTGGAAATCTGGAATCAAGCTAAACGCAGGGAACTGCATTATGAAGGAGACAGAATGACATTTCTTCACAATGGTGTACACACCGGACAAAGTCAAGATGAGTCCTGGAAAAATCATAGCCATCTTTGAGATCGAAGGTCTTGAAGCAATGAGAAGTTCCCCTGCTTGATGAATTGCTGAAAAAAATCATCATAATTCTAATGGACCATAGGGTTGCTGTGTCATTAGAGGTGGCTGTTGGTGGTTTAACCTGAAGGTGAACACACATCAGGCAAGGGGGTAGGTTGACGAAGGACAATCTTTTATGATAACCTCAGTCAGTTGGGGAATTAAAACTACCCTGTTGATGTCACTCTTCATCACACCTCAGCTCTCCAGCCCAATGAGCTAAAGAACCCCCTTTACCGAGTTACTTGATAATTACAAGTCACATGACACAGCAAACCTGTGAAAGATGAGAGAGAAGATCTAGGCAAAAGTACCTATTGCCTAACAAATGTGCCATTGAAATTGAGTCAAATTAGAGTTAAGATCAGCAAAAATAAAGAGTTATGGCAATAGTGAAATTTTATTTTGTTCTTCATAAAGAATTCAGGAGTTTTAAGCTTGTCTAATTGTTGCATTAAAAAAAACTACTTGGTTAATTAATGTCTATCAGGGGAGGAAATCTCCCACCTTTCTTGGTCTGGCCTAAATTTGACATCAAACCAACAGTAATAACTCCCAACAACCCTCTGAAATGGCCTAGCAAGCCATTCAGTTTATGAGCAATAAATGGGGAGCCAGGTACCAACACCTATATCCCATGGATGATTTAAAAGAAAAATGTAAGGATTACATGATAAGATCCTGCAATACATCAGAATTAGTCTACCACAGATGATGTCTTACCAGAAGTTAGTGTCTGTAGCCCAAATCCAGAACAATGAAACCCAAATGATACAGGAAGAACGTCTTCAGAAGAAGGCCACATGGGAATGAAGAAGGGTTAGCTCAGAGCCAGACCAGCTCTAATGGATGGGTACATAGTGATAGTTCAAAAGAGGCAATGGTCAGAAGACTACACATGGGTGGGATGTAACTAAGTGTAGTATTGGGAAATTAATTCCTATATAACTTCAGTGCATTATCTTTTACCTTTTATTATTATCAATTTACAGGAAGCTGGTGAGTTGTTCTTTTATTGTCCCTAAGCTAAGAAATTGCAAGTTCTATTACATTAACTAATTTTCTAGTTAAGTAGGATGTATCAGTACTGGTAAGGTTTATTGGGTTTGGTAATGTGTATTGGTATTACTAAGATTTATTCAGCCATAGCAAGAAAGCAAGACAAATAAAGGAGTTACAGGACTGCTTCAACCTCATGCCCATTCTGTGCTACATTGGAACTCCAGGACGTTTCCGTGTTCTGGATAAACATTTGTGCTGGGAAGGCCATCAACTGCAGCAACTTAGCCTCTAGGTTTCAGAACTTGAGCAGCGATTGGCATGAGTACAGTACATCTGTGAGATGACAGCTAAGTGGAGAGCATGTTCATAGATGTGGTCACTCCGCAACCTAATAGAACCAAGGGAGAGAGGGAATGGGTGATCATCCAACGGTCAAAAAGGATGAGACAGATCGCACAGGAATTCCATCGAGTGTATTCCACTCTCCAAACAGTAATGAGTTCTGAATACTGATGAAAGTGATGGTTTATCTGGGAGTGCAGTCATTGCCTGGTCAATAGCAGCATGGGGTGACTTAGCTGCGCAGGGGTGTATACAGGGAAGTCTGGAAGGATCACAGCGATTTTTGATTCCATAGTCGGGTGATCAGATTGACATTTGTCTGTCCCAATTAGGGCTTCCAGGGAAATGTATTTCTTCCCTGTTACCAGGGTCAAGGACCTCATTGAGTAGGTGCAGAGCACCCTGAGTTAGGGAGGGTGGGGGTGGGGGCAGGGAAGTTAACAGTCAGTAGTCTTGGTCCACATCTGTACCAAAAACATCCATAGAAAAGGGATGTGGATCTGTAGCCAGAATGCAGGGAAGTAGATGGAAAGTGAACAACCCGAACCCCAAAGGTAGTAATTTCTGGATTAATCTCAGTAACATTTGCAAGTGAGTACAGTTGCAAATAAGAAGATGACACAGTTAAATGTGTCTGGAAGATTAGGAAAGGACTAAGGGGTTTAAATTCTTGAAATATTGGGACTGGCTTTGGGGGGAGTAAGGCCTCGACAGGCTGCACCTGAACAAAGCTGAGTTCCTAGCAGAAGGTTTTGCTGATGCTGTTGGGTGGGGTTTAGCAGGGGCATGGAACTTGAAAATAGATTCAGTTGGATCAAAATTAAAACTTAAAATGCAAGGAAGAAAATTAGTGATGAGTCTGGGAAGCAGATGAAAGAAAGGTTAGAAAATAATAACAATGAGAAAAAAGCTTGGCAGTGTTCAAAGGTACTAAGAGTATAGCGGATGAAGCATTAATTTATTGGTCTGAAAAAGTTAATGGTTTTGATGATGTCAAGGAAACTTGGCCACAGTAATGAAAGTGGGAAACAGACCTAAGACTAGTTTCCGTCTAACAGTAATGTAGATTATTTTTATGGAATCTGTAGGTAGTTGCATTGATGCAACAAACCTCACATTTATGACTTCTTGTTTCAGCAATAGACTGTTGGTTAGATCAGAAAGGCGGCTATCTTTACTTCAGAAAGGAACAAACAAAACTAGAGAGCGCAGATAGAAATGTAATGTGACACTTGGGTCAATAGTCTGAGGAATGGCAGATGGAGTTTAATTTGGGTAAATGTAAGGTGTTGCTTTTTGGTAAAACAAACAAAAGCAGGACTTATACAATTAATGGTAGGGCCCTGGGTAGTGTTGTAAAACTGAGGGGCCTAGAGGTTCAAGTACATAATTCTTTGAAATTTGCATTGCAGGTAGGTAGGGTGGTTAAGAAGGCATTTAGCACACTTGTCTTCATTGATCAGATCTTTGAGTATATGAGTTGGGATGTAATGTTGAGGTTGTGCAGGACGTTAGTGAGGCCTTTTCTGGAGTACTGTATGCAGTTCTGGTTGCTATGTTACAGAAAGGATATTATTAAGTTGGAGAGGGTTCAGAAAAGATTTACCAGCATCTTGCCAGGAATGGAGGGTTTGACTTATGAAAATAAGCTGGATAGGCTGGGACTTTTTTCACTGGAGTTTAGGAGGTCGCGAGGTGACCTTATAGTGTTTTATAAAATCATGAGGGACATAGATAAGGTGAATAGTAAAGGTCTTTTCGCTAATGTGGAGGAGTTCAAAACTAGATGGCATATTTTTAAGGTAAGAAGAGAAAGATTTAGAAAGAAGACTAGGGGTAATTTTTTCACATAGAGAGTGGTTCGTGTGAGAAATGAACTGCCAGAGAAAGTGGTGGATGCAGCAAGAGTTACAACATTTAAAAGACATTTGGATAAGTTCATGAATAGGAAAGGTTTGGAGGGATATGGGCAACCGGAGGCAGGTGGGACTAGTTTAGTTTGAGAACATGGTCAGCATGGACTAGTTGGACCTAAAGGTCTGTTTCCACAATATATGACTTGATGACTCTATGGCTCTGTTTCAATTGTGACTAAAAGTGTCTGCCTGCCATCTTAAATCCTCACTTCCACTTTCCTGCCTTTCCCCTATAACATTTATAACCTTAGTATAGCAATGACAGAAACATGGCTTGAGGATCTCTGTGTGTTACATTTCCCTGGCATAGCCACTGCTGGGCAGTTCATTCAGCTATACCTTTGTGCTTGGAGGAACCTGTAGGCTGGTTAGGGAGTAGGACCCTCCAGGACTATCACCTGTGCAGTTCATGGTCTAAGCCCTATGATTTTTGGTTGCTGGAGCCCCTGTCTCATAGATCAAGTTACTTAATCCCCTGCTCACTGTGAGTATACTCACAACCATTTTCTTCGCATCATGCATTTCAATTTGCACAACAATGGAAGGTGACAATGAGAAATGCCTGTTAGTCACTTATAGCCTCAGCCTGGTGAGTCATTTACTTCTGGATCCAACTAGAGGGTGAACATCTGGTCTCCTTCTAGAACAACAGCCATTGAAACAATGACAGAATCTATTCATTTGAACACTACCAACTGTTATAAACTCTAGATCCAGTGCTGCAGATGAAAGATTACAGGAAGCAAGCCTGTCTAATGTCATGACTTTGCACAGGGAGTGAATGTTCATGAAATAAGTTGTCCAGAAAGTGAATTACATCAGGTAGTATATTAAAATGTAAAAATTCAAATACGTATTTGAAAGACTATGAAATTAATTTTTAAAAATACAAGCAGGTCAATCAACATCTATGAAGAGAAACTGTGTTTATAAACGGGTTAAATTTTCATCAGAATTAGAAGGTGCTAAACTTCAGTGGGTTTCCAACAACTGTGAATAAATGAAGACCCAGGGAAAAGTTAGTGTTTGGGAAAGGACAACTTTTTTTTCATTTATTCACAAGATGTGAGCATTGCTGGTTAGACCAGCATTTATTGCTATTCGACTAATCATCCATGGGGCATTTAAGGGTCAAAATTACATTGTTGTGGGTCTAGAGTCACTTGTCGGCCAGACCAGGTAAGGATGGCAGTTCCCTTCCCTAAAGGACGTTAGTGAATCAAATGGGTTTTTCCCAAAAATCAACAAATTGTTTCATGGTCATCAATAGACTCTTAATTCGAGATTTTTTTTTAGTCAATTAAAATTTCACCATCTGTTATGGACAATCCCCTTACGGACAATCTTTGATAGGATGAAGGGAATGAATGATTAAATGACAAAAATAATGATGGTGTAAGTCAAAATTATGCGATTAAAAAATGAAATATGGAATAAGGATGGGTCCAGAGGACATATAAATATTTAGAGAGGTCTTAGTAGTAATGGCAAGTAGGAAATGATTAAGAATTTAAACTGGGGAATGTGCTCCCAAGCTGCCACATGTGCACCCATTGAGAGATTGTATATTTAATTAAAGTATTTATATCTGAACTCAATAAAATTCAGACATTGATTTAAATTTAACACTACCATTCCCAGAGCAGGGATGTGGCAGCAAGACGGAGGAATGAGCTGTTGCTAACTAATTCTTATAGCTTTCTCTGTGAACTGTCAGAAGGAGGAATGCTTGTCCTTGTTTACTCAATGAAGTCCTCTCACCTCCACTTTGTTGATGATGGGCACTTTCTTTTTTTCCACATTATGATGATGAACTCAACCCTGATTTCTCATTCCCTCTTCGCATGATCATGAAGTACCTTCATCCCCTCTCCCCCTCCAAGCCACAAAGTCTCACTCTCTGTCTCATCAACTATTCTTCCATCCAAACATCGATCCCTTGCTTCCAGGAGTTATCAGATTCAAGAAATATACAGATGAGCCTTAGAGGTATGCATGATCCAACAGTGACCTCAATGGTCATGAGGGAGGCAGAGAAGGTTGGAACTGAAGTAACTTAGCTCAGAAATGTATACTGAAATATCCTTTCATATGGTATAAAATAAACACATTTTGGATAAGTACTATCATTTCAAGAAATAGTTTGAGGGTATATGACAGCCATACTAAAATATTTTTCATCCTTCATGATTCCTGGCTTCTAACAAACCCTGATCATTTGGTCATCCTGCAATCAACCTTCATTCTTGTCCCTATTCTTGCATGTGCTCACAGAGCCCCTTCCTCGTGTCCCCTTTTGAAGGGATTCCAGCTGTGGTCTTATACCAGTGGGAGATGGCCATATTGTCAATTTAGACGGCTACTTGTCTAGAAGTCGAGAAAGCAAATTGATGTCGGACCACTAAGTTCATCAGAACATCCGTAGTCTCAGACTTGCAGGTCCTTTTATTTTCCTGCAATTACCCCATAACCTCTCTATTTTCTTATGAAAATTGTTAGATGTTGGGTGGGATGGCAGTGGTGATGTTTTGAATGGAAGAGTGGACTGAGATGTCATGGTGAAAACATTTTTTTAAAACACTCCAAGGAGTCTGGTTGCAGTAGGAAAAGCGAAGAGACAGCTGAAGCAACTAAGAAACTTGACCTTGGCCTGGGTTTGATATATAAAAAAAAATAGAATTACAGGAAAAAAGGAGAAATGATTAAATTCTCAGCACTGACATCCTTCACCATGATAAGTGTGAAAATTCACTGCACATATTTAAAATTTGATATTACTGCCAGAACCAAACAGTTTTTGCTAAAGGCAATGTGAGCTGACTGATGTAATATTGGTTGTGTAGATGTAGAACTGTGATTTTTAACCTCACCCCCCCCCAACTAAAATCAACTTTTGATTAAATGAATGTGTGAAAAGAAAAATGTATCAGAGAACTGTTCCTTTACACTTGAAGTGCAAATGGTGATGTAGTCTGACAGAATGAGCACTCAACTCCTACAGTTCTGTGGAGGAAAGAGGTGCTGATATCTTCCCTGTTTTCCACACAATATTCTCTGAATTGCAAACTAATCCTGGATTTCCTCTGTTAATTACTATTAATCATGATCTCTTTTCACAATAAACAGATGTTTTTCTTTGTTGCTTGGCATTGTTCCTACATTAATACTTTACCCTATTCCAAGCACTTTGTGTGGCGTGCTTGTTCAATAAATGTTTGAAAGAGAAACTTAAAAGACTTGCCTCTTTAAAGAATATAAGGTTAACAATACAAACTATTATTAAATATACTGACACAGAATACTTCAACAAAGTTTTTATTCTTCCCTTCTAGAGCTTGATATATATACATGACACTCCTTATCTAAATAACCTTGAATTGTTTCCTTTGACGCAAATCCCTTTTCTGACTTTTTTAAGCCGCAGAAGCCAACCGGGAGTAATTTATTGAGATGATGCTACTTAATCAAAGCAGACATCCTGATTTATGAATAAGTAAGCTGTGTACTACCTCAATTATTGTGGATTTAAGAGGAGTCCATCTGTCGATGAGGATGCCTTAGCTCCCTTTTCAAAGTAACTTTTAAGTTTTTATGTAGACAACGGAGAGAATATATTGTGCTGGTACAGGGGAGGTGATGCCTGAGTGAGATAATTGCTCGATTATTAATTCAGGAAACACAGCTAATGTGCAGGGGACATGGGTTCAAATCCCATCACAAAACCTCTGAGCCAAGAGGCTTGGGTTTAGGTCTCACCTGCTCTAGAGATGAGAGATCATATTTCTGAAAAAGTTGATTAGGACCTACCTACATTATGTTTGTAAATGCTAATAATCTGTCCAGTCATGGAAGTAAATTTGAAAAGGGCATTACGTTTCTATAAGTGAATCAATCAGTTGGATTCTAATTGTCTAGATTAGGATTGAAAACTCTTAATATGAAAAATTGACTTAATCTCAGCTTTATTGATTCACGTAACCTTAAGAATGTTGGAAAAGCCATGAATTGTTTTTTAAAACTGCTTCTGTCACAGAATGAGTATTGCATTGTGCTTAATGCTGCTGATGTGATGTTACTGTGAGATCTCAGACAGAGTTACCTGATGGATAGTTAGCTGTGTGGAGAAATTGCAGCATAATCGGGTAACTCTAGTTTATAGACATCACTGCAAACATAAGCCTCAAACTGTGAACGAACCGGACAATGTGTGAGAATTAAGAGCCTGGATAAGGAATTCACAGGACAGTAAAATCAGGACGTTTATGTCTTCAGATTCCCATAACTCAGAAATAATCTCCTATTCGACTCAAAGCACTGGTGTTTTATTAAGTTTATTTCTTGCTGGTCTTCAAGTGGCTGATAGACTGATGCATTGTTACTCAGCACTTACCTGCAGTGCAACAGTGAATATGGCACCCTGGGATATAAAATCATTTTACAATTAGTTCCTATCTCCTCAAACATAATTAGCAGTATGTCATCCCTCGCCTCTTTTTAAAGAAAACCTTCTAAATCAACGTAACTGCACCAATCATTATTTTTTTCTTTTCTGAACCAAATAAGATTAACAATTGACTTTTCTAAACAAACAGAACTCCTCAAGAGAGTTTTGTAGCTTGCTTTATTTTCTTACACTATTATTCATAGCTTTACTTAAATAGTAGAATGTTGCTCCTTCATCTTTTAGATTTGGCATTCATTGCTCTCAGTGGAGAGTAGAAAACTGTGCAGGAAATGTTGATCATATTGTTGGGAGTCTTGCCTGTTATTAATAACGTTGTATCACTTGCCGGTGACATTGTTGATGTTGTGTTACACGTCGCAAAGGCTGTCAAAATTGCCTCGCTAGTGGATGATGCCATTGGTGTTTTTGATGATCTTTTCTACTTTTCCAGCTCAGGTGTAGGTTGAATATGGATTCTGTTCCTTCCCATTTGCTGACCAGTTTCAATCTCAATGACGCATGGCCTTGAACTCTCTGCTTCACTGATAATGTTTGCTGGGTGTCAGGACTTTTGTGATCAGATCCTGCATTATGTCATGGATAGGGTAAATGGAACTCTTTTTATTCCCTCAATCCCACGTTCCAGCATTTGATCCTTAGCCCTAAAGCACTTGAGGTGTATATCCATATACCTTCTGAGTTGAGTTGAGGGCTTTTCTTTCTAAAACCCTTTCAAGCAGTGAGTTCCAGGCCCCTACCACTCTCCAAATGATGTTCATGCTACTTATAACCAAACCACAGCTCAGACCATGAATCATGAGCAACTGCCACGTGCACACACTTCCTCCATGGACGTTTGCACATCAGGGCCATCCTGGCACCTCTTCAATGCTCTGGCGGGGTGCTCTGTAAGCATAGACTTGCATTGCACCTTGAGGCAGCTAGCTCGATCGTTCAGTGCCTATCTACATGGCTGCACATGCCTTGTCTTGTCATCACATGATATTTGGCACTGTCACACAACCAGGCAGCATGCCTTGCTGGTCAGCAGTCCTCAGTTTAAGGAGCACAGATCTTGTAGAAGATCAGTAGGCTATGTTAATCCTCCCATTTGCCAACAGTTTACACAGCAAACACACAGCATATGCAGCAAGTAAGCAGCCATGCCTCAAAGACTGATGGGAGGAGTCCTCATTGAAGTCAGTGGAGGGCACCCTTCAGGCAGAGGGGTGCTGGCACAGTCAGCAAAGGGCAATCATTCCCTTCAAGGGGATAGACCATAATCAGGCAGTCGGTCAGAGTGGTCCCAGTAGGGTGAGTATATACTGCCACAGCCCAGGGAGTGGGTGGTTGCCATTCCTTTGATACCATGGCAGCCAGTCTACACAGAGGCCTTTGGCAACTGGGGAGATAAAGCATGATCAGTGAGGGGTCTGGACGTATCTCGCATGGGGCCTACCGTCCAGGTTGGCTGAGGGGTGGGCCACAGTCAGTCCACCAGATCCATCCACTGAAAATAAGGAGATGGGAGGGGGGAATTGCAGGGTGAACAATGCACCCCTTGCCATGGGACTCGGTCTCAGCAGGATTCACTGCACGACTTGCGCTTTCAGGCTTTGGGGAATGGAGGAGTTTGATTTTGAGGGAGTGCCAAAGTATCTGCAAGGGGAGACACAGTAAAGTATGGCTGGGACAAGGGTATTGTGGGAGGGTGCATTCTCCACATCAGCAGCACCTCATATGCCAGGGCCTGGCTGGGAAAGTTGGATGGGTGTAGGCATATGTAGACATATTTGGGTGGGGTCTTAGGGAAGTGTGAAGCCCGTTGAGTTTAAGGGATGGGTTACTTGGAAGAGATAGATCTAGGGGTAGGTGAGTACAACTCCTCTGCTTCTGTGTATTAATTATAAGGCCGAAGCTTTCTAAGGCTTAAGCAAAGCAGTCAACAGTCAGCTGAATGTTCCAGTGTAGTTGTTAAGAGCACACAGTTGTTTCTAAACTTGTTGAACAATCCTTGCAGGAATTCTTTCCCAATGGAGAGAAGTGACACACCACAATGATTTTCACCGATGGAATCGCTTCTATTTCATTTACATAGAGCAATGGCAGAATCATTGTAATCTTGGGCAGACTCCCCAAGTTCCAGATTAAGCAAAAGGGACCAATGAATTTCCTAACCATGTGGTATGGTATACATATCTGAATCGGTCTTGTTATCCCTGAGTGGTGTAGCACAATAGAAATAAAACCTGGCTATTTCTGGAGTCATCACAAAGGTTAAAGATTTAATTAAATTACGTGAAGTTCCCCAATTTAACTGTCTTTTATACCCAAGTTGACAGAAATCACAGACCAGGTCTCTGTACTTAAGAAAGATGACTACTTACCACAAATAAATTTTAGCTACAGGTAAACAATTATGAAACACCCACGTTTAACTCTACTCGTTAAAACCCTAACCCACTTCAAAAAATCTTCTCTCTACTTCCCTCTACACACATACAGACAGATACAAGACAAAATGAGTATTATGGGTGGAGCAAAAAACTAGGAAGGGGTTCAATGGTCCCTGTCACAGGATTTGTTGAAATGACTCTTCTGCTGATCACAATGCTATTTTTAATCTTCCTCCTCCAGCCATGATTATTTGTTTGCAGGAGACACAGGGTGACTGATTCATGCTCTAAATAAAGTCCCCGTCTTATTAATTAAAACTGCTAGCTTACAGCAACGGATGAGAGGAAATAAATTGGCTTTCTGCTGACTTTCTTCTTGAGGTACTTTTTGAAGCAGAACAGAAATACAGACCCCTCACTTCTGGAGATCTGATTTCGTCTAACAAATATTCATATATTTAAGCTGCTCAGCTACCCAGGAGCCATTCACATAATTGCTGGCAGGCAGGAGGCTTTTGTCATTGAGAACTGGACTTCAGCCCACAGCCCAGTCATCTGTCTGCCAAAGCTCCAGTCATGCACAAAACTGCTCACCCATAAGCAGGTTTCCACTACTGCTTGAACAATCAACTGTGTAAACATCACTTACAGTGAGTGTCAGGTTACTTACTTTTAAAAATGCAGCAATCCTTCAACAATTCCTTGGCTTTTAAATTAGTCCTTTTTTCCATTTCAGTTCACAGTCAACAAATACAGAAAAATAAAAAAATCAAGGTCTTTAGTTTGAGAGGGTTCCATATTGAGGGGAGTGCCATGAGAACCAGCCACAATGATGATGTAATTTTTATCTGTGTGGAGAAGAGCTTAGCATCTCAAATAAGTGCAGAATAAATAAATAAACAACATAAATGACCCTCTTCAAAGTCTCTGTATCACTATCAAATCAATTAACCCACAACTCGTTGCTGACCTGCCATAGACACTACATTTTGTTAACCTAAAGTGACTGATCTTGTTCGCCTCCAGCACAATAAGACCAAAGCAAATCCTGAAGTTTCCACTACTTAACAAGGATGTTGGAAGCAACCTTCACCATTATAGCAGTTCATACAGAGTCATGAGCTGGCAAGGCCACACAGAAGTTCTTCTGTACGTGAATACTTCAGATTGAATGTTAATGGCCCCTGGAGATTTGCCCATGGACAGCCACTTTATGGTCCTGGTGACTTTAGTTTGTAATGGATTGGGGACAAGCTCAACTCGAATGCAATGCTCTAGAAGTGATTTAATGATATCATCGTTAGCTGTGGATTCTTGGTTCAGAAGATTGTTAAAACTCTCTGCCCAGCAAGAAATAATTTCATGTCTGTTCATTAAGAGCTGATTGCCATCTGCTGAGGGGATGGGTGTTGTACCATTGGTTTTGGGACCATAGATAGAGTAATGCGTACAGCATCAAATGAGAGTGTTATATTCACAGTTTCCATTTGCATTTCCCTGTTAATACAGATCATTAATTGCACAAACAAGCATCAATATGTGTCCCAGGGATGTTGCTAGGATACTTTTCTGATCCCACAAGTTTCAGGACTTCAAAGATGCACAATGTAAATTGGTAGCTATTCGGTATATTACATCTAACTGTGCAGCTATTAATACACACAATCACTAAAATTCTGCCAGAATGTGGAGCTGTTGGAAGGTAAAAAATCTTAAATAAATTTCAAGGGTTAAGGATTTAAGTAGTTTGTCTAAGATCTGTCCAGCTGCATGTCACATGTTTTTGTTCCTTCTTAACACTTGAGGCCTTTTCACTTCTATCACTGACGATGTACCCACTATACCATCAATTCCAAATATCTTGTCAAAAATGCCTAAGGGATTACAACATAGTACAACTCTAGTTTTGAAAGGCAGTATCCCTCACTGCAATGACAATTCTGTTTCTCAATCCTCTTAACATGCTGAAAATTAGTGTCTGAATTTAGAAACAACTCATGCTCTGGCTTCAGTCTCACCGGACACTGAGGCTGAGACATTATGCACTCTACTCACTTGTGACCTCAGAGTTACAATTCACAGAGGACACCTTCATCTCTGTTCCTCTGAACTGATTTCTGACTTGGGTCTCTCGAGGTTAAGGGAATAAATTAGCTTAGCACTTTAGCCAGCTGTATCACTTAAGCTCCCTAGTGAACTTGTTTTTAGCTTATTTTGTTCTATACCAATGCCACATAATGTGGATTCTTCCAGTTGAAGAACATCATATTAAAATACTATTAAATGGATTGTTCTCAGGATCAGTCACTTGTGTCATTCATGGGAAACACTTAAATGAAACAAGAAATTGGGTCATTATTGTACTTTATCTTAAGGAATAATGCAGGAGAGATTTTGTATAATGTTATGTAACCTGCAGCAACATAAATGCTTACACAAGTACATTTCAAATGCAATCAGAATAAAAGGATGCACTGCTAACATATTGTAACTGGAAAATTGATCCCAGCCCCGAATGATGCTTTGTCTCCAATATTTTTTAGCTTTTATCCCAAATGTGAGCTTGGCCAGTTACAAAGACACTCACTTTTGAATGGAGGATATTGTGATCAAATCCATTTTGGAACACCTGAATTAACATCAAACTCCAACTACAATGATAGGGACGTGCTTTATTTCAAATAGGATGTTAAATGATATCTCCTAATTACAAAGATCCAAAGGCACACATTGTGGAGTGTATAAAATTGTACTGTTGGAAAGCCAGATGTTCCATCACAAAAAAAACCTTTTTGGGTTTAGATGTGAATGAAAGGTGTTAAATCACGGTGCTCCAATGTCATGGCTAAAACGAAGGAATGAATTTAAATTGTATTCTAAGGCATAGACATTCTGGTCATGATAAATTATGGATGCAATGACTTCATACAGTTCATTGAGGTCGTGAAACCGCACTCCAGTTAAACTGCCCTTGAACGTGGCACCAATTTCCATTCGTAATGCTTTGAGTAGCCATTAAGTTGTTGGACTTTTCATCTGAAGTCAAGGTTAATATGGAATTATGTTCTGAGGTCCAACTGAAACTTTTCATTGAAAAAAAAAGGACAAAGGTTGTACCACGCTCAGACTTGCTCATACAAATTCTCTTTGATGTGTTTCAAGCACTTAATGGAAGCTAAAAAGAGGTCAAATTATTCACTACAGTTTTTACTGCCCTTATGGATGCTTGGTAATGTCACAAAAAAGAGGTACCACTCAATCAGATTTATATCAACGGTGTTGGTCCAAAGGAGCTGTCAGAAGAGAGTTATTTCAGCTGTACTCCTATACTTCTTGGCATCTGCTCACTGCCTGTGTTCAAGATGAATAATGACTTACTTTGAGACTCTCTAATTCCAAGCATCAATAATTAACCAGGAAGAGTGTTCTGCTAATACTATTGTATGAGGCAACACTTCTCCTTACTTAGCACGTCTTCAAAACAACCCAAATACGAGAATACATGAGACTAAGTACAGACATAAATCCTTTTAAGTAGGATTGAACGTTGGTCAAGTTAGATTGCCAATATGTACTTCGCTGACACAAAGTTAGAACATAGAGTCTATAAGAAATAAATCAATCAAATAGTCAAAAATTACTTCATCTAAATTTAATCGTCAAGTCCCAGAAAAGTACCTGAGCCTGGTCTTGGACAGGGACGCTACTCAGTAAACCACAAGATCTCGACATCCTTAACTGTCATTAAAGTATGGTCAAATTAAGAACTTGAGAGCCAACTTTTAATGTACAGTCAATAATTTGGAATAATATCCATGTGTTTATAGAAGCAGTTTATCTTAGTTTAATGCCGTGCAGATTTGCAATGCATAAACCATTTCTCATCCAGAAAAAGATGATGCTTACTTTACAGTTAAAGGTTAAACATGGAGGTCTTTGGTCCCATCTGGAATCTCATTGACACATTGCCCCTCAACAACTTCATCCACAACCACAGTGTCATGCTCTGAATGTACATTAAGGCATGCAGATTCAGCTCACCTCCATCTCTCTCAACCCTTCCACCAACCCTAATTTGTCACAGTCCTTTTCTGACATTTTGTACTGGATGAACAAAGATACTATCCAATTGAGTATAGATGCCTGAAGCCTTAATGAGGGGCAGCATTTGTTGTCAAATTAGCAACGAGTTCAATGGCACACATTGATATCAATGTGCAAATAGTACAGCAACTTTGGCAAAGGATAACTGTGCAGCAAAACTCAAAACGCATGAATTTCCAGTCAGATTTGCACCATTCTACTGTTAGATTCACAAAAACAGTGCTTCATCATCTGCGGTAAAATGGAAACACATTGAAAGGCATGTAATTCCACCATTTGTGAAGTAGGGACAATTGAAATTCCCACAAAAAAGTTAACTTCATTCCAGTTCAAACCTAAGTACCCCTTTAATGGCATGAGAACAATTATTCACTGCCAACTAATCTCTCTGGTACTGTAGATTACCTGTTCTAAGTATGGAGCCTCATTCCTTCAGCTTTAACTTGTGAAGATGTAAAATAAATTGTGTGAAATCTTAGAGGTCTGAACAACACGGGCTATGGAGAGATGAGTAAAAGACCCAGGTGAGAAGTCTAGTTATGCCTACCTTGATGTCAAGAGAAACTTACTGCATGTTTTAGGCATTTGCTGAGTGGCAAGGTAAGTTTCTCTCTAGCCAATTAAGGGGAATTATAGCTTGTTAAACACTTGCTAAGTGTATAACTCACCGCTTTTGATTAGCAAACATGTCAATAAAGCTAGACATCAACAATTCTTGACACGGAAGTTAATGTGGGTAGCTGGTGACTTCAAGTCACCAGTTCCTGCAAAGGACCACCATATTGGACACTGAGAACCAACACAGAATCTTTGAATCTCTACAGTGTGGAAAGGAGCCATTCAGCCCATTGAGTCCAATCAGCCCATCGAGTCTGCACCAACACTCCCAACAGCACCCCACCCAGAACAAAAACAGAAGTAGCTGGAAAAGCTCAGCAGACCTGGCAGTGTCTGTGAAGGAAAAATAAGAGTTAACATTTCAGGTCCAGTGACCCTTCCTCAGAACCTCTGTTCACAAATGCTGCCAGACCTGTTGAGCTTTTCCAGTTTTTCTGCTTTTGTTCCTGATTTACAGCATCCCTAGTTCTTTTGGATATTATTTAGCACCCTACCCAGACCCAACCTGCTACGCTATCCCTGTAACTCCGTATTTAGCATGGTTAATCCACCTAGCCTGCACATCCCTGGATACTATGGACAATTTAGCATGGCCAATCCACCTAACCTGCACATCTTAGACACTCTCCTTGGATACAAGCCACACGCACCACACATCCATGGACATTGGCATTTGACATTCAGCAGCCTCTAAGAGCTCTGATGACACATCTTCAATGAACTTATGGTGCACTTCTGCTCTTCAACACTTTGGGCTGCACCTACAAATATCATTGTATTGCCACTGCAAGGACACTGTGTGCTCAGGGACAGCCATTCAATTGATGGACTGCCTCTCAGGGCTGTTCAGTTGTTATTATAGCACTTACTTACTTTGAAACTACCTGGATGCTCACAGCATCCTAACCTTACATTGACATGCCTTGCATTTTTGTGTTTTGAACCCCTCAGCCAGAGATACCAGGCTCATATTTCTCCTGTATTGTTTAGCGCAGACACAAAGCTAGGGAGCTTATTATGATTGCCAGCAAGCTACAGTCAAGTCAAGAAGCGAGCTTTTGTTCAGGGACAGTCGGCACTGTGAGTCAAGGGTAGCCTCCAATAGCAGCCCTTGGGCTTGGACTTGGTCACAATGCCACTCGGGGCAGTCTGATACAAGATCTTCTTCTTAAAAGGGGTAAATGCCCGAATGTTGGGCAGCTCATCACCTGACTTGATTCTTTCTGCCCAAATGGAGCCTATTTTCCTCCTGAAATCAGAGAAAAACAGGCATTAAGAGTAATGAAAGTGGATAGTACTGCTGTTACTTTTAGTAAAGATGGGGATGTGTCCCAATTGAGCAGGCAGCACAGAAAGGATTCCAGGGTTAGAGCTTTTGGACATTACGTTAGGTGGCAAGAATGGAAATGATAAAGCACGAAACTGGGTGGGAAGTAGGTACAGGTACAGTAGCAGTCATAGAGCGAGTGTGAGGAATTGGAGAGAAGTTGTTCGTACTTAAGCTGTCAGAGTGAAAAAGGTCATTGATCTTCTTCCTACATTGCTGCATTCCTCTAGGCTGAGACTCCAGTGGCCCAGGTGCCAACTTCAAACTGGACTGCCATAGTCTGGTCTTATGGCTGTCACTAGCCGGAGGAAGATGAAGTCCTGCCTGTGCAACACCCCATTCAGCAGGACCTCCAGGTCCCTGGCCAAAAAAAGAGTGTATTAATTTCCCCTTGTCGTGCCATTTCAGGGGAAATATCAGGCAGCTTGAAGCACAGCTCCAGGCTGACTGTGCTTGTCCAGATGCACAACAAGCTTTTTAAAGGTGACCCTGGCATCAAGGATGCCAGTCAATTCCAGGATTTTTGATAAGTGGCATGTTGTTCAGGAAACATTGCTTGGCAGGATGGGAGTAGAATTGGACAAAAGAGACACCAGGGTGCAGGGTAATTATTTGATAATGCAGCATTGATAAAGACAAGATGGGAAAAGCCTCTCAGCCTTGTGGCAAAATATCCTCCAAAAACCTTGACACAACTCAAATGTAGCCAAAAACAAAGATTTGGCCAGTTATATTTAAACTTTTCATTTATTCTTTCCACCTTTGTTTTCGCTAACTGTAACTGTTTTGACATTGAATTCACTTACTCTAATTTCCAATTACTTCTCAATTCTTGCTGTTAAATTTGCAATCTTCTGATCTAATTGTTAAAGACATACACATGAAACAGGCCAGTTCACTCACATGATCATCTAAGTGCCTGCTTTCCCTTCGCTGTGAGGTTATCAATTCACAATGACCTCACAGAAAAAAATTATGGAGTCTAATTGTTTACAATCAATTATGAAGCTTAATTCATGGCAGGTGTTGTTCAATTGCATGTCTTAGTAAGTGACAGCTCATTGTCTTCGGTCCTCACTACAAACTGAATTCCCAATCCTGCCAATTGCCTGACCTGGCCAATGTCTGAGACTGAACCAGACTGTTAACTGCGGTTAAAATTGTATCAGAGATAAAAGGTACTGCAGATGCTGGAGAATCTGAGATAACAAGCATGGGGCTGGATGAACACAGCAGGTCAAGCAGCATCATAGGAGCAGGAAAACTCAACG
>JAHRHZ010000267.1:14395769-14441028 GCA_024137785.1 Ginglymostoma cirratum
CTCTTCCCCTCCCCCCTTTCTGATGAAGGGTTTAGGCCCGAAACGTTGAGTTTTCCTGCTCCTATGATGCTGCTTGACCTGCTGTGTTCATCCAGCCCCATGCTTGTTATCTCTGTTGACTGTGGTGTCTATTTGATTCTAAACTGCCATTGTCCTCCCCAACTTCAAGACAGTAAACATCCACTTCTGTAAAAGTGCCTATTTCAGCCCATCTGATGCTGAAATTCTCTTTCCTGGTTTTGCTGTCTCTAAACTCGACTGCGTTAATTATTTTCTGACTAGCATCGCACATTCCACCTTACAAAACTTCAGTTCATCATTCTGCTACCTGTATTCTAGTCCCTGTTCCCCAGCACCCTTGTATGCTCTGACATACATTATTGCTTGGTCCAGCATCATTTCAATTTTAAAATGATTATTCTTATGCTCAAGTTGTGTCCTGGCCTAACCTTTCCATATCTCTGTTATCTCTGTCAGCCCAATATCTGAGATCCCTAACTCTTGCAATTTTGGGTCTAGAATATCCCTGATTGTTACTGTCCCTTTGGGTATGACAATGCCTTCAACTATTTAAACCTTAATTTTTGAAATTCTCTCCCCATATCATTCACGTGCTCTCTTTGCCCTTTTAAGGTGTTCTTTAAAATCAATGCCTTTGGCCGAACTTTTGGTAATTTGTCCCAAAATCTCTTTGCATGATATATTGTCAAATCTTGTTTGATCATGCTCCTTTGAAATGCTTTTGTTAAACATGCTATATTGTTGCCTGGCAACAATTGATACGATGTGAATTGCAGCTTATGAGTATTTAACTGTTACAATGCAATTGGAGAATTACCTCATTTTACGTGGATAAAGATCTATGAAAAATGTTCTCAATATTTATTAAATGAGAAAGCCACAAAAGAAATATGCTTCAAATATATCTGACCAGAGGAATGAGTTTCTTCCCAGTGATCAGTGAAGCTGTTCTTTTATAAGTGTACAATTTCTTGTCTACATTTTGTGCAGATTTGTCGATGTTAAAGAATTAACAGAAAAGCATGCTGTGCAACAAAAGGTAATTTGTTGAGAAAGTGCTATTTATATTTGGAACAGTAGCACAATTTAAGACCTTGTACTTCTCACACAGATATTTAAGAGATTTCCATTATTCTGAATAGCAATTCAATGCTACTTGGGGCATTTTGGGTGGGAAAGGGTCGAACAATTTAGTTATGCAATTCTAAAATCTTGTAGCTAATGAATAATATGGAATTAAATTGGCCTGTTTTGATGAATAACCGATTAGCATTTTGAAAAGTGAAAGGCCATTAATCTACTATTTATGTGTGTGGACTACAAATTTCCACATTTGGATGAAATGACCTATTACCATGTCACTGTCAGGCGCCAAGGATAAAATAAATTAATAACACTAAAAAACTAACTGTGTTGGGACCAATCAATCCAATTAGCATTTACTGCATGATTTTACATTAAATCATACTCTTTTTAAAATGAGAGTCCAAGTACCTATTTAAGCAAATTCATACTACTTCAAATTAGATTGATATTAATAAGTTAATTTGTGTAGAACAATCCATCAGCAAATCAAATCCACATTAAGCTTACATTTTCACTTTAGATCAAGGTAGGATTGACTGAATTGGTTTATGTAAGTGTCAAGTAAACCATAAAAACTTATTGCAAACAATAGAGAACCGTAAAAAGAAAATTGTGTCCAATATGGTTATTCAAAGCAGCACAGTCCCACTTTGAGTGTTAAATATCTTTATAGTATTTCACCATTAAAGGGAAATAAACTCTTCAATATTTGTGTTGGAAAATTAAAACTTTTAAACTGCAGCTTCAAAATTCAATTCCTCCTTGAAAATCATCGTGATTTGAAAAGAAAGTAAAATTTATTGTTACTAAAAACATGAAAAGTATTTTCATTCCGAATTTAACTTTAATCATCATAAACCACATGGTTACCCTTTCCTCTTAACATGTATTTGTGTAGCGCAAACATTTAGAAACATAAATTTTTACTCCCAGCATTCATGGTAATATTTATTTGGAAGCTTTTACAACCTAAAAGCACAAATTTAGTTCAAAAACATCCGCTTTATTAACATGGAGTTAAAAAGTACAGATGTTAACTATTACGACAAGACAACTCCCTCACTAGATACCATGAAGAAAAGCCATGGTAATCAGAATCAGTTAGTCAAAAGAAGAATGCATGACTGATCAAGCCTGTTTGCATTAAATATCAAAAAGATCTGCAACTGGCCTAAATAGTGAGTCTAATCACTGATAAATGTAGACTCATTATTGAAGTTGCAAAGATTCTGTATTAACCAAAATAAATATGCTCCAAGTTACTGAAGTTTACTTACTATAAAAGCTGAAGCTGTAAAGGCTTGTTTTTCCCTTCCTGTTGTGGGAATTGGAACTGTTAAATATGTTACCATTGTCAATTAACAAATGCATAGCTACGTGTGGTTACATTAACCCTTTTGGAGATAAGGCTTGTTTCAAGATTAAAATGTCGCTTGAATATCAATCTTGATATTACTTGACTTGTACTCAGCTGCTTTTATCTCCGAATGTCAAATATCGGCTAGATTCAACATATGTGTCAGGCTGTCTTTTTTTGTTTAAAAGCAGCTCAGTGGCTCAGCTATCTCACAGCACCAGGGTCCCAGGTTCAATCCCAGCCTCAGGTGACTGTGTGGAGTTTGCATGTTTTCCCTGTGTCTGCACCAGTTTCCTCCCACAGTCCAAAGGTGTGCAGGCAAAGTGGATTAGCCATGGGAAATGTGGGATTACAGGAATACAGTAGGGGGGTGAATCTGGGTGGGATGCTCTTCAGAGAGTTGGTATGGCTTGTTTCCACAATGTAGGGATTCTAAGAAGCTTTCCAAACTGTCCTGCAAATGTATGAAATCAATCATTTGCATCAAGCTACAAAAAAGAAACATGTCAAGATGTAACATAGTGTTGCCTATTAATTTATTGTCCACTGGAACAGTTGGCACCTGACAATACTTTGTCTGTTGTAAATATCTTCTGTCCTAATGGCAAGAAACGTCTCTATAAAGCCTGGCAATCCAATGGAAGTATAAAACACTTGCAGTGCTTGCCTGGTTGGTTAATAAAGAGGTCTTTTGGATGAATTTGCCTTTTAAATGAACCATGGGTATAAGAAATTATAACAATCAGCTTTATTTTAACATTTAGATTGCCAGAAAAATACCTATTTTATCATTTGTCTTTCTATTATTGATTTGGCTTATAATATTGTGGATTGTTTCCATGTCACAATTTAAGACAATGAAGATCTCAAATGTCAGGAAGGGTTGTGTAATTGTCATGTTCACATCTATACATTGTCCAGAGAATCACTTATAATGGTCCCCCTTCCTGCTCCCCCACCTAATACCATCTGATGTTTCCCAAGGATTTATTCTTGCCTTGTTCTGTTTCTCATCTACATACTGCCCATTAGCAACATCTTTCGAAAGCGCAGCGTTATTTTCACATGTATCCTGACAATAGTCATCTTTACCTCAGCACCATCTGTCTCAGGTACTTCACAATGGCTAAATTGGTAAACTAACCATTTAACCCACGACAGGCAATGGATGTTATGAAATTTTGTCCAATTAAATACTGGAAAGACTGAAGGCATTATTTTTGAGCCCTGTTCCCAGCTCCGTTTCCTCTACCTGGAAACATTCTGAGTTTAAACCATAACCTTGAAATCACATTTCATCCTGAGTTGAGTTTCTAACCTCATGTTGACTTTTTAGGACCTCCTATTTCCACCTTCACAACATTGACCAACATCAGCCTTTCTCACTTTGACTTTTACTGAAGTCCTCATTCAGACATTTACTACTTCCAGACTTGACTGTTTCAGCACACTCCTGGTTGTTCTAACCTCCATAAACTTGAGGCTTCACAAAACCCTGTTGCTCTTTTCGAAAAACCTATTCACCTATGCCCCTGGACCCTAAATCTGGCATTGGCTTTCAGTCAAGTAACACCCTGATTTTCAAGTTCTCATCTTTGTTTTTAAATCTCTCCATGGTCTCACCTCTCCTTATCTCTGTAATTCCCTCCTGTCCCACAAAATTCTGAGATATCTGTGGTTATCAAATTCTAGCCTTTTGAGCATCTCTGATTTTCCTGTTTCACTATTAGTGCCCAAGTCTTCATTTGCTGAGGTCTTCAGATCAGAAATGTACACACTAAATCTGTTTGGCTCACTACATCACTTCCCTCCATTAAGACAGTTTGTAAAACTTACCTCTTTGATCAAAATGTTTGATGATGTAGATTAATGTTGCATGTTATTTTATATGGCTTCTATGAAATATATTGAGGTCAAATATTTATTAAAGGTGCTAGATTAATAAGTTGTTACTTGCCATTTATTGTAATTTATTAGGAACTTAAATACAATATTAATCTGAAACAAAAATGCATGCCTTATCATTCCTTTCCACATTTTTTCACACAGTGTGTTCCCTATTCACCCTTGAAGATCTTGATTTCCTGTTGGACTATAGCACTGCGATAGATTTTCTAAGCAAAGTCCCATTCTAAGAATTGATCCTTGACAACAACTGACTTCAAACATAATCAAGTCATTTGTTTTGCATTCCTAATGTTCGTTTTGCAGAAACATGCAAATTTAGAAATAACATTCAATCATTACCCATCCAATTTACATTTCCAATTGATAGATTTTTTTGTTCAGGAAGTGTGTTAAGGGATTTGAAATT
This sequence comes from Ginglymostoma cirratum, assembly GCA_024137785.1. Lineage (NCBI taxonomy): Eukaryota > Metazoa > Chordata > Chondrichthyes > Orectolobiformes > Ginglymostomatidae > Ginglymostoma > Ginglymostoma cirratum. The sequence continues at coordinate 14,400,548 of JAHRHZ010000267.1, forward strand.
GAGGTAGGCAAACAGTGCTAAGATATAAATTAACCAATTCTAATTGAATGATGGAAAATGCTTGAGCATCTGAATTTCCTACCTGTGTTCTTGTGTTCCTAAAACATTGTCATCAGTTGTGTTTTCAATCGTCATGCTAATCCACCACCTTTGAGTAAGCCAAATGTCTAAAACACAAATTCACTTTTAGAGGATTAATGATTATTGCATCATAAAGTTTAATTTAACTATGGAAAGAGAAAAACTGTAATCTAGATTCAGAATAATTAACTAAGCCAACTTCATTGGGGAAAGAATTAATCTGACTCACATAAATAGGAATCAAAGATTAGCAGACAAAGCCATAACTGAACAATGGGCTGCCTATGAAGGAAAAGTAATTAGAATAGAATAGCAAATTATTGTCACGTGTATTTCAACAGAAAAACACAGTGAAAAGTTTCATAAATCATTATACCGTGGCACCTGTATTAATGACGTCAGTCATAGATAAGAAGAGAAGTCAAAGTTAAGGTAAAGTTTATCTCAGTTCAATTTCGGTTCATGATAACCTACTAAAATGACAAACACTGGAATACCCGGAAGCCAACACCAAAGAAGACCTCCACACTGGGATAAGACCTCCAAATCGAGACCAGCCTTCTGCGACAAGGCAACGGTTGTGCCAGGCCGAGACCTCCACACTGGGATGAAACCACCAAACCCGGTATGCCCAGAAACCACTGCTGAAGAAGACCTCAAAGCCAATATAAGACCTCCACGCCGGGACAAGACCACCAAACCTGGGGACAGTCACACCAAGGCAAGACTGCCCCTTTGGAATGATGCTGGCACACTGAGTTGTCGCCAGGCCGTGACTTCCATGCCAGCCTGGAAGCCTCCTTGTTACTTGGCCTGGGCAGAGAGAAAGTGCCTTCTGCTGAAGGAGGTAAGGTGATAAATGAAAACATTAAAAAAACACAGAGAAAGGGGAAAAAATGTTTTAAGAAAAGCGGACACAGTAGCTGAGTTCTGGGCTCCCGGGAGAAGGGGCCCACATGCTGTACTGCTGCTCTGCTGCCATCTTGACAAACTCAATTTCAACTCAATTTTAAAGGAGAGATAGTTCAATTATGTTTAGAGGATATTCTCCCACAAAGGGGAAAATAGAACAAACAAATTTGGAGTTCACTGGATGACAAAAGATATAAGAATCAGGATGAAACTGAATAAGTATGCTCATGGCAGACGCCAGGTGGGTGATAACCAAGTAAACTATTAAAGGTTCAGAAGGGAATTGAAAGAAGCAAATGAGAGAAGAGAGAGAATAAGAGAAGACTGTTGTCTCACATAAAAGGAAATCAAAAGTTTACATAAACAATAAAAGGGTTAGAAGAAGAGGAGGGACCAAAAAGAGTATTCATGTGTAAAGACAGGAAGCATGACAGATGTATTAAGTGCACATTTTGCATCTGCCTTTACCAACGATAATTCCTCGGTCATGGTGAAAAATGGGGTACTTCAAACACTTGAGAGTTTAAATTGTGAGGAAGGTTTTAGATAGGCTGTCAGTATTTAAAATTGGTAAGGCCCCAAGATGCTTTCAAGAATATAAAAGGAAGAAAGAGTGGAAATTAAAAAGGCACAGACAATAATTTTTCAATCTCCCTGAAACTCAGGGTGCTGCCAGAGACTGGTGAGTTACAAACTTTACACTCTTGTTCAAAAGCAAAAGGTATAAAATTAGGCTTAGCAAGTATAGATTGCTGACTTCATCTCAGAGTGAGGAAACTTTTTAGTTTCGGGACATTGTTCATAGTCTATTGAGCAAATATGAGATAGTGAGGAGGATTGACAAAGGATTTACCTGGTTTACCAGGATGTTGCCACATCTGGAGGATTTCAGTTAAGAGGACAGGTTGGATAAACTTGGGTTGTTTTCACTGGAAAGACGGAGGTTGAGAGGGCAGCCTCATAGAGGTCTACCAAATTATGAGAGGCACAGATACAGCGGATAGTGATAGGCTTTTTCCCAGTGTGGAAAGGTCAACTAGAAGAGGGCACAGGTTTAAGGTGAAAGGGGAAAAATTTAGGGAAGAAGTATGAGGATAGTGGGTGCCTGGAATGCACTGCCAGTGGAGGTGGTGGAAGCGGGTACATTAGCATCGTTTGAGGTGTATCTTGATAGACAAATGGACAGGAGGCAAACAGAGAGATAGTTACCATGCATGGGCAATAAGTAGCAGATCTAAAAAAGGAATAGGAATTAGTGCAGGCTTCGTGGGCCGAAGGGCCAGTTCCTGTGTTGTATTGTATTAAGGGAAATTGTGGGCAATTCATGTTTAAATAACTTGCTTGAGCTTTTATGGTGAGGTAACAGAGAGAATTATGGATTTGCAATGACATTTGATAATGTGCTGAACAAAGGACTTGTGAACAAAGTTACAGCTCATGGAATAAAAGGGGAAGTAACAACATAGATTTTAAAATGTGGCTGATTGACAGGAAACAAAATAAAGTGGTAAAAATTGATTTTCTGACTGGAGGAAGGTTTATAGCAGACGTTCCCAGGCAGAGGTGTTCGGGTGAATGCTTTTCATGATAGTTATGAATGGCCAGGACCTAGGATATTCAAAGCATCATGAACCAGGAGGAGGATCAGGGAGAATTTCAAAAAGACATAGACAGATGATAGAATGGCAAGACAAGTGGTGGTAAGACAAACGTGACCTATTGCAAAGAAGTATGAAGTGATTTATTTTAGTTGGAAGACCACAGAGAAAATATAAAATGACAACTACAGATGGAATCTTATTCTGACCTGAGTGACATGGGCTGTGGCAAGAGACGTTGGGGAATCATGCAAGAGACAAAGCAAGGACTACCTCGACATTCAGAGCAAATCGTTGTATCTTTTATGAATCTGCTCTGCAGTGAGGTGAGTTTCTCACTAAGCAGTAGTCAGCTTCCAGTTGTGGGTTCATTAAACACCTTAATAACATCACAACTTAACAATGTTCAGCTTCCTATCTTACCAAATGCGTTGAACATGCGAGGTGTCAAAATTTTTCGACATGGAGGTCAGAGCCGCTACCTGGACTACTTCATCTTATCACTTGCTTTAAATGTCCTCCATGTTGATCAGCTTCAAACAGTACCCATGGCACAATCCTTTGACAACCAGGCGTATGCGCCCACTGTCCCCTCTCACGACATGGATGCTGTGGAGCTGCTGGATTGCATACCAGTTATTACACTCCATAATTGACAGTAAATTGACATTCTCATTCAGAGACAATTGCAAGCTATGAAATTGCCACCAGCAAGGAGGATGGTTGTTCTGAGGCAGCAGTTAATATCATGTTTTGGGGAAATACAGACGCTATTGCAAGCTTGAATTGATCTGAAACTGAAAAATTTAATACAACCAACTAAACAAAGAATGGATTTCGCTTACTGTCATGAAGTACTAAGTCCATTCGGGGTGTGTGTGTGTGTGTGTAAGAAGGTCCTCCACTCACTGTATTGTGGAGAAATAAGACTACGAGATGCTGGTTGCTGTAGCTTTGGTTTTGCATTTGGCTAGAACTATTAACGCAAGCCCTCCCTCAATTAATTATAGTGGCGCTGACATTCACTCCCTGAACAAAGAATCAGAAAATGTAGAAACTATCAAGAGATAAACAATGCCAGGTTAAACTAAACATGTGTTAAAGCAAAAAAAGAAGTGGAAAATGTTGAAGAAACTCAGCAGGTCTGATAGCATTTGTGAAACAAGGCACAGGGATAATGGCTCAAGTCAAATATGACTCTCCTTCAGAACTGAAGAGCGGAGGAAAAGTGACAGATTTCATGTTGCGTAGAAAGGTGAGAAGGACTAAATGGAACAGGAGGGAAAGTTGGGGAAATCTTAGAGGGAGAAGGAGTTAATAGCTCAAAGACATCATGGAATCGAAAGCAAGGGGAGTGCTGATGGTTTTAAACAAGCACAGAGAATTTTGGAGAAATTCAGCAGGTGTGGCAGCGTCTGTGGAGAGAGAAACAGCATTAACACTTTGAGTTCTGCATCACTCTCCTTCAGAGCCTCCTCAGGAATGGCCATGCTGGTAACAGATTGGGGCCAGACCTCAGTCCAGTCAAGGGGCTGGGGTCGGTGGGGTGGGGCAGATGCAGTCATTGTGTTTCACTGGCTTCCCTTGCATACACACAGAGGACCATTGACTTGCACATACATAGAACTCAGAGCTTCATGGCATCATCCAGCCAGATTTCACTCCCTCCATTTTCAACTTGTCTGTGACCACAAGCAACAATTTCTAACAATGTGTCCCATTATCCTGGGAGCTGCCAGTACGCCTACATTCTGCATAGTTCTAAGCTTCCTTAAATATTTGCTTCCTATCATTATCTCCAAGGTTGCCTTGTGATAACAAAGGATACACCAGAAGACGGGGTTAATGATTGCAGTTCACAACTCTCAGACTAATGCCAAACAATGCTATAATATTGCCCATGCATCCACTAGGGACATCATTGAACAGCCAATTGGTCTTTAGAAGAGAAAAGAGTATGAGCTTATGATTTGGGAACATGAGTAGGCCCATTAGCTGCCTTAGTCTGCTCTACTATTTAATAACATCATGGCTGATCTGATCACTACATATTCTTAGCTACCCAAAATAACCTTTCACCCCTTGACTAACCAGGAATATATTCACCTCAGCCTTAAAAATTACCAAAGAATCCACTTCCACCAGCTATTCATTAAGAATGTCAAAGACTCACAACTGCCAGTGAGAAAAGAATTTTCAGTCTCCTCTCTGTCTAAAATGGGTGACTGCTCATTTTTGTGCTTTGACTCCTAGTTTCAGAATCTTCCGCAAGAGGAAACATCCTTCAAGGTTCTTGTGAAGATTTGTAGCTCGGGTTGTGGGTGAGGTTGTTGACTTGCTCACTGAACTGGCTGGTTATAAACATTTTGTCACATGCTAGGTAACATCATCAGTGCGGACTCCATTGAAGCGATGTTGATCTACTCCACTTAATATTTATATGATCCGGTCTTTTGAGGTGTTTTGTGTCATTTCCAGTTCTCTTTTGCAAGGGATTGTATATGAGGTCAAATTCCACATGTTTATTGATTGCATTATGGATGGAAATCTGGGTCTCTAGGAATTCCAGTGCATGTCAGCGGTTGGCTTGAGCTAGAATGATCATGTCGCCTCAGTTAAATTGATGGCTTTTGTTGTTCAAGTGCACTGAAATAAGGGAAAGTTCATTATGTTGTTTTGCTGATGGCTGGTGTTCGTGCATCTTGATGGCTAGTTTCCTTCCTGTTGGCCAATGTAATGTTTTTGGCAGTCCTTTCATGGTATTTTGTACACTGCATTGGTCCTGCATGTCTTGGGTATGGGGTCTTTGGCCCTTGTTTGTGTTTGTTTTAGTGTGGCTGTGTGTTTGTGTGCTATCCTGATTCCCAGTGGTCATAGGAGTCTCATTGTCAGTTCCAATATGTTCTTGACATACGGTAGTGTGGCCAGTGTATTAGGTTGTATTGTGTCCTCTTGGTGTTGTCAATCTAGTAGACATCTGTGGATAAAGTTGGCAGGGTATCCATTGATAGCGAAGACCTTGTATAGGTGCTTTTCCTCCTTCTTGTGAAGTTCTGGTATGTTGCAGTGTGTTGCGTCCCATTTGAATAGTCTCCTTACACAGCTTTGTTTGTGTACAATGGGGTGATTGCTGTGGAAATTGAGAATTTGGTCAGTGTGGGTTGTATCCTTGTATCCTGTGGTTGGGAATTTCCCATTCGTCATTCGTTTTACCCTGATGTCGCAGGTAGTGTTCAGTCGGTTGGTGAAGGTTTCCCTTATTGCACTTATTGCAGGACTTATTGCAGAGGCTGTCATGCAAAGATTGGAATATGCAACCCTCCCCCTTTTAAGGCAAAATTTCTCTTATTTCAGTACACCCAGTCAATGAAGGCCGTCAATTTAACTGGGACGACATGACCATCCTAGCTCAAGGCAACCACAGACATGCACTGGAATTCTTAGAGGCCCGGTTCTCCACCAATAACGCAATCAATAAGCATGTGGAATTAGACCCCATATACATTTCCTTGCAAACAAAAAACCAGAAATGACACATAACACCTCAACAGACTGGATCATATAAATACTAAGCAGAGTAGAACATCGCTTCATCGGAGTCCGGACTGAACATGTTACCTAGCATGGTGATGAAACCTCTGATCTATAACCAGGCAGCTCAGCGAGTCAACAACCTCAGGAAACATCCTTTCCAGACATACACTTCAAGCCTACTCAGGCTTTTACATGTTGAATCAAGACAGACCGTATCCTTGTAAACTCCAGCAAATATAAGTCAATTTGTCCAAGTTTTCCACAGAAGAAAACCCATACATTTCAAGTATTAACCTAATAAAACTTCTCTGATCTGAATGCAATGCATTGATCTCCTTTATTGAGTAAGGAAATCAATCATGTACACAGTACTCCAGTGGACAGTGACCATAATATGATACAATTCAACCTGCCGTTTGCAAGTCAGAAGCTGGAAACGGATGTAACAGTGTTACCATTGAGTAAAGATAACTACAAAGACATGAGAGAGGAGCTGTCCAGAGTTTATTGGAAGGGGAGCCTAGTAGGGAAGTTGGTGGAGCAGCAACAGTAAGGGTTTCCGTGGGTAATTTGGGAAGCACAGCAGAAATCCATCCCAAGGAAGAAGAAACATACTAAGGGGAAGATGAAGCAACCATGGCTGACAAGAGAAGTCAGGGACAGCGTAAAAGCAAAAGAAAAGTATATGAAGATAAGAAACAATGTGAGCCAAGGGAATTTGAGTCCAAAATTTGGCTTAATGGCAGGAATCAGAGAATGGGGGTCAAAGGTAGTTTCCATGACCAGAAGCTTGTATCCTGATGCGTACAACAGGGTCTGATGCTGGGTCTCTTATTGTTTCTTTTGTACTATAATAATGTGGACATGAATGTATGAGGATGATCAGTAAATTCACAAATGAAAAGGCAAGACCTTCTTCAGGTTAATGGGCCCAGCAGATTTTCTCTACCATAAAATGCCCTGGATAGCAAAACCGAAAAGGAGATTGGTGGCAGCAAATTTACCTTATGGGGACAGAGAGTCAAACCAGCCAGAAATCAAAATGACGTGAAATTATCCACCTCTGAAATCCCCAAATCACAGAGAAAAAGATCATTTATGGGGTTGATCATTTAGGGAAAAGCTGACCCCACAAATTGAATGGAAAGAGACTCTTTTCCAATCACAGGCTCGTACTTTACCTTGCTTGTTGCCAATAGCTTTGTATGTAAGCCTAAAATGACAAATAGAGAACCAGCCCATCATTGCAGGAACAGCAAGACAAGGAAGTGCCAACTGTGAAGGACTCACCATGAGAGGTGGAGAAAGGGGAGGAACAGGGGGGCTAGAGTAAGAAAGTGGGAGCCAGACACCAAAAGGGGCAGAGCTGAAGAGTGGGATGCCAGGAATGGGATACAGAGAGTGGGAGCAAAAGGCTAGGGTTGGAAGCCACACCGCCATTTCACTGAGGCAAGAAGAGGAACACCATATTGCCTTCTGTCTTCTCATCAGCTCTTAAGGGTGGTGGTGTTGGGCAGGAAGAGTAAGGATACAAAGTGACTGGAGAGAGACATAGATGCCTTAAGGACAATGAGAGGAGATGTGATGGTCTCAAGGAAATAGTGGGGAATAAGGGAAGCTATAGGAAGGGTAATAGGAAATAGTGTCTTCAAAGGAAATGAGGGAAAATGGGGGTAATAATGAAAGGAGAGAAAGAAAAGTTGCAATGACAGGGAAGAGAAACAAATGCTGCAAAGGGGATAATGAGGGGGGGATGTAAAGAAGAGAGAACAGTTTCATATCTGTCAGAACGGGAATACTTAGCTAACTAGGAGCTGAGAGAAATTTAAATCACTAAGTTAATGAATTACTTTCAAATAAGTGTGGAATTTGTAGCTTAATGTTGCATATATCCTAGAACAAGTGGGTCGTGGAACTGCAATTGAGGCTATTGTAATGAGCACTATGTCAATCGTTAAATGTAAATCTAATATTAAGCTCAGTAAACATGATAGTGATTGTCTGATTAAAATATTCCAGTGTTCTAACAGCAATGCATTAGCTATGATCCCACAAATCTGCAAGGTATATTTAGGAGGATTGTTCTTTATGTTAGAAGTGTGCGTCTTTTGTTGCAAGTCATTGTATGTTATTTTGCATCAAGTTGAACACTATGGTGTCTAGGAAATTTGTGCCTTGCTTGTGTGCTGTTGTTTTAAATTTAATTAAGAGTTGATAATTATTGACAATATTAATGAATTCTTCTAATTCTGCTTCTGTGTGAGTTCAAATGTCTAATACATCAACACAAATACAAACAGGAATGTTACAATGTGACTGCATCACATATGAAATTAGTGAGAATGAAAGTAATCCCTGAAAACCTAAAACAAACCCCAAAATTTAAAAAATAACCTCTTGAAAAAAAGTATCATCTTGTGCTCTGCAGCTAGCTCACACAAATTTGTGCCTGTAATAGTTGCCTAAAAATTTAGTTTAGCCACAGCACTACAGCAATGTGAACTTGTCCATTTTGGCAGGGAGAAAATAGGAAAGCAGCACACTATTTAAATAGAAAGATTGTAGTGGTGGCCTGTTACGTGATTACTAAAGTTAGAACGCAGGTACAGCGAGTGATTGGAAAACAAATGCAATTTTTTTATTCCAAAGAGATAGAATATAAAAGAAGGCAAGTTTTTCATGGAAAATAGGAGCCTTTTGGCCCTTCAAGCCTGCTCCCCCATTCATTATGATCATGGCTGATCATCCAACTCAATAATCCATTCCTGTTTTTCTCCCGTTTCCTTTGATCCCTTTAGCACCAACTGTTATATCCAACTCCTTCTTGAAATCGTGCACTATTTTAACCTTGACTGCTTTCTGTGGCAGTCCAACAGGCTCACCACTGTCTGCATGAAAAGGTTTCTCCTTATCTCAGCCCTAAATGATTTTCTTAAATCCTTGAACTGCAACCTCTGGATCTGAACCTCACCGTTGGTCAGATTTCATCCGAGATAGTTCTGGTGCTCTTATTTGAAAAACAATATTACTTCCTTTGGAAGCAGTTCAGAAGAGTTTCACTGGACATATCCCTGAGATGAAGGGTACATCTTATGAAGAAAGGTCAACCAGGTTAGGCCAATATTTTTTGGAGTTTAGAAGAACGGGAAGTGATCTGATTTAAACAAGATCGTGAGAGGAATGAATAGGACTGATACCTGTTAGATGTTTCCTCTTGTGGGAAGCATGAAAATAAGTGACATAGTTTAAGAATAAGACTTCTATATTGAAGACAGGCCGGAAAATTTCTTTTCTCTCAGTGGGTCATTTGATTGTAGAATTCTCTTCTCTCGAAGAATGTGGAGGTTGGGTTTTATAAATTCATTCATGACAGAATGAGATCATTGACAGACAAGGAATCGAAGTTTTTGGATTGCATAAGGAAAACGGGACTGAAGGAATAACCAGATCAGCCAGAATCGAACAGAATGGTGGAGGAGTCTTCAAGAGCCAAACGGCCTACTCCAGCTTAAAAATCCCAGGTTCCTTCAAAATATGCTTCAATGATGTGGCTATCATCATTGATTGGCTGCCAATGCATGCAAAGTATGAGTTGTGAAGGTTTTAAATGTGTTAAGTCTATGAGTGAGATGAAGCAGATGAAGAATTTTAGGATTGAACACTGGTTGAAAGGTGCAGTTGGCAGGTGGGTAATGGAGTAAAGAATGAATTGAGAAGTGAATTATGCTAGTGTTAGGATGTACTGTATCAAAATAAATTCACTAACCTTGACAATTTAAGTCAGATCTTTAAGTTTTTCCTCCACTGTATCAATGTTTTGTGTCAAGATTCCTGACACTATATCTGCAGTTACTTCTTCTTCTTGGCCTCTGGAACAAAAGTATGGAGGGCCTCCTGTGCCCTATATGGATCCAGATCTCTTTCCACGTCTTCTTCCAAGACCTCCAGTGCAGTGTATGAGAAGCTTTGCATGTGCTGTCTCACATGAGCAGTCCATCTTCAAAGAGGTGTAGTCCAGATACACTTTCAAGCACAAATCACATCCGTTTGAGAGAGAAAGCTGCCTTTAAGTAGCTCTCGGCGTATACAGTATTTCTCCAGGAAGTCAATGGAAGCACAGACAGTGCCAGTTGAATGCAATAATCATTTAAGACAGCAGCCATGATAAATTTAATTGCAACTTTTTTTCATGGTTATCTATTTGAAACAATTATGGTGGTAAAGTTGATCAGTGTTGTGGCAGTTACCTGTTTTTGACTATCTCCACAGCACACTTGAGAAACATCTTTTAATCATTCAAGCGATGTAGGCTTTACTGGCTAGGCCAGCATTTATCGTTCAAACCTAATTGCCCAGAGGGCAGTTAACAGTCAACCGCTGTGTTGTGGGTCTGAAGTCATATGCAGGCCAGAGCAGATAAGGCATGCAGTGTCATCCCCTAAAGGACACTGATGAGCCAGATGTGCTTTTACTGATAATCGACATAGTTTCATAGGCACCATTAGACTCTTAGTTCCAGATTTTTTAAGCAAATTCAAATTCCACCATCTGCCAAGACAGGGTTCAAACCCAGGGACCCAACCATTACCTGGGTGTCTGCACTTACAGCCTAGCAATTACACCACTAAGCTATCACCTACCTGCTTTATCCATTAACAGGACGGGGGTGTCTCTGGCCAGGCAGCATTTATTGCCCATCCCTAATTGTCCAACGAGCAGTTCAGAGTTAACCACATAGCTGTGGGTCTGGAGTCACATTTAGGCCAGACCAGGTAAGGATGGCGGTTTCCTTCCCTAAAGGACATTGGTGAACCAGATGGGTTTTTCCGAGAATCGACAATGGATTCATGATCATCATTAGATTCTTAATTCCAGGTATTTATTGAATTCAAATTCCACCATCTGTCGTGGAGGGAAAGGTCCTCAGAATGTTAGCATAAACAAGACCGAAAGGCCTGTTCCTGTAAATTTGCTGAGCGAATCTTATTGGAATCTGAGCAAAATGTGCTATGGTGAGATTGATGGCCTATTTGGATGGCAAGTCCAGTGAGACCTATCACAACATCAAGAGAATCTTGCACCATTTTATATGCTTTTGACTGCGTCAACCTTCTCACGAGGCAGCAGTGACCTGCCAATTAAGGAAGATTATAACTTATTAAAACTCTTATTAACACAACAATGCACCTAATTAATATTCAGTTTCTTACCTTACCATATGCACCAAACAAGTTAGACATCAAGAAATCTTGACTTGGAAATCCAAATAGGTACCTCGTAATTTCAGCTCACTGCTTGTTCTGGAGGACTTCAACATTGGTTAGGACCAAACAGCATCTCAGGGCATAATCCATGGGCACTGGTAGCACATACACCTCTTCCACGAACATTGGCATCCACCATTTGCCAATCCCTCAAGGTCATCATGGCATCTCTCTGGTCCACTTGCAGGCTGCTTACAAAGTACACACTCACAGTGCAGGGTGCACTGGCAACTAGCATTGAAAGGCTGCAGCAGGGAGATTTTGCAAGCAGGATTGGCATGAAGTTTATGGATTGAGTCAGTTTGCATTTCAGGGTTGTGTGCTTGCATTCTTAGCACTGCTTGCTTAGCACCTACCTCCATTCTCACACCCAGGTCCTCAAACCCAGGTCCTCAGGATGTTATCTGGGACTCTGGATTAACAGTCCAGTGATAACACCACTAGGCCATCGCCTCCCCCTATCTCCTGTGGAGAATTTTCTCCCCATCTCCTGTGGAGAATTTACCTAAACTTGGGTTACTAAGCTACAGTTGGCTAGCAGTGTTGTAAATACATTGAGAAAGGTAGGAATTCATAATGTATTGAATACAATATGTTGCAGTAAAAGAAGCTACTATTGTAGCAAATGAGGTATGTAGCAGCTAGCACAATATGATTGAAAGACAGCTGACTTTTCCAACATCAAAGCTCACTAAAAGTCATTCTGATACCATGACAACGCTGTGATCAACAGGCTTTTCTGTTCTCTTTTCTGTTGAGAAGAGAACGCTGAGGAACAACCTAATAATGGTCTTAAAAATTATGAAAGGCTGCAATAGCATAGACAAAACAATAGCGTTTTCACGGAAATGAAGGAGCAAATCTAGAAGCCATGGATAGAAGACAGTCTTCAAGAAATCAAATAGAGAATTCAGGAAAAATGTCTTTACCCTGAGGGTGGTAAGAATGTGGGATTATAACACAATGCATATTTGAGACAAACAGTAGAGATGCATTTAGACCATAAGACTGTAAGACACAGCAGCAGGAGCAGGGCATTCAGCCCATCAAGTCTGTTCTGAAGTAAAGTGAGATCATGGCTGATCTAATTATCCACAAATCCACCTTCCTGCCTTTCCCCATAACCTTTGATTATCTCACTGATAAAAGATCGAATTCAGCTTTGAACATACTTAATGACCTAGCCTTGACAGTCCTCTGTACTAAGGAATTCACAGATTGATTACCCTCAGTGAGAAGAAATTCCCCTCATCTCAAGCTTAAATGGCAATCCTTCACTCTAATATTGTGCTCTATGGTTCTAGGTCCCCCGAAAAGGGGAAACAAACTCTGCATCTGCTCTGTTAAGTCCTCCAAGAATTGTACATATTTTAATAAGTTTTCCCTTAATTTTTTTTGTCTAAACTCCAAGTAAGGCCCCACCTAGTCAACTTCTCATAAGAAAATCCCTCCATAGCCATGAGCAATGGAGTATGAGCATCCAAAGAAGTAGGGAATAAAGGATTATGCTGATAGAGTTAGATGAGGAACTGCAGGAAGAAATTCAAAAGGAGCATAAACAAGACCGAAAGGCCTGTTCCTATAAATTTGCTGACCGAATCTTATAGGAATCTGAGCAAAAATTGCTATGGTGAGATTGATGGCCTATTTGGATGGCAAGTCCAGTGAGACCTATCACAACATCAAGAGAATCTTGCACCATTTTATATGCTTTTGACTGCGTCAACCTTCTCACGAGGCAGCAGTGACCTGCCAATTAAGGAAGATTATAACTTATTAAAACTCTTATTAACACAACAATGCACCTAATTAATATTCAGTTTCTTATCTTACCATATGCACCAAACAAGTTAGACATCAAGAAATCTTGACTTGGAAATCCAAATAGATACCTCGTAATTTCAGCTCACTGCTTGTTCTGGAGGACTTCAACATTGGTTAGGACCAAACAGCATCTCAGGGCATAATCCATGGGCACTGGTAGCACATACACCTCTTCCACGAACATTGGCATCCACCATTTGCCAATCCCTCATGGCCATCATGGCATCTCTCTGGTCCACTTGCAGGCTGCTTACGAAGCAGACACTTGCAGTGCAGGGTGCACTGGCAACTAGCTTTGAAAGGCTGCAGCAGGGAGATTTTGCAAGCAGGATTGGCATGAAGTTTATGGATTGAGTCAGTTTGCATTTCAGGGTTGTGTGCTTGCATTCTTAGCGCCGCTCGTTTAGTGCCTACCTCCATTCTCACACAATCCATGCCCTGTCTTGCTTTGTCATGTCTGTTGGTTCATTGACACTTTGGCCAGAGTCAAAGCCAATCAGTACTGTTGTATTTATGAACCCTTTTCTGCACACCAGCAGACTGGATACTTGTCTTGCTTGTCAATAGGCATGTGTCTGGGGGAGGGGACAGATATGTTTGTCTAGAGCACATCAGAACCCAGTTTAACAGCAACCCACACAGCAAATGCACTGTATCTTTATTCAAGTGAATGGCTATCAGCTGGGTGGGGCTAGTCCTCAGTCTCACCGAGGCCAAGGAGGGAGCGCTATCAGTCAGATACGTACCAACAGTTGCAGGCACAGTCTGCACACAGTGCAGGCTATGGTCAGTCACCCGCTTGAGACAGTCACGGTCAGGGAATATGTTAGACTCAGTCCAGGGAATGGGCAAGCAACATCATTCAGGGCAACCACGTCACATCAATCAGGCAGCTACAAACACCACAGTCAGGGTCTAGTCAGTCATGCCTAGGGTCTGTTCGTCAAAGTTAGTCAGAGGTCTTGGGTAAAGACAATCCTGGGGGACCATCTGTCGATCAGTAAGGATACTGTGCAGGAGGACAATCGGGGAAGTAGGGGGGATCACTACCAAAAGGGATGTGGGGATGTCAAGGTGGTGGAAGAAAGAAGAGGCATTTGTATAGGCGGGAACAAGATCATGATGGATGTGAACTCAAAGTGAATGAGGGAGTACCATCATCGGAGAGCACGGAAATGACCACTACCGTGGCCTCCATGGGAGAATTGTAAGTGTAAATACATAAAGTGTGTGTTTGCAAACTCCAGCTACATTTCATTCACATATATGCAATGCATGCAGAATGAATTGTGCTTATGCATCAAGTGTTGGTCAAAGGCAGATTGTCTAATTCCATTGGTGCTAGCTAAGCTAACATTGTCATCTCAGTGATGAAGATTTTAGCAGCATTCTCTGAAAGCATCCCGTCATTTGTGGGATTTTGAAGGGAGCCGTGGAACAAGGGATACATCATTGCATCATAAGTCATGTAACTGTGACAAATGGACTCTAATGAATACAATAGAAAGTGAAATCGTTTACGTGGGTCTGGAATGGGAAGGGGGTCAGAGAGCAGAGGCACACTCTTTATTAGTTGCTCACTCTGCCAGTGTGGCATCTTCATCAAGTTGATGCATATGGTGCAATCTCAGATGTGGTGGAACAGACGGTGCAGTACTGCAGTCTGAGTGCAGGAATCGGGGGTCAGGGAGAGGTTTCCATTAGAGTCCAGACAGAGTGTGCAGCATCATCTTGGGGTACTGCACTCTGTACCGTTGGAGCTGATTTGAGAGATATTGAGGAGCCAAGGAATGTGAGCAGTCTTCTGAGGAAACAGGTAAATATATTGACCTGTGGGAAGTGCACCATGAGAAGACAGAAACCAGCCCTACAAGTCAGATTGGATCTGATTGATGCCCAGTTCCAGTAGATGAGAGCTGGATACAGAAGACTATCACATTTGGTCCAGTCAAAATGCCAGCATTTGTTTTGCACTGCGTGTATGAACTGCAGCCTGTATTTAGAGTCACAGAGTCATACAGCACTGAAACAGACCCTTCAGTCCAACCAGTCCATGCCGAACATAATGCCAAATTCAACTAGTCCCACCTGCTGCTCCTGTCCCATAACTTTCCAAAACTTTTCTATTCATGTACCTGTGAAAATGCTTTTTTAAACATTGTAATTGTACCTGCATCCACCACTTCCTCAGGAAGTTCATTCCACACACAAACCACTCTCTCTGTAAAAAATTTGCCTCTTATGTCTTTTTTAAATCTTTCCCCTTGCACCTTAAAAATGTGCCTCTGAGTCTCGATATCCACCATCTGAAGGAAAAGACAACTACCATTAACCCTATCTATACCTCTCATTATTTAATAAACTTTATCAGGTTGCTTCTCAACCTCCTACGCTCCAGTGAAAAAGTCCCAACCTATCCAGTCTTTCTTTATGACTCAAACCTTCCATACCCAGCAACGTCCTGGTAAATTTCTTCTGAACCCTCAACAGCTTGATAATATCCTTCCTATAAGTGGAGGACCATAATTGGACACAGTGTTCCAGAGGAGGCTTCATCAATGTCCTCCACAACCTCAACATGACTTTATAACTCCTATACTCAAAGATCTGAGCAATGAAGACAAGCGTGCCAAATGCCTTTTTAACCATCCTGTCTAGATGTGACTCAAAATTCAAAGAATTATGTACCTGCACCCCTAGGTCTACAACTCTGTTCTATTACCCAAGGCCCTACCATTAATTGTATAAGCCCCATCCTTGTTTGTTCTACCAAAATGCAATGCCTCACATTTATCCAGATTGAACTCCATCTTCCATTTTTCAGCCCATTGACCCATTTGATCAAGATCCCTCTGTAATCTTAGAAAACCTTCTACACAGTCGACTTTGCCACCAATTTTGGTGTCATCTGCAAACTTACTACCCATGCCTTCGATGTTCTCATCCAAATCATTTATATAAATGACAAACATAAGAGGATCCAAAACCGATCCCTTTGGAACACCACTGTTCACAGGCCTCTGGTTTGAAAAGCAACCCCCCTCCCTTCACTCTTTTTGTTGTCATCCTTTTTGCTGATTATCAATAAAAACCCAAGTTTGGACTCTGTCTGAATGTTTGTCTATATGGTAACATTCCCTTACTGGATAATAACAAGATGCAGGTATTCACTGGGCACTGGAGAAAGAACACTGGGAACTCGGAGAGGGTGGCTAGATGGAATATTTTTAAAGACAGGTAAAATGTGTGGCCTAGTGTTTATCTGGTGACAAGGATGATAGAATGGTGCTGTATGTGTGAGAAGCATCAGCTGTATTAGTATGCACCGTGGACAGTGTGGCTTTGTGGTTCCAATGCCAATACACTATTAGTGAGGGGTAACATCAGATTGCTAACAATTGGTCCAGGTGCCCAGCAGGCTTTCAAACATGGTGGGAGAACCAATGCATGTTTGTCTTTCAGCAGATATTTGCTAACCGGCATGTTGTTCTGGGAATGATGTGTGGTTAAATTCAGCTAGAATTGTATGCGAGAGATGCAATGGGGCAGGATAGATGGCTTAGGAGGTGCATTTTGTAAAATTTGGTGAGAAATCTTCCTCGGCGTTGCAGAAAGAATCTCTTCAATAAACCAAATGCAACTCACTCTTAGCCAAAAGAAGTAAGATTCAGACCTACAAGATTCTATGTAACATCCATTTAAGATGCATATAAAAGGTACCACTGACATTTAGACGAAAGCTGTATTCTGTAAGGGAACTGAGCAGAAAAGTGCAGTTCTGTGATGTCTCCAAGCTGTTCTTAGAAGAGAGGACAATAAAGTTAAGGTCAGAAAAATGGTCTAGAAAGGGAAATCTGGACCATGCTCATTCCTGGACCATGGCTGTTGTATTAAAAAAAATTAAAAACAGCTAAAATGTAACCTGAAGGTATATAACTTGATAATGTCGGCTGTCAATGATATTGGTTGCACAACATAACTAACTTTATTTAAGACATATAAGAATGCATCAGTCTTTATCAAATTGAGAGTAATGCATATTTTCAACAACATATTTGCTCCATCAATTTGCTTTTCCTTAACAATGAAAAGTAAACAACTAAACAAATTAAAGTAGGAAGAATTCAAATAAAATCTGGAAAACAGTGTTTATAGCATAAAATTAAGAGAGTGACTGCTGTATGAAACCCTGTGAAGAAAAAAAGTTGAGTTCTGTTGCTCAGCCCTTCTCTCACAGAGTCCTACTTCCAAAGGTGTTCCATGGGTTCCCTAAGATAGACACATACCATTGTATTGCTCCATAACGCTGTGTCCAGACATTTTCTCCAGCTCACCTATTTACTTTTATCAAAGTTTGTATACCTGAGTTCAAAAAATAGTACAGAATGTATATACATTTTAATTACTATCACCTTTCAAATCCAAACTTCAGAAAATGTATTCCGTTAAATAATTCTGAGAAAATCTTGGAAAGAAACAGAAAGCTGGAGGCCCCATTTGTTGCCCAAAGAAGCAACACTGGCTTTT
The DNA here is from genome assembly GCA_024137785.1 of Ginglymostoma cirratum. Taxonomy (NCBI): domain Eukaryota; kingdom Metazoa; phylum Chordata; class Chondrichthyes; order Orectolobiformes; family Ginglymostomatidae; genus Ginglymostoma; species Ginglymostoma cirratum. Next base: position 14,418,288 of record JAHRHZ010000267.1, read on the forward strand.
GTCTCACTACCAACAAGTACTCTGGCAGTTTGCAAATAATGTATTAACCATATGTTTTTTAGATGAAGCATAAATGTATGTACATAGACACCGCCATTTGGGAAAAAAAAATTTGCGAAACAAATTGCATTGAATCTACAAAGGTACAATCCCACAAACAAAGACACAAAGATGTTTTCTCTGATACATGAGCACCGTCTATTTGACATAATCCTATGCTTGGATAAGCAAGTCTTTCTCAGCACTCTGCAGCACTATGGAGCTTCTAAATCCTACTGTTAAAGGCCAGCACTTACCAAAAACAAAGAGAAAAAAGGATCAATGACAGAAGTGAAAGCAGTTAACATTAGCATAACTTTGTATCACAATCCAACAACTTTCTGACTGGGTACTTTTTCACACGCAATGTGGAGGAGGGTGGCTGTGGAAATTGCAGCTGAAAGTTATCCCAAAATTCCAAAATATACTGCACTCACTTTACAAGGTCTATCCAATTTCCTTGGAACACATCCAACTGCTGATGCAACTGCATTGTGAGAGAATTATCGTCTTTGAAGTGTGGAATTAATTTGATGAAACTCCCAACATACAGGGGGAAATGAATAGATAATGAGCCTGCCTCCACACTGCATTTTAAAAATAATAATCAGTAGTGTCATTTGAATTTGGTATTTTCTCCACATTTATTGTGGGGGCAATGTGTGCATTGCAGAATGATATTCCTGGAGTGTGTAGAAAGAGGGGACTTGAAAGGCGACCTTATAGAGGGTCCCAAACACTCTAAAGCTAGCTTACAAAATTTGATCAGGACAATGACCAGGCTACCGTCTCATGCAAGTTATTTTCTTCCCTCTGAATTACTGTTACATCCAAACTAAATGGGTTTTTGTTTATTTATAACTTCAAGGGAAATCAACATGTCCAACAGGGTTAGTGGATTAATAAAATGTGCATTTTAAACTCAAAGCAACAAAAACAAAAAGAAGCAATTTAAATTACATATGTTATAACAACAACCTGTATCAATATTTAGGTCACAGGTTCTGATTCAGATTGAAGTTTGAAATCACAACAGCAAACCCTAATATTTACACTCTCTTACTCATCATTTACTGAAGCTAAGTTGTTATTAGGTTTGAAATGATGGTAACTCAAGACAAGCACTCCAGACTTTTAGTGCATGCATGTGTGCCAACAGTTTGCTTGCTTTCTGCAATTTAACAATCACTCCTGTAGAGACCTGATTCCGGTGGCTTGGGCTGTTATATTTTTTTTCCATTTTTACTTCTTGTTAAAATTACCTCTACTTTTTCCATAATTCAATTGATTTCAGATCTTTGATTTACTTTTCCATGGCTAGAAGGAAAGAGACATAATGCTGTGGAGATTATGAAACAGAAAAAAAATTGAAATAATTGTCTCTCCTTTCAGCTATTAGGGTATTAGCTTTCGGCAAACCTACTGGAATTACAGCATGAGTTGTGATCGGAATGATATGACCACCCATTAAATCACCACATACACCTATTTAAAACATCTAACAACGTTGTACAAGATTTCAGCACAAATGTTTTACAAGATAATGCAACATTCAACAATGTGGTGTCATTGACAATTTGTAATCTAATGATTTCAATTATAATGTGCTCTTAATATCCAGAAGGAACACCTTAAAATACTCCTTTGAAAAGCTCTTGTTGTTAATTCTTTCAGTACTTTTTAAAATAAAATCAATTGATACCCAGCGTTTTGTTTTTCTTTCCCCTTTTAGGCTGATCTAGCGATATTACTGACGGTGAGTGTGAGAAGCTGCCTAGATGGACTCCATTCATTTTAATGAGATCAGAACTTCAGACTGGCTCCAGAAGCTGATGCAGAGCTTAAGCCCTGGAGAAAGCATGGAGTATGCATTTAGCTCTTAATGCAGACAAACCAAATCTTCCTGTGCACAACTTAAGATATGTCGCATTTTTTAAAGTGCAATTTTATGAATCCTGGATATTTCCGGGCATTTTATGTGATACAAACGCGTGAAATAGAAACTAGTGAAATTCAGATCTGCAGGCATCTATGTTGCATATAAAATGGAGCATCCAAACAACACCAAATGCTGGCGAGATCAGCAATTATCGACCAGAGATTATTTGCATCAAATCTGCTGAGTATCTTAAATAAAATCAATTGCTACAGTTATTTATCAACATATCATCAAAATGAGGACATTATAACATATATAAACATGTACATTTGCATAATGTTTAATTTAATAGGATTATTATGTATGCAAAACATTAAGTGTTTTCCTATCAATGAAGATTTTCCAAGAAACAAGTTCAAAGAATTTTCATATTTTTCAAATCTGTGACACAATTCTTTAGAATCAGGGCCATCAATTGATGAACCAGAGCCAGTCATTTTCAAAGATGGTTCTTCAGGAAAGTAAATGTGGTATTCTTTGATTTAGAGAAAAAAATGGACCTCCCAAAACAAAAATGAGCACTGCATAAAATTCTGTTTGGAATTTGTCAAGCCATATAACTGTTGAGTTGTTGGGTCCCCAAGTGAAAACTGTTGGAGCAAATTGAAAACACTCCTGGTGATCTGGGAAATTTTTTCATGCACCATATTGAATCTTTGTGCTTTCACTTTTAAACCGGATAGATTGACTGCAGAGAAAAAATACAAACACATTCATTGCATTTTTAGGCATCATGAATATATTTTTTTCTCAAAAAACAAAATAAATCAGAAAAGCCATTTTGAAAAAGACAGATATTTTTCATTAACTGGGCTGGTGAGGATTGGAATGAGTTATACACTTTTTTATAAGCTTGGATGTATGAGATCCTGGTAATTTTGCATTGTCCCACTCAGTTTTCTGAAACACCACTGAGAAGCTATGGTTGGCCATCAAGAAGAAACTGAATTTTAGATGGTCACTGTCAGGGTATAATTCATGATATACAAATTATTATTCAGAGGGGAATCTTCTAATGTTGTAATCCAATTGGTAGGTTAGTCTTAGCATCTTGACAGGAGAGGTGAGCACTGTTGCTGAGATAGGTAGGAGATCCAGAGGGCACCTTAAATTTCAGGTACCTCAGTAGGCACACAAATATTTAAATATTTCAGTAAACCCAATGAAGAAGACCCCTTTGACGGGAAGAAAAGGCCTCTGACAGCAGTACTTGGACCACAAGGACTTTTGTTGTTGGTGTCCACCCCTTTGGGACATGGAGTTCTGATTCTTTACCTCAAACAATTACAGAGAGACCATTTCCATTAAGCTAGAGTAGTGGGCTATAGAAGGACACCAAGACAAGCAGTGAACAATACTCAGCTGAACGGGCAAGAGGAGACACTGAGCCTGGCAGTCAGTAATATCAAGAGGAGCTGTCGAGAAGAGATGTAAATGCAAAAGTAAAAATGCATGAGATTTAGGAAATATATTAGCTTGGATTAAAGATTGTTTAACAGGCAGACAGCAGAAAGTAGGAACAATTGGGCCATTTTCAGGTTGGCGGCCTGTGATAATAAAGAACTGCAGGCGTTGGAGTTCTGAAACAATCATAAACAGAATTAGCTGGAACAATTCAGCAGATCTGTGGACAAGGAACAAAGTGACCTTTCTTTAGAAAGTATGTAACGTTAGGGTACTACAAGGATCAATATTTAGTCTCCAGTTTTTCACAATCCATCTCAACGATTTGGATGTGGGGGCCAATTGTAATATTTCCAATTTTTCAGATAATCCAAAACTTGGTGGAAATATGACTTTTGAGAAGGATGCATAGAGGCTTCTAGAGGATTTAAATAGACTGAGTGAGTAGACAAGAACATGGCGAATAGATAATTAGGGGCTAATTACTGGAGATGCTGGAATCTGTGCTGAAAATGAAAAATGCTGGAGATCACAGCAGTTCAGGCAGCATCCATGGAGAGACAGCAAGCTGATGTTTTGATTCAAATGACTCTTCGTCAGAGCTGACATGAAGTGCAGTGGATGTAGCATTTATGAAATAGTTGGGGGGTTGCGGTTAGAGTACTGGGGGAGAAAGGATGCTGGTAGTTTAGATTAAGTGATTGGAATGTGAGAATGGCAGAACAATGGTGTGTCTAACTGCCAGGCCGGAAAGGACAGACAGTCCCACTGGAATGGGAGCTAGGGAGAGAGGACATGGTGACAGAGAATGTAAAAAGCAAAGCTAAAAGAAAGAGAAGGAATGAGTTCACAATCTGAAGATGTTGAATTCAACACTGAATCCAGAAGGTTGTAAAAAGCCTTCTGGGCTCAATATTGAGTTCAAAATCTCCAAATAGAATATCACATTGATAAGTGTGAGGTTGTCCACTTTGGTAGAAAGAATGAAGGTGCAGAGCATCTTTTAGACGGTGAAAGATTGAAAATATATTTTGGAAAGGGACCGAGGTGTCCTTTTAAATAAATCACTGAAAGCTAGCATGCAGATACAGCAAGAAATTCAGAAAACAAAGTGATTGGAGAATACTCTCTGAGAAGTCTAGCTTCAATTGTACAGAGGTTAAGCGAGGTGTATTGTTGTAGTCATAGAGTTATATAGCACAGAAGAGGCCCTTCAGCTTATCAAGTCTGCACCAATCTATCCACATTAATCTCACTTTTCAACCTTTAAAGAATCATATTGTGTACAGTTCCGGTCCCCTTGCCTGAGAAAGGATATTCTTCCTATACACAGAGTACAGTGAAGGTTCACCAGAGTAATTCTTGGGAATGGTTGAACTGTCCGAAAAGGAGAGATTGAGGAGATTGGGCTGTATCCCCAGTTTGAAGAATAAGAGGAGATCTCATAAAAACGTACAAATTTCTTAAAGACATAGACAAACTAGATGCAAATAAAGGAGTTCTAGAACTGAGGTACATAATCTCAGAATATAAGGTAAACCATTCAGGAATGAAATGGGATTGTCTTCACTCAGAGGGTGGTGAATCTGTGAACTCAACAACTCAGCAGGCTGCGGAAGCTCAGTCATTAAGTAAATTCAAGATAGAGATTGACAGATTTCTATTCACTAGTGACATGCAGATATGTGGAGGATGCAGGAATATGGCCTTGTGGGAGATTATCTACTCTATCAACGGCAAAAGACCTAGCTCAAAAGGCTGAATGTCCTGCTCCTGCTCTGATGTTCCTATGTCCCTAGAGTGCCATAGTTTTCTGTGACACATCTTTCCTGTTTGCTGCAAAGAAAAACTCAACATGGAAAATGTGGGATAAAAGTAGGAAACTCCTGGGTCGATCAGACGGGTGATTTTAACTGCCCATGCCTGTGTTTGAATCAGCTGGGTGGGTTTAAAATCACAGTCTATATCTAAAGTGAAGGATTTTTTTTTTTAAAAGGGTGCTGGGAGGTGGACTGAATCTGAGACGTTATAGACTTAGACACTACTTCAATTTGCAGATATGTGCTTTACTAATCAATCAAAATGACACATTAGACCACTAAATCCATCACTGTAATGTAATCTGACTGGTACACCTGGCCACATACAAAAGGACACAATTAAAAATCAGGCTCACTACCACAGAAAAGAACAGAGGCCTGCAAGACCAGGACAATCAGTTCAGAAAATGCTTGGAAGTTGAGCAAAAACAAAAAAAAAACCCACAACCAAAAATAATTTAATTCTACAAGTGATCTCTTTCATTCAAAAGCCTGAAAGAACAGTTTCATAGGTCTTAACCCCATGTTACCAGAAGAGACGGGTCTATTTACTGACTATCTTACAGTTTTAATGTGCAAAGTAAGGTATGGCAGAGCAGCTCGTTTACATAGAATGTGCAATCAGTGATGTGTGGGAAATCCTGGATGCTACCATTGCCTAGATGGTTACATCTGTGGGTATTTCCAGCAGCTGCAGAAGTAGAGCACCAGGTTTTGGAGACTGAGCAATGCTAACTGACTGTCCGTCTTCTGCAGCTACATTCATGCCTGGGCGCCCTTAGAGAGGGATCATGAGGTGTCCACCAATACTCTCGAAGCCTTTAGGAGAGAGAGGTTGGCACACAGGGGATACAGTACTTTATCTCCCCTTCCAACTCCATTTTGATCTTGCCCCCTCTCCCTCACCTTCGATGGGTCTACATCGCCCTTCACCAGCTTTGCACATACATGAATCAATTGGAAAACATGGGTGATTTACTGGTGTTGGTTAACATGGGGGAGAAAAGCCACAGATGATTTGGTGGTGAGAAACAGAATTTCAATTATGTCTAAGAGCACTTCTGGAGTTCCTCAGGGTAGAGTCCTGGTGAATACATACCTGAGGGTTAGCTCATTAATCATTAATCAAAGGGTACAAAGTTCAGGCTAGAGGGGTATTGGGAGGATCACTGACAAAAGGTGTAGTAGTGTCAAGGCTAGTGCGGGGGGAAAGCAGAGGCATTGATGGAGGTGGAGACAAGGGCAGTGATGCAGTGGGGAGAGTACAAGGGATATGAGAGCTAGGTGGAAAGGTATTGAATCGCATGGTAGACTGCCGAGGGGAGGGGGCATTACTAGCAGTGACCGCCACCATGGGCTCTATGTGGGAACCATAAAGGACCAGGGTAAGCATGACTAAGGTGTAATGTCAGCATTCAGAATGCAGGAAGGGCAGTGGGAGGCTACATCCAATGTGGTAAGCTGCTACACATGGAGAATGGGTAGCAATAGGCTGTTGGGATAGTTCAAGTTTAAAGGGGCTTTGTCAGCTCTGGGGGCATACCTGGTGACCAGGCAGAACCCAGTGCTGATGGCATCCATTCCGAGCTTTGGTCCCTGCCATCACTTGCTCTCTGGATGCAAATCCAACTGGAAAATGGTTGGGATAATATCCAGGGACGTTGGAAGTTAGTGTCACTTTGGTGGGTGAAAGTATTGGATCCACGCTTGCTGGATATTAAGACCTAAAGAGGCAAATACGTGAAGCATGCAATTGCAAAGTGCAGCTACATTTCATTTGCAATTATTTCATTATCCATTTGCATACAGACTATGTGATTAGGGATCAAATGCTGGTCAAAGTTAATTTGCACCATGCCATTGGTGCTTGCCATTTGAACTTGGATCTCATGATTTGGAATTTAACAGTAATGATGACTTATAAAGAGACTAATGCAAGAGTACTTATATGTCTAGTCCAGTTCAGTTATTGTCCGTGATTACCTCCAGAGAGATTGATTATGGGGATTCAGTGAAGGTAACGCCACTAAAATCAAGGGCTTGATTGTTTCAGTCAGAGATGGCAATTTCCTGGCACTCATATTTCATGAATGTTACTTGGGACTTAACACATCTTGCCTGTTAATCACACATCACATTACATTTGGACATGGATTGCTTCAATATCTGAGGAGATAGGGATGGTGCTGAACATTGTGCAATCATTGACAAATGTTTGACCTTAGGATGGCAGGAATAAATGAAGCTGCTGAAGATCGTTGACCCTAGGACAATGCCCTGAGTAGCTCCTGCAAAGATATCCTGAAATTAAGATGATTGACATACAACTACCACAACAATCTTCCTTTGTGCCAGGTGTGGCTCCAACCAGCAGAGAGCTTTTCCCGATTTTCATTGAATCCAGTTTTTCTAGGTCTTTTCAATACATATCCATTTCCCGAAATGATGCCTAGTCCAAGTGGAGGACTGACCATCACCACGTCCCTGGACTGAGTGCAGACTGTGCCCATGACGATGGAAATGGGATCAGCAAAAGCCTAAAATATGCAGCAAGGTGCTCCTAACACTGAGATAGCCTTCAAAGGACCTATTGTCCAATTCTGCCCCAAATTTCACTCTAAGTCACATCCCTCAGACCCCTATAAAGTACCATCCATGGTCTCAAATATGAGGCAGACCAATTAGGATTGAGATTAAGAGAAAATATTCACCAACAGGGTGTTGAATCTTTGGGATCCCTTACCCCAGAAAGTGGTGGAAGAGATTAGAAGATTTTTAGCTTTAAAGACATTGAGGGTTATGGAGATGATGTGGCAAAATGGCATGTAACAGTAAATTGTCCACGAGTTATTTGAATAGTGGATCCAGCTCAAGGGACTGAATGGCTTGATCCTGCTCCTATATTCCAATTGCAAAAAGCAGCTGCAAAAATCTAGTTCATGATTGACCCTCGGGTCTCATTAGCTGCACTAAGCTTCACCATATTATTACGGATGAGATAATACAGCCAAATGGAACTAATAAGGAAAGGATGTATTCTGATGGGAAAGTTATTAGAAATAACTAATAATGAAGTAACAAATATATAGAAACTAGCATTTTAGCTTACACACCGGCGCATTATTTCATAAAACTTATTTGCAATGTGAAGGATCATCCTATCTTAGAAGAAACACACTTGCATGAAAAATTTGATAGACATGCATAAACAATGTTTGTTAATATTTTTGTTGACAATGTATTGACATACATCATGTTTTCTAACAAGAGTATGTAAAGTCCAATCAACTAATAGTGTGGCAAGGTCAGATTATTTCAATTCCAGGCTAGATATCTGAGACGTCAAATAAATTCTGTTTCTACATTTCTATTGATTTTCTGTTTTATCTGTTGAAGGTCCAGTGGCTGATGAGGTAAAATGGTTGTCAAATGTCTATGGGTTACAGCCTGCTGTGATTGGATTCTAATTCTCCAACATGATTTTCTGTCCTTATATTGGCCATAGGGCAAGGATCAGCAGAAAAGAATCTGGAATAACTTTTCAAAACAATTATAAAACAAAGGTTGGATTTTATTTTCAGATTATGTTGACAAAAGGAAGTGTGTTGCGACAGGAATAGGAGGAACAATTCTGGGTGTTCATTGCCACCATCAGTCTTTCTCAAGCCAGGACAGGAATACCAGTTTGATCTAACATTACACTTTCTCGCTTTTGTGTCACAGCCTCAAGTTCAGAAGAACATTCTTTACTTCTATATATTCTAAACAAAAGATGTTTTACACATTAGTCTTCTTGTAGCAAATTGAGTTTTCCCACCAGCTTTGAGCTCTCATTGTCAGGCCTAAATGAGCCCTGTGCCAACACTCTGAAAGGGCAAAACGTACGTGGGGAATTTCCTGGAGACAACTTTCAAATTTGTTATCCAATTAGACATGACGGTGTGCTCCAGAGGCTACAATCCAATTAGAGTGCTAACAGCTTTAGAAAAACAGCAGGAGCTCAGCGCCCACATGGCCTTCCCCTGCTACCCTGGCAGAAGTGGGTATTGCTGCTAAGGAAGTTACAAGACCAAGTGGGCTCCTCATAATTCACACATTTCCTAGGAGAAGTACAAAGCCACAAAGTGCTTTACAGTCAATGACACGCTTTGAGATGGATTTTTGCACTCAAGTCTATGGAGTGAAAACTAGAATCACCATCTGATTCGTTGGTGATAGCCACACAGTGAACACCAAATTAAGTCAGGTTTGCTCAATCTCAAATTAGGCAGGCAGTCTACAGCATTTAGCGGAGTTGGTGGCAATGAAAGCTAACTGTTAATTTGAGGATGACATTGACGGAGGGTCACAGGTTTCTGCCATGTGACTGAACAGGCCAGTTTGCGACCTACTAATCTTTGGGGGCATGTAGCACGTAGTGGGAGGTAGTGAGGTTCAAAGAGCCTTGTTTACTGCCTCGCCATTATCACACTAGCTCATGTATCATGCATCTGATAGACAAAGCGTCCATTTTTTGAGCAATTGATAGCAAACTGCCTGTAGTCATTAATATCAATGCTGCTGCGCTTTAAATAAAACTTCAGAGTGACTTTGTAATGTTTTCTTTGTGCTTCTCTGGAACACTAGGAACCTGAGACAAGAGGATCTGGTAGGGAAGATTATTTAAAGGCATCTGGTCACAGTTCTCAGCCCATCATAATTGATACTGTAGGGGTTGTTCCAGACTGCTTGTAAAGCTGGCCTTAAGGGCAACATGAGCATTTGTTTGATGTTCATTCCATTAATTTTGGTGAATCTGGTGAAATTTCCCTACTGCTGTTACTTGTCACAGATACACAGTCCAGGTGCAGTACAGGAGTGTGATGACGACAACTGCTCTACACACTAGGACTTTTGTTAAATTGAAGATGTCTTTGCTGTCAGACATTTACTGCAGCATTTTTCAGAAGGCTGAACTGATGCAGCTGCTCCAGTATTGGCCTCCTGGTTAATGATGGCCCTTCGAGAAAGGTCTCTACTAAGGTACCAGAATTGCTAAACTTATTCCAGAGTAATTCCTTCAACATAATATGATGTTAACTGTGGGGTGATTTCTTTAAAAACAGTTCTTTGAGGCTTGGCTTTAGAATGAATGGTTTGACGTACACCACTAATGGATTTTTTGTTTTGTTTATCTTAGATTATGCTGTGATCCAACAAAGAAGAGGATTTCAAAATGTGTTAAAAATGCCCTTATCTTAGAAAGGGACACTTTTTATGTCTGTTTTGCTTTGAGTTTTGGGAAGTCCTGTGAAGTCCTTGGAACAGGATGACTCGAGAGACCAGTGCTGCTGGGAAGGGAAGGATGTGGTAAACTAAATTGCTATGAGCAACAGGGAGAGACTTTGATAATTTCCACAGCTTGACTAATATCTGTTCTTAAAGTTTTCACATTCCTGAAATCAAGGGAGGTTCTTTTTCTTTCCCAAATTGACATGATAATTATATAGTTAGTGAAGTATGCTGATATGGTCTGGAGGCAGTTTTAACCAAGCATCCCTTTGGGAAACTGATGAGATTGAAGGCAACACTAATTTTACACTCCGTTGGATTTTATTGTCGACTGTAAGCGTAATATCAAGTGGGATTCAAAAGCAGCATTTTACCTCATCTATCCCACCAATCCTGTGGGTTTTCCTGCCTGGTGAATTCTGTCTCAGAGATCACAGACACTTGAACCCCCTCCAACTGCAGTTCTGTTTAAACTGAGCAAACGTCACACACATCAAATGATTACAGGCTGCTTGCTGAAAAAGATAACTTTGTGTCATTGGTTTTTGATTAGTGCCTTACATTTTCAATTAGTGAATGGTTTCAGGCAAATTAAAAACAAGGCCATGTGTTGGCTGTAAAATGGGCATTTGTGACACCTGCTTGATAATAGAAAGGAGCTGCACTTTGAAACCAGCTCTCAGAAGTGGAAAGAACAGAAGCTACACACTGCTTAACCAAGACACAGAATTTGATTTTAACTGTTCCTGTTAGGCAGGGAACTGTCAGTAATGGAGCCAGCTTCTTGACTTACAACCATTGCATGCCATAGAAAGGAACATTGAGCAATGAACAAAAAAGGAAGCACACTCACCACCTCCCATTTGTCACCAAATATTTGACATTGAATTATTCAAAGAATATTTTGCATTTTTTGTTTAAAGAACCTACATAATGCACTGATAAAAAAAAGAATAGTTAATCAGACCCTGGGCACTAGCTACGGCAGCAAAGTAGGAGAAAAACACAGCATGAAAATGCAAGGCATGCCAGTCAAAGCAGCGGCTGAATCTTTGCGTGTGTGCATTTCCAGTGTGTGGACTGCTGGGCCCAATTCACTGAGTTAGTTGATATGCAGACCTATGTGTTCAGAGTCTCTTAATCACAAATGTAGGTGTTCAATTAGCGAATGGTTTCAGGCAAAACAAAAAATAAGCCAATGCATTGGCTGTAAAATGGGAATTTGTGTTATCAGAATGACAATAGACAGATGGCTACTGGCTAGGGCTGCAGTAATAGCAATACAACTTGGATTAGTGTCCTTGGACAAGCAAGAAGAAAACCAGGCAAAACTTTAGTCATGATCACAATCCAGTGACCTTACACTCATATGTAAACTGTTATTGATGATAGCAAAAAAACACTTGAACATCTAAATAGCTCACTACCACTCAGTGATTAAGGCCAGGAATGAGAAGTTGCAGAAAGGTATGAGAACTACTATTGTCAAAAGAATGTTTTCAAACACCATTGAAAATATATTGTGTTCATACGTTAGGTTTAATTAATATCATTCATTAATATATTCTTCTCCTTAATCTAACACTATACACCTGCAAAATTTCAGAGCAATTGGATTCATTGTTTTCCTGATTTATAGAAGAATGTCTGTTTCTTAATTAACCTAATTTGTATCTGCAATTAAAGTTTAATTATGATCACTGTGGTATTTTTTCAGCATAATGCTTGGTCTAATTTACACATCCAAATAAGGTCAAATTAGTACAATTTATTAATGTTATCCCTTTAGAACAAAGACATCATTTAATTGCGGAAAGCAAATTATTAATGAAAGTGTTAATATATTTACATCATGACTGCTATTTCATTCCTCCTCCTGCTCCTGTACTTTGCCCTGTAAAGTAAAGGACCGATATTTCACTACAAAGTGGAGCATTGCATCCTCAGAGACAGGAGCTTTAATAACAGCACTTGAACAATTCATTCTATTCAAAATATCAAAATAATTTCTAGTGTACTGTGAAGGTGAAAGGTGCAAGATTTTAACATTTGGCACAAAGTTCCAATTACTTTGAACTCACCTTTTTACAGGTTCCCAAGTTTATTTAATGAGATCTATTTGTGATTCAAGTTGATGTCTTCCAGGAGCTATTTTCCTTATTAGCAACATTCCAAAACTAATTCCCTGTGTGAAGCACTTTGTGCCTGGACACATTCATTTTTAAATGACAGTTTTCTTCAGGGCAGTAGCTTGTGGATTCAAGCCAGATCCTCAGACTTGTGCACATAGCCCATGTTAATATTTCTATGTGGCACTGAGGGAGTGCTGCTTTGTCACCAGTGTAAGCTTTCTGGTGTGACTTTAAACTGAGGTTCCATCTGCTCGTAAAAGATATCATGAAATGATTCATAAAACAGTGAGTGAGTGTTCCAAAGGTTCTATCCGATGTGCCTAATCAGGTTAATGCATATATTAGAGATAACAAGGTGTAGAGCTGGATGAACACAGCAGGCCAAACAGCATCATAGGAGCAGGAAAGCTTGACGTTTCTGGCCTAGACCCTTCATCAGAAATGGGGGAGGGGAAGAGGGTTCTGAAATAAATAGGGAGAGAGGGGGAGGCGGATAGAGGATGGATAGAGGAGAGGATAGGTGGAGAGGAGGCAGACAAGTCGAAGAGGCGGGGATGGAGCCAGTAAAGGTGAGTGTAGGTAGGGGGGTAGGGAGGAGATAGGTCAGTCCAGGGAGGACGGACAGGTCAAGGGGGCGGGATGATGTTAGTAGATAGGAGATGGGGGTGTGGCTTGGGGTGAGAGGAAAAACAGGTTAGGGAGGTGGAGATGAGCTGGGCTGGTTTTGGGATGCGGTTGGGGAAGGGGAGATTTTGAAGCTTGTGAAATCCACATTGATGCCATTGGGCTGCAGGGTTCCCAGGCTGAATATGATTTGCTGTTCCTGCAGCCTTTGGGTGGCATCACTGTGGCATTGTAGGAGGCCAAGGATGGACATGTCATCTGAGGAATGGGAGGGGGAGTTGAAATGGTTCGCGACTGGGAGGTGCAGTTGTTTGTTGCGAAACGAGCGCAGGTGTTCTGCAAAGCGGTCCCCAAGCCTCCGCTTGGTTTCCCCGATGTAGAGGAAGCCACAACGGGGACAGCAGATGCAGTATACCACATTAGCAGATGTGCAGGTGAATATCTGCTTGAAGTGGAAAGTCTTCTTGGGGCCTGGGATGGGGTTGAGGGAGGAGGTGTAGGGGCAGGTGTAGCACTTCCTGCGGTTGCAGGGAAAAGTGCTGGGTGTGGTGGGGCTGGAGGGGAGTGTGGACTGGACAAGGGAGTCACGGAGAGAGTGGTCACTCCGGAAAGCAGACAAGGGTGGGGAGGGAAAAATGTCTTTGGTGGTGGGGTCTGATTGCAGATGGCGGAAGTGTCAGAGGATGATGCGTTGGATCCGGAGGTTGGTGGGGTGGTACGTGAGGACGAGGGGGATTCTTTTTTGGTTGTTATTGCGGGGACGGGGTGTGAAGGATGAGTTGTGGGAAATGCGGGAGACATGCTCGAGGGCGTTCTCGACCACTGCAGGGGGGAAGTTGCAGTCCTTGAAGAATGAGGACATCTGAGATGTATGGGAGTGTAATGTCTTATCCTGGGAGCAGATGCTGCGGAGGCGAAGGAATTAGGAATAGGGGATGGCATTTTTGCAGGAAGGTGGGTGGGAGGAGGTGTATTCTAGGTAGCTGTGGGAGTCGGTGGGCTTAAAATGGATATCGGTTTCTAGGTGGTTCCGAGATGGAAACAGAGAGGTCCAGGAAGGTGAGAGAGGTTATGGAGATGGTCCAGGTGACCTTAAGGTTGGAGTGGAAGGTGTTTTTGAAGTGGATGAACTGTTCAAGCTCCTCGTGGGAGCACGAGGCAGCACCGATACAGTCATCAATGTAACGGAGGAAGAGGTGGGGTTTAGAGCCAGTGTAGACACGGAAGAGGGATTGTTCCAGGAACTCCCTACCTATGTCCGTGACACCACCCACCCCCTCCACCTCCTCCAGAACTTCCAAATCCCCAGTCCACAACACCTCATTTTTACTTGGACATCCAGTCCCTATCCACCTGCATTCCCCATGCAGATGGCCTAAATGCCCTCCGCTTCTTCCTGTCCTGCAGGCCTGACCAGTCCCCCTCCATTGACACCCTCATCCACTTCGCCGAACTCGTCCTCACCCTCAATAACTTCTCTTTCAATTCCTCCCACTTCCTACAGACAAAGGTACCCGCATGGGCCCAATCTATGCCTGCCTCTTTATAGGTTACATGGAACAATCCTTCTTCCGTACCTACACTGGCCGTAAACCCCACCTCTTCCTCCGTTACATTGATGACTGCATCAGCGCCGCCTCGTGCTCCCATGAGGAGCTCGAACAGTTCATCCACTTCAAAAACACCTTCCACCCCAACCTTAAGTTCGCCTGGACCATCTCCAACATCTCTCTCACCTTCCTGGACCTCTCTGTCTCCATCTCGGGTAACCACCTAGAAACCGATATCCATTTCAAGCCCGCCGACTCCCACAGCTACCTGGAATACACCTCCTCCCACCCACCTTCCTGCAAAAATGCCATTCCCTATTCCCAATTCCTTCGTCTCCACCGCATCTGCTCCCAGGATGAGGCATTCCACTCCCGTACATCTCAGATGTCCTCATTCTTCAAGGGCCGCAACATCCCCCCACCCGCCCACACCCCCGCAGTGGTTGAGAACGCCCTCGACCGTGTCTCCCGCATTTCCCACAACTCATCCCTCAAACCTCGTCCCCGCAATAACAACCAAAAAAGAATCCCCCTCGTCCTCATGTACCACCCCACCAACCTCCGGAACCAACGCATCATCCTCCAACACTTCCGCCATCTGCAATCCGACCCCACCACTAAAGACATTTTTCCCTCCCCACCCTTGTCTGCTTTCCGGAGTGACCACGCTCTCCGTGACTCCCTTGTCCAGTCCACACTCCCCTCCAGCCCCACCACACCCGGCACTTTTCCCTGCAACTGCAGGAAGTGCTACACCTGCCCCCACACCTCCTCCCTCACCCCCATCCCAGGCCCCAAGAAGACTTTCCACATCAAGCAGATGTTCACCTGCACATCTGCCAATGTGGTATACTGCATCCGCTGTACCCGTTGTGGCCTCCTTCCCATAGGGGAAACCATGCGGAGGCTTGGGGACCGCTGTGCAGAACACCTGCGCTCGGTTTGCAATAAACAACTGCACCTCCCAGTCGTGAACCAGTTCAACTCCCCCTCCCATTCCTCAGACGATATGTCCATCCTGGGCCTCCTGCAGTGTCACAATGATGCCACCCGAAGGCTGCAGGAACAGCAGCTCATATTCAGCTTGGGAACCCTGCAGCCCAATGGCATCAATGTGGATTTCACAAGCTTCAAAATCTCCCCTCCCTCTGCCGCATCCCAAAACCAGCCCAGCTCGTCCCTGCTTCCCTAACCTGTTCTTCCACTCACCTATCCCCTCCTCCCACCTCAAGCCACACCCCCATTTCCTACCTACTAACCTCATCCCGCCCCTTGACCTGTCCGTCCTCCCTGGACTGGCCTATCTCCTCCTTACCTCCCCACCTACACTCACCTTTACTGGCTCCATCCCCGCCTCTTTGACTTGTCTGTCTGCTCTCCACGTATCCTCTCCTCTATCCATTTTCTATCTGCCTCCCCCTCTCTCCCTATTTATTTCAGAACCCTCTTCTCCTCCCCCATTTCTGATGAAGGGTCTGGGCCCGAAACGTCAAGCTTTCCTGCTCCTATGATGCTGCTTGGCCTGCTGTGTTCATCCAGCTCCACACCTTGTTATCTCGGATTCTCCAGCATCTGCAGTACCTATTATCTCTATTGCATATATTAGCTCAGTTCTACTTGTGGAAACCTGTTGTCTACAGATTGTAACTACAGTTCAAATAACTCATTGACTGTGAAACGCCTTATTATGTCCTGAGGACATGAAGTCCTAGAATTACACTCCAGAATGGAATGATGCTTTGGCCAGAATGGGTCATCTTGAACTTTGTTTATTTCAGACTAATGTGGTAGAGACACTTGCTGGGTGTCTTCAGGCAACTCACTTTAAAAGGACATTCAAAGTTTGATCTACTGCATCACCTGGAGCAGCCCACAGTTACGTCGCGGAACATGAGGACAAAGTAAGTGAAAATGGTAGGATTTCATGAGAATGAAGCTTCAGCAATTGAGATGTTAGAAATGTTTGCGAGGTGCGGTAAGTGATTGCAAAAGTTGGAGCATATAAGGGATGGGGGTAAGTAATTGAATAAGATGGATGGATAGAAGAAGATATATGAGCAATCAGCTGGAGGGAGGCTATAGAAGAAAGGTAAGTGGTAGAGAAGGGCAGGGCAACTGCAAGTGAAGAAGGCAGAAACTAAGTGTAGGTCAAAGAACTGTTCATGAATTATTCCTTATAAATTGTCCTTTTTTGATGTACATCTGGAAAGACTGCACAATAATAAATAATTATATTTCCTGTTGTGGTCACACACACTCAAATATTTTGATAGCTGTAGAAATATTTGAAATAGACTCTCAGTGTAAGAACTTTCTATTTAAAAGGGCTCTTTAAAGGCTTCTAAGAGCCCTGAAAAGTTTTCAAGTGCATGACCTTTTTGAAAACCAAGATATACAACAACTGACATTTTTTCCTTATTACCTTGCTTGAGCCTCATCAAATATTTGTGAGTAGATACACAAATATTTTTTCTATTATCTGGAACAGTCAATCTGGTTATGGGTTTCAAAGTGAGCTAATGTTTTTACTTAATAGTAATACCACAAATAAATCTTTACTTTGAACTCTGCAATCTATTTACTCGGAATAGCTTGCAGATAAATGAATTGCAAAATAATCTTTCCACTTTGGCCCTATCTTTTCTTGTTAAAAATTATACAAGGGCTGCAGGTGAGCATATTAGGTAGTTAATTTTACTGTAAACGTTTGAATTCCACTAACTGTAATTAAAATAGAACTATTAAGATATAAAAGCTTAAACACATCTACCAACAGGCTCAGGAACAGCTTCTTCCCCACTGTTATTAGACTTCTGAAAGAACCTCTCAAATTTCAAATCTAAAGTTAATCTTGCTTTTTGTGCATCTTTCTTGAAGCTTTATATTCCTCACTCTGTTCAATCACCCTACGAAGTTTGTGAGGGATGATCTGCCTGCACTGCATGCAAAACAAAAGTTTTCACTGTACCTAGGTACGTGTGACAATAATGAATCAAATCAAATCAAATGAAGGAAAAGTATATGTTGCTTCCTTTTTAGATGGTTCCCTCTCACTCCAGCCTATTCTTTAGTTATGTTTCACAGCCTATGTCCAGGTGGTGAATTGTCTTGCAACAAGAGAAATCAAAACAAAATATCAAACTTTACCCACAAGTTTAACCTGAAGCTGATTCTTGAAGGAATCAAGTATAAATTGAACTTGTTTACAACTATCCGTAGATAGATTTTCATGCAACCAAAAATTATAATATGGATTGAATACGTGTGGATGAAAAACCAATGAACAAAGGGTGAACAAGAGATGGAATGTAATAAAGTTAAAGCACCAAAAGAGAAATTAAATCTGAGGAATACCTTAGCAGTAATGCTGCACTTTGGATGAATGTAAATCTGGGGAGAGACTTTGGTTTGGTTCCTGTATTCCTATTTTGAATTGTACATTCATGGATGCTAACAAGTGGAGCTGAGAATTCCCACAGAGGGAGGAAAAGACCATTGATGAGAAACTGAACTTCCCTTTCTATTACACATTGCACAGGGTGCTGATGGAAACTTGGGAGACGGTTCTCCATGCCTTGATAATTCTGGGGCAAAGATACAAAATGGGTCTTTTCTCATATCTTATTAAAAGGTAAACGGGCAGACATAATGTATAATCACTTGATTATCAAAATTCCAGAAGATGGGAAGTTAATGAAGCTTTTTCAAAATGTTTGAGGTTCTAGTCTAGGCATTTGAAAAATAAAGCCAGGTGGGTCACCAACTACAAGAGACAACCCAGATCCATTATTATTCACACTGCATTGATTTAAACAAAGAATTACATAGTTGCTGTGACATGGGAGAGAAAGGAACTCTCACCACTGGCAGCACATTAAAAAAAAGTACTCAGTTCCGTTACTACTCAAGGTGACTAGAAAGTAACATTCACATTCTAAATTCAAAAACCCCATCTCTGTGAGGTGTGAGTGGAAGAGAACTCATTATACCTGGTTTTTCTAAAGGTAGCTGTCAAGGGAGCACTAGTTTACTTTGTAACTCACTGAATGGTCGAGATAACTTTAAGAAAGGAAGCTCCAGAGATTTTCCCCTGAAACTTTGTGAATACATATATTGAATAATTCATAAATCCAAATTTTTAAAACATAGACATGCAGCTAATAAAGCTGCCATGAAGCTCTTAAGTGCCTGCCCATAAGGTACCAGAATTACTGTAATACTTGGTCCAGACAGTGTGATTCTACTTTGTTGATCTCTTAGACACAGCAGGTCATTGTATTATAAATAAAAAGTTAAGTGACCAAATAAATTCAAAATTAGTATCCTAAATTCAAAATAAAAAGTGGTATCAAAAGACAAGAGTATGTTAAACACATTTAAAAGGAACTTGTTTTTATTCTTTATACCATGTTCGCAGCAATAGGAATCAAGTCTCTGCGTGGTAGAGTCTTGCTGAGGGATAAGCCCATTCTAAATGCATGTGCAAATACTTATACCTTTTGGGCACTCTACTAGTTCAAGAATGAGTTTTATGCCCAAAACAGGAGTCCCCTCAGGTTAGAGGCAAGGATTGGCTGCATTACTACAAACAGAAAACAGTTTATGAAATATCCCTTGAGAGCAGGAGTTGGGGGACAATTGTTGAAGCTGATACGAAGTCTAGTCTACAGAATGGTTTAGAGAGTAAACAGAAAGCACAATCCTAAATTGATGATCCTCTAATGATTATTACATTCTACCTGCGCAGCAGGCTGGTCCTAGGTGATTTAATATGGCGTGATAGCTGATGATTTGCAATTGTTACAATCTGATACTTATGTTAACTCATGTAATGTACAAATGAGACATGGGACATGTAGTACTGAAGAATTCAATGAATTTTTATTATAGTACTATGTATCTACATATATTTACTCCAAACACAGGCATTTGCGTGCCTGGGCTCACGCCAGGCAAATGTAATGGACTGTAACATGCTTTCATCAGTGTATCATGCTGCAAGAGGACTTGGTAAAAATGAGACCACGACCTTTATACCCTTAGGTCACTTAATGATATGGTGATGACACCATGAGAATGTGCCTTAAAATTGTATCATATACCTGCTGCAAGACATAACACAGCGCTAGGAGCTATCAAGCACAAATTTGTCTAATCACTAGCCCTGTACTCAAACCCTCTTGCAATAAAGATTAACATTCTGTTAGCCTTTTGAATAGCTTGCTGCACCTGCTTGTCAGGCTTCAGTGATTTATAGACAAAGACACTTAAGTCTCTTTGTATATTCACACTTTCCAATCTCTTTTACCATCACATGATCACTGCTGTTGTTAACTACGATAGCCATCAGCCATCTGAGGGAAAGTAGAATTCCCTCCTATTCTCCAAGTGGCAGCATTCCAACCTGTTTGTTTTCACTGAGGAAGCTATAAGAAATCTCCGTGGACTTGGATCCCAGTGACTAGAGAAAGTGAGGAGTTGAAGGAAAGTATAATTAATAAGAATGTTCTACTAGAGAAATTAATGAAGCTGAAAATTGATAAGACCCCAAACCTGAAGGAGGTGTCTATGAAGATATTTGGTGCTCTCTCGATTCTGGAATGATACCTGCAGATTGGAAGTGAGCAAATGTCACTCCACTCATTATGAATTGGGTGAGAGAGAAAACAGTGAACTTCAAACCTTACAACAGTAGTAGGGAAAATCTATTATAGTGTGCTAGAATCTATTACGAAAAAGGTAATAAACAGACACTTAAATAATAATGATCATGCACAGTCAGAATGGAGTTATAAATAGAGAATCACGTTCAATGATTTGTTCAAATTTTTAGAGAATGTTATGATCAAAATTGATAAAGGGGAGTCAAGGGATGTAGCATATTTGGATTTTCAGAAAGTTTTTGATAAGGTCCCCCACAAGAATAGAAGGTGATGTATTGGCTTGAATTAGGGATGGCTAACAGGAGAAAACAGACATAACAAGGTGTAGAGTTGGATGAACACAGCAGGCCAGGCAGCATCAGAAGAGCTGGAAAGCTGATGTTTCAGGCCTAGACCCTTCCTCAGAAATATCTGAAATATCATTTCTGAAGAAAGGTCTAGGCCCGAAACGTCAGCTTTCCTGCTCCTCTGATGCTGCTTGGCCTGCTGTGTTCATCCAGCTCTACACCTTGTTGTCTCAGATTCTCCAGCATCTGCAGTTCCTACTATCTCAGGAGCAAACAGAGAATAGGATTAAACATCAGTCATTCTTGTATTGGCAGGCTGTGACTTCAGGTACTGCAAGAATCATTACTTAGGCACCAGCTGTCCACCATATACATTAATGATTTGGATGTGGGATTAAATGTAATATTTCCAAATGTACGAATGACACAAAGCTAATTGTAAATGTTGCTGTGAGGAAGAAACAAAGTGGCTTCAGAAAGATTTGATCATCCTTAGTGAGTGGGCAAGAGATTTGCCACTGGAATGTAAATGGAAAATTTGGTGGTATCCACTTTGGTAGGAGGAAAGAAGTGCTAAATAAGAGATTACAAAGTGTAGATGTAAAAGAGACCTAAGTGGCTTTGTCCATAGGTCACTGAAGGCTAATATACAGTTGCATCAAGCTTTTAAGAAGGCTAATGGAATATTAGCCTTTATTGCAAGACGAATTGAGTACAGTAGTGAAGCCTTGTTTCAGTAAAAGCTTGGTTAGGCAATATCTGAAGCACACTTTCGGTCTCCTTATCCCAGGAATTATATTATCGCTTAAAGGGAATGTATCAATGTTTTACCCGAACTGTTCCATAGCACAATGACCTATGAAGAAAGTTTGAGCAAACCGAGCCTTTATTCTTTAGAATTTCAAGGAATGAGAGGCGATCTCATTAAAACCGACAAAATATTTAAAGGGTAGACAGGGTAGAAGCAGAAAAGATGTTTCTCCTGTTTTGGGAGTCTAGTACCAGGGGCACACTTTAAAGATAAGGGGGATGCCATTTATGATTGTGATGAGGAGAATCTTTTTTTTAACTCAGCAGATGGTGAATATTCAGAATTCTCCACGTCAGAGAGTTGTGGAAACTCAGTCTTTGAATACATTTAAAGTATGGGTTGACAAGTTTTTGGTTATCAATGGCATAATGGGTAATATGTGGGTAAAAGGCATTGAAGAGTTTGATCAGTAATGATCAGATTAAATAATGATGCAGGCTCAATGACCTGGTTATTCTACTTCTGTTCCTATGTTCCTATTCTACACCTTCTGTCTGTCCATAAACAAGATCAAAGCTAACAAAATGCATGGAGCATTTCAATGCGTGATGGCCATTGAAACCAATTGATTTTCTACCAACGTTTTAGGGTGAGGCAAGTGGAGCAAGAGTAGACCATGCAGCCCTTGAGACTGCTCCTGCATTCAATAGGATCACGGCTGATCTGACTGTTGCCTTAACTCCACTTTGCTGCCCAAAGCCTTTCAGTCCCTTGGCAGTCAAAAATCCCCCCAACTCAACCTTGAGTACATCCAACAACACAGACTCCATTGTTCTCTATGGAAGAGAATTCCAATTAATAACAAGAGAAGTAATTCTTCCTCACTTCCACCTTAAACAGGAGATCCCTTGCTTATAAACTGTACCCATAGTTGTAGATACAGGCACAAGGGGAAACATCCTCTCAGCATCTATTCTATCAGGCTGCTGTAGAATCCTATATGCTTCTATAAGATTTTCATACATTTTTCTAAACTCCAAGTACAGGTTCAAAGATAGTAGGAACTGCAGATGCCGGAGAACCTGAGATAACAAGGTGTAGAGCTGGATGAACACAGCAGAAGGGTCTAGGCCCGAAACGTCAGCCTTCCTGCTCCTCTGATGCTGCTTGGCCTGCTGTGTTCATCCAGCTCTACACCTTGTTATCTTGTTACCTTGATAAAGGGGAGTCAAGGGATGTAGCATATTTGGATTTTCAGAAA
>JAHRHZ010000267.1:14441038-14451184 GCA_024137785.1 Ginglymostoma cirratum
ACACAGCAGGCCAGGCAGCATCAGAAGAGCTGGAAAGCTGATGTTTCCGGCCTAGACCCTTCCTCAGAAATTCTTAAAACATAGACATGCAGCTAATAAAGCTGCCATGAAGCTCTTAAGTGCCTGAACACAGCAGAAGGGTCTAGGCCCGAAACGTCAGCCTTCCTGCTCCTCTGATGCTGCTTGGCCTGCTGTGTTCATCCAGCTCTACACCTTGTTATCTAAGTACAGGCTCAACCTGCTCAACCTTTGCCTTAAGGCAAACTCAGCATCCTCAGAATCATCCTTCCCTTCTCTGAATGGTTTCCAATGCAAAAATTTAAGAAAAGTAACTAAAAGCACACACACTACTGTAGGGCAGTCTCATCAGTGCCCTTGTACAATTGCAGCAAGCCTTCCCTATTTTGGTACAATAGCCCTTTGCAATAAAGACCAACATTCCTTTACCTTCCTAGTTAATTGCTGCACCTATATGATGACTTTCGGCAATTTATATGCCAGGACACTGAGGTGCCTCTCTGCTTCATCATTCTCTAGTCTTTCTCAATTTAAATAAAATCTTGTCGTTATATTCTTTCTGCCAGAGTTGGTAATACCACATTGTCCCACATTATACACCATTTACCTAATTTTTGATCATTTGCTTAACCTACCTATAGCCCTTTATAGCCTCTTTATATCCATCTCAAAACTTGCTTTCCTACCTACCTGCATTCTGTCAACAAATATGGCTACAATGCATCAGTCGCTTCATCCAGGTGATTAATATAAATCACAAATGCTTCATGCTGTAGCACTGAACCCTGTGGGATCCACTAGTTATCATTTGCCATCCTGAAAGTGACCCAAATACCTCAACTCCCTATTTCCTGTTGGTTGGCTAAACCCCTATCTGTGTAAATATATCATGCTCCACTTCTGAAAACCAAACCCAAGGTTTCATACATCATAAACTCAGAAAACAATCTAATTATTGGCAACAGAAATTGACCCTTTCCTTTTGCATTTGTAGAAGTATTGCCTATTGCAATCGAATTCAATTATCAGTTGCCTCACATCAGTTTTAAGATTTTTGACAGTTACAGTTTCTCTTCCTAAAATTATGTCATTTGGATCTATGGAGTGGTTGCTCAGTTCTGCAAGTTGGAAGACTTGAAGAACCTTCATTCTGGCATGCTGCACGTAGTGCATCTTTGCTTTCAGATACTCATGACATGATGTCTGGCCAGGTACTGCAGCCTCTCTAGGAACATCACAAGCAGCAGCAGATGTCTGGTGAAGAAGGGCCATCACTGGTTCTGATACAACCACCATCCAGACACTGGCACTGCACAAACTTTAGACAGTGGTATAGAGACAGCAAATGTATCTTGTGAGACATCAGGCAGGAATGGGCTGTACAAGCTGGAGGAAATGATTGCTTGAGTGCCCACTGAATGGAGAAAGATGCTGCAAAAGAATTCCGTTGCAGCAGACACAGTTGAGGACTTCAATGGGCAGAATACAGGACAACACTGATGGAGATGGGCACTGAGATTCTTCATGCAATGGCAGGCCTGACACAAATCCCTCTTAAATCCTTCTGTCAAAGACCATTAAGAATTCTGTCTCTGACTTGACACATGCTTCATGCACATCCCCGAAACAATCCCTTTCAGCACGGATGTGGTAACTGACTCCATGACAGCATTTGTGGATGCAATCAGCATCAAATAGCTGCCTCGAAGGTATTTTCAGGTAGAGGTAGACAGATTCTTGATTACCAAGCAAATGAAAAATTATTGGGAATATGCAGGAATGTAAAGTTGAGGTTAAAATCATATTGGCCATGATATTGTAGAATGGCAGAGCAAGTTCGAAGGACCGAGTGGCCTACTCTTGTTTGTATGTTTCCAAGGTCATGGATTCATGATTGTTACCATGTTAGCTCAGATCCATGCCATGTAGGTCTGACTACTACTATCATGGGTCTCAAAGGGGAAGAAAAACTGTTATTGTAGTCCAATAAACTGTTCAAACGGATTACCAAAATTACTGAGACACCATCCAAAGGATTAGCAGTGGCTTCATGCAGTACAAACTGCCTTCTGAAGAGATTTTGGTGGCAAGAGCTCTGCCCTCAAGCGACCAATTTTGTGAAGGCAAACCGACCACTGTGAATATGGAGACATGCATAATCAATACAGGAAGGCAGCCCTCCACCCCTCTCCAACTGCTGTTGGGTCAGAATGGTTTGCTCCATGATGTTCTTGATGGCAGATTTGTTCTCACTGTCATCACACTGTCCACACATGGATGAGTGGCCGAGTGGATTCATGCACTGGGCATATAGCAGGCACCCAAGTCACCAACAGCCGATCACTGGTTCATCATGGTGACTCAAATATGCAGGTTCTGTTTGACCAACAGAAAGTACTACGGGACTATCAGGATATTGGGCATTCACCAACAATTTACTCAGTGCAAGTTTCCACTGCAACAACATTTTCAGGGAGTAGTAGCCCTTCCAGATGTGGTATACAACGCTGTAAATACATGCAGCCCACAGAGATCCTGCTCCTTTGGAATTCTGGTAAAGTCACATACTTTCCTAATCTTCTTGCTCTGTGCATTCAAAGAAGTTGAAGGCTCCCATCCTGATGTACAGAGACTTTATCTTCTCCTTGACATAGCAATGTCTTGCGAACTGTGAATTATTTCCAATGGAACCGGCTGCCATCTAGAGCGATCCTCTGGATTAGAAATTAAAGACAACAGTAACTTTTATGACCATTCTCACTGCTGTCTTCAGTCTGATAAAATGCTGTGGATGTGATTCAATGAAATGACACCTTTCAGTGAGTACCTCTTTGTTGAAGTATTGCCATGTCAGACTGTTCTCTTGGTTGAGATGGAGATAGGAGAAGTGAGCTGGTTGAAGGGTCTTGACCTTGTGCATGACCTTTTATTGAGAACTCTCCCACTCTTCTTTCCGTTAACTGTCCACACTGTCTGCTGCCTGTACTCCATGTCTTTATTGTACTACAGCCCAAGAGGTACCGTAACATTGCCCCCATAATTATAGCAGGCTTTCTTCAGACAGGCCTGCAAACTCATCTGAAGTCCCTGGCAAAGTCAAGCACCACTTCCTTATGGATCAATAACTTCTCTAAAGTTGTGTACAACATCTCTGTATCCACTATACACACTGGCCTAGCAGAGAAATATCCTTTCATATGAGAACCACACAATCTTGATAAGTTGGCAAACATAACTCAATAGTATGGCAGACGATGACATACGGAGACTGTCAATCATTCTGCAAACTTCATCTACATTTACTCACGTGTCATTTTGTCTCCCTGTTGATGTTGTGCTATGTCTCACGGTTGACATGCAGTATGCCTTTAAGAGACATGCTCATAATATCAACATAAGGCCAGTTCACATGCAGTATGCCTTTAAAAGACAGGCTGATAATATCAACATAAGACCAGGTAACCTTAAGACAAAGGAACAAAAGTAGGCCATTCATCCCATTGAGTCTGTTCTACAATTTAATGAGACCATGACCAGTACAATAATTCTCAACTCCAATTTCCTACTATATCCCTATATAAGGTAAAGTCAGCACAGTCCCACTCTCCCTTTAGAGACAGTCAACTGGGAGCATTTTAAATTGAGGGTCACTGCTCCTCAGGTGAGTGGGAAACGTTGAGAATGTGATACTTCATGATGAGCTCGGCTGGTAAAGGAATTAAACCATGCTGTTGGCAACACTCTCCATCAAAGACCAACCATCCAACCAACTGAGCTAACCAACTCCCACTTACCCTCGACTCTTAACTGATTAACATCTGTGTATAAGATCATAACACTTAAGGAATATGAGCAGGAGTAGGCGATTCAGCTCCTTGACCCTGTTCTTGCATTCAATAGAATCATGGCTGATCTGACATTGTCTGCCTCCACCTTCCCACATTTTTCTGTAAGCCTTGATTCCCCTACTGATCAAGAATCTATCTCAGCCTTAAGTATACATAAGGATTCTGACCCCACAGGTCCTTGTGGCGAAGAGTTCCAAAGACTCACAACCTCTGGAAGAAGAAATTCCTTCTCATCTCAGTCATAAATTGGTACCCATTTAAATTTTTGAGAAAATTTGTAGCTCAGGTAGTGGATGAGGTTGCAGACTTGCTCGTCAAGCCGGTGTGTTCGGTTGCAGTCTTCTTGTCACCCTGCTAGGTAACATCGTCAGTGCGCCTCTGGTGAAGTTCTGTCCCGTTTGTTTTGTATATGCCTTGGTTTGCTGGGATGGTTGGCAACACTTCCGGTTCTGTTTTCCAGTGGTTTGTATATCAGGTCCAGTTCAATGTGTTTGTTGATGGAGTTCCAGTTAGTATGCCAGGCCTCCAGGAATTCGCTGGTGTGTCTCTGTTTGGCTTGTGCTATTATGGATGTGTTGTCCCAGTCGAATTCGTGTCCTTCTTTGTCCGTGTGTATTGAGACCAGTAAGAATTGGTTGTGTGTCTTGGTGGCTAGTTGGTGTTTGTGTATCCTTATTGCCAGTTTGGTCTGTGTAATGTTTCTCCCAGTCATTACCTGGTATTTTGTATATCACATTAGTTTTATTGGTTGTGGGTATGGGATCCTTTAAGTTGGTCAGGAGTTGTCGCAGGGTGATTATTGGTTTGTTGCCTAACCTGAAAGCTAGGGGTCTGAGTAGTAGGGCCGCCCACAAACCAACAACACATCCATAATGGCATAAGCCAAACAGAAACATGCCAGCGAATTCCTGGAGGCCTGGCATTCCAACTGGAATTCCATCAACAAACACATTGAACTGGACCTGATATAAAAACCACTGAGAAACAGAACTGGAAGAGATGCCAAACACCCCAGCAAACCGAGGCATATAAATAAAAAGTGGGACAGAACACCAACACTTCACCAGAGGCGCACTGACGATGTTATCTAGCAGGGTGATGAAACGTCTGCAACCAAACACACCAGCTCAGCGAGCATGTCTGCAACCTGGTACTCATTTATTCTGAGACTATGGTCTCCGGGCCTAGACTCTCCCATAAAAGGAAACATCCTCTCAGCATTTATCCCATCAAGCCCCTTAAGAATTCTATATGTTTCCACGAGATGACCTCTCATTCTTCTGAACTCCACCCCATCAAGTCTCCGAAGAATCTTTTTTGTTTCAGTAAAGCCACCTCTCATTCTTCTAAATTCCATAAAGCACAGGCCTAACCTCCACAACCTCTCCTCATAAGACAGTCCCTCCATACTTGGTGTCAGCCTAGTGAATCTTCTCTGGGACATTCTCCAAATCTAGCATATCCTACTTTAGATGAAGGGTCCAGAACTGGTCGCAGTATTCCAGCTTTCATCTGGCTATTGCCTTGCGTAGTTTTAGCAAAACCTTCCAACATTTTTTTTTACTCCATTACCATTGAAATAAAGACCAGCATTTGATTCACTCTTACCTGCTGAACTCAAATGCTACTTTTTTGTGGTTCAGAGACAAGGAATCCCAAATCCCTCTGTTTAGCAGCTTTCCATAGCTTTTTACCATTCAAATAAAATTCAGCTCTTCTATACTTTTGTCGAAGTACATAACCTCACATTTTCCCATGTTATATACAATGTGCCGAGTTTTGCCTATTTGTTTAAGCTGTGTATATACTTCTGTTTGTGTCATTCTCACCACTTGCCTTCCCATGTACGTTTTTCCAACAGGCCAAGCCAAAGAAACTTCTTCTGCCTGATGAGCATGAGCAAATGTGGGAACTCGGCATTTAAGAATACTGCCACAATCAAAAATTTTTCCCTTCCAGGATAACTGGCACTCATGCTGTGGCCTGGTATCTGGCATGATACTGGGTCTTGGGTGATTGTCTTAGAGACACCAATCTTTTCCTCTTCTAATGAAAAGTACACAGGCCTCTAATTGGTTTACAGCTCTCGGCAGATAGGACTTTGTCCCCTTTTATCTTTGATGCAAGAAAATTAGGCCTGCTTCTGTCAGGGCTCTCAGCAGCTATCATTTTGAAGCTATAGAACTGAGTTGCTTCGTAGACACATTTAGAGATTACCCACAGACTAATTGCTTTTCGGCAGACTCTGAGATCAATTAGGGGATATCTTCTGCCACTGTACAAAATTTCTCTGTGGATCAATGGCTGTTTGTAAATCTTCAGATATAGCTCAAGGCCCAACAACTGATTAATTTAATTTTATTTAATTTTTATTCACTCCTGGGGTTTGGACATCGCTGACTTGGTAATCATTTATTGCCCATTTCTATTTGCCCAGAGGGCAGTTAAGAGTCAACCAAACATTGCTGTGGATCTAGGGTCGCATGTAGGCCAGACCAGGTAAAGATGGCAGTTTCCTTCCCTAAAGGACATTTGTGAACCAGACGGGTTTTTCCTGACAATCAGCAATGGTTTCACGGTCATTGCTAGGCTATTTATTCCAGATTTTTATTAAATTGAAATTCCACCATCTGCTATGGTGGGATTCGAACATGGGTCCCCAGAACATTCCCTCGGTCTCTGGATTAATATTCCAGCAATAATACTACTAGGCCATTACCTCCACGATTATCCTTTGTCATTCTTTTTTTTAATGTTATTTTCACTATCAAACAAATTCCTGTGGCAAAACATTTGCATGAAATATATATCTTGTATTCCTTGTTCCACCGACTGAAAAGGTTGACCACACGCAATTCTGCACTTATCAATTTACGGATGCTGTTGGTTCTCAAAAGTGAGTATTTTTTATTTGACTATTAGTTCTTCTTCACGCAGTCTTTAGGTGTTCTTCCAACATTAGAAATGTGGTGGTTAAAATGTACAATATCTTTCACTATTAAGTTTGTCTGCAGTAGCTATTATCTGTGTGTCAGGAATGATAACCTGAGTTCAGAAAAAGGTTTAACAAGTAATTTAACTCTCGACAGCTGAAATCTTGGGATTCTGGTTGCACCCAGAGCATAGTCCTGGACTTTGGCGGCCCACGCAGAGCAGAAAAACATTCATTACTACAGACAGAATATTCCAAGTGGTAACAAGTGAAATCTGATCAAACAGCTTTTTATCCCATTGGTGACCTACATTTTCTGCTCGTGGATTTTTGCGTGTTTTCGTTCTGGTTGGTACACCAAACATTGACAATTAAATCAAAAATAGGCACGCAATACCAGTTTTAAACAGGAAAGTAGTGAGAGCTGCAGGTGGAAATGGACATTAAATATAAGGAGATAATAAGTGAGTGTGCTCAGCCAATCCATTACTTACTGGGAATAGTGGAAAATGTAAAGAAAATGAAGAATTCACAACAAGGATCGTACAGGTATACAAGGATAGTTGTTTTACAAATGGTTAGACACACCTGGTGCACTTTATTATTTTCAAGCCACTTCTGTATAATTCATTACTTACTGTTCTAGTTTTGAATGAAAAAGAAATAAACTCCACTTTGTAATCTTCTGAACTTTTCTGATGATCAAGAGGTTCTTTGCAGAACATGGACAATTTTTATAATCAATATTTAGATACATACAAATTCAGAAATATTCATTCCACAATTAAATCAATTTTAACTCCGTTACAAACCAAGCTGAATAAGGACAGGTCAAAACCAAAAAATAGTCAGTCACAAGATACCATGCTTATTTAGTAACCCATATTTCAGTGGCTAGAAACATTCCCCCTTTTTTAACACTGATAACTCTTATTCCTTAACAGATTTTTTATCTTTAGTCATAATCTGCATCAAACATAGACAATGTGACAATAGAGAGGCTTTTCTTTCGTAGAATATGTTTCCACTTGATGAGTCAACTCTGCATCTTGTTGCTAAATTCTTGTGAAAAAAGTCAATTTATAAAAAATTTGTCCACTTCACCCAAAAGTCAGATTAATTCAAACATGATGTGGGTGATCACAACAGAATCCCATAGGTATCATTTGCCTTTATATATATGTGCAAAGGCATAACATATCGGCCGTGTGATTATTCATTTAAAATACTGGCTATTTAATACTATTGCTTGGAGAACTGTAATATATAGCTGATGTAAAAAGTATATTAAAATAAATATATTTATAAATTACACTAAAGTTCACCTCTCCACAATCCTCATTTAGTAAATGAGCAAACCAATACACCACAGAAAGACACAGACAAGTGAGGTCCCAAGTTGGATCCTTCCTGAGTTGGCTTCTGTTAGCAGTGGAAATGACAATAGTTTTATAATTGGCCTCAGTTTCCATGCAGTAGCAGGGGAACAAATCAGTCAGGTTCAATCTGCAACTATTATTTGCTAACCTTGAACACAAAAGCGCATACATGTGAATTTCAATTAATGGTACAATTGAATTCAACTTTGATATGCCAATATTTAAATAGATCACCAATAATTTTCATCTAGCGTTATACAGGAAGGATGGTTTTTAGATCCCTGACTGAACTGCCAAATTTATGCTACAGTCAGACTATGGACTGGTAACATTGTTAAGTGGGCAATCTATGAGATCACAAGTAATCATTAAGAGAAGAAAGATGCAAGAGTCCACAATTGTTGACAAAGGAAAAATGTACTTTACTACACCAAGTTAGAACAATAATTTAACGTACTATATATATCAATGTTTGCTCTAATATCCAGAACTGACATGAAGTGGATATGGGGAACAGTCAAGCGATGATTCAAACACCTGTTGTATAGTGATAGGGTAGGTAAGTATATCCTGATTAACCTTGACCAGTTTGCAGCAATCCTGTTTTAACTCAGGACTGTCACATGGTGACACAGACAAAAGGGACAAGAGTCAGGGAAGGTCCAGCACAACTTTATTGGACACTTTATCAAAGAAAACTATTTTTTTTATCAGACTCCGCACTTTAATTAAATTCTATCAAACTCTATCAATCACTTTACAAGACCCTTCAGTAAACATTCTTAAGT
This sequence comes from Ginglymostoma cirratum, assembly GCA_024137785.1. Taxonomy (NCBI): domain Eukaryota; kingdom Metazoa; phylum Chordata; class Chondrichthyes; order Orectolobiformes; family Ginglymostomatidae; genus Ginglymostoma; species Ginglymostoma cirratum. Next base: position 14,450,004 of record JAHRHZ010000267.1, read on the forward strand.
GTCTAAGTAAACAGTTTCAAGTCTAAAATAGCTACTTACTTCTGACACGTGCTTCCAACAATTCACTACACCTATCCACAGGTCACTACCACTATATTTGAAAGGTTTAAGATGACTGGGAATGCTCATTCAATCTAGCTCGGACAGGCTGTTCTTCAGTCTTTGAGGGTTGGCTGATGTTTGAGGATCTGCAGTCGTCAATTTGGGCTTCCCCCCTCATCCAGGGCTGGTTCTGCTCTTCAGATTCTATCACTGAAGTGGTCACCCTGGGCACACCATTTATGAAGGTGCAAAAAGCAGAAAGAGCTGGGGGCTTTAGGTTGCCCTTTCGTCCTGCTCTTCATGCCCTTTTCGAAGACACTGTGGCTTGTGTCTAACACTAGCATCAGACATGGTAGGACAATCCAATGAGGTGATTACTTTCCGTATTTGGACGTCACAGAACATGGTTAAGTCCTGTCACATTATGCCTGTTGTCTCCTACAGTGCTGGGTCCCACCAAGTCTGTGTAGCATTCTTCTAACAAAGGAGATTCACTGGAGGTGTAAGCAATGATTTATTCTAAAATAAAGTGACCATTCACGCCTGGCCATGTAGTTCCAGGCCTGTCTGGTTTCAATGGGAAGTTGATTGTTCAAGGCCTGGCTGCATGAATACTATCTGTTCCAGCTCTGCAATTTGTAAATTTGCTTTAAGGCTTGCTTTAAGTTTGACTTCCACATATCAAGCTTTTATCCATTTGCATGAAAAAATGTCAATACTTCTGTAACAATCCTGGAGGTCATGGGTCACCTGATCACACACCTCAGAAGGAACATTCAACACCTAATGCTGTAAAGATATTCCACAGATATCTCAGCACAACCCCAGAAGTTAGTGGTACTATGGGTCACCAAATCTCACTTAAACTGTTTCATCAATAATGGATTGAAGTCTTCATTTTCAAAGACTTAGCTTCACGACTCCCTTAAATGCTACTCTGTCATGGGCAGGCTTAATGATTGTTCACATCCTGGTAATTCATTCTACTTTCCTAGGATAATACTCACCTTCTTTCTGGATTCTGCACCCATGGACACAATTCCAGCTTGTCTGCAAACAAGCATGGGGCTGGATGAACACAGCAGGTCAAGCAGCATCATAGGAGCAGGAAAACTCGACGTTTCGGGCCTAAACCCTTC
>JAHRHZ010000267.1:14451584-14483608 GCA_024137785.1 Ginglymostoma cirratum
CTCTTCCCCTCCCCCATTTCTGATGAAGGGTTTAGGCCCGAAACGTCGAGTTTTCCTGCTCCTATGATGCTGCTTGACCTGCTGTGTTCATCCAGCCCCATGCTTGTTATCTCGGATTCTCCAGCATCTGCAGTACCTTTTATCTCTATTGTCTGCAAACAAGTTACCTTCATAAAGCTGAATGCTGCCTTTAGGTTTCTCCAAGCTCCAAATACTCTCAGCTGCATGAAATAATACTGCTTATGGGCTACCTTCACCTCAGCGCTGCATTGAGCCATTAATGGTTCACAGGTGTCTTCCAAGACCCCACAACTCCCAGGGCTTTTCCTGAGCCTGGGCCTAACACTAAGCTGCACCCACTGGCTCCTGGGACCTCTCTGAGTCCCCCTTGCTTGGAGCATGCTGGAGAAGCACATTTTTCAGGAATGAGCCTAGCCTACTCTCATTACTGCTGAGTATGATGGACTAGCAGCCTGTTACGTTCATTGTTACAACAAATTGAATACAGCTAACCATTCAGTAACACTTGAAATATTCTGAGTGACCTACTGAAAATCTTGCAACAAACCCCATCCAATTGAAGGTAGCAACCATTGTAGCACTATGTTCCCTGGAAGTTATAAATTCCCCAGCGAACCTCCTCTCAATGGTTGCCAGCCCAGAACACACACAACACAAATGAATACTCAAAATAAAATGGATTTGATCACAATCACCATTTGGGTGAGGTCTCAGAGGGCTGTCAATGTTCATTAACGAGAAATGTCACCATCTTCAGGAAGTAGAATAACAAAATGAAAATGAATATTTTAATGAGGTTTTAATAATTCTGCACCAGTGAGTTAAATAAACATTAAATTGAAACTAACAGTCAATTTTTTATTGTGAATCCATGCTTTTTCAGTGAAAAATACAAACAAGAATGACTTACATTAAGACATGGTGAAAATAAGCTATTAGCTTCATGATAATCTGACGATTCAAATAGTTATTTTTTATTGCTTTGGACAATTCCACACTGACTCTTGTACCTCTAGATAAAAGAAAATATATCAGTGACAGCTGAAAATAAAGAAGGTTAATATTGTACCGGCAATATTCAGCAATAAACGAATTGGCACTGCTGGTCCATTGATCAATGAAAATCAATAAGATTTTATAAGGGCTTGTTTGCATCCGATAACATTACAGTACAAAAAATATTGACATTTTTCCTTGACTCTTCAAACAGTTTGGAAGAGATGGAAAGAATAATAAAACATCATTTAATGGAAAGGCACCAGACATGGATGATTGCACATCAAAATTGTATGAGAAATACTGAAGTAACATTGACCCTGTGCTTCAAGAAGTTCTGAATTGTGTATTATATTGCAGGATTATGTTGGAATCAATGAGACTTCTGTTAATACTAGTGTCATTGAAAAAGGGTCAAAATTCAATAATATATCACAGCTTTTTCAATCTCTGCTAAATCATCATCTGTCAGTCAGCTGGGCAACTGGCAGAAACTCTTTATGGTTGTTACGGAAAGTACTTTGAAAATCAAACTCAATATCATCATTGCATATGAGACCAGAACTCAGACCTTTCTTCATGCAGCTTTGAACAGACCGTACTGATTGTTCTCGCATTTTTGTGGCGTACCACGAACCCATACAAGCAGGGTTGCAGTCGGGTATCGGAAAGTGTCATTGTTTCATTGGAGAATAGACAATTCAATCCGTTAAGCAGTGTCATGATTAATTCTAACAAAACTTCTGATAGCATTTGATGGTCCAAAGTTCAAAGATTGTTAAATCATAGAACAAACACATGAAGCATGGTAACTTGAAAATGTTAAAAGCTCGAGACCCGGTGAGAAAAAGGTTTCTTGAACTTAAAGCAGGAGCCTTGTATTTGCTGTGTCATTGAGGGCTGTTTTTATGAGCAAAAAAAAATGCAAAGTCATCAATTATTTTTCAAGATTCCATTACTAGAGGCTCTGTATTTAATGGATGGCAGTTATCATAAATGTTCTACATTTACTGCCACATATTGAAGGCATTAAGAGAGTTTTATAAGCTGTTGCTGGGTTTTATTTAGGCTATTTTCCAAGAGAGCAATATCATTGCCAAAGACGATGTTACTTATGAGGCAGCTATCTGCACTTTTTAATTTTTAAGAGATACTTTCAGCCCATCATTTGGACTGAATTTAAAACCAAGCCCCAACAACAAGAGATCAGCATCGTAAATACCTGCAACACTTCTTGTGTTATTGCCGTGGGAACTTAATTTGCAGTTTGTGCTGTCATGGGAATTAATAGTGAATAGCAATATGTCACAACCTTGAATCCATGCAAGTATGAATGTACAATTTTTGGTTCATTCATGCAGTATGGATGTTGCTGTCTATGGCAGTATTTATCGCCTATCCCTAATTGCCCTTGACACTGTTTCAAGTCAAGATGCTACGTGACATGGAGGCATACTTGAAAATGGTGATATTTCCATTCATTTCCTACCCTTGATCTTCTAGGTGGTAAAGGTCATATATGTAAAAGGTACTGTCGAAGGATCCATAGTCAGTTCCAGCAGTGCACATTGTAGATGGTCTACACTGCTGACACAATGCATTGGTGGTACAGGAAATGATTGCTGAAGAAGGAGCATAGGGTGCTGGTCAAGCTGCTTTCTCAAGCTTCTAGAGTATCAGTGGATCTGCACTCATCCAGGTACGTGTGAAGTATTGCATGTAATTTCAGACTTGAACCTCATAGGTGCCGGACAGAAAAAAGAGACAGGGGGTGAGTTACTTACCACATCATTTCTAGCCTCTGACCTGCTCTTATAGCCATTGTATTTATATGGCTAGTGCAGATTATGTTCTGGTCTACAGTAATCCCCAGGATGTTGACAGTAGGGGATTCAAGGATGGCAATGCAATCGAATATTAAGAGGAGATGCTTAGATTCTCCTCTTGAGAATCCAGCTTGCTAGAGCTGGTCATTGCCAGGCACCAGGGACAGAAATCACGAACCGCAGTTCTGCTTCTGGCATGGGTCATCAGTCCAAGAATAGTGGTGCCCTGGAACCAGATTATTGGCTCTGATGTACCACCCGTGTTTTTGACTCTGCCTGACATTTCTGTGTTGTGAACGTTCCTTGCCACTTATCAGCCCAAACCTGGATGTTGTCCAATTAAAAACCGAAAGAACTGTGGACGCTGTAAATCAGGAACTAAAACAAAAGTTGCTGGAAAATCTCAGCAGGTCTGGCAGCATCTGGACCCGAAATGTTAACTCTGATATTTCTTCACAGATGCCACTGGACCTGCGAAGCTTTTCCAGCAACTTCTGTTTTCATTCCTGGATGTTGTCCAGGTCTGGCAGCAAATGGATACAGACCTGTTCAGTGTATGAGAGTAGCAAATGGCATTGAACCTTGTTCAATTGTCGGTGACAATTTCTTATCTTATGCTGGAGGGATGGTCATCAACAATGCAGTTTAAGATGGGTGAGCCAGAGACACACCTTAAAAAACTCCTGCAAAGAAATCCTGTGGTTGTGACGATTGATGTCTGACATCCACCACCAGCTTCCTCTGTGTGAACAATGACTGCAGCCAGTGGAGACCTGTCTCACTGATTCACATTGACGATAGTTTTGCTGAAGTTCCTTGGTGACACAGTTGATCAAATGCTGCCTTGATGTCTAAGGTAGTCACTCTCACCTCATAGCTGGAGGTTTTTTTTCACTCGTGGGATGAGGGTATTGCTGTCTAGGCCAACAACTTAGGGCAGTTAACAGTCAACCACATTGCAATGGGTCTGGAGTTGCATGTAGGCCAGACCAAGTAAGGATGCCAGTTTTCTACCCTAAAAGATGATAGTGAACCAGATGGGTTTTTCCAACAATTGACAGTAGATTCATGGTCATCAGTAGACTCTTAATTCCAGATTTTTTATTGAATTCATCTGCCGTGGTGGGATTTCAATCCAGAACTTCAGGACATGATGAGGGTCTCGGGATTAACAACCCAGTGATAATACCACCAAGCCATCACCTCCTGGTCTGTACAGATTTGGACCAAGACTGTAATGAGGTCACCAGCTGGTGCCACTGGCAGGACCCAAACTCAGCATTAGTGAGCAAGTTACTCCTTTGCAAGTGCTACTTGAAAGAACCATCAGTTTTGCTGATGATTGAAAATAGATTAATGTGGTGGCAATTGGCTGGGCTGAACTTGTCTTAATATTAATGGACAGGATACACTTAGGTAATTTTCCACATTGTCAGGTAGATGCTAGTGTTGTAACTTTATTGGAACAGAAACAATGACAATGTTTCATGAAAATCAAACAGACAGGTGCAGCCTGATCAGATTTATGTAGGAAAGGTTTAATGACAGAGTACGATCCATGACTGAAACAGATAATAAATAGCATAAGGCACAGCATCCAAGGAAGTTTCCAAAGACCGGAATCACAAGAAAAAATAAAAGGAGATTTTGGAGAGCTAGAGAGCGTTACAGAAATGCTGACTGTTTAGGAATGGATACCGTTCGAAGCAAAATAATAACATTTTAAATTTGAGCCTTTTGGGGACTGAGAACCAACGTAGGCAAATGAGGTAAGGGTGATAAATGAATCAGAGTGAGAACAGAATACTAGGAGCTGAAGTTTGAAGCTTTTGGAGGTTAACAGACTTGTGGGACAGCAAAAAAATACTAAGCAGTTCGATTTATTGAAGGTTCTAAGTGAGAACACTGTCACTATAAAGTGCACATTAGAGTAAAAATCAGTACTTGAACCAACATAATTCCAATTTCTCTGCAACACATCATTTGGAATATAAAACTGTTGCCTTATTCTGACCTGAAAATGCATAGTTAGTAGGAATAAAGAGTACTTGAAGTAAGCCAACTTCCTCAAAGTGAATGTTGTAAGTTTGAATGCTTTCTCAATGTGCTGGCTCTCCACGAAAGCCAGAGTATCGACCTCAGCAGGAGACAAAAAGGGCTCCGGGGGGCAAGCAGGAGAGTGGAGGTGAGACTGGGATGAGATTGGCCATGGACATGTTAACTCATGGAGTAGGCTCGAAGGGCTGAATTGCCTGCTTCTGCTCCTAATTCCTATGTTCCACTCATTTCCTCATTAATTTTGCTTATTTACTAGTCCTATTGCCATCTCATTTTGCTTTGCACCATCATTCCTTATATTTAATAGAGCCAGTCTTCTATTTTATCAGATTCTCCCCAGTGCCTTTTCCTCATTCTTTTTCCCTTCATCTGCAAGATCTTTCAGTTCTGCCAATTTTAAATATTAACTCAACTTCTCTCTCTGCATGTGCTTTGTGTTCCTGCTTTTATTTCAGTTTTACAGCACGTGCAGTATTTGGCTTTTGCTCCATGTATTGGTGGGGATAAAATCTGAAATACCTCATTAGCCTGGTAGCCTGCTATAATTCAAAGAGTCATCATGATTGATAACATGGTTGATCCATGAAAATCGGGATATTTAAATCTTCAGATTTCAAAGTCATTGCACTTATGTGACAACTGCTTCATCTGAGACCAAATAAATAATTTAATCCTGCTACCTTAATATTTCCTATGGTTCAACAGTTGTGAAAATTGATCAGACGGCACAGCAAATATTCCCAGCTACATTCTGGAAAATATCACAATACTTCCAATTGGAAAGCAGAATTTCTCTCATCAGAATCAAAATCTTCTGTAAACAAAATCAGAACATATAAGGAAAGTTGACACTTAGTAACCTATTTGGTTAGTCTGAACAGGTGTGAAATTGGTCAAAACATCTTCTTATTTGTTCCTTTAAATTTTGACAGTAACTTCTAAAATCTTCCATCAGAGAACATCTTTACAGATATTCACTGTTAAAGGATAACAAGAAATATAGAATATCAAATATTAACTTCCATCATGTGATTTTTATACCTCAGGCCTTTCATAGACTAAACTGGTTTAAAAAGGACAATTACTAACTAAAATGGCTGCCATGAACACCTGATCACAGAGATAAATCCATGAAATACTGTGGTGTAAACTAAACCCTCTGCACTTAAATTACCATTTTATCTTAAGACATTGAAACTGCTCCAAGAAAGAGTATTTTGTCAGTTTCAGTCATTTATCAAGAAATTTACATCTCCTGTTTTAATTCCACTTGCATGATAAGTACACATATTGAAACGCCTGCAATTGCTTGGCTTGGAGAGACAGGGGAGCCAGGCTTGAGATAATACAAACAAACCATTTTTCAGTAGCTGTTTTTAAGCAACAGAGCAGAGCGGAGGAATCTGTAACTACAAGAGCAAGAAGTCTCTCTTCCTGGATCCCTGTTTCTCTCACTCTCAGAAGACAACGCCAAACAGAAAATAAAAAGAAAAAATAATTGACGACTCAAATATATCTAAAAACATTGCCACTACTGAGAATATAAGTCAATAATTAAATTAATGTGGGCTGAGGCTTGAATCTAAAACTTCAAGGATTACAAGGACTATGAAACTGCTTAGCCTTTATTCTTCCTATTTGTAACAGATATTTCCTGCCTTTCAAACTTATTCTCTGTGATTATCTGTGTTTGATGTTGTATTTTTATCTTTTTTCTCAGAGTTAATAAGTAATAAAATTGTTCTTTTTCCACCCAAGAGAACTTTGTAATTTGTTCTTTAATTTTGACTAGTGTTACATATTAATTGAACAGCAAACTGTGTGCTAAAAAGAAACACAAATCTTTATTGTGACCAACTGAGAAGGGTTTAAAAGAGGGGAGCTGAGTCCCTTCCCTCAATAACTCATGACAACAGTGACAAAACACTGTGTGCATCTCTACGGTCCATTCTGGTATTAAAAAACCTCTCTAGAAATGATAAAATGATCCAATGAGTAAAAATTGCAGATGTTTAAGATTGAAAACAGAAACATAAATTGCGAGAGAAATTCAGCAAGTCTTACAGAATCTATTGCAAGAAAGCCGACTTAACATTTCAAGTCCAGTGGACTCTTCTTCAGAACTGAGAGTAGCCAGTAAAAAGTGGTACATATGCTGATTGGGGGTGGTAGAGGAGTGAGTGGATAGGTGGAGACGGAGCCGAGAGAAAAAGAAAGAAAATTAGGCAGACAAAAGGATGTTTGACAGTAAGCCAGCGAAGGAGAAAAGCTGATAATGGAGACAATGAGTAGGTGAAAATGGGGTGACTGTGCTGAAAGTAGCCCATATTGTGACAGAACCTGGGGTGTGGAGATGGGAAAAAGGCATAGAAAGAAGTGTTCAGACTGTAAAATGTTGCAGTGTCCCCAAGTGGAATGTGAGATGCCGTTCTTCCAGCTTGCTCTAAGCTTAGGTGGAGCACTGCAGCATGGCCAAGACAGAAATTTTGCCCAGATACACAATAGTGCATGGAACTGGCAGGCAACTGGAAGCTCAGGGTCATTTTTACGGACAGTACATATGCGTTCTGCAGTGCAGTCTCCGAATCCATGTAACGATAAAAAATAACGGTCCTCTTTCTCTTCCCAAATTCTGGGTTGCAATCTCCAGTGAAAGTTGCGAGCTGAAGTCTTATGGTTATGAGTCTCAACGCTACAATTGCTGCCATACAGCCTTGACTGATTGCTAAAAGATGTGTGGCTCCATTAAATTGTTGGAATTGGTTAGAAAAGTGGATGCAGCCAACCTGGGCAAAACTATCAGAAAATCGCTACAAACCATCAACTGCATATATTAGGTAACTATGACCATGAGCCCGCTAAAATCAATGTTTCAAAGTGCTAACTAAGGCAGCTCCTATGTCCCTACTTCTTGAAGCTGCCATTTCATGGCTATACCTGTAAACGTGTGAGCTCTGTCTTTGCACCGCTGTATTATGCCAAGAAACAAGTCATGTTTCTGAGGCAAAATGCTCTTCCGCTGGAGAAGCACCCAGCAACATGTAACCTACCTCCTAATATCTGATGGATTGAACTTGAGGAGTCTGCACTGAACATGTTAGCAAACTCAAAGGTTGAAGTCAGAGCATGAATAACAGTGCTTAACGCAGGAGAGCTTACAATTTACCCTATATCATTCCAAGTCTTGAGGTGTGCTTATGAAAAAATCTATTCCATAATGTTTAATACAAAACAACCACCATGTTCAAAGCAGCAGTGATGATTATGCTTTCACATTTTGAAAATTTCCCATGTTTGAGCTGCTTTTGGCTACTTCATTTCGAAGAGTGAGTTGGTAGGAAGTTAAAAAACTGTCTTGGGATGCAAGAGAGAATTTGGTTATTGAGGGAAAAAAAATCAATTACATTTGTCAGTCTTGGCAATCACTTAAGATAAGAACAAAGTGCAACAAAAATTACAGCACAGGAACAGGCCCTTTGGCCCTCCAAGCCTGCTCCAATCCAGGTCCTCTATCTAAACCCATCGCCTGGGTTTTTCCAAGGATCTGTATCCCTCTGCTCCCTGCCCATTCGTGTATCTGTCTAGATACATCCTAAATGACGTTATCATGCCCGCCTCTATCACCTCCGATGGCAACGCGGTCCTTGATAGTTGCCTTGCTGCTGTGATTTTACTTAATTTGGCTGCTGCAATGTTTCTTTCCACCCAATGAGTTTACAATTTCCCAAATTGTTCTCATTTTACATTTGAACACTGTTCAAAGTACATCCAGATGAGTATCAAACAGTATCTTTTGATAATTTGATAGAATCATTAACAGTTACCGGTAGAATTCCTTCTGCTCAGTCATATGTGTTCTGTTTGCAATTTGTTTTATCATAATTTTTAGAATATTAATTTAATCTATGAACCAGCCAAGAATTTTGTTTTTCTCGGAAGCCCAGAATTTCATCCACTCTAATTTTTGGCTCATTTTTGCCAGCTTCCTTTCATTTTCCCAGGCATAATTATGCTAACAGCAGATTAAACAGCTTCAATTTAATTTAATTGTTTTAAAAAACCCTTCTTAATGAAGAGGACTTTCCGTTCGAAATACTAACCAATATTTTGTCAGCAAAAATGCATACTTTTCACACGAAAGTTTTTCACATTTGGCACGAGAGATTCTGTGGTTTCAATTCTATTCCACCATATTGTTTGCTCTGCAGTCATTCACCAAGCTGGAACCACATTCTGAGCAATAAGGATAAATGTTTATTTGTTTACTTTCTAGCAATTTCTATTGACCTGTTTATAATAAATTCAATTAAATAGTCACTGGGGATGGGCAGCACAGAGATGAGGAATAGGATTTGGTCAAGGATGGACGTTATGTGGGAGAGATCAGTTCAAGAGTGAGACGGGAAGCCACTGTAGCTGATTCTCTGGCTATGATCAGACAGACAGCAAGCTAAACCAAAACTACCACTGGATTCGCAACACAGTAAAATTAAAACATTCATTGGACCTCAAAAGTACCCATTTGCGCTGAACCAGTTTCAGCAGACTTCGAGAAAAACTTATTTATTTCTTACCGACTGGGAGTCTTTCCTCAAAACATCAAACAGTTCAATACCTGGGGAGAAAACTAGAGAGAGAGCAAAACACAGCAGCAGTCCCCAGAAGCTTCCAAATATCACACTGTCTGTTGCCAGAATCCAGTGACAACTCATGCTTTCCTTTAGATCAACATTCTCTGTGATTGGCTAGTTAGCACTGGTCCTCCCTTGACTGACCAATTCAACATCCAACTAGCTGCCAGCCTTGAACATAGCACCAGTTGGTGCCGATTCGTCTACAGAGTCCTTAGATGAACAACTGACTTGTATTACCTTGCAGGCCAGTTCCCTAATGTAAACATCAATCTCTGTTCTCTTCTCTTTCAGAACAAGCTGCTGTTCAAAATTCAATTCTTAACTCCAGTTCACCATTCCGAAAAATAGCGATGGTCCCTACAAGAGGTACAAATGGAACTAGGCAATTGACGTTCCACCTAGCTACGTGACAGAGGGGAGGCATTGGAATGGATGGTATGCTCCAGGTTGCACATAAGATGGAATGGTTTACCTTTAACAGAATTTTCTTTGTTAAATATAGAATTATTGCTGTTATTTATCTTTGCATATATCTGTTCTATGATTTTAATTGGCTAATAAGTGCAGATGTAAGCTATAGGACTGACATAGTGTGTGGATGCAACACGTTCTTTCAATGCTGCAAGGAATTGCAAGCATTCACATGGTTTATTGGCCAGGCAGTGACTTCTGAGCATTGGTGCATTGTTGCTCAATCAGATGTAAATACTTTAGAAACATGGGCTGGGAATTTCCTTTAAGTTACCTGTACTTAAATGTCAATAGCTTCAGCAGAACTCCTAATTTATGCATATAACTATGGTTTCTGATACATTTCCAGTAAATTTATTGCAGTACAATAGCAACAGGTCTAAGGAAATTAGCAAACTTGTTACAATTATCTCATGGATAGTAGGAACTGCAGATGCTGGAGAATCTGAGATAACAAGGTATAGAGCTGGATGAACGCAGCAGGCCAAGCAGCATCAGAGGAGCCGGAAGGCTGACGTTTCAGGCCTAGACCCTTCGAAGGGTTATCACAATAATTGTTATCACAATTGTCTCATGGCCTTTTTTGCTTTTTGAGAGATGCTGATCTGTCCCGAGGAATCGGTTATACACATGATTTTACAAGTAGCAACAGCCAACACAATTGAGTCCTGTTTTAAAGGTAAAAGGTACTGCAGATGCTGGAGAATCCAAGATAACAAGCATGGGGCTGGATGGTGGTCTTTTTGTGCTGCTGTTAATGATATGTCTGGCATATTGTTTGCCAGCATGAATCATGGAGTTAAAATATCCATTACAGCTCCAGTCGGGCACTCATATCTGGAAACCTAAAAGGAAACAAGTATTGCGGGAAAGGACGGTTCGTGGACGCATATCTAGACAAGGTGCTCGATCGATTGCAGAAAACCTTCTGATCAGCAGGTGATAGGCCCACCATCATATTTCCTTGACAGTTCAATCACATAGATGAACCATGCAATATGATTGCTGTGAAATACACCAAAGCACTACTCAGTGAGTACCTTTTTAGCACTCAACTACTTGTAGTGCTCCTCTTATTAATAAATCCAATGATTTCAACACCAGCATTGTCCTTTGGGCTTTTCGGTCTTTATTGGATTTTATTCCAAATCTTTAAACCAGTAAGAATATTACATATATCCAAAGTAGAATTGACAAGTATTTTCAGTGTAATTGCTTGTTTTTGGAGGTTATAGTCTTCAGAGCTATTTTTGAGTTTTCAGTTTTATTGAGGGTTTGTATGTAAGGTTCTGCAGGTCCTCCATCTATGGCAGCATGCCAGTCTCACTCTCCAGATACTGTTTAATAATGAGATAAGGAATTGGTAGGGATACATCATTTCCCTGAACTACTATTTATTGGTTTTCCAGTCTGCTTCAATGCTACTGCAAGTCTAATTCTGCTACTCACTAAAATATCAATGTTGATTTTATCTCTGTTAAATCTCAAGTATTCTATTGATGCAGCAATGCATTGATTTTTTTGTGTGTAATAATAGTAATACTGTGATCATCAGTTGCATGTGATGATTGTAAATGATTGCAGTACCAGTCGGTATTTTTGATTTTATACATTGCCACAGTCATAATGCAATGTCAGTTCCAAATGAAGCATTATTTTATTCCCTGATTTCATAATGCATGTATGACTAATTGGTTATGAAATACTTCTACAATCAAAAAGCTATAAAAACACTACAGAGAAACAATGCCCAAGATCATGTACATGCTATAAGGCATGTTCCAACAATGTGAATTGGTTATAATGTGACTAATAAATAGGGGAATGTTATTTCTAAAATGTGAACTTGCATTGGCTATAACTTGATTTAATCGGTGACCTTCTTGTTGATGTTTTGAAAGATGATTTTAGAAAGTATTGCAGGAAAAGAAAATTTGAATTTCAAGATTCTCCTCATCTTGGATAATGCGCCAAGCCATCCTCTCACTATTGGTGAGCTCTCTGAAAACATCAAAGTGCTATTTCAACCCCCAAAGACAACCTCTCTCCTTCAACCTGTAGACCAGGGTGCAATAGCAGCTTTTAAAGCTTATTATTTAGGGTGCACATTTAAGAGGCTAATTGCAGTCACTGAGGAGAATAAGGGCAGTGTTCCTCAATTTTGGAAGAGCTTTAACATCAAGAGTGCAATTGACATTATTGTGGAGACCTGGGGTGATGTCAGTAAAGACTGCTTGCATGCAGTTTGGCGGAAGCTTCTCCCAGATTTTTTTAAAGTTTTTAAAGGCTTTGATCCATCAGAGGAGCTCCCAAGAATCAAAGAACATTGTGTTGATCTTGAAAAGTCAGTTACGTTTGAAGAAGTAGAGAATGAGGATGTTGAAGAGCTGCTTGAGTCCCACTGTGAAGACCTCTCTACAGCTGATCTACAACAACTTATCGCTGACGGAAGTGGAAGCTGGAGATGAAGAAGGTGAAGTCCAGGATGCAGCACCATGAGAGCTTTCCAATTCTATTTTGTCTTCTATCCTGAGGGAAATTGAGAGGCAGTTGCAGCTCTTAGAGGACAACAGTTACAATGCAGAATGCAGCAGGGTAGCAGTTCGTGGAATAAGATCTTATTTGGTAACCTATGAACAGCTTCTTCATGAAAGAAGAAAAAGGGAAAAACAGCAAAAACCGGATGTCTTTTTAAGCCAACCCCCAAGAAACAGTCAGAAGGCAATAAACCACAGCCATCCACTTCTGGATTAAGTATATTTCGCCCTAACCCTGCAACCACAACTGCACCTGAAGGTGATGTTGATGATGATGAGAACCTTCAGCCCCAGCATTAACAGCAGAACAAACTCAAAACCTCCTCCCCCATCAAATCATCTTGACATTTTTTCAAGATAAGGTGCTAAATTTACTTTTATTTCTTTATTAAATATGAATTAAACATTTATTCAAGCTGTGTTATCATTTGTGTTAGGTTTTTGCGTGATTATGAGTGATATTTTTGGTTGTCTGCCCCTAACCCGACTTTTCCCATAGAACCCATTATTTCTTTAGCGCAATTTTCTATAATGTGATGTTGCACAGGAGCGCAACTATTGCATTATAGCAGAACTCCCTGTACACCTAATTACATGACTCAAAGATTATGTTAAACGGTAAAGTTGTCACAGTCCCAGAAGGCTGTTCTCTCTCATTAGAGAACAATGATTAGTAGTAGTGTAACCTGAGGGTCACAATGACTCAGGTGAGGGGAGAGATTGAGAAATACAGTCCTTCATATGAACCTCAGCCAGTGTAGGAATTGAACCCTTACTTTTGGCAGCACTCTGAATCACAAATGGCTATCCAGCCAATTGAGCTAACCAAAGATTACTGGAAGACCAGCAATGTTACAGAAAGCCAAGGATATAGATAAGCTTTTTTTTTTCATTCTCTTGATTTGGTTCTGTCAATTCACTGGAGATTTACAGAAAACTTATTGATGTATCTATCTTGTCAATCCTTTGCTCAAGCTTTAGAGCTAATTAAGAGAATACCTGAGATATGTTGTGGTACAATGGGAATTTATAGATTAATTGTGATGATGTACAGGACAATGTGACTCTAAAGTCAACAGTTACATGCTATTGAAACTCAAAGAAAATAGCAATGGAACAATCAAACTAGAGAGATGTAATTAGTATTGTATACATTAAAACGTGAACAAAGTATTTAATCTTTCAATCAGAATCAGAATCCCTATTTCAAAATCAAACCAGCCAAAATGTTTCCCACTCACCTTGGGAGGCGATTTCCGGACGAACTTCTGCAGCAAGATCTTTCCCAGACAAAGCAACTTACTCCAGTCCAAGGACTCATGCAGGTAGCAGCAGAGTGGATTGATGCTGAAACCATGATCCTTTTTGCAGCGGTTTCTGCTTATTCCATGGTATAAGCATTTTATAACCACTTTGACACTTCCTGAGAGAAGATGTGTGCTAAACGAATGAGAGGGTAAAGTGTCAGGGTGCCAGGGGGTTGAGGGCATTAGAATGCCAAGTGGGCAAAGGGTAGGATGAGAGGAATGGAGAGGGGTTAAGGAGAGTGGGGAGGATGCCAGATGGGTGAGAGCTGATAGTGTAGGAGGGTGTAGTGATCAAATCAGGTGTCATGAGGGTGAATGGATAGGTTATCAGGTGAGTGTGGGGCTATGGTAACAAGTGGGTGGGGAAGGTAAGGGACCAGGTGGCTGAGGGGGGGTGGTTTGGGTGTACGATGGGTAAGGGGTGAGGGTTACTGAAAGTAGTCATGCAAATGCAACAAACAGTTAGAAAGGCAAATCATATGTTACCTTCATTGCAAGAGGGTTTGATTGTAGAGCAAAAAAGTCTTACGGCCACTGGACATGGCCTTGGTGAGATCACACTTGGAGCATTGAGAGCAGCTCTAGGCTCTTTATCAAAGAAAATACATATTTGCCATAGAGCAAGTTCAACAAACGTTCACCATACTGATTCCCAGGATGGCAGTTTTGTCATATGGAGAGATTGGGTTGAGTGGGGTATTCGCTAGAGTTTAGAAGAATGAGAGGGGAATCTCATTGAAATATAAACAATTCCAGGACTGGACAGACTGTGTGCAGGAATGATTCTTCCCCTAGCTCAGGGTGAGGCAGGTGTTGGGGACCAAATCCAAAACAAAGAGCTTTAGAATATGCTGTAAAACAGTTTGGATTGAGATGAAGTGAAATTTCTTCACTGGAGATTGATGAACCTGTGGAATTCTCTGCCACAGAAGACCGTTTTTTAAGACATGTTTAGGAAAGAAATAAATAGATATGTGGGGATGGGGAGAACATGGATGAATGGTGTTGAAATAGAAGTTCAGCCATGATCATATTGAACTGTAGACCAGATCCAGTGGGCTAATTGGCCTACTCCTAATCCCATTCTCTTATATTTTCATGTTTCTAAGATGCCAAGCAGGTGAGGCCACAGGGTACCAGGTTATGGAGTGAGTGCAGGATGAGTGAGTTAGTGAAGTCGACAGGTATCTGTTGAATGAGAATTAGGGTCAGTGCGGGGTACAAACAGCTGTGGATGGTATTTGGGGGTAGTGCAGCAGGCATGTAGGAGCTCGCTTAGTAGGAGAGGGCTATCAATGCAGAAGAATTGGAGACAAAATGCTATTCAGGCTTGGAAATATTGTACCATCACAGAAGATAAAAAGAAATATCAATAACTGAGAGACTGCAAAGTCAAAGCAGGCCAGCAGAGATTCCTAACTGTCATATTGCAAGTCAAATGCTTCAACACTGAATTTAAGACAGACATCCATGTTTCAATTTGAGCTGAACAAATTGCCATGTCTCTAATCAGTAGATGTTCAACTAGCAAACATTAAACTACAAGGTTCAGAGTGAAACAATCCCACAAAGGCTGGTATCCCATCACCAAGTCTCCCTTTATTTATACATGAACAGCCCTTTACTTTAGTGTGGAACTGGAAGAGCAAAGCAGGCCAGGCAGCATCAGAGGAGCAGGAAAGCTATGGATTAGGTGGGGTCCCTTCTTCAGAAATGGGGGAGGGGGAAGGGAGCTCTGAAATAAATTGAAGGAGGAGGGGTGGGGCTGGGGAAGGTGAATGGGATGGTGATAGGTGAGTGCAGGCAGGGAGTGGTGGGGATTGGTCAGTGAGGTGGGAGGAGCAGATAGGTGGGAGAGAAGATGGAGAGGTCAAGGAGGCAGGGATAAAAGAGCGGGTTGGTCATGGTTTGGTCATACAACTCAATGGTCTCAATGTGGACTTTACTAGTTTCAAAATCTCCCCACTCCCGGCCTCATCCTACCTATCTTCCCCAGCCCTACCCCTTCTCTCTCTATTTATTTCAGAGCTCCCTTCTCCCTCCCCCATTTCTGAAGAAGAGTCCCGACCTGAAACGTCGGCTTTCCTGTTCCTCCGATGCTGCCTGGCCTGCTGTGCTCCTCCAGCTCCACACTGTGTTATCTCTACCTCCAGCATCGGCAGTTTTTACTATCCCTTTTCTTTATTACTGCCACTTCAGAATCAGCTACAAGCATGTCAGTACCTCTGACATTCACCCTTTTCTTCTGTCAGCTAGAGCTCCCTGATTGGTTCAGACTAACAGCTCCAATCAGTGAACGCTTATTCTACAAGGTCCAGCTGACTGGCCTTACTACAATCGCTACATAGAGGACAGAGATCTTCAAGTACAAGGTCAATTCAATAATACACCTAGCCACAAGGGACAAAAGATCAAGTAAACCTTGTTCTTTTGAAGAATTAAATCACACTGCTTTTCAACATTGGTGTATACAAATAGGTCTTCAAGAACAGGTGTAAACAGTGCCAAACTGTCCCCTACCCAGGAATCTTGTCAAGAATTCCCACAACTTCTAGAAAAGCTCAAGCAGCATGAATATCGAACTAATGTGTTTATATATTCAAAGGAATGTACCACACTCATCACTGGAGAAAGTAAAGCATGCTATGAATTGAGGCAATATCACCAGTTACACAACCAATAAGGTAGTGTTTGTAGATAGTAACAGTTTCCTGACGCTCACTGGTGAGTTCAGATTATGTGTAGACCTCCTACAACTGAATAAGGAAGCTCAGAGAAAAGTGCACTCAGTTTGGTTGGTTGTTGACAGTCTGGCAAAACTAGCCACTGATAGATTCTTCACAAGATTACATGTGGACACTAGAATTTGGCTAAAGTCTAAAGTCAAGTTTGTTAACCACTTTCATCATATCAGTTTAATCACTATTGTTTCAACTATCAACGATTTGGACTTTAGTCTACACCAGAAATCTTTCAGTGTAAAATGTCTCAAATCCCTGACGAGTAGTAAGGGATAACCATAGAGATGACATACAGTACACGTTACAATTGAAGGATCAAAGAATCTGAGAAATTATGAAGGCCAAGCAGCATCAGAGGACGTTTCAGGCCTAGACCCTTCGTCAGAAGGTTTTCTGAAGAAGGGTCCAGGCCCGAAATGTCAGCTTTCCTGTTCCTCTGATGCTGCTTGGCCTGCTGTGTTCATCTAGCTCTACACCTTGTTATCTCAGATTCTCCAGCATCTGCAATTCCTACTATCTCTGAGAAATTATGAAATTGTTTTGAAGTGCAGACCTTCAATGAATGAGAAGTGTCTTTTTGCAAAGATGAAAATCATAGTCTTGAGTCAAATTATAAAAGAGAAAGGAATCATGGGGGAATACGAGAAAGACAAAGGCGACAAGTGAGTTTCCACAGCCAAAGAATGTCAACAATGTTCAATGTTTTTCCAGAATAGTTAATCAGGTGCAGCAGTTCATTCCAAATCTGGCTGCAACTTCTAAGAGAGCTTTAGAGGATCGGTCACCAGTGGCTTTGGAGTCAGGAGCAAACTATTGCATTTCAGAAGATAAAGGAGAATTAACTCTCCTCAGATTATCATGACTGTGTTGGATGGATTGCATTGAAAATCAAACTCCAGTACACCACGAGTCGCACAATTACTATTGATTTATTAATTCAATTACAAAATGGTCAATTCCAAACTTTTGTACTACTCTCCAGAATAGCAGGAATGACCATCAGCCTTCTTTATGGGACTCAAAAGATTATACTAAACATTTTTCTTTATAAGTGATGTCTACTGATTAGCATCTAAGCAATGATCCAGAGGTAACCAAGTCCCCTCAATCTCACACACAGACACAGTCATACAACACACAGAAAAAAGTTTGCAGAAATTATATTTTTTTAAAAGCAAAAGGCAAAGGAGGTAATACAATCCCTGTGGGTCAAGAGCCTGGAATCGAGCACAGAATGCAATGACTTCTCACAATCCATTTTTTTCATGTCAACAAAGCTGAATTACTGACAGCTGTTGAATAAATGCCTGATGTCCCCTTCTGCTTCCAATTTACTTGGATTCGCATTTCTGAGAATTTGTCACAGTTCACAATTTCAGGTTTTACCAGGTAGACAGAAATACTTGTATTTGAAAATCTGTCCCGATCCCAAGAACATTTGCTGGGAGAGCAAGAGAAAAATATACAATTCCTGCAATAGGTTTGTTTTACTATCTGACTTCTCAGTCTTCAGAACAGAACTCTTAAACCCAAAGGGGATGATTATGCAACCATCAGCGTGGGAGCCCCTCGTCCTCTCAAAGCTAGGTGGATCCAGTAATTAAAGTAATAAACACCATCTCCGATTTCCTTGAAAATTTTGCTTAGCTACTTCTTTAAAATGACTTGATTTCCAATAAATAAAACAGGTTCTTATGGCAGACATTAAATTGCTGGCTTTATTTTCCATGAAATGACATGATAAAACGTCTTCTTAATCAGAGAATGTCCAAGCAGTCCAAAATCTTCCAGTTATTTTCCAAGATAGTCCTTAAATATACAATCCCTGATTGCCTACAATAGTGGCTACAGATTAGGTGCAGTATTCATTCAAATTCAGAACGACAGGAATAGAAAACATGTCTACTTCGCATCTGGAGTACTGACAGAAACAAAACAATGCTATGCAACTATCAATAAAGACACTTCAGCAGTTACACAAGGGTATGAACGTTGCTCAGATTACCTCATGGGATTGAGATTTCAGGTCAGATTCCAGACCTGGTGAGCAACCGTCACCCCCATTCAGCAATCATGCAAACAATGATGTAGCTTTGACATTAACAGTCATATTCCATCAATGTTCTACGAAGAGAAAAATGAAGGACTGTTCTAGAGAGCTGTAGTCAGTATTCTGTGTATATTAGAATGCGGATGAAGGATTTACAAGACATATTGAGAGCCAGACCATAGATAGAGTGAAGGCGTAGATGTAGCAGCTTGTGCATAGCAACAATCTGGTTAGGTAGCAAAATCTTCAATAATGTAGTACAGACACCCAATGTGCAGACCTCATCGTAGGCAGAATCCGTGAGGATGTACTAATAGACTTGAATCCATGGATGAAGAACTGCCTATGGTGACAGCAATATCAACACATACAATAATTAATTGAAAATGTCTAAGAATAACGAAGAGTGTAGTGTAAGAAGACCAACCCACATTTTATTGGAGGGAAGCATGACACCATATATTCTACTTTTCTCCTTGTTAGGACCCTACAGTGACTTTATAAAGATATTACAGAGCTGCTCCTAGGCATAAATATCACAATGTAGGCAGAGTTAAGAGAGAAGAGAGTATCACATGCAGACAAGTAGCTGGTTATATCAGCCAGCATTAGACGGTAGTGTTTACAGAATAGTCTTTCAATTATGTAGCAGAAGGATTAGAACATGTTAGATCACTGAATGCAATTATTGTCATATTTGGTATCAAAATGTAATAAACAGAATTTTAAAGAAGCACAAACCTGAAGACAATCCATCACCTTGCCTTCTCCTTGGCCAGTCTGGCTTGAATCCAAACTCATGGATGTGGGCATTATACCTCAACATAGAATATTCCTCAAATTATTGTCGGTGAAAATTAGAGCCAAATTATGAAGAGAAACAAAAAGATAGGGAAGTTAGTATTACAACATGGCAGAAAACCAGAAAATTTATCTTTTTCCAACATGCCAGAATGGTTCTCCAAGTTGCATGAAAATATTAGGACCAAAGATCATACCATTAAACTCAATACAACCTCTTTGACAGTGTGATGTAATTTTTGCAAGGATAAAAGGGAATCACAGGGAGTTGTCTCGTATTTTGTGGCATTTCACAATTCATGGTCTACAGAATTGCCACAAATTGTTGGCGTCAACTTCAAATGCATCGAACTTGCTATTGTTTTTCCACCAACTTGCGCTATTAATATAGAGCTAGATGGTGTAAATACACAGTGAAGAGATCTTTTCCCTCCACAAATCAGGTAGTAAGAATGCAGACCAGGCTCCTAATGAGAAAAAAGAGGCTGAATAAATACTTGGTTAAAAATGATCACTCGACTATAGTTATTGAATAACAAACTAAAAAATATTCTATGGAACTGAAAAGTTGGCAACACAAATCAGACTTTGCCAAGGTTGTTTGAAAACAATAACAGTATCAATTTGCGAAAGGTAACAAATATTGTACCATCATTTACACAGGGGGAAAGGCATAGACCAAATAATCATGGGCCATTGAGCTTCACTTTATCTGTAATATTAATGACCAACACCTAATGCCAACATTCTGAAACAGTCAATACATGTGTGTAATATAAATACAGATTAATGCTTGTCTAATTCTTTCACTAATATATCAAGTACTCAGAAAGGGGAAATGCATGTGATATGTTGATGCTTTCCATAATATATGATAATGTGGTACATTAGAAAATTGTTATAAGGATTAATCCATACTATATTAAATTTAAAATAGACCGTGGATAAAGGTACAGAAAAAGTACAAGATAGAAAGGTAGGAATGAATTAATGTTTCTGAGGTTGACAAGAGGTATCTGGGGTTGGCCGAGGATTTTGTATCAGGGAGATCACTGTATTTGTCGTTGATTTGGATATAGACATAGGAGGATAATATCAAAATTATTAATGTCACCGTATCAAATATGATGTAGGTTATGATGTGCTGCAGATGTACAGATAAATATTAGTGAATTCATAGATCTGTACCAAATATAGGTCTCCATAGATGAATGCTGTGGTTGGGAACAACAAATGCACAAATTGGAAAAAGCCAATAAAATGACAAATGGGAGGAGATAGTAGGAACTGCAGATGCTGGAGAATCTGAGATAACAAGCTTTCCTGCTCCTCTGATGCTGCTTGGCCTGCTGTGTTCATCCAGCTCTACAACTTGTTATGACAAATGGGATCCTGTTTTACTTGTAAGGACTGTCAGTATGAAGATGTGTGGGTATGAATCCGTTTAAGATGTCAGCAGGACCGCAGCTTGAATAAATGTTCATTTCTGAGCAGTTAGTTGTAGAAAGAAAATGAAAGCCATGATACATGTATGTTACCATGAACCCTCTGGCTAAACCCACTGCCAGTCATCTCTGTATAATGCTATGATCCCCTGAGATGATGGTGACTTTACTTTTGTCTTCACACGAATTATGTGGATTCTTTAGGATTTGATATTAATATGACGGAGACTTGAATAACATTGGGCTATGTTTACTAGACAGAGAAAAGTAATACTGGGAATTATCAAAAGCATTCAGCATTATGAAAGTGATTGACAGGATAAATGATGAAAGATTCTTCCTACTAGCCAGTAATGATGAAGCATAAATTGAAATTCAGCTCTATAAGCACAAGGAGTAGAGTTAAAATATTTTTCACAAACCACAATGGTCATTATGAAATGCTTTTCTGTAAAAAGCTATTGAAGCAAAGTCAGTCATGTCATCTAGGAGCAAGATCGACATTTGGAGATGATAATATGAAAAAGCAAGGGCAAAGATCACATAAACAGAACTAAAGCTATACTGGAGCATGACCAAAATTAGATAAATGTCTTACTTCTATACTGATGATTCTATAATGATTTATAAGACAACTCTAACAAACATGTTGATTGTTCTAGAGAGCTGAAATCATAACAAATAGGAACAGGAGTAGGCCATTCAGCCATTTGAGACTGCTCCACCATTTAATAGGATTATGGCTGATCCAACATTCCTCAAATCACTTTTTCCATGAGCCTTGATGACCCCACTCTTCAAGAATCTACCCATCTCAATCTTAGATATACACTGACAAGGACTCTGCCCCCACAGCTTTCTGTGGCAACGAGTTCCAAAGACTCACAACCCTCTGAGAGAAGAAATTCCTCCTCATCTCAGTCTTAAATTGGTACCCCTTTATTCTAGACTATCCTATGAGGGGAAACATCCTCTCACCATTTACCCTGTCAAACCCGTTAAGAATTCTATATGCTTCAAGGAGATCACCTCTCATTCTTCTAAACTCCAGTGAGTAGACCCCCAACTTGTTTAATCTTTGCTCTTAAGACAATCCCACCATACCAGGGATCTTCCTACTGAATCTTCTCTGAACTGCCTCCAATGAAATGATAATTTTTTCCTTAAACAAGGGAACAAGAACGACTCACAGTACCCTAGATGTGGTTTCAGTTGCACTAAGACCTCCCTATTTTTATACTTCATCTCCTTGAAATAAGGGCGTGTATGCAAGATTTCTAAGTTTTGTGCATAAATATCCCCAAGTCCCCATGTGTTGCAACTTCTTGTAATTTTTTTTAACAATATTCTGTCCTTTTATTCAACCTTCTAAAATGAACAGATTTACATTTGTCCCGGTTACACTTCATTTGCCAACATTTTGTCCACTTACTATCAATATCTATCTGTCAACTGTATCCTTCCCACAACTTCCTTTCTACTCAGTTTAGTGTTGCCTGCAATTGTGCTACAGGAAATACACTTCCTGCTTCCAAGTCATTAATATGCACTGTAAACATTTGTGGTTACAGCACTGATACCTACGAAACCCCTCTAGTTACATGTTGCCAACCTAAAAAAAACCTAAACCTCACCTGCAGTTTTTTGCCCAGGAGACAATTCTTTATCTATGCTGATACACTACCTCCAATATTGTGGACTCTTTCGATTTATCCTTTGTGAGGAACCTTGTTGAATGCTATCTGGAAGTCCGAGCACAACACATTCTCCTCGATCCACTCTATTTGAGACTTCTTCAAAAGACATCAACAAATTTGGTCACAGAATCCCTACAGTGTGGAAACAAGCCCTTCAGCCGAACAAGTCCACACCGCCACTCAAAAAAATCCCATCCAGACTCATCCCTCATAATCTACACATCCCTGAACACTATGAGCAATTTACAATGTCAATCCCCACAGCCTGCACAAGGAAACCATAGCACCCAGAGGAAACCAATGCAGACACAGGGAGTATATGTGAACTCCACACAGCCAGTTGTCTGAGGGTGGAATTGAACCTGAGTCCCTAGTGCTGTGAGGCAGCAGAGCTAACCACTGAGCCACTGAGCCACTGAGCCACCAAATTAGTCAGACATGATTTCCCTTTCATGAAACAATGCTGACTCTGCTTAATTAGACTGTGATTTTCCAAATATTCTGCTCTTACATCCTTAATAGTTTGTTCCAAATCTTTTCCAAAAGTAGATGCTAGGCTAATTGTCCTATAGTTACCCACTTCCACCACCCTCACTTTTGAATAGCGTCACGTGAGTGTAAACTTTAGAAACCCAAACTTTTAGCTTGACATAATGGAGGTGAAAAAAAGCTCCAGAGATTTTCTTTCAGAACTATGTTGCTAGACGTCTCATTAAGTAAGCAGAGTAGTTCACTAGTTCAATGAATCAAGTTACATTTTCTTGTTTCAAGTTTTCAAAAACATTAGTTACAAATGCCAATGCATAGCTTTGGATGTAACTAATTCAGACTCAATAAAAACCAAATGATATAAATACAGAGGTAGTAGGAACTGCCGAGGCTGGAGAATCTGAGATAACAAGGTATAGAGCTGGATGAACACAGCAGGTCAAGCAGCATCAGAGGAGCAGGAAAGCTGACGTTTCGGGTCTGGACCCTTCTTCACAATTTCAAACAATCATGTATGCCCATTGACTGTGGCAAGTTGAGGAAATTCCATTCAGGAATCTCTGTAATATGTTCTGATACAATAAAACGCATGTTAAAGTTATGTAGAACATGTGCCAGTCTCAGTAAAGAGAAGTTAAAAAAAACGCAAATAAATGCAACCAAATGTACTAATTTTGGAACCTTTAGAAGGTAAACTTCTAAAATTTGGGATATTTTTGTACAACTTTTCAGAACCACAATTCATTGTTGTTTTGTGACGTAGAGGTATTTTAATGTCAATGGATGATGAGCTAACTTAGCATGGGAGAGGCACAAACAGTTGAAGAAGTTTGAGAGCAGTGATGTTTCCTCATAAAATGGTGTGACTCCACTCTTCCACCAGAGATAGTATGAATTTTTTTCAGGAAATTACAAGCCATATATCCTGACCAAAATAAACTACCATATAAGTAGCATAAGAAGTTAATAGTTGTTAGACTAATAGCTAGAATCTATCATTAGTGATGTCAGACCTCATGGAACTGAGCCCTGAGGGATAAAGGTTCGCCTGGAGCTCTGCTGAATCATGTCTCTGTAAATGGTATAAATAGCTAATAAATGTTCATTAGTTTGCACTGGTATGACTTCTAATCCTCATCTGTCAAAACCATCCAAAAATCAGGTATGACATTTAATCAAGACTTCAATGGAAAAATTGATATGGGCCAAATTCTAGCAAATGGGACTAGATTAGTTTAGGATATCTAGTCGGCATGGTTGGGTTGTACTGAATGATCTGTTTCTGTGCTGTACATCTCTATGATTCTACGACAAGAATTTGGTAAAATTTGTAGCGAGTTCAGTTTTTACAAAATTGAATGCAAACTGTGGGTATTGGCAGCTCTGATTAGACAAAAAACTAAGCTATCAAGAAATATTATTTCTGAATTTCAAAAATAATGCTTTAATTTTTTCACCATTGGGTTTGCCTTTGCACCAAAAAAAAATCCTAGAGGACCTCGCTGGTTTCATACACACATGCATGATATTTTTCTTCATGCTTCCACATGGTGAGAAATGTAAAAGGGCGCAAGCAGTATAATGATGTTTATAGTTTGTGGGTCAAACACTCACCATGAGCCCACCACTCTAATGATGGCTTGGCAGATAAAAAGCCATTGAAGACAGAGGTTGGAATCTTACAGGGGTCTAAGCATGTTGGGCTATGGTACGATTTGTGGCAGAATCCAATGAGAAGCCCAACACAGCCCATGTCAATATCACAAACGTCTTGCTCTGCCTTTAGTGTTTTTTCCACAACCATTGAGGTGAGTTTCATGCGTGGAATTTACCAATTAAAGTGGATTATTCCTTATAAAGTAATCTCATGTTGATGGCCCAACTCGCCTCTCACAAGCTTAATGCTGAGAATTCTCAAAGTGGAAATCAGACCGTGAACCTGGCAGATTCAAATCGCCACTTGCTGTTGGAAGTGGGTGTCACTGAGATTCTATTGGGCTTGTCGCATCCAATGCAACTGAGCTGTGCTGTGGACAGCGACAGCTTCCTCCTGCCTAATGTCTTTACCCTCCTCCTCGTCAGAAGATTGCTCCCATTTCCCCAGTTCTTTGACATTTTGCACTGTGCCTCATTACTTGCTCTAATTATGCAGAGCACAGCGTCCCAGGGTGATGCGGTACACTCTGTTCAGACAATACTAGATCAATACAGCCAGAACAGACTAAGCAGTGGAAAAGCATTTTCAACGGCTCTGCCCTCCGTTTCACCGTGACCCTGGTCGAGGCAGGACTGGCATTAAATCTGTGCTCCAGTTCAAGCATGGGGTTGAGCAATTGTCATACCAGTTATGGTCAGTGTGTAGCCCTTGTCGCCAGCAACCCACCTTGTAAACTACCTAACCCTCAAATCCACTAGATATACAAGAATGCTCTTCTGGCCCTGTTTCACAACCAACCCCACTTCACCTGCAGATTGTCCCCATCTCCATTCTTCTCCTCACCTCTAAAAATTTATCTGATGCCCCCAAGCTTAGAATCCATGAATCCCTTTGATAGTGATGCCCCCACTGATCATATAGGCTCCCTAAACACTCCAAAAAGATTGATAGACGGACACTTAGTTCGCATTTGCTCAGAACTTGCAGAACTGGAGTCAATGGAGTTCCAAGGGAGAACAATTGCTGGTTGGAGTCATGCCCGCTGCAGAGGAAGACGGGTGTGCCAGTTGGAGCTCAGTCATCTCAGCTCCAGTACATCTCTGCGGGAATTCCTCAGGGTAGCATCCTAGGCCCAACCATCTTTAGCGGCTTCATGCATGACCCTCCCTCCATAATAAGGCCAGGAGTGGGGAGGTTCACCGATGATTGCGCTATGTTAAGCAGCATTCATGACTCCTCAGATACTGAAGTAATCCATGTTCAAATGCAGCAAAAGCTGGACAATATCCAGTCTTGGGCTGACAAGTAGCAAGTAACATTCATGCCACATTTGTGCCAGGCAATAATCATCTCCAATGACAGATCTAACCATTACCCCTTGACATTCAGTGGAATCACCATAACAAAATCCCCTTCTATCAACATCCTAGGGTTTCTGTTGATCAGAAAATGAACTGGACTAGTCATATAAGTGCTGTGGCTACAAGAGCAGGTCAGACACTAGAAATCTTGCAGCAGGTAATTCACCTCTTGACTCCCAAAGCCTGTCCAACATCTACAAGGAAGAAGACAGGAGTGTGTTGGCATCCCACTTGCTTGGAGGATTGCAGCTCCACTAATACTCAAGAAACTTGATACGATCCAGTTTTCTGAAGAGTAACATGCGAACATTGTGGAGGAAACTAGTCAGGACAAAGCAGCCTGCTTGACTGGGATCACATCCACAAATTTCCACAAACACCCACTCCCTCCACCAGCAACGTTCTGTACATACCATCTACACTGCAGATATTCCCCAAGGCTTCTTTGTAAGCACCGTCAAAATCCACAAGACTTCCATCTAGATGAACAAGGTCAGCAGGCTTATGGGAACATCAGCACGTGCAAACTCCCCTTCAAGCCTCTCACCATCCCGATTTGGAAATATATTGCTATTCCTTTAGTGTTACTGGGTCAACATCTTGGAACTCACTCGCTCATGTCATTGTGTCCATACCTACACCAAATAGACAGCAGTGATTCAAGAAGGCAGTTCATCGTTACCTTCTTAATAGCAACTAGGATGGACAATAAATGCATGCCCTGCCAGTGAAGTTAACATTCCATAAGTGAATTTTAAAAATTTTGCTAACAACGGCTCCAAACACTTTTACTGAACTGTACAGCTTCATAAAAGTTATCAATTTACCTCAAAGACAATGGCAAGACTGAACGGGGAGTCCATGCAGTGAAGACCCTGTTGAAGAAATGTAAAAACATCAACCTTTATTTGTCTACTTCCAGCTCCATGTCTTTACCAAATGTCATAACTCCTTCAGTTTTCCTGATAGGAGGTGGCTATTTTATCTGTTCCTGAGTCTCTCATGTATGCTCCAATCAGGCATCAGAGAGATTGACTTATTAAGGTTCGACAAAAAGAAGATCACCATCATGCATAACAAACAGTCACCTACAAACAATCAACATAAAGGAACTGCCAGAACTCCCAACCTTGTGGTGGAGGGGTGTGTGTTGGGGGGTTGGGGGGTGTTTAGGGTCTGGCCCAATCCAGGACTGAACCCATCTGGCTGTGTTTTGAGTCCCTTGATTCATCCTCATTCTTAACAGATCCATGCTGACCATCATGTCCTCAGATGCAACATTATTCACATCATCCTCCAACAGATGCAACTTGCACCTACCCCTCCTCTGAAAGAAACAAAGAATATGCAAACTAAGTAAGCCAAAGCAACAATTTTCACTTGGCTTCAGAGGAGCTAATATCAGGGGAGGTGGGAGTAACGCTTAGAATAAGGGGTTAATAGCTGTTATGCGAATAACTCAGGAGGAATGTGGAATACTCAGATCAGCCATAAACTTGTTGAATGATGCAGCAAGCTGAAGGGACACCGTGACGTGCTCCTGCTCTGAATCCTTGTTTTCACATGCTAAAGGCTAGAGCGCATTATCTGTGGTGTCTGATGGTGTCAGATCACATGAAACTGGGATATGAGAGAGAAAGGTTGCAAGGGAGTTCTACTGAACCATTTCTCTGCAAATAGCATAAATAGGTATTAATTAGATATTAGGTATTACACGCACCAGCATGGTTTCCAGTCCACAGCTGTCAAAAGTATACAGAGCCAGGTTGTGATATTTATAAAGACATTTATTTATCTATAAGGTGCAAACGTTATTGATGGACATAAACTTTGTATTTGCAAAACAAAACTATTTGGTGAACACTTGAACATCATTAGATAGTAAATGGTCCAGCTGCACTTGGAAACGTAAGAATCTCAAGCCACTTAGGAGGTGTAAGTAGCATCATTCTAACCAAGAATATATCTGAGGCAGAACTCAAATTTGCAAGCTATTTATCATTTTAGAATGACTAACTCGGTTAATAGCTGCTATGCTCCTCTTCTCATTGACTCAATAGCCTGTTGAGATTATCTGGGAATAAAAAAGTTTATTTTCCCTTTTTGTTTTTTTTTTACATATAACTTGTTAATCATTTACACAAGGTGTAATTTCTGGAATGCAATGGATGTCTGTTAAAAGCGGGTCATGTGCTTGCAAATATTTATTGAACTATTTCTTTCTGCCAACACTAAACAATGCAATTCAATGAAGACAAATTGTTTTAAAAATGCAGAAGTACATGTATTACAAAGTAAATGTAATTACAGTAAATACTCGAAAAAAGTGTTATAAATAGTAAGGAAGTGCAAAGTCTAAAAAAGATTGATTGGAATGGTTTTGAAAGCTCATTTTTCATAGAAAATCTCAAGGAACTAAAATGATTGTAATTTTGATTAACGAGGAGTAAGGACAGAGTTTTGGTTGTCATATTTAGGTGACAATTCTCACACGTACACCCCAAATGGAGCCGTATATTTTTCCCTTAATATCTGATAAGTGGTCTCACGATACCTGCAAAGTTGTCATTTAATTCAAACACATACTAAAATATAAACATACATAACTAATATAATTAAATGATGACAGAGACTTGTGTTTAAGATATTCCTAAATATCTCCAGTTTATA
Source organism: Ginglymostoma cirratum (assembly GCA_024137785.1). Lineage (NCBI taxonomy): Eukaryota > Metazoa > Chordata > Chondrichthyes > Orectolobiformes > Ginglymostomatidae > Ginglymostoma > Ginglymostoma cirratum. The sequence goes on from JAHRHZ010000267.1 coordinate 14,480,346, forward strand.
TACGAATTTGTTGCAGTGACATGTATTAGTTCTAGTTCTACATCATAGTTCTTAAATATTCCAGATTTGCCATGGAAAATTACATTATTAATATTTTATAATTTCTGTTAACACAGAGCATTAGTGCAAGAATTTTTTTTTTAAATCCTTATATATTCAATGCATGATCAAATAATGATTAAGGGTTTAGTAAGGTAAATTTATTGTGCAATTCTGGACTAAATTATAGAGACTTAACATCACAGCCAGGTAGAAGTGAAGATGAGATGCATGTCTCCAGTGCCACTGAGCTACAGAAGATCAAAAAAAAAATCAGCCAAGTTTTCTGCTCCTGATTCACTAAAGGTGTAAAGTGGTTATACGCCAATGTGGGGGTAGATCTCATTTTAATGGAAATAAAATTTAGAAGAGAAGGTAAACTGCGCAGTCGATTGATTGGCATCCAGCTGGCACAATTGTGCAGTCAATGTCTACCCCATGGAGTAAAGAAAAGAACAGGCTAGGCAGTAATGCCTTTCATGATAATAAAAAAAACTACTAAAATCCAATGTTCTGGCTTAGACATGAACAGCAAGGCCAGCCGAGTGAGATACTAGAAATGGCCAGAGAAATGGAACCATGAAGAGTCAGAAATCACAAGAGGAGGATGAGGAATTGAAAAGTAAAGAGCCAAGCTCAACCAAGTAGAAAACAAGCTCCAGTGAAGCACTGCAAACAAGTTGCTTTACAATCCGAGTGAAAAGGCTCAATTACAAATCAATTAGGTCAATGAAAAACATGCAGAACAATTACTAATGGATCAGTTCTGACACAAGATATATGAGTTTTGAATGTGGTTCTCCAATTCTAAGTTTTTAAATCATTTATTCAAACATGCCAATCAAATTCATATTGTGCATTCAATAATTTCTCAGCATGAATATTTTCAGAAATTCAAAGTAAATTTAAGAGCCTCAGTAATAGCTCTTTGAACTAGGCAACATTTGTAATTGGTCAGATATTGGAGATGATAGAATGGATAAAACTAAGCGGAAAATACACTTAAAGTGTATTGTACATGTCCCAGCATAGTGACTCAGAAAGCATTCATGTTTAAGCTGTAACAAAGGAGAAGAGAAAAGTAAACCTCCAAGATACAGAACATCCTCACGCTAAGTTATGCTTGTCTTCCTGAAAATCACGTTAAATGAAATTAAGTGAATCATATGTTACAATAAGAATCAATGTTAAAGACATTTCCTGCCCTGGGAAGATAATGTACAAGTTGAAATCTTGCAGCATACACATGCAGCACTGCGTAAAATTAGCTGAAATGGGTTGCAAAATAAGTATTGAAATACTAAAGAAAAAATGTACTAATTGAAGGGGAAGCATGACAGTGGGTTAAAAATAGGGCATTGCTATTAACTTAATGGGTAGCTTTTCTACAAAAGTAACACGGTCATAATATTTATGACAACATGAATTAGAAATCACAGCCGAACGAACACCTTAATGCCAACAAATAATCTCAGAGCTCCAACTCAACAGTAAAAATGATAAAGAAGAGCTAAAGGTGAAAAAAAACTGATATTTATTGGACGGATTGGTGATTTTTTTCTGCTGCTTTTGTCTCTTTTCTGCCCTGTTCATGGCTGATAATTAACGAAAACCTCGTCGCAGGAAAATGAGGAAGTTCTAGGCTCCTCTGGTGACAGTGGCTGCCCCTCCTCCTGTCCCAGTACAAGATATTGCAGAGCAGTGGGGTCAGATCCTGAAACCTTGAGCACACAGCATTCACAGCAACCACCAATCACCCCCACTCTCACTGGCTCTGATGGTCCTCTCTGCCAATTATATCTTCCATCTTCCTTTCCTCAACCGATATCTACTTTCTGGCTCTCAGTCCCAACACCAAGGGCCCAGAATTCCCTTCCCTGCCTTCCTATCCTAATTCATTCTCCTCCCCAGGATCAGAGCAAAAGTGCTGCACCAGGAATTAGCAGGGTGCACAGGCATGGTGCTGTCCCTTGCCTACTGCCAGAACAGAGACAGGAAGTGTCTGGGAGGAAGCCAGAATGCTGTTCTGTGAATCCAACACATGATGCCCAGCCACAACTCCCAACAACACACACTCCTGGGAAATGAGGGTCTTTGAGCAATTGCTCACCCGTTTGTGCTCACAAATGTAACACTAACGCTCCTGCCAAAATGTCATCATTTGAGTTGGCAGGTGTGGGGGAGACAATCTTGCCAGTGAGGCTATCCCCTGAGTCTCTTCCAGAGAAGAGAATGAGTGAGGGAAGATGCTGCAGGTGATAGTGAGAGTGACAAAGCATGACCCTTGGTGGCAGGTGGGTGCAGCAGCAGAGATAGAGTGAATGCAAGGTATTAAAGAGAGACGTGTGGCACTCAGCGAAATGACCTCCTCCTGCTCCTTCTTCAATCATCATAGAATCCCTACAATGTGGAAACAGGCCCCTCGGCCCAACAAGTCCACACTGACCCTCAGAACATCCCACCCAGACCCATCCCCTTATAACCCACCTAATCTACACATACCTGCACACTATGGGCAATTTAGGATGGCCAATTCACCCAGCCTGCACATTTTTGGACTGTGGGAGGAAACCAGAGAAAACCCACACAGACTCAGGGAGAACGTGCAAACTCTACACTGAGAGTTACCCAAGGCTGGAATCGAACCCAGGTTCCTGGCACTGTGAGGCAGCAGTGCTAACCATTGAGCCACCATGCCACCCAGAAATGATGGGCTCAAAGCGGGTAAAGATTAATTTTCTATTGCTGAAAATATTCGAGAGCGCGGTGATCATACACCAGGTCAAGTTCTTTACCTTGAACATTTGACCATTTCAGTATGCCGTAAGGCTGGTGGCTGTCTGATGTGCCGAATCCTCTTTTCTCTGATACGAATGTCAACTGCCTTTGCTGTTCACACTCCTCAGGCAGCTCCCAATTCCTGCTAATGCTCTACATGAGTAATTGGGCACCGAGCTCATCTCTGGCACAATGACAGCATTTACATTTCAAGAGAGCTTCATGTGAACTCAAGATCACGTTGTGGCTTAGGAACTAGACTAAGAAAATACTTGGGTGCCAGCTTCCCACACTTAACTGGAAAATTTGGCCACTTGTGTTCACTTGAATTTGTCTTCAATGCTGACGTCTAACTGGAAGAGATAACAAGCGTGGGGCTGGATGAACACAGCAGGTCAAGCAGCATCATAGGAGCAGGAAAACTTGACGTTTCGGGCCTAGACCCT
>JAHRHZ010000267.1:14484008-14509161 GCA_024137785.1 Ginglymostoma cirratum
GTAAAAGTCATTTTACTTCTAATCTCTGGGGTTAGCCATGTTCAAGATATTCCATCAAAAGATGCAAGATTCCAGTTGCAGAATCCAATATTCAGTGATTCACATCAATAAATCTCACAAATCTGTCCCCTTTATCTCATTGTCATTTGTGGGGCTATTTGCACACGAACTGGCTGTTGCATGCACCTACATTACAAAGGCAACCACACTTGAAATACAATTCTTCAGCTATGAAGCAGTTGAAGCATCTTGAGCATTTAAAGCATGTTATTTAAATGCAGATTCTTTCTAGATTAGGTTAAAATACGTACATGTTTGAGTTCAATCTGAGCTATGTCTTGGTATGATCAAAGTTGACAATTTTTTTTATCTAAACCAAGGCAAATCATTGTAACTTAAAAGACTAAGACTGAGCAATACTGAATTATACAATTGGCAAGATCATTTATAATTGGAAGGATATTACTTATTTTGGACATGCTGATCACTACAAGTGGCCAAGAATACTGGATTTCAGAGCAGCAGGGGAACGATGCCTTCGTCATACTGAGGGGTCCACCACAGTTTGACATAGAAAAGGCACGATGGGAAGAGCAAAGAGCTGAATTCAGAGATGTAGGGGTGGGGGTGAGAGTATAAAATGTGAAAAACCTCTGTTTTCTATGTTACAGCCAGTTGGAGGCAACTGCAAGCAGAGAGAGAAAACAAATGAGGCCATCCTCTTCCAGTGTTTGAATGGGCTTTATGTACTGAGGCACACAATGGTATCTAGTGTCAGACAATAGATAGACAAGATGATAACTGAACTGATGAGTATAAAACTGGACAAATGACTGTTCTAAAATGTTGTCCAATCTGCAGTTCTAGGGACAACTCATGGCCTCTTGCCTTAGCAATCAGTTTTAAATCCATGAGAGTTCAGATCTATTCCAGCTTCTTTGCTGATTTACATTCATAGTTTGTTTTCAGAAGTTTAGAAGTGGTTGTTGTCGCACTGTAGTCATATTATTGACTAAATTCCAAAGATGTGTTTGAGATGTTTATATATGCAATCAGAGGTATCAAGCGATGTTTGTGTTCAACTCTCAATGCTCCATGGCACATTATTATGCATCAATTTTGCATTCTTTCATATGAGCAACACTAGTTAGTGCAACATTTGTTACCTATTCCCTAATTACTCCCCATGTGGATGGTGATGAGATTGCTTCTAGCGTTATCTGATGTAGGTGCACACAAAATGCTGTTTGGAAAGAATTCCAGAATTTTTTTTATCAAAACGCAGTGAAGGAATGGCAACAAAGTTCCAGGTTTTGCTTCAATACAGCATAGAGTAAGAGAAGAGGCTCAGCGCCAGCTTCTGAGGAATACCCAATTAGGAAAAGCAATAGTAATAACAGAACAGGAAAGTTGTGGGGGACTGTGTATTTATTAGTAATATTGAAAAGGGTTTTTTTTAAAGCCCTTTACCACCTACAACTATTGGCAATCATAACCACTTTATTGGTACTGGCAAAATTGGAGTTGGAGGCGTAACATATTAGCATGGCTAGAAGGCTGGCTGGCAGAAAACAGGGTACATACGAATGGGCCCTTTTCTCATTGACAAGATTTGGCAAGTAGAATCCCAAAAGGGCTTGGGCTGGGGCCTCAGCTTCTTACAATTTATCTCATTGACTTGGATGAGGGTGTCAAGGCATCACAGTTTAATTTGTGGATAACTCAAAGATAGGCTGGAAAGTATGTTGTGAAGAGGACGGGAAGCTAGATTGAGAGAATTGGCAAAATCTGGCAAACGGAATATAAGTGAAAAATGTGAAGTTGCTCTCTTTGGACAGAAAAACAAAAGGCAGCGTATTACCTCAATGGAGAATGACTGCAGAATTCTGAGGTGCAAAGAGATCTGGCTGTTCTAATGCATAAGTCATTAAAAAGTGAGGGTGAAATCTTACAGGGACTAGAATTAATTTAATTTAATCCAAACATTCTCCAGATTAAGCAGAGCAGTAAATTTCACATTGAGCAGAAAAAATATAACATGCAGACATGAGGGCAGAAGGCATTGCTTCGACATGTGAAAGGCCAAATTTCTTCAACACTGCGATTTAAGGAAGTTTCAACTTTTCAGTAAAGACTCAGTGTTGTGCATTGTAGTGAATACATTCATGTTATGCATCTGAAAGACATGACCAACATCTGGGCACAAAGTTACATGTGTCAGCACCATCTAAATTGACCACTCTTAAAGGAGAAGCCTTAACACTGCCAGGGTATTAGGCTAATCCGATGTTTTGCTGTAGTGTCCTCATTCGTTCTCTTCAAAGGGGGTTACTGAATGGTGGCCAAGTTGTATTTTTTTCTGGATTAGCGTGGCGAGAGGGAGGCTAAAGTCTCCTATTTCCCCCTGAGCTGGGATCCGTTATCACATCATGTTTCATTCAACCCATGCGATGTAACTAGCTGTTGTGCCACAGGGAAAAATAGATTTAAAGCTGATTTCACTTTTGTTCAAATTCTACATTGTGATTCACTGGTCCAAATGGCCAGACATAATCATTAAGGGGAAAAGCTTAGCCTGTTAATCCCTAGTCAGGCAGTTGTAGAGCATGCTGATTCGATGAATGCACGATCATAGCAAAAGCAAATTGCTACAATTTTAATGTTGCATTTTTAAATAAAACAGGATTTAAGAAAGCAGATAAACTAAGAAGAGAAAATTTTTGAATTCTTAATATTAATGTAACAATGTTGTTGAGATGTACTAATTCTCATGTACAAATAATAGTTTATAATTTTACTTTCAATCCTGGGATCTTCTTTTGACTGGACAAATTGGTTATAAATAATGACGCAGTATAACCAAGCAATGTGATTCTAAATGCTACCGTAGTGAGGTATTTCGTGAAAAACAATCAGTGCCTTTTGATTCACCTTTGAATGCACATAATTGTATTCATTCTTTCCACAATGAAGACACTCCGATGGATCATATAATGGCTCTCACTCATACAGACTTCAAAATAAATCTTTGAAAAAAAATGTATGAGGACTTCAACAGCAGCTAGACATATCCTTCAGAATAATTAATTATATCTTGTACAGTTTCATTTTCTCTTGCAAACAAATTACGCAAGTTACCATAATGGGGCCACAGCTACACTGAAAATACCTATGGCTGCAATAATATTACACAACGGCTTGGAAGCTAATGGCTGCAGAATTTGTTTCAAAGCCAGCAGCCCTGTGCACATTTCATGTGAAAACCAGCCACTTAAACCAGTCACCTAATAGAACGTGAGGGGCTGGTGGAAAGTTTAAAACCATATCTGGGACCATGCTTACAGTGCTATTTATTTCTGTCATCATTTTACCTCATTACTTCCTGGATACAGGTCAAATACCCATCATAGGCAAGCAAAGTCCTAAGTGTTAGTTCAAAGGGGTGTCCTGGAACATCAGTCTAGACTTGTGTCAAATACAAAAGTAAAATACCATGGATGTGGAAAAATTGAAATAAAGCAGTAAATGCTGGAAGTACTCAGCAGGTTGGACAGCACCTATGGAAAGAGAAGCAAAATTAATGGGCTGAATCATACTTGTTTGAGTATGAGTTGCACTGAGTATTTTAAAGGTTTTTTTTTAAATTCCATCAGGCCTAGATCTTTTTGACAGGCACCTGGAAGGTCTGGTTGAGGGGTTAGTGCAAAAAAGAGAATTCTTCTTCCCAGAGGACCAGCAGAGGAGGCTCCATCACCAGACCCTGGCAGCCTGGCTTGAACTATAACAGAGTTCAATGCCATTTCCATCGTCCAGAGGAATGGTCAGCAATGTCACAAGAAAGGCTAATGACTTGCTCTGCTGATGTTGACCTGGATCTCCATGACAGCCACCAACCTGCCCAGAGGCAGCTAGACAGTCATGTGGTTCACTGCACTGCTGTAGCTTCTTGGTTGAGGGCCCATTGTGTTTCACATACCTGTCCACTGCTCCCATTCCTTGCTGTGCATGTGAGTGAATCCCCTGGTTGCTGACACCACAGGATCCCATCCTGCCTGGGACTTAGTGGGCACCTGGTCTCCATCAGTCTCCCAGTGCCAGCAGCCTGAGGCGTTTCTGCCTTGACCAGCCGCAGTGCTGCCATAAAAAGGAGCTCACCAGATTGTGGACACTCACTCTCTATCACAATGATTCCCATGGAGAAGTTAGTATCTGGGCTGGGATAGGGCACAGGAGGCAGCCAATGATTGCTCTGAGGCCTCTCTACTCTCATCCTCGGTGGGCAAGGATGGGGTTTCTCATGGAGCCAGGGGTTTTGGGTCAGACGTTGAGGGTAGTTTCGTGGAACATGCGAGACTAAAGAGAGACAAGTCATCACGACCAGTGCTTCAAAGCAGCATCCAATGACTAACAGTAACAACAGCGTTAAGAGGAGACTGCCAATGGCACTCAGGGTGGTACCTATTCATTTGGTGGAACATGGATGTTTCAGCATTCCTGACAGAGCAATCCCAGCCTTCTCTTGTAAGGGTCAAACATTTTTCCTCATTAGGAGTGAGGAACCACATACCCAGCACTCATCCAGCCTTTCTCTGCCTTGTTATGGCTGTCTTCTCCTGCAATGAGAATAAGGTGATGGGTAGATAAAGAGTGAGATGATAATGGGTAGCATGGCTGGCTCATGTGGGGGAGAAGTGGTGAGATGTAGTGAAGGACTGAAACGGCGGCACAGAGGGCATGGTGTGGGAGGCTGAGGGGGGACCGGGGGTGAGGAAAAATGCTGTGGGCAACAATGAAAATTGTAGAGCAATGGTACAGAGGAGTGTGGCATTTAACTGGTAGAATGGTGAAGGTCATTGATCTTTCTGTAGCACTACTGGCCGTTCCTCCACGCCTTGTACTGACCCAGGTGGCAACTTCAGACAAGGTCGGCAGTGTCTCATGCCACGGACTCCTCTGACGGTCTAGGAGGAAGAGAATGGCCCTCCCCTGTACCACCGGTACACCAGGTCCTCATGGTCAGCAAATCAATCATGGCACCATGTTCCCCTTCTTCAATGTCTTGTGGCCATATCCTTCAACGAGCAGTGCCGCTGTGGAATGCCAGTGGAATTTTAAAGATGACGTGGGTGCAACGGACGTTTATTCTTGGGCAGATATCCAATGAGTGGTGAGTTGCTTTGGGAGCGGTATGTGGAAATTGAACGTGAGAGATGCTGTTGGAAGCAACGTTGGCGATTAATACAGTAGGTGGTTAAGATAGAGAGAAAATTTGCTCGGCTTTATGAACCCTCCAAAAAGCCGGGTGCAGCTCAGATTCAGATTTTAAAAAATGAAACATTCAGCCCCAAGTTTCTTGATTGGAATTTGAACATATACCTGACTCAAAAATAAAGGTGTTGCTTCCAAGCCATAACAGCCAACCATATGGCACAGAGTTGGTCAATGCCAGGACATAATCAAGCTCCTTTTAGAATGTACGACAGCACAGGTTCATGTAATACAGAACAGTTGACTTGAAAGGTCACGGAAAGCTAACGTCAAAGTTTTGGATCAGCTCCACCCACTGATATATAAATGAACGTTTCTGGGAGGGGTCAGTGAACTTTATAGTCTACAGCAATATAGCACAGATCTACTTGTTATCACTTAAGAAATAACATTGTCTCTAACCTGGCGTTGATACAGTTAACCAGTCTTAGGCTGATGTAGCCTATTATTTTACTATTATGTAGTAAACTACTTCTGGTTACTCAAGTATGTTCTTCTCCGATTACTCATTACTCTTCACCACTTCACACTCATAACCTCCATAGACTAGTGCTGCGAAAAGGACTGGCGGCAGCAAATTGAACCAAAGAAAATCCTCACAAAAGTAACTGCCAAACGCTGGCATCGTTTATGATAGTTTAAATATCTGCTTCCTCCAATCGACCCCGACAGAGTATCACATGTCTGTTGGCCTTCGCTGCAGCTGGCAGTGGAGTAGGGCTTCTGATCCCAGGGCCCGTTCTCTGTCTGCTTTTCTTTTGTCGCTTTTCTCTTTTCTCTCTCTCTTCTCACTTTTTTTTTTCACTTTAGTTTTATTTTACTTACCTTCTGGTGAAGAACTCGGTCGGCACCAAGTAGGCCCAGCCCAGGAGTGGAGTGAAGTTTGGGCCGATGCAGTACCCAATGGCATCGGTGGCACCTACAATTGCGAGGTCCAGCAAGGACTCATAGTGGCGAGGGCATCGGTGGAGATGAGATGGCGCCAAAGAGTGGCAACTTTCATTCCAGTGGCGGGAGCAAGGCAAAGGAGACTTGTGCCTGGCCACCCATGGCCCATGACAGAGCACTTAACAGGAAGGACTGCACAGTTGGACACTTCCACTTTATTTCTTCATTCTTCTGCATTTACATTCTATGTTTTGGTTTATCTAACTGTGTTTTAAGATGGTGCCAGCAAATGACAACGTTATACAACACTTTACACTGTGTTTTTTGTAACAAGATACACGCACCAATAAATAAATCAAATAAATCATTCCAGGCAAGCCTACATTTGGGAAAAGATGAATAGGAAAGAAAACAAAATATAGCCACATCATCAGCCTTACAGAGGGAGAAGTCGAGTAATACCTCATAGATTTGTGATTGCAAACAGTTCCTTGGGTCACTGTTTTGCCAATGTAAACAGAGCCCCACTGCATGACAATTTTTGTTGCATACTTCAACAGTTCCAGAAATCACACTGAAATACATTCAAACAATTTAGACAGCTTCTCTTCTAGTGATATTCTGATCATGCTGATACACAAGTTGCCAGGAAAACACAGTACAAAGCAAAGTGGCAAAAGTAATAAAAGGTGACTTATTTTTCATACAAAATGTAATAATTGCTTTTCATTTATTCCTTACTCAGCTCATCAAACCAAAGCGTGCAAAGAGGAGCTTCTCACTCTGGTAGTTCTGTGAGCTGCTCTCCTGTAGAGAATGAAAGACTGCTGTACTTCACATGCGGGTTCTTGAAAGGCTCATGGTTGATTGTATCCTTGCATCCTTGAAGGCACGTTCGCAGCAGTACTTTCTGATTTAGGGGGCTTATGGGTGTTATGGTGCATGTTGCTTGAGCACAGGACAAATGTGAAGAAATAATGATGTCCCGTGAGTAACTAAAACATACTGCTCCCACATACACTGAAACTTTCCCGAGATAAATCCATGGATTTGCAGTGAAACAAACGACTGATCCTTTCAAAGCTTTGATCAGTTCATCCTCCCATTCTGTGTACATGACATTGAGTGTCTGCACAGCAGTTATTTGAAAACCTGCAAATAAAGTGTCCTAGGATAGATTCCACTGTGGAGACCAGCAACAATGTCTTGAACCCTGGGGCAGACTACACTGTGACAGGATAGACTGCCAAGTGGTGATTCCATGTAGAGTGACACCACAGAGATTGGACAAGGATGCTGTGTCACACACCTCACACTCAATAAACTGAGATGTCTTGCTACTCACTCCATGTCTTGTACGAGTACTTGGCTGAAGCCATAGCTCTTTGTTTCAGTGCCAGGGCGTAATTGTTCTTATCTCTGTACCATGTGGAACTCTTGGCATCTGCTAGTTAGCCTCTGTGGATATCTGAGGAATGCTAGCGTGGAGCATCTAAAAGTACCCACATAGAAAGATTTTCGTTCTCTAACAACTGTCCTGTAGGAACATTTAAGTATCGAGAAGATTCTAGAAAAAAAGAGAAAAGAGAGAAGAGTTTGAGAGACAGAAACTGTACCATAAGCTGGTGACAGTATTGAGAATGCAGTTTGGTGTTTATCTGGCACCACCTGTGCTGAGCTGAATGAAGGAATGCAAGAAATATGTAAACATGTCCAGTTTATCCCATTCCCAATCCTTTGCCTGGCCTAATGATTTTAAGGCTTTTGAGTTCTGAAGACAGGTCACCGGCCCAAAACATTAACTCTGCTTTCTCTCCACCGATGCTGCCAGACACGCGGAGTTTCTCCAGCAATTTCTGCTTTTTTTTAAGACTTGTTTCATTCTGGAACCTGTACCTTCCCCATCCTGATCATTCCCTTGATATTGCCCTCAATTTCACTCCCTCAAGTTCAAGTGGTATTTACTTGCAGTATGTAACTTTCCTTCTGGAGTTCTCTCACCAGAAATACGCAACCCTAGCCCTGCCACTGAAATTCCAGCATTTGACTCACTACGAACAGCACCACAGGAGAACTGCTAATGTACATAAACACACTGCCTCTAGTGCCTATTTAGTCTGTCATGTCACATTTGAAGCATCACACTTCTGGCATCATGCCTGATTATATGCAAAACTCTTACAGTTGCTTGGCTCGGTATTTGTCTTCATAAATCAGTACCAAATCAGAGCTGATAAGAAGGAACATGCAAAGTAAAGACAATAGTAACAATAAAGAACTACTGAGGACATAAGAGAGCAACAAATCATCAATGAACAAACTGCAAAGTATACCAATAAAAGGGGAAAGAAGGCAAACTAGAGCAATTGCACCAAACACACTTCAAACATCCTTCAATCACCATCTCGGTTTCACTTAAAGTAGAACACTTACAAAGAGCTATTAACATTATAGTATCTTTCAACTCCTCAAAACATCCCAAATTGCTTTAGAGCGGTTTTTTTTCAAGCATTTGCATTCTTGTTATGTAAGCAAACACTGAACAGAAAATCTACAACAAAATTATTGTCCATGAGATATCATGTTACATGTTTAAAATGCTGATTACAATGTCTTTTGTTGAAACAGATGATAAAAGGCCTAAGCTTGGACTTCATGGAAATTATTGATGGGACCAACATGATAGCAGACATACCACATACCTGCATTAATAACTTCCAAAATTGTTTATGGCTGACAGCAATCAGAGCCAATAACAGAACACGTCAGAACTTATTGCTTTTAAGAAATCTTCACATTGTCAAAGCTAAGGTATTTCACACTGGCACAAATTTCCAATACAAAACTTTGCTATCGGCCTTTTAAACAAACTGCTATTTTCTTGATAATCATTTACAAATCATTTCACAGTAAATAATCATCGCAGAATTGCTAACCATATGCAGTACCACAGGATTCTGGGGCCTTGTGTTATTTGTTAAGCAGGTAAGTTGGTATAACACAGGATGAAAATTAGAAGAAAGTTGTGGGAGGGCGTTTGCTCCCCCAACCATGATAACATTTCTCACTAGAAGTATTATTGGACCTGTTTCAAAGAGAGGCAAATGATAGAATATGGCAAACAACATATTTTCACACAATGAAATTTCTAGAAACACTTGAGTAAGTGGGATAAATGCAAAATAGTGCAGATGCTGGAGATCTGAAATAAAAACTGAAAGTGCTGGAATCACTGAGCAGCAAAGAGAAATAGAATTTGATTCTAATATGACACTTCTTCAGAATTTCAAAGTACAAGGGATGCCTGGGTGTCCCTTGCATCCAATGTTGTTATAAAGCTCAGGGACAGAATGAAAATATATAGTAAAGGGACTGCTTCACCAATGCAATTAATCATATCCTGTCAGATGAATTCTACAGCAGTTAAACAGTTCGTTTGCATAGGGAAATTGACACAATTTTGTACTGGCCACACTGCAAATCCTATAGCTGTGAATGGCTCACTTACTCCAGACCAGGTCACCATGATGGTTTCTGTCCTTCACTGCTGATGTAGACACGAGCTGTGGCCCCATCAATAATGCCTGCACTTAACCAAAATATGATAAGTGCTCTCAATCCCAGGAAATGAAATAGGTCAGACATATGTCCTGATCCTCGAGAGAAAGATCAAGTCACATTGAAGATGGTATTATTGCCACATCATTATACCCAGGTAATGTTGTGGGGACTCAGGTTCAAATCCCACCATAAAAGATGATGCAATCTGAATTCAATAAAAATCTGGAATTAAGAATCTAATGATGACCATGAAATCATTGCTGATAGTCAGAAAAATCCATTTGGTTCACTAATACCCTTGTATGCAAATAATAAAGTTACGGTTGTATCAGTGCTACGGCGTTGACCTCACATTATATACACTACTAATTAGGAACAAGTACAAGTGCAGGACCAAACCTGGAATGGGGTGTTCTATGGCATTTTCTTCAGGGGGAAATGAATGATGTACAAAGAGACATTAGGTGCTGAAATTCTGTTGGCAGTCAACTGTTCTGAACTGGGGTTCTATCTACAAGACACATTTTATCTTGATATGATTATACAATCAATATGAACTTTTATAGTTTAAAATGTTGGTAATGGTACATCACCAGGGGATTAGTGATGGAATGAAGTTCCCTATGTAGGACAGTCAAGGATTCTGACAATGATTGATGTGGTTTCAATTTAAACAAATGCAATTTACATTTATAGATTAAGTTCTGCATAACCATTAAAAAATGTAATATCAGAAGCTTAGCTCCCATAAGCAGGGAAGTGAGTGTGGCCAGAATGCAAACTGAGTTCAATTGCATTACACTTCAATCTCCTTGTCAGTGAAATAAAGAGGTTCATTCCAACTTCTCGAGTCTTCTGAATGCAAGTATAAATATTGATCAATCAAAATAACACTTACATTTATATAATTCTTTACTTCGTTGAAACCTGCTCAAATGGCACCTTCAGATAATTGTCGTTAGAGTGCAGTTCTTAATCTTATGTGGGGTCACTATAACGTTCTGCAGCAACATTGTTACAAAAAATAATTACTTTATATCTGCCTTTTCTTGATGGAAATGGTTGTGGAATGAATGTTGGTCAGCACAGTGGCATAACATAGTGAAGAATCTGGACATCTAAATGAACAGGTTACAGTTTAGCATTTATCTCAGAGCATGGCATCTCCACCTCACAAAACATCGCTTCAACATGACTTTAGTTTAGTGGTTTAGGACTTAGCAATGGTTCAGACTCACAATTTTATAGTATAGTCCGGAGAATCCCTACTTAACACATTCTTACCAGTTGTACCAAATATTCTTCATGTGTACATGTCACATACAATTCGTTCATTTTAGCTATAGCAACAAATAATAAAAGAACATATCATATTCTTATTATTGTTTGATTATCCCCAGCTAGAAGACCCCATGTAGGTACAACACTCAAAAGAGTTCAGCAAAGATTTACAACGATGTTGCCAGGGTTGGAGGGTTTGAGTTATAGGGAGAGGCTAAATAGGCTGGGACCATTTTCGCTGGAGCATCGGAGGTCTAGAGGAGACTTTATAGAAGTTTATAAAATTATGAGGAGCATGGATAGGATGAATAGTCAAGGTCTTTTCCCCAGAGTAGCAGAATCCAAAACTAGAGCTCATAGTTTTAAGGTGAGAGGGGAAAGATTTAAAAGGGACCTCGGGGGCAACACTTTCACGTAAAGATTGAAACATGTATGGAATGAATTGCCAGAGGAAGTGGTGGAAGTTGGTATAATTCCAACATTTAAAAGGCATCTGGATGGGTATATGAATAGAAAGGGTTTGGAGGGATATGGGCCAAATATTGGCAAATGGGACAAATTAATTTTGGATATCTGGTCAGCATGGATGAGTTGGATCGAAAGGTTTATTTCCAAGCTGTACATCTCTATGACTCTGTGAATCTATAACAGCTGCACAGAGGATGGGGTTTGAGTATAATTCCACTTCAATTGAATAATTTGCCAACAAAAGCTGTCTGAGGTTGTGGACAGGCAGAAATGACATGACAGCGTGAATCACATCCCTGGAAAACAGAGGGAAAAAATATAGTATTAATTAACATGCCTGAGAGAGAGAAAAGATACCAAGTCTGGTTTGAGATTTTCAGGAAGAGAAAACAAGCTGGGCCCAATCGCAGGTCATTGCATTTGACAATAATATAAATGTCACCCATCTGGTACAGGGAGAATGATCTTTTATTGGCCCTGTAAGTTTCTACGGTTCAGCTTCTGTCAGCTTTAATGCAGAAGTTTTTTTCAAAATCATATGAACATGTTGTCAAATTGCTACCAAAATAATATTGTACCAGTGATAATGTATTGGAGAAGTACTGTTTAGTTTGAAAGACGCATAACTTATCTGCAGCAGACCAATGACTGAATTAAATGCTCTTTCCCTCAAGGCATATAACATCATCAATGAACCACCAGAGGAGTAATTTGTTTTATCCATGTGTGCACGCTGTTTGGTTTTAAATCTGCTCTGGATCTAATTCAAGTTGTGATGTAATCCTTTACAGTTAATTAGGGGCCAACTTTTAATAGTTTCCTTCATTTCTGCATGTCTCTCTTGCGTTGAGTTCAAATGATAGCATTGCACAGCACCATTGGGCTGATCCTTTCAAAAAAATCCAGAGGGAATAGGAGAAGAATTTATTTTACACAGCAAGCTGTTATAATCCAAAATGCATTGTCTGAAAGGGCAATTGAATCAGATTCACCAGTAAAAAAATCCAGTGTTTCATGGAATGATCAGAAAAATTGAACAAACTGACTTATTTTTCCATGGGGCTATTTGAGGCACAGTGGGCTGAATGGTCTCCTTCTGTACTCTGACATTTTGTGATTTTATGATATGCTGTTTCATGCACTGGTCAAATTATACATCATATTGATGTATACCCGTGCACTGGGATAGTTGCTGCTTGTGAACCCCGTATGTTCACAACATTGTTGGAGTTCTCAGCAGAAAATGAGGAAAAACTGAACAGCAGTCAATCCAATGTACTGTATGCAGTTAGCTTAAAGGCTGCAGAGCGATGCTCACCAGTTTACATCCTGAATTGGGAAATGGTTCAGAGCAGAGTGGAACCTAAATTTAGCTGGAAATAAATCTGCAAATACAATGTTCTTATACACCTACCAGGAGTGTTGCAAGTTGAACTTGTTGACACTCCTCTAGGGGATTTAATACTTATCCACAAGTTGCAAAATTCACAACTTGTCAGCCTTGAAGAAAAATGTGTATTTTAAAAAAAAAAATTCCCCAGGAGAGCACTTGGTGGCAAGACAATACAGAACCATGTTGCACAGCCTTCACTACAAAAAATACTATTTGTATAAGGGAAAGATAGAAAGATCTTGTACAAATAATATTTAAATATCCATGTTGCATTCTTTCCTATGTCTTTGGATTAATTAGACATACAGGCAAAAAGACAGTGAAGCCCTCTAAATGGTACTCCACTACAAGATAGGAAAGACTGACACAGCTGCATGGAAGTGGCTGAGGCACTCACCACTATAGGTAACAAGGTGTAGAGCTGGATGAACACAGCAGGCCAAGCAGCATCATAGGAGCAGGAAGGCTGACATTTCGGGCCTAGACCCTTCTTCCTATGAGAGAGTTGCAGTGGGAGAGAGATCCGCTGAGGTTTTTCCACAGGGAGGAGGGTAACTTCTTCAGGGTAGGCATCCTTAGAAGAGGCTTCGTAGTGGGGTTAAAATTGTTTCAGAGATAGTAGGCTCTGCAGATGCTGGAGAATCTGAGATAACAAGGTGTAGAGCTGGATGAACACAGCAGGCCAAGCAGCATCAGAGGCACAGGAAGGCTGCGTTACGAAGAAGGCCTGCTGTGCTCATCCAGCTCTACACCTTGTTATCTCAGATTCTCCAGCATCTGCAGTTCTCACTCACCGCTATACTTTGATTCCCTCTCTTACCCTCACCTCCACCAATCCCACCCCTTCATGTGTAAACATGTAACTTTCACTTTGCCTTCTGATATTTATGAGAACTTTACTAGTCTGAGGAACATGGGTATAATGAGTTGCTTGCTATTTTACAGCCAAGTAGATTGAACATTGAAGTGTAGTTTATGTTGACAGCACTCTTGCAACTTTAAAGAAGTAGTGTAAAAAGGTGGCACGGTGGCTCACTGGTCAGCACTGCTGCCTCACAGCGGTAGGGACCCAGGTTTGATTCCAGCCTTGGGCAGCTATCTGTATGCTCTCCCTGTTTCTGCGTGTGTTTCTGCCAGGTGCTCCGGTTTCCTCCCACAATCCAAAGATGTGGAAGTTAGGTGGATTGGCCATGCTAAATTACTCATAGTGTTCAGGGATATGTGAATTAGCTGTGGAAAATGCTGCATTACAGGGATGGGGGGTGGGATGCTCTTTGAAGAGTTGGTGTGAACTCATTGGGCCAAATGGCCTGTTTCTACACTGTAGGGATTATATCCTGTGCATGCTGGAGGAATCCCTCATGCACAATAACCTTGCCGTAAGAGCTTGTCCATCACATTGCCAACACTTTAATTTTGAGACAGAGTATCAAGAGAGATGGGGAAGAAAGGATTCCAGGTCCCACTAGAATGGAATAAAACAAAGAACTGTGGATGCTGGAAATCAGAAACAAAAACAGAATTTGCTGGAGAAACTCAGCAGGTCTGGCAACATCTGTCAAGAGAGAGGAAGAGTTAGTGTTTCAGGTTTGGTGACCCTTCTTCAGACCCTTTTCTGGAGAAGGGTCGCTGGATCCCAAAGCATTTAACTCTGCTTTCTCTCCACAGATGTTACCAGACCTGCTAAGTACATCAGCAATTTCTGTTTTTGTCCCACGAGAATGGGTCAGCCTGCTCCAGGCATTCAAAGATCTGTAGATCAGGAATTACAATGAGCAGCAATTGAAGACCCACAGAAGAAACCCATAGCCTTGAGCAGATATCATCCATGAACTGAAGGATAGTGGAAAAATAATGGAAATCCTGGGAAAAGACAAACAACAGCTGTTGTTTTCCAGCATTTCAACAGCTCCTCTGTTAAGGTTCTGTCAGATAATTTATAAATGCAATAGATATATAAAAGTAAAACAACACAAATGCTTTGAAAATTAGGTTCATCGTGCACTTATAAACACCTACCACCTTCATTTAATTTAGCCTACTGGGAACAAAAGCCACTGGGCACGCGCAAGCCACACAGTCCCAACTCAGGAAAGTATTTTGTAAGCCTGGATACTCTTCAGGGATCTGTTGTGTTCCAAGAATAACTCCAGAGAGATAGCGATCCTTAAAACTGAGTACGAATAACAGTTTATTTCTACTACAGCGAATAATTAGATAAGTGAGAAGCAACATGACCATTTGCAACCTCTTATTAGACAAACATTTATTTAATGGTTTTCAAATATCATGTTTTCTGTATCTATATAGAAGCTGAACAGTAAGTGTGCTACGTGCTGCCCTTACAATGGATATACAATTTCCTGTAATCATCTGCAGATTATTTCTGTGTAAACCTGCAGTAATGATGTCCCAAGTGTCTTTAATACCCTTCTGTGAACTTCATTCTTCATTGCTCTCAGCTGTCAGTTCATCATCGAAATCCACAAGGAGCAAAAAATTATGGTACCTCAAAACTATAGCACTGGAAAAACAACATCAGCTTTGTTAAACAATTTATCAGCATTGCTGTGAAAGAGAAACATATTTTTGTTCATCATCGGACACAACATACTGAAAGACTGCTGGTTATTAACTGAAACTGGTGAGAAGGTCCCGGCTAAATTTGGGAACTTTGACAAATCCACAACACAAACTGGAATAAAACTAATGATTTGGAACTGAATTATTTCTGGGGAATAAAATATTTTCAGGTAGTAATGTACATTGGCCGCAGACGTTTCTTGTTCAATGTTTGTCAGACTATCTGAACCTTTTGGTTGGGTTAGAATCTTGCATCACTCCATGTTATGCACAATTTAATTTATATTCTGACAAATTGTTTACATTTCCTTTTGTTTTCACCATCACAGTTTTTGGTGTCAATAATTCCCCCCGCTTTTGTTGTGGCAAGATACTAACTCCTTGCTGTGGTAATGAGCTATGGATGTTATACACCCATTTGTACCTTGTCAATGAGGTAATTATCAACTGGCAATCAATTATTCTACTTAAGATCTCGAGTATTAAGCCCGATTCTGTATTCATTGGATGTTTCTGTACAGGTTGGAGTTTCATCAACTGAGGGAAAGCCCCAGCATTGAGTCCATATGCAGGGCCACAGACCACATGGGTGGATAGTGGGACTGCTCTGCAATTTTACTCGGAGTGGCTTCATAACTGGTCATGTTCCATGTCACTTCAGGACCTGGAGCTTCTGATGTTCCCAAACTGCGGCATCCATGCTCAAAACCAAGGAAAGAGCACAGAGGTTTATTCCCCAAAGCTGATGACCTCCCCACATGACAGGGACTGCTCTGCTGCAAAATGCCAGCAAGCAAGCTAGAAAAATCGCCCACAATCGGATCTTTCATTGTTTCCAGACAGTTGGCAGTTGAGCTATTGTTGTTCCTGACATTGGGAAACCTCCTCAGTTGCATGATTGCCCTTGGGAAACCATTCTAATGAAGTTACCCAACGTTATACCAGTCCAACCCTCCATTTCAGCAAATTACTAATGAAATCCCAGCCACAATTTCAAGAAAGTATGCTCGATATAAACTCAGAAGTGAGAACTGTTGCTGATTGCAGCTGCACTAAAACATCTTTGGTGAACCTTACCCTTCTCCATCTCAAGAAAAGTCTAAATATTTAGGATCAATTTGAAAAGAGGAATTGGTACTAAGGGCTCCTGGGCCACATCAATGTCAGGCAACACTTCAATACAAGCACATTAACTACTGCTGCTCATCACATGTACTTTGAAAGATTCTTGACACAATTCAACAGCAAAATATGCAAGTCATGTTGTTTGGTGCCTGGCCATCAATTACCTTGTCATCATCAAAAGGTTGCTGGTCATTCAGCTGCTTGTAAATTTCAAAACATTTGTGTCCTGCTGGTTGATGCCTGCCAATAAAACATACTGAACACAACATTACGTCAAATGTCATGTTGTAATTTCCACTCACACCTTTTTCAAATGAGTCAGTAAGATCAATGCTCCTTCATACCTGCAGCCACATACTTTTGCAAATTCTTCTCTAGCCAGAACACTAGTGCAGAGGTCATGGAAGGCTGATGGTGTAGAATGAGTGAGGAAAGGTGTTTCATGCAAAAGAGGGGATATCAGAGCACAGGCATTGATGGGAGTTGGGTGTGGTGGCACAGATAAGTATGAGGTAGCAGTGAAGACAGTATTGCACTCACTGTGGTGGAACAGAGAAGATTATTCACCTTCTTCTTGCACTGCAGCCCAGACCTTCTCACTGCGGAAATGGTAGGGACCTGGGTGGTGATCTCTGACCAGTCAGTCATGGCATGGCCTTCTCTGCCACGCAGATGAGGACTCGTCTTGTCTCCACCACCCATTCCACAAGGGCCTCCAGGTCCTTCTCCAAGCAACATGATGCCAGCCTTCCCTTCTCCTCCATCTCTACTGACTCCTTTCACATCTGAACAGTGCTGCTTCCAGATAGCTGCACTGGGCTTTAGAAGATGGCATACCCACAAGAGATGTTGGTCTTAGAGAAGATCTCTGTTGAGTTGTGAGTTGCTCCAGGAAGAAAAAGGACATGATTCTCAGTCTGAGGGCTGAAACGCAAATTAATGCGATTAATTTGGAAAGATGCAGCAAGTAAACTCACACAGCCCCACAGCAAAAATTATGTACCAAACTAGAGGCAACTCACACCTGCCACATATCCATAAGAAACAGGCCTGTGGAACTCCTTTATCAGAATTTAAAGTTGGAGAACTTTGATTTTGCACAAGTATAAAATTAGTTTCAAGAACAGAGAAGCAGTTCATAAATAATTATAAATTAACACATCTTTAAAATATAGTGGTGTAGTGACATCTCATTCAATGAGTAATAACTTCTGTAAGGGTTTTTACAGCAAGACTGATGGCATAAAAGTAAATGTTCCCATCAATTCAACCAATGTCTAAGACTTCAAGTCTGTAAGGTCTTCAACTGGGCACCCTGTGGGGATCACAGTGTCACTGAAAACAACTTGTACACTTCCATATTTAACTGCACATGTGCCATCATCAGAAATTGTAATCAGTTTCAATAAGTAATGATGTGTATTACTGAAAGTTACACCATCATTACAATTATAAAATTAACATCTAACGCAATGAATAAACACGCCTCACGCCTTTTAGCAATAAATTGTGCAGTCTACAAAAAAAAACCGTAACTCCAAAGGATTCCTGTTTGTTTTACAGATGTAAAATTTTACAGATTGATGTGAATGTTAGCTGTTTCCAGGATGTTCTCATGCTGCAATGCCTGCTGATAGAGCAGTATGGAAGAATGACTTTCAGAAGCCTCTTTTAAATTCATTCATTATTTACTCATTGCTCAATTATCAAATTAGTGTGCAAAACTTGACATGTGCTTTCCACGTCTAATAATTGGCACGTAAAAATATTTAACAAATCACCTTCAGAAATTGCAGTTTGCCTCAATCCTGTCAGGCGACATAGCCATTTGTTGGCCTTGTTACACATGAAGGAGACATAAGCATTCAATTTAAGTTCTTTTAAGATCATTAATTCAAAAAATGCCTGCAGACTAACCCCACTCATTGAAAATAATATCAATTACCACTTTCTCAATGTCCAAGTTTTGCTTTGCTTTTAGAAATGATATCCACATTTTCTTTGTTTCAATGGAGCTAATTTTCATGTCATTCAATGTAAGTCAATCGATAACTCATCTAACAGCTTGCTTTAATCTAATGGACTTCAAGTTCTTGCTAGAAGTACAAAGACTGTCAAGTGTCAGCAACTTAATAGTTGGGTAATCTAATTATCAGTCTTTGGCTAGAAACAGAGAAAGGAGTTGAGTTAGTCTGCTTCTCCATAGAATTCAACATTTATTATGCCAAGTCTGATAAATAGTGCCTCACTGTTACAATCTGCTTGAATTTTCAGAAAGACATGATGTCATCTTATCTGATCTGCAAGTTAATGCAGACAGCAGACACAAAACATGAAACTGTTTACTTCAGTTTGGAATTAAGCAGTGAAATCAATATAGCAGTCCTAAATAATGCACATTTCAAACTGCCTTGCACCAACAGGAAGGCAGTGAGGGCATTGGTGACACCGTTGATTTTTCTCTAATTCTTTCAAAAATAATAAACAACAAGTGTGTCATTAAATACTGCATCAATGCATCTAATCAGAGATGCGTGGGTAGCAAATCTCAAATTTAAATCTCTCACTATGTATTTTGGAGTAAGGGTTCCTCAAATATTATACTTGTACACAGAGAGATCACTCTTGTTTTCTTAGTCTGCATTCTGTTCATCAAGAAACCGTTTTCACTTTTCAGGTTTCCCACATGCAAAATACTTCATCTCAAATTCTACATAACAGCGGCCTTTCGTGAAGCACTATCCATTTTATCTACCGACTAACTTGGATAAAGTTACCTTTGATTGCTATTTGGTGTTTTTGCGTTTACTGTGTAAATCTTCGATTACATGGCTGCTAAGTCCATTAAATGCTCTAAAATTAGTTTAGACTTTATGTTCTTGTTTCTGTACAGCCCCCTGTGTTGGCTTATTCCTTATATTGTTCTGTTGTCTATGATTTCATGGGATGATATTAATATTTAGTTCAGAGAAGTCATAAGGCTAAAATGTAGTGATTAATTCATAAGCCACATCTACAGCAAATGTAAAATTTTGGAAATGTTCCATGAACCCTTCAGGATATGGATTCTGATTTTTGTACCATGCCTTCAATTTTTCATACTTGAATTTCCAGCAACAATTCATTTTGAGACTGTAAGAGTGGAGAAGTGATGACTTGTTAAGGAAATAACAATCGCAGAGATTGTCAAGACTCACTTTCGGGATATGGATATCATCCCAGTGATGGCTAGCAGCATGGTAGGTGTGTACCATGGCAAAACCTTCAGCTAGGATCAAATCACGTTTGAAAAGTTCTCCATCACTGGCCATCCTGTGAAACGTGGCAGACAGACCTGGTATCAGTATCACACACTCCTCCAGTTTCATACCTTTGAAGCAAACAGTTTGCGCTGAAAACGTGTAAGTAAAACTTGTCTCGGTGCATTCCGAAAACTAAAAAGTAGGGCGAAGTGAATAAACTTCAAAAAACTTAGATCACTTAAATATTTATGTTGAGTCACAGACTTTACACCATTAAATTGAAAGCAGAAAATGCTGGAGAAACTCAGGAGGTTCAGTGGCACTTGAGAGAGAAACAGACACAAAGCATGACTCGAAGAAGCATCATATTAACCTTGAAACAGAGATAAAAGGTACTGCAGATGCTGGAGAATCCGAGATAACAAGGTGTGGGGCTGGATGAACACAGCAGGCCAGCAGCATCATAGAAGCAGGAAAGCTTGACCTTTCGGGCCTAGACCCTTCATCAGAAATGGGGGAGGGGCAGAGGGTTCTGAAATAAATAGGGAGAGAGGGGGAGGCGGATAGAAGATGGATGGAGGAGAGGATAGGTGGAGAGGAGGCAGACAAGTCGAAGAGGTGGGGATGGAGCCAGTAAAGGTGAGTGTAGGTGGGGGGGCAGGGAGGAGATAGGTCAGTCCAGGGAGGACTGACAGGTCAAGGGGGCGGGATGAGGTTAGTAGATAGGAGATGGGGGTGGGGCTTGAGGTGGGAGGAGGGGATAGGTGAGAGGAAAAACAGGTTAGGGAGGTGGAGATGAGGTGGGCTGGTTTTGGGATGTGGTTGGGGGAGGGGAGATTTTGAAGCTTGTGAAATCCACCTTGATACCATTGGGCTGCAGGGTTCCCAGGCTGAATATGATTTGCTGTTCCTGCAGCCTTCGGGTGGCATCACTGTGGCATTGCAGGAGGCCCAGGATGGACATGTCGTCTGAGGAATGGGAGGGGAGTTGAAATGGTTTGCGACAGGGAGGTGCAGTTGTTTGTTGCGAATTCACATGAACCCTCTTCCCCTCCCCCATTTCTGATGAAGGGTCTAGGCCCGAAACGTCAAGCTTTCCTGCTCCTCTGATGCTGCTTGGCCTGCTGTGTTCATCCAGCCCCACACCATACTAACCTTGAAACATTCATTTTGTTTCTCGCTCTACAGAAACGGCTGCCAGGCATGCCAAGTTTTTAGATTTCTCGCATCTGCAGCATTTAACATTTATTTGATCCTTTACTTCATTGAATTTTGTAATCTGTCATTTTTAAAATAAATATATTAATATCTGTAACCCAACATTATTCTTCAATATTACCCAATGGGCATTCCTAAGAATGGAAATACAGTATTTCCTGTAATGAGATTGGTACAAGATACCTTCAAGCAGTGTGATAACAGAGTATGGAAAAATATAACAGTGCTGTACATCAGATAAAAATTAAAATAGATGAATTTGGAGAGTAAGGACCCCTTCTGCCTCATTTGAAGAAAGCAAGAGTTTTTCCTCCTAGAATTCTAGATAAGATCTCAACCACACATAACATCTCCAACAACAGATCAACTATTCATTCATCCCTTTGTTGTTTGAAAAATCTAACCACATACAAATTGCCTATTGAGTTCCTCATCAAAAAATTATCAATTGTGCATGAAGCGCTTGAACTATTTTTCAGATAGTTGGGGAGTAAGCTTACTTTTCCATTCTAACTGTCCGTCCTTTTACAGATTTGGACTCCAGAATAACAAAGGACCTGAAATTACCTGTAGTATAAGTGAAGACATGGATCCTTGTTTAGAATGAAATGCCATTTGCTGCAGCGAACTTTCATTCCAACACAATGCCACCATGCCAACCATCAGCTGTACTGGCAGTTTGTATAACTTTTTATCAAAAAAAAAGTGTTCAACTGTGCATGTTCCACTGTATCAAAAACAAATCTTGAATGATTCAAAAGGAGAAAAGAAGTGTTACTTTTGGTACACATCAATATAGTGTGGAACTGGAGGAACACAGCAGGTCAAGCAGCATCAGAGGAGCAGGAAAGTTGATATTTCCGGTTTACACCTTACACACTCTTTATTTTGGTGGGATGGGGCAGGGTGAGTGGTTAGCTCAGTTGACTAACTGACTACAGCATAGTGTAAAATAACAGCAACAGTGCTGATTCACATACTGGTTATGGTAGTTCATGCAGACCCTACCTCCTCACTGAACACCAAACTGTAGAGTGGCTACCAACAAACTAGACATAGCCAATTGTCTCTCTGGCTAATGGAGAAAGATGACAAGGGTCTTTTGTATACATGGCTCCTTATATTAAATTCTTGTTTTACTTTATTTGTGAATGTTGTCATGAAAATCTGCATATATTAATTATAACTGTTAAATTTACACTGATGAAATAGCACTTTGTAGCTGAGTGACATTATAAAGTGATAATACATGCAATTTTTTACTGATGAGAAGAGAATTTCACTATGTTGCAATAGTTGCATGTGCATAAAAACCCCAGCAATTACCCCACTAAAGAAATGAAGACTGATTTCTGTTCTGGTCTCCCGCCAATGTTGGACAGATGGCTGAAAGATTGGTATGCTACATTTCTTTTGTTTGAGCCTTATCAACAGCTCTTCAATGCACCTCATGGGCAGACATAGATGAAATGGAAAAGAGATGGGAGTTCATGGCATTGCTGAGCTAGCGCAAAAGAGGAGTAGAGGCTTGGGACAGATCAGCAATGATTTTATTGAATGGTGGGGCAGGCTTGAAGGGGCAAATAGTCTCCTCCTCTTATTTCTAATGTACTTACATTGACTTCAAAGAGAAGACTGGTGTTGCCATTGGGTTTAAAGATATTTCAAAGGAACTACTGATGGCACTTCTGTGGTGGATTGAGGTGACTTCTTTAGGCTGTCCAACTCTCCGAAGCATATAAAAGCCTGAGGAGCACTACCACAAAATGAAGCGTCACCTTTGTCTTGGGTTTGAGATCCTGCTCCTCAAATATTCTTTTGTTCAATCATCTAACAGGCGCATTGGGAGGAATGCTGAACTTGTCATCTACACCTGCCTTCATTGAATGGAGATTTGCAAACAAAACTGTCCAAGCCCATTGCAAGGATGGAACTATTAATTAAATATTGTGGAATTCAGAACTAATTGACCAAATCATTCAGATTTTATTGCTTAATGCGATTAATAGCAGCTAAACTTTAATGCGTCATTTGACTTTTTAAATCTTGTTTTGCTGGTTGGTTAAAAGAGCAATAGAGTAACAAAGGGAAAACTTATTTATTTTACCTATTATTGACAGAAATCATGATTCACCAAATCTTTTAAGTATTTGAGAAGGAATGGCCTTGGAATTGTAAGGAACTATGAGCTGAGTCTTCCAATCTTTCGGCAAAGTGATGTTTTTTCGAGTGAGATTTATCATGGGTAGTCTGTCATGGCCCACTGCAATGTTTCTCATACAATCATCCACTCTTAATGATCTCATTAAGTATGCATCCAGACTCTTAGGCACCCGTGTTGTGGAACCATATGGCAGGAGAGGTGAAAGTGCTTCTTCTTGCCAGGACATTACAAGGTTTACACTGCTGTTAACATACTCAGCTGAGAGCTGTGCTCCACGTCAGATGCTGAAAGCCAGAAAATGTCCCTTCACACTGTAGTCCTGCACCATTATATAGAAGGAAATAGCTGAGGAAGGGAAGTCAGTTGACAGGAACCCTGGAGTCCGTCGCTGGCGAATGGGATGGTGGAAAGAAGGGCAGCGTGCACTTTCCTGCTGACCTGCAAAGGAAGTCATCCCACCAGATTCAGCCAGCCCAGCCCAGGTCAGACCAGTGTTCCAGGTAAAACACAGCAGTGCAGGGAGAATGTCAATGATCTTCTGTGCTCCACAAGAGTAAGTGTTATCATCTTCTCTCTGCTGCGTCACGCTCACAGGGCCACCACTCAGTCTAACTCGACCATTGTATATGCATGTCATCATGGCTCAGGGAGTACATATCTTACTGTTGCAAGCATTATGGCCACTCAACAGCTCTCACCCACAACATTCTCCAAAACTACTAATCTTCCTGCCCTCTTAGCTTCCTACTCAGTTATTGAGGACCATCTCTCCAGCTCCAGTATTGACTCTAAATACTCTTCCATCCGTTATCTTCAAAGTCAGTCAATCCCTTTGACTCATTTCAGAGAAAACATTGCCCTCTTACCCCCACTCCCAGAGGAGAATCAGATGAGCCCTTTGACCAAATATGACAGGTTGTAGGTGCCCCTGAGCTCCAAAGTGAGCCTTGAAGGGCTGGCATAGTATAAGAGTTAGACTAAGGGTAGACATGATGATGTGGTGAGCTCACTGGTTTGTTCATATCAATTTGTTTAGGCATGGGGTAGGCAAGGGGGTATCCATGGAGCATGCAAGGACATTGTAGTGAAGACAGAGTTGAATGAAGGCAGTAAATTGCTGCCACCAAGTTATTGCTCTGATTTTCAAGTCAGGAATTGACTCCCTTTTATTTGTTGGGGAAGGAGAGGAGGATTGAGAGCTGAATAGAAATGAGCTGAGTTGGGTTGGTATTCAGATACAAATCCATGGAAATAAGGTAGTCACCACACATTAATAGATTTTGAATTTGCCACTTAAACCTAAAGAATAAAACCAAAACTTTTATTCTTGACATTGAACTTCTGAATCTTTCACTTTTGCCATATTTACCCACATTTCTCAC
Source organism: Ginglymostoma cirratum (assembly GCA_024137785.1). Lineage (NCBI taxonomy): Eukaryota > Metazoa > Chordata > Chondrichthyes > Orectolobiformes > Ginglymostomatidae > Ginglymostoma > Ginglymostoma cirratum. Next base: position 14,508,582 of record JAHRHZ010000267.1, read on the forward strand.
CATTGCCCATGCTGCTCTAAAAGTGGAATATTCGACCTTGTGTATAATTTACATGCAGAACTCTATCCTATTTCCTTAATCAGTAATTTGACTCAGCAGAGAACTGTGATGACGCTAAAGTCCAGTCCTGTAAATTTTCTGTGTTATATTGTAATTTGCCTCAATGATAAAATGTGTATTATACAAGTTGCTGCATCTTTTTTTATTTAAACTGAATTCATTTATCTTTGAGGTGGAACAACAAACTGATACTGCCCTAGGGATTTTATATTTCTTTGGGGGATTATTTGAGCCAGGCAGTTTCCCGCAGGGAACTTACTTAATAGACATATAAATTAATTGCATGAGAATGGTTCTCATCTCTTTGAAATGCTAAATACCCTCAGAATTGCAAACATTGTTCTTTGAGAAGAAGCTCTAGGGTCCTTCTTGGAACACAACTATTTGATATGAAAGTCAGGTGTCAAAACCAATTTATCCATTTGAAATCTGATACTTGTCTAAACAGTAGATTTGTCAAGTTAAGCACACGGTTCCTATTGGGAAAATTACACTTTTGAAAACAGAACAGGAATTCTCT
>JAHRHZ010000267.1:14509561-14530996 GCA_024137785.1 Ginglymostoma cirratum
TTTTTCTGATGAAGGTTTAGGCCCGAAACGTCAAGTTTTCCTGCTCCTATGATGCTGCTTGACCTGCTGTGTTCATCCAGCCCCATGCTTGTTATCTCGGATTCTCCAGCATCTGCAGTACCTTTTATCTCTGAGGAATTCTCTAGGTATTGTGGCCAGTGTTGGTCGACAGCTAAGAGTTTAATTAGTTGTTCAGTTCACTGATGTTTGTCAGGCCATGCTATCTATAAATTGGCTGGCATGTTTATCTACATGATAACAGTGACAACAATCCATTTTCTTCCTCTGAAAGAACAGTAAGGGAATAGCTACCCTCTCAGAAAGGCAAACGCTATGTCTAAGATCATAAGACCATAAGATGTAAGACGAGACTTAGGCTATATAGCTTCATTAGCTTTAGTCTGCTTCATGATTCAGTGATGTCATGGCTGTTCTGATAATTCTCAACTCCACTTTTCCCCCATGACCCTTGATTCACTTACTGTTTAAAGATCTTTCTGTCACAACCTTGAATATGCTTAATGACACAGACTCAACAGCCCTCTGTGATAAAATATTCCACAGATTCAGTGCCTTCTGAGAAAAGGAATTCCTCCTCATCTCAGTATTAGTTGTTCAAACCCCTTGTTCTGAGATTATGCCTTCTGGTCATAGATTTTCCCAGAAGGAGAAACAACTTTTGTTGCATTTACCCTGTCGAGTCTCCTAATATATTTTATGCTTCACATAGTTGCTTATTAGTTTGTTTTTGAAATTCCAATGAATACAATACCAACCTACTCATCTTTTCCTCATAAAACAGTCCTTCCATACCTGATATCAGCCTAGTGAACTTTCCCTGGATTGCCTTCAATGCCAGTATATCTTTCCTTAAAGGGCCAAAAATGTTCAGTATAGGTTTAGCAAAACCTCTCTATGTTTATAGTCTGCTCCCTGTCTAATAAAGCCCAACATTCTATTTGCCTTCTCTATTACCCGCAGAACTTGGATGCTAGCTTTTTGAGATTCAAGGGCTCCCAAAAGAGTCTATTCTGCAGTTTTCTACAGCCTTTCTCAATTAAAATAATATTCGGCTCCGCTATTCTTCCTGCCAAAATGCAAAACCTCACATTATCATACACTAGGTTCCATCTGCCAAGTTTTAGCCGTTCACTTAACCTGTCTGTCTCCCTCTGCAGATTCTTGTGCCATCCTCAACACTTGCCTTCCTAATTATTTTTGTTTAATCTACAAATCTGGCAGTAGTACATTCACTTTCCTCACCCAATTTATAGAATCATAGATTCCCTACAGTGTGGAAGCAGGCCAATCGACCCCTCCAAAGAGTATCCCACCCAGACCAATCCTCATACCCAATCCCTGTAATGGTGCATTTCCCAATGGCTAATCCACTGAGAATTCACACCCCTGGAAACTATGGGCAATCTAGCATGGCCAATCCAACTAATCTACATATCTTTGGACTGAGAGAGGAAACCGGAGCTCCCAGAGGAAACCCACGCAGACACAGGGAGAATGTGTAAACACCACATAGTCAACAGAGGCTGGAATTGAACCTAAGTCCCCAGCGCTGTGAGACAGCAGTGTGAACCACCATTGTCATGTCAGCATTAATCCTATGGAACTCCAGTAGTTATATGTTGCCATCCTGTAAATGCTCCTCTTACCCTAACTCTCCAAGTTCTGTAAGTTAGTCAATTCTCTATCCGTGTTAATACATTACCTCCAACATCAAAGGGACTTATCTTATTAAGCAGCCTAATGTGTGGTACCTTACCAAATACCTTCTAAAAATCCAAATATAACACATCCACTGCTTCCCCCTTATCTATTTTGTTTGTTACCTCTACAAGACTGATATCTCTTGTTGTTATGCTCAAGTTTATTATGTAACATCTAATTAGGTGAATGGGAGTTCTAGGAAAGCAATGCAAGAATAGAAAATCAATTTTTATATTAAGTAAGTGCATCATTCTTTTAAATGCAAAAAATGATCACTTTGCATCCCCATCAGTAATCCCCCAATTTACGTGGAAACGTGTTAACTTGTAATTACTCTGCCAATTTCGTTGTGAGGGACCGCACTCACCTCAAGTGGAAGCTTGTCTCTTTCCTTATAATGCGTTGCACATCAGTGACTTGTGAAGCATACTGTGGACAGTCGTTAAAGCTAATTATTGTGCGGAAGAAGTTCTGCCAAGGATGAGGGGCAGGTTGTGGTTGCAGGAAGAAAATATTGAAAGCTGATGAGCTAATTAGCTATTGGGCAGTGTAGATGTCCAGGGGCACTGAAACACAAATAAATATGCAGACTGATGACAACAACATGTATGAATCACAACACAGCAATTTAAATTGATTTTAGTGATCTGAACGTCAGAAACAAGAATTTACAATACACTCAGGGCAAAAAGAGGGAGCATGGAGGTGGCAGGTCAGACTTTGACAGCCAGGCAATATGGAGAGTGTTGTCAAATAGGAGAATGGAGCAATTACAAGTAGAAAATGAGGAGTACTGGAGATTCCAATCACTCAAATCAGTCGAAAATACATTGCTGCAATTCGCACAAGTTTTCTTCCTCATTTTGCATGCTTGCCTGCGAAAAAAAAAGGCAGTGGGCTGTCAGTCTGCCAATAAATAATTAACACACCAGTCTTAGAAACTTCGTGCTGAAGCCACCACAACCCACTAATTTTTGGCAAAATATCCACTGACAAATAATTGGCATTAATCACTGTCCACGGCATGTCACTGAAGCTGCTGATGTGAAACGAGTTGCATCTGCAATATGCAGTGAAGCAGGACGAGAGATTTTTTAAAAAAAAAGAATAGAGATAAAGGAACAGGTGCATAAGAGCTGAACAGCTCAGAAAAATTTATTGTACTGGTTGGAATCCGAAAGCATGTCCTTTCATCTCAGTTCACAGTTGACAATTATGTTTGGTCATCAGGTATAGTGCAACAAATTTACATAGCTAATCGATAGGTGACAATCCTGAGTTCAATATAAGACTGTGAGATAACAAGGCGTGGGGCTGGATGAACACAGCAGGCCAAGCAGCATCATAGGAGCAGGAAAACTTGACGTTTCGGGCCCAGACCCTTCATCAGAAATATAAGACGGTGCTTGCTATTAACAGGTCCAGGCAGCGGGCTGTGGAGGGGATTGCTTCTCTGAATGACTGCACCCCCCCCCCCCCACCACTTCCACAGTTATCTTTTAGCACAGATATCCTTGCAGAGGGAGCATGTGGTATCCACCAACACTCTCGATGCCTTTAGGACGAGATGGGCACTGCAAGGTTTGGAGTATTTTATATCCCCCTCCAATTCTATTTTGAAGTGATCACTCACTCCCCCTTTTACTTTTTCTTTCACGTTTGCATTGCCCCTACCAGGTTTTGCTTGTTACTGGCTCCCTGGCCACACAGCTGTTTATCCTGGTGGTGGAAATTTGAATAAAATTACAGTCGGTTCTGCTACAATGCAATAGTTGCGTTTCCTGTGCAATGTCACATTATATAAAACCGTGCTGTAAAAATAATGGGGCCTATGGGAAAAGTGGAGTTAGGGGCAGATCTCCAAAAATATCACTCAAAATCGCTCAAAAACCACTCAAAAGCCTAACGCAAAGGATAGCACAGTTTGAATAAATGTTTAATTCATATCTAATAATGAAATAAAAGTACATTTAACACCTTACCTTGAAAAAAATGTCAAGATGACTTGATGGGGGAGGGAGTTTTGAGGTTGCGCTGTTGTTAATACAGGGGCTATAGGTCATTGTTATCATCATCATCACCTTCAGGTGCAGTTGTGGTTGCAGGGTTAGGGCGAAAAATACTTAATCCAGAAGTGGATGGCTGTAGGTTATTGTCTTCTGACTGTTTCTTGGGGGTTGGCTTAAAAAAGACATCAGTTTTTGCTGCTTTTCCCTTTATCTTCTTTCATGAAGAAGCTGTTCATGAGGTGCCAAATAAAATCTTATTCCACGAACTGCTACCATGCTGCATTCTGCATTGTAACTCTTCTCCTCTAAGAACTGCAACTGCCTCTCAATTTCCCTCAGGATAGAAGGCAAAACAGAATTGGAAAGCTCTCGTGGTGCTGCATCCTGGACGTCATCTTCATCTTCAGCTTCCACTTGCCCTTCAGCGACAAGTTGTGGGACTCAAGCAGCTCTTCAACATCGTCACTCTCCACTTCTTCAAACCTAACTGACTTTTCAAAATCAACTCAATGTTCTTTGGTTCTTGGGAGCTCCTCTGACAGATCAAAGCCTTTAAAATCTTGAAAAAAATCTGGGAGAAGCTTCCACCAAACTGCATGCAAGCAGTCCTTACTGACATCACCCCAGGCCTCCACAATGATATCAATTGCATTCTTGATGTTAAAGCTCTTCCAAAATTGAGGAACACTGTCCTTATTCCCCTCAGTGACTGCAATCAGCCTCTTAAATGTGCACCTTAAATAATAAGCTTTAAATGCTGTTTTGCACCCTGGTCTACGGGTTGAAGGGGAGAGGTTGTCTTTGGGGGTAGAAATAGCACTTTGATGTTTTCAGAAACCTCACTAATGATGGGAGGATGGCTTGGTGCATTATCCAGGATGAGGAGAATTTTGAAATTCATTTTTTTCCCTGCAATACTTCGAAAATCATCTTCCAAAACATCAACAATAAGGTCAGAAAAAATTTGCCCCATCATCCAACCTCTTTTGCTTGGCCAAATGTAGGCACCTAGAGTCGACTTAAATTAACCTCTCAAGGCTCATGGGTTGGCAGAGTGGTTTAAGCTTTAAGTCTCCTCTGACATTAGCACCCATCAGCACAGTCATATGATCCTTTGCCACCTTAAAACTTGGAGCACATGCTTCATTCATAGAACTGTAGGTCTTAATGGCATTCGCTTCCAGTTTTAACCTGTTTCATCCAAATTGAAAATTTGATCTAAGTTGTAGCCTTCTTCATCAATTAATTCTTTTTCTATGGGAGGAAATGCCATTGCGTGCTCCTTGTCTGCACGGGCAGCTTCCCTACTTTACATTATGAGAAGCAAAGCGGTTCTGAAAACCAACAAACCAGCCACTGCTAGCACTAAAGGCAGGCACATCTGCAGGATTTTCAGCTTTTTTTTGTTAGATCTTCATAAATTGATAAGACTTTCTCTTTCATGGTGAGAAAGGTGGTCCCATGTCTCTTTTTTGTCTGATCTTCTATCCACACGCTTAGAAGTGCGAGACTCTTTCAGCACTAACGTTGCACATGTTCAGGACAAAGCCCATAAAAAGAAATATGATGTCGACACTTGCTCCTCCACGCACCGATGCAATTGCATTATGGCCAACACAGTTCACGTTTTAGAGCTAGCATTCCTGTATTCATCAGTCACATTATAGCCAAGTCACATTGCTGAAACACGCACTATAGCAGAACTGATTGTATTTTGTGCATTGTGTTTTTACTGATACCTGCACTTACACAGACCCAACACACGCACTGGGGAGAAAGGAATAATCACTACTGCTGTCGTGTAGGGGTAAAAATAAATGTAGCCAGGAGATCAGAATCTCCTCAGTTGAGCATTGACAAAAATAATAATATAATTTTTAATCCAGCATGGATTTAGTAAGGGGAGGTCATGCCTGACAAACCTGTTAGAATTCTTTGAAGAGGTAACAATTAGGTTAGACCAGGGAAACCCAGTGGATGTTATCTATCAAGACTTCCAAAAGGCCTTCGATAAGGTGCCTCACGGGAAGCTGCTGAGTAAGGTGAGGGCCCATGGTGTTCGAGGTAAGTTACTGGCATGGATTGAGGATTGGCTGTCTGACTGAAGGCAGAGAGTTGGGATAAAAGGCTCTTTTTCGGAATGGCAACCGGTGACAAGTGGTGTCCTGCAGGGTTCAGTGTTGGGGCCGCAGTTGTTCACTTTATATATTAATGATCTGGATGAAGGGACTGGGGGCATTCTGGCAAAGTTTGCCGATGATACGAAGTTAGGTGAACAGGCAGGTAGTACGGAGGAGGTGGGGAGGCTGCAAAATGATTTAGACAGTTTAGGAGAGTGGTCCAGGAAATGGCTGATGAAATTCAACGTGAGCAAATGCGAGGTTTTGCACTTTGGGAAAAAGAATACGGGCATGGACTTTTTTCTGAACGGTGAGAAAATTCATAAAGCCGAAGTACAAAGGGATCTGGGAGTGCTAGTACAGGATTCTCTAAAGGTTAACTTGCAGGTTGAGTCCGTGATTAAGAAAGCAAATGTAATGTTGTCATTTATCTCAAGAGGGTTGGAATATAAAAGCAGCGATGTGCTTCTGAGACTTAATAAAGCTCTAGTTAGGCCCCATTTAGAATACTGTGTCCAATTTTGGGCCCCACACCTCAGGAAGGACATACTGGCACTGGAGCGTGTCCAGCGGAGATTCGCATGGATGATCCCTGGAATGGTAGGCCTAACATATGATGAACGGTTGAAGATTCTGGGATTGTGTTCATTAGAGTTTAGAAGGTTGAGGGGAGATCTAATAGAAACTTACAAGATAATGCATGGCTTAGAAAAGGTGGACACTGGGAAGTTGTTTCCGTTAGGTGGGGAGACTAGGATCCGTGGGCACAGCCTTAGAATTAGAGGGGGTCAATTTAGAACGGAAATAAGGAGACATTTCTTCAGCCAGAGAGTGGTGGGCCTGTGGAATTCATTGCCACGGAGCGCAGTGGAGGCCGGGACGTTAAATGTCTTTAAGGCAGAGATTGATAAATTCTTGATCTCGCAAGGAAGCAAGGGCTACGGGGAGAGTGCGGGTAAGTGGAGTTGAAATGCCCATCAGACATGATTAAATGGTGAGTGGACTCGATGGGCCAAATGGCCTTACTTCCACTCCTATGTCTTATGGTCTTATGGTCTTATAAGACTGTGTTTTCATATCCACAATACTTAGTACTGGTCACAGTTAAACCATTTCGAGTTAGGACTGCGTTCAAGTCCAGATATTCAAAATGGAGAAAAAGTGTTCCAAGCTTCCCTAGATTATGAGAGTACATTGGTGCATTTTCTCTCCGCTGAAACACAGTGACATGAATCCACACCAATCCCTGCATTAAGGCTTCTTACGTTATCAAAAATAATGGACATGTACCCATTGCACAACCAGTAATCTCACCACAACCTACCAAGGACATTGTGTGAAAATGATAACCTGCAACACCAGGTCAAGTATTTAAACTGGTAAGGGTAGGCGATGGCCTAGTGGTATTATCACTGAACTATTAATCCAGAAACCCAGCTAATGTTCTGGGGACCCGAATCCCACCATGGCAGATGGTGAGATTTGAATTTGATAATTTAGGGTGGCACAGTGGCTCAGTGCTTAGCCCTGCTGCCTCACAGCACCAGAGACCCAGGTTCAATTCCAGCCTCAGGTGTCTGTTTGTGTGGAGTTTGCACATTCTCCCCATGTCTGCATGGGTTTTCTCTAGGTGCTCCGGTTTCCTCCCACAGTCCAAAGATGTGCAGGGTAGGTAGACTGGCTATGCTATAGCGCCCAGGGATATTTAGGTTAGGTGGGTTAGACATGGGAAATCAGGTGGATGGGTCTGGGTGGAATCCTCTTTGGATGGGCAGTGTGGACTTGTTGGGCTAAATGGCCTGTTTCCACACTGTTGGAATTCTATGATCTATGATGATGATTCAAATAGTTTCTATTTAAGCCCATTGGCAAAGCACTTGCCACAACAGATTGTAATGAACACAACACAGGCATAAGGAGAACAATTATCCATTCTTATCTGTAACAAAAAGCATCCTCAAATTATAATTGTCTCAATTACAATAATACGGAAATATTGACAATTACATTTAGAATTATAGCTGTAAATCACTGAGTTTCAAAACAAAATTAGGATTTTGTGTTTTGCCAGCTTGTTGTGAAGAGATACCGCATAACCCTTCACAGTTCAACAATCAACCTAACCTGACACCTACATTCTGCTGTACACACTTGAGATGAAACAAATGTTCAGGCAATATAACATAACAAAATGATCAAAGTCAAATTGTGCTAACCAGTCTGATATAATAGATCTTTCGCTCTTCCAGTTAATCAGCATAAGTGCCTAATTAAGTGGTTGTGGGTTTATGTTTCGCTGATGTTATTTTTAGCAAAACATTTAGAGCTGTAGGATGAAAGACGCAGCCAAAAAGAAGACAATAATATCAAGTTGGTTTTGGATAAATGAAGCATAAGAGCCATGATAGACTTATTGATAACTGGTCACATTACTGCATCCCCACAGTTAAGCCGATTCCAAAAGATATATGGTACACTGCATTCAAAATAACCTGCCTACTCGTGGCATTTCATGTGGCTGAGGTGATGTGCTTCTTTGCATCGTGATTATTGCTGAAAGAAAGCACATTTTCTTGGTGCTTTTCATCTTGCACTCAAATTCGCAAGAAATACTAATATAAATGGAAACCAACATTTATACTGCAAGAGAAGAGAATTCTGATAGGTTAGCAAGGGAATTCTTATTGGTCAAGCATTGCCATGGAGACTGCTCCAGTGAGATGATGACTGACTGTTTAAGTGTCAAGCATTTTTTTTTATTATTAAGCCATGCAGGCTCATTCTGATTGGTTAAGGCATTATCCTAAGAAATGAATCAGAAAATGAATGTTAACCATTATTTGAGCTGATAAATACACAATCTTCTCTCTGTTTATTCTGCTGGCAAATATCAGGGCCTTCTGTATTAATGTATTTTTACAGTATGCACAGGTGCACCACACTGAGACCCTGAAAGAAAATCCTAAACTATTTGTCAGCATAATTTTTATCACACCTAGGATTATTTAGCGAATACTGTCCTATCATTGAATTATATTTAAAGTTGAACAATGTTGTCTGCTGTGAACAGTTGAAGGATAATGTTGCTTCATACAAATTATGCTGACAACCCGATTTAAGATTGCAAGATGAAAAGCTTCAACAAAATCTGTTTTTTTTCAGCAATACTCATATTCTGTTGTACCAAATTACTACTGTGTTACATTTTCCAAAACTGATGGGACAAAGTTCTGCAATAAGCTAGAGGGAATTGGACTTGGCATTGCATATACATTGAAGTGTCAAAGTAGGCAAACTATGTTGGTGGTATTCAGATCTCCAAATTGTGGTGATAAAGCAGAAGAGGAAGTCTGGAGTCTATGAGAGTGAGGTAGAGAATTTTTTTTGAAAATTAGTCTTTAGTTTTTAATTATGCATTTATACGTCTGGTTTAGAGGGATAGAATAGTGTGGAAAAGCGAATGCAATTCCTGTAATGGCCAGAATTAAGATTCTTGTGAAGATTTGTAGCTCGGGTTGTGGATGAGGTTGTTAGCTTGCTCGCCGAGCTGGCTGGTTATAGTACAGATATTTCATCACTATGCTAGGTAACATCATCAGTGCGGCCTCCAAAGAAATGATGTTGTTCTACTCCGCTTAGTATTTATATGATCCAGTCTGTTAAGTTGGGTTGTGTCATTTCTGGCTCTGTTCTGCATGGGTTTGTATATGGGGTCTAATTCCACATGTTTGTTGATTGCATTATGGGTTGAAAGCCAGGCCTCGAGGAATTCCCGTGCATCTCTGTGGTTGGCTTGAGCTAGGATGGTCATGTTGTCCCAGTTAAACTGATGGCCTTCATTGTTCGAGTGCACTGAAATGAGAGAAAGTTTGTCATGTCGTTCTGCTGATAGTTGGTGTTCGTGTATCCTCATGGCTAGCTTCCTTCCAGTCTATGCTGCTGGATGAATTGTTAATTTTAAGTCTTAAGTTAATTAAGACTTTAATTAAAAGTCATTTACATTTGTTAAGAAAATATGCTGAGTGAGATGACAGAGAAGGTAAGATATACATAGTTAGATCACAAATCAGCTGTGATCTCAATGCATTGTGGAACAGACTAGAGAGGCTAAACAATCTCTCCTTGCTCCAATGCTCTTTGGGAATTATTTTTGCAACTTTTCCTGCTTTATGCTATAAAGTATTCTGTTGTGTTTGATTAATGTGCTTGACTCCAGACCTGAACAATCAGGTCAAAATGGCAACTTCCTACAGGTTTGATAGCTCATTTAGCCAATCAGTGTACACTAAGAGTAGACTCATCTATTAACAGCGTTACTATAGCAACAATTAGCTGCAGCCAGGCAGCAAGTGCCATTGTACTTTGTACACTCTTAATGGGTAAAATTAAACATTTTGTTTATGATCTGAACTTCCAAAATTGAGTAATCTTGAAATCTTTTGACAATTAGCACATTGAGGGTCTTTTTTAAATGAAAAAACATCAATACCGAAACACACTTTTCTCTAGATGAGATGGAAAATTTGAAAATCTAAAAATCAACAATGTTGGAAATGCACAGCAGATTTGTGCTTACATTACATTGAGTTTCTTGATTATACTTTTTTGTACACACAAGGCTGCGCATGTATAGATTAATTGCCAGTATACCCAATGGTAACAATACAGAGAATGCCATTCAGCATGAAGTCAGCTCATCGCACTGCTCACCATTCCCTGCAACCTTGTTTCTCCTCACTTTCTTGTTGAAAGCCATAACTGAATTTGCCTCTACCACAATCTCAAAACAGCTCATTCTAGATGCCACCTACACAATGCAGAAAAATTTACACTAATGCACTGTAATACAATAATAAGCAAAATCACATACGGTGTTGATACAAAAAACAAATGCCGCAGATGCTGGAAATCTGAAGTAAAAGCAAAAAATATCGCTAACACTCAACATCGTAAACACTGGTAATGTTTCAGGTCAATGATCTATCACCAGAAGGTGCTGCAGGCTACAGTACTACATTAGAATTCTTGTGAGATTCATTCCAAAACTTTTAACTCATTCACAGGAAAAAGTTACCTTAGGAAAACAAATGACTACAGGGACATCTATATTAGTAGATGCTAATCATGTCTCGGCATGACGTGTTTGGGTTGATTATGCGGGGCCCAATCTGCAGCTGTCCCAGTTCTAATTTTCCTGTGTTGAACTGATGACACCAAAAGTGAATCCCCAAATGCAACCCTTGTATCTTAGACTGTACTGTTGGGTCTACTGTTCATTAGGTGACGAGAGTGAGTACAAGCACATGCATTAGTGATGCAATGAGGCGTTCAAGGATGCCCTGAGGGAAGGACAGCATTTCCTTGTGTTGGGGGAGGATGCAGCACTGTTTTCACTACAGAGAATCATGTGAGCTGTTGGCAGGGAAATGAGACTCCATTAAGTATCAGAACAGTGAAAGTGGCTATATATTTACAGACGTAAGCATTCCGTACATTAATAAAACATCCATGCCACTGAAATGTCACCATGTCCTCTTCTATCTGCCACAACTTCTAGATGCGGATCCGATATCTGGAGGGAATCTTTTCGCTGGTGCACCTTGGTAACTTTGATGAATTTGGCAGATATTTTCTGTGGGCTTGAGACCAAGGGGGGCCTGGGATGGTGAGAGTTTACTGCTCAGATGCAGGTGCACCCTTCTCAGCCTCCATCTTTCATTCTACGCCAGTAAGGATCTCTGCGCTTCCTGCATGACACTCCTCAGCATGTATCTGCAGGTTGGGCATGTCATGAGCGGCCAAGCACAGGGGCACATCTTCTGCATGGGGTTGAGAAGGTGCCTGGTCTCTGGTCATGTGTCACATACCTCAGGCAGTTTTTATAGGCTTCATTCTCAGCGGTGCAAATACTGTACTGATTCTTGCACCTCTTCTATCTTGCTCAGAATTGTGGAAGAGAAGAGAGAGAATTAGTTTGTGGAGATGCAGATACAGAGAGGTATCTAATTAAGCAGCTGCACCTCTGAGAAGAGCAGGCAACAACGTTGCTCAATTGCTTCTACTGATCAAATCTCTTCATTGATCCAGAATGAACCTTGGGCATCACTTGCTAGTTGGAATGCATTTTTTACAGAAGCATCAGGCTTTGGAGATCAGGGAGGCCCCTGTGACAGTCTGGCTCCTCTCCTTCTTGTGGTGTTCCAGCTTGACCTACAATGAAAGGAAGAGAATGGTTAAGTGTGTTGGGAATGTGTGCGGGAGTACTTGTGATGGACATGCACCACTCTGTCAAGTGATGATCTTTCCCCTGTATGTGGGTAAGAACAGTAGTGCCCAGGAAGCATTTGGTGAATGCCAGCAGAAGTTGGACGTGAGCCCTTCAGAGCAAGACATGGTGCAGTGGGCATGGCTATGTGACATGGCTGTACCACAACAACAGAGTTAGCCTGAGTGAGGGCCCTATTAGTGTGAAGTTGCAGCACAAAGAAGATGACATTTAACCTTGTGGAGTGCAAGAGATCATTATTCTATGTCCTGCATTGGGTCCCTCTTCTTTGTGCCTGCTTGAGGTATTGACCACATGTGCGGTCTTGGCATAGGTTGCCCAGGTCTGAGGGAATGGCTACTTTCACCCAGCAAAGATGAACAGCAGCAACTTTTCAACTTGGATGGCATGGAGCATTAAAGCAGGAAGCAACTTTTGATGCTTGGCAGACATTGCTGGTTGAGTGGGGCAAGCAAGGGCTCAGGTATGGAGCTACAACCATTATCAGTTCTGGAGTTCCTGGCTTACAGTAAGCAAAGATGCCCAAGGGAATTTCAAATGGAATCAGAACTTTTAATTTGAGAAAGTGCTGGCAGGGCAAGAACTTCCATCCACTATCCACACTTGATTAACTGTTCAAATCAGCATAGTACTCACTTGCAAATGAAATTAGCTGAAAAGTGAATAATCACTCCAGAAAGCTCACCTCAAGTCATGGTGATCATTATACCTTCTGCTCTTTGTTGTTCCCTCCAATTTTTGACAATTATTGGAATTATTATAATTGTCCACATGAAGATAAATAGTTGTTCAAAGTTCCCTTACTATTCCCTTGATTCCCATAACTAGTTCTCAATCTCAGCCTCCCAGACTAATGTTTAACTTTCTGTTTTATTTACTTGTTTAAGCTCTTATGCGTTTGTTTTAATATTTCTGGCTAGTTTACTCATCGCCTATTTTCTCCCCTTTTATTGTACTTTTTGTTATCTTTTGCTGGAAAAGTCCTCGACGATTGGAAAAATGTCAATCTAATGTATTTATTTAAAAAAGCAAAAGAAACAATAGAAAGGTAACCATAGTCCAGTCAGTTTAACATCTGTTAGCGAGAAAATGTTAGAGCTAATTATAAAGGATGTAATAGCAGAGTATTTAGAAATACATCAAATGATCAAACACAGTCAACAGAAGGAGAAATAATGCTTGACAAATTTACTAGAATTCTTTGCGAAGGTAACAAGCAGCGAGACAAAGGTAAAGCAGAGGATGTAAAATATTTGGACTTTCAGAAGGCATTTGAGAAGGTACTACACATCAGGTTACTTATTAAGGTCATAGCCCACTAAAATTGAGGCTGTATATTAGCATGAGTAGACGTTTAGTTACCTAACAGAAAACAGAAAGTTGGGATAAGAGGACATTTTCAGGATAGCAATCTGTGACTACTGGAGTGCCATAGCATTCAGTGCTGGAGTTGTAATTATTTACAATATGTATTAATGGCTTGGATGATGAAAGTAACTGTATTAGAGCCAAGTTTGTGAATGACATAAAAATAAGTGGGAAGGTAAGCGGTGAGGTGACACGTAGAGTCTGCAGACAGATGTAGACAAGTTTAAGCAAGTGGGCAAAAAGTTGGCAGATAAAATATAATGCATTTTGACAGGAATAAAAGAGGAGCTGAGTATCACTTAAATGGAGAGAGGCCAGAGAAAGATACAGAGGTCTTGAAAGTCCACAGCTATGAATCACAAAAAAAAACTAGCATCCAATTTCAGCAGGTAATAGGGAAAGGAAATAGAGTGATGGCTTTTATTTCAAAGAGAATAGAGCACAGAGGGAGGGAGGTTTTACTAAAACTACACAAGGCACAGTCTGACCACAGCTGGAACACTCCTGCTCCTCTAATGCTGCCTGGCCAGTTGTCCTCCTCCAGCTCCACACTGTTATCTCTGGAATACTGCAAACAGTTTTGGGCCTTTTTCTAAGGTGAGATATATTGGCATTGAAGGCAATCCAGATAAGGTTCACAAGGCTGATACCATGTGTAGAAGGATTGTGCATTCAGGAGAGATTGAGTGTGTTTGGGCTGTGTGCATAGAATTTTAAAATATTGAGTCATTCTCATTGGAACATACAAGATTTTAAGGGTCTTGACAGGGCAAAAGCAGAAAGGTTGCTTCCCCTTGTAGGAGAGTCCAGGACTAGGGCACATAATCTCAGAATGACGTGTTGCATACTAAATCAGAGATGAGAGGGAATTTGTTTTCTCAGAGGGTAATGAATCTATGAAATTCTTTACTGTAGATGGCTGTTAAGGCTGGGTGATTAAGTATGTTCATGACTGAGATAGACAGATTTTTAAATAGGAAGTTAATCAAGGGTAATAGGGTTACAGGGAAAAGACAGGAAAATGGAGTTGAGGATTATGAGATCAGCCATGATCTCATTGAATGGCAGAGTGGATTTGATAGACTAAATGGGCCACTTCTGCCCCTGCATCTTATAGTCTTACATAAGTACTTTTACTTAGGATTAAGACTTTCATTTCAGACCCAAGTTGAAAGTAAAATTAACCATGTTGTGATCACTTTTTCCTTAATCCTGTCTCACCACACACTACGAGATCTAAAATAGCCTGCTCAGTAGATGGTTCTACTATGCATTATTCTGAGGAACAGTCTCAAATACAACCTATGAACTCATCCTTAACTTTGTTGTAGTAATTTGATTTGCTCAACAGTAATATGAAGATTAAGGGGCCCACAATTGTTTTGGTACCCTTCTGACAAGCTTGACTTATATTCTGTTCAGCTACAGTTAGGTGTGCAATAGATTCTTTCAACCAATCGTTCTTTTCCCTTCTTATTTATTATCTCCACTTAAATTAATTCTACAACTTAATCTTCTGAGTCAAGGTTATTTCTCACTCCTAGGTTTATCCTACCAATTAAGTAAGTTATCACACCACCTTCTCCTTTCTACCAACACTTCTGAATGTCAAAACTTCCTGTACATTCAGTTCGCAGCCTTGGTCCCTAGCAGTCACATTTCAGTGCATTTGTTGTCTTACCAATTCAACTCTCTTGTGATGAATTCTGTATGCATTCAGATAGAAAGCCTTTTCATCTTTTTCACCATTCACCCTATTTCGTGATGCTCTGTCTTCATCTCTAAGCATTGTCCCTACCTATCACACTATCCCGCATTATTGCCTTGTCCTAGCTCTTTAAATTTCTAAATATTCCCTCATTTGAACACTTTCCACTTTAGATATTTAATTCAAAGCCCTATCTACAACCCTAGCCATTCACCTTGCTAAGGCATTGCAGGTGAAGACTGTCTTAACAGACCAACTCACTCCTTCCTGATGCCAATGTCCTAGAGATTAAAACCCATTTCTCCCATATAAATCTTTGAGCTATAATTCAAATCTAATCAAACCTATATCAGTTTCCCCATGGTTGAAGGATCGTGATAATCCACAGTTCATTGCCCTTGTGGTTCTGCTTTTCCAAGTTAAGTTCAAGCCATTAATACTCCTTAGCATATGCTCTTTCTTAGGGCTAACCATCCCATTAGTATTAATGTGGACCATTACAACTAGACTTATTGAAGCAATATGGCTAACAGTTGTGTGGTTTTGACCTGGATGGCCTGATTTTTGACTGAGTTAACAAAAAATTGTAAGTTTCTTGTCAAAGGATATGTTTATTTAAAACTCAACAAGGCTGGGGGTAGAGTGCACTGAAGGTCACCATTACGGAAATGGAGAGATCAGGAACCGTATAGCACTATGCTTGGAACAGGCCACAGAGGACTTAAACACAAATATGCAAATTTTAAATGCATTATTAATAAAGGCTTCCAGTGGTTATTATTCAACTTCAAGCATCAAGACATGGTCCATACTTTACATTCAAGTTTCATCTTGCAACTTGGCTTATCATGGAGCTTACAAGAATCAATCAAAGTGATATTTCACTGATTATTTTTAAATAGGCAGTGATGTCCTCCATAGTGATATAGCTTGCTGATACCAATCAACTCACACATGAAGATCATAAAGTAAGGAACCACAATTCAGTCAATGTCCCTAGCATGAACCATTGCCTCCAGAAAAGAAAAGAAATGTGAGTTACATAATGGATGCTTCCTGGAATGAAGAAAATTATGATCAAGAAAGAAGGGCACACAGAATCAAGTAAAAGACTGAAATGTTACAAACACACATTGTTTCAAAGTTTTATTAATTGTCATTATTACCATAAACAGATAAATTGAAGTCGGCATTAGTAGTGATATACTGTAACTGGTAGAAGAGGCAGTCAGACATTGACATGTGCTGGCTTGAGACTATTGTTCCCGTGCATCCCACCCTCATATTCTACACTCCAATAAATGTAATTGATTCATAGCAAATTATCAATTATTTTTTCATTAAATATGCTCCTTTAAACTCTGAAAGGACTGGTAATTCTTTTCATGGTCAGTTGAATAGATGAGGGAATCGGCAGATTGTAATGAATACTTTTTTGACATACATCAAGTGTAAACAAATCAGATATTCATAATAAAGTATACAAAAATCTCTTACATAATCTCAGTCAACTCAAAATGATTTATCTCTTGTACCAGGAAAAAAGATGAATTTCTTATAATGTAGTTGATGTTGTCCCGCATGGATTTGGGCACCACTGAAGCTGTTCCTTAAAAACAAAATGATTGCTTTGTTTCCAAGCAATCAAGATAAACCAGCATATTCTGAAAGAACTACTTCCAAATACTTAGACTTCCCCTCAGTCTGCTCTACTATTGTGACATGGCGAATGTTGTTCTTCTCTTGCACACATCAAGCACACAAGGCTTTGTGCATTTGCACGTAGGTGAGCAACCAAACCAGAGAAATCAGAAGCAAGATTCTCAATGCAACCCCGCCTGTTCTGTTTGAGATTTATGGGCTGGTTCAAAAGACCAAACAACTGGGGAATCAGCTCTCTGGCATACCAGGTTGCCTGTCATGAAGTAATGCAGCTGAACATGAGGAGAAAAGAAAAATCCTGCGCAAAACTGCACTCGTACCATAAATCATAAATAACAAGCAAAACACAATATAAAGTACCATTTTATTAACTGTCTTTTAACATTTACAGCATCATTTTTCTGGTAACCTGTCCAGTGGGAGAATGCTACAATGCTTGATGAGATCTGTATGTGCAGGAATAAAGTAAGAAATGAAAAGTAAAAGGGTAGGAGAACAGGGATTCCGAGAAAGGGACAGCACTGTAAGAGAATAAGCCATCCTTCAGTGCTGGTTTCATTATAAATGGTTAAAAAAAACTGATACTTCTACTGCATGCACCTGCGATGAAAAATATATTGAGACTGTGACATTTCTTATGATGCAATTTTCTTTTTATTTTTACTGGCCTTTTCTGGTGCAAGATCTGCAGACATCTTTGAATTTCTAATATTTACCTCATCCTGTTTCTTGAAATAACAATTGTTAGTATCTTCAAAAAACTGTTGGGTAACATTACTGAGGCTGGCGCCCTCTTAAATAACATACATTTCTTTCTGCCTCTTTTAGAAAATCTTGGAAAGGCCATTTGAAGCACCTATTGCTGCTTCCTAGCGAACAGCAGGGTCAATTTCTACATCCCCATCTCTTTCGATCCTTGCAGCCCTGATCACCTGGCAAGAGCTAATCTCACTAGTTTCCTTCTTCTGTCTTTCATCATGCTTGGCTCTGACCCTGGGAACTGTGTCCATAATTCAGTTTTCACTATTCCCCTCCATATCGCCCTCCCCCCATCAGGATGTACATGCATTTGCTAAAAAAGTCCTGACCATCTGTGAGCCGATTGCGGGTTCACATATTGGCATTGCAACTTTGGCAATATATCATTAAATTCTGATAACATATTTCCCTTTAAGTAGGATTCACCATCTTGGCTAAATCTTTCATTATTTGTCCTTCTCATAATCATTAATTGTTATTGTCCTTATCTCTAAACCACACTTTGATCTTTCCCGCTGCTCTTATGGTAAATTATCTTCCATTGAACATTTCAATTTGCTTTCAGTAAAGCTCATTTAAGATCGTTGTTTCGTACCATCCACCCCAAATGTTACTGCAAATATCTGAGACTGGACCCGAAACTTTAACTCTGATTTCTCTTCACAGATGCTGCCAGACCTGATGAGGATTTTCCAGCAATTTATCTTTTTCTTTCTGTTTTGTTTTTCAACTTTGGTGTGGTTTTTAACCACAAAATGAGTTGCCTATTGCTGAACTCTGATTCATGAAATCACTAAAGCTGCCTATTCCCATCTCTGTAACGTCACCTGATCAAGCACTTTCCTCAGCTCTGCTGCAGTAATTCTCATCCCTATTTCTGTTAGCTGTAGCCTTGGTTATTCAAATGGACTACTGGTCAGTCTCCCATGCTCTACTCTTCATAACATTGATCAAAGATAACTTTGCTTCCCACATTCTAACTCAACAATCAGCAGTGCCTGGAAGCTGCAGAACTGTACAGTTACTCAGAGCTGCACACACTGACTGTGATTCAGCAACTTGCTGTTCTACACAGACCTTGGAGGTTGATGCAACAGAGACAGAAAAAGAATGGGAGGAACGTGGCGCAAAACATTTATTTGTGTTCACTGATCTATGCTAGCTCCTAACTGAGCCATAACTTGATTTTATAATTCTCATCCTGGTTTCCCAAACCCTACCATAACCTTGTCCTCCCTACCTCTGTAATCTCCTTTGGCCCTAGAATCTCTCTAATCTCTTCATTTCTCCATTTCTGAACACTTGAGCATTTATGGTTTCAATTACTCCAGCATTGGTGGCCCTGTCTTCAGCTACCTAGGTCCTAAGGTCTGCATTGCCTTTTCTTGAACTCTCAGCCTTTTCTTCCTCCTTTGCCATACTCCTTAAAATCCATCTCGTTGACCAAGGTTTCAATCACTCTGGCCTAATTATCTCCGATGTCACTTAGTGTCAATTTTGATCACTGTCTGTCCTAAAAAGTGCATTGAGAAGTTTTATGGCACCAATTTTGTAGGCAACACTTACCTATAACAGTGCCCATCATGCTTGTAGGTGACACTGTGACAGTGTGACTGGCAAGAATTTTAAAATGGTGTGTTTAGTTGGATAAAACGTTAAACCACACCTTGACCTGTTAACTTCCAGCTATGGTAGAAGTGAATTGGAAGTCAGGTAAATGATCTATTTCCAAGAGGTGGGTCATGTTTGTAAACACAATAATAAGGCAATCACCTCATATTTAGCAACAATTTTAAATTTAACCCTGGCTGGGAAATCAAGAGGCTAAATAAAATGGAGGGTTGCCGTATTCTAAAGAGAAGGGCAGCTCCTAATTGATCCAGTTTACTTGCTTTACGAACACACCTCTGACTCACTGACTTATGTCTATACGCCCCATCTCCAACTCTGATACCATCAGTTGGCCTTTGATCACCTCCATGTTCTAGTTTCCAAGCATCTGTCTGGGCTCCAATTCCCCCAAAGTTGATCTCAACCCTTCCAATGTACCTCAATCTCTCCCACCCAGTCTTTCTAATCCTGTCTCCTCCTCTCTATTGGCTGGCCGTGCCCGGTACTAAATGCTGATACACCCATAACTTGACAGTCTGTCATTCTGGCTAGCAGAAATCTGGAATTCTTTTTAAAAAGGTTTATCGGGTCCTGCCATTAAATTGGAAGACCTTCAGGAAATCCTATCCCATTCATCTCCCATGTTCATAGTCCAGTGTGTTGAGATTTATTCATATCATCCTAGTTGTGCCTTAACCTCCATTTATGTTACAAAGCCTGTGCATTGATTTTGCATTATTGCTTTAAGAAGTGTTGCTTTAAGAGCTCAATATGCAGATAGGTCAAAGGCCATGATGTCATCACACACCCAGAGGTGACAGTCACTCTGCATTTCAGCATCCTAGATCAAGGATGTGTTTTGATATTATGCTGCACCGTTACCTATTAGCTGATGTAAATAAACCCATAAGAGATCTTCATAGAAATTGGATATGTACCTAATTTGTATTGCAAATAGCTAGCACAAATAATCACTGCTTGGTTTGCAGCAGTGATTAGTCTCTTCCAAAAAAAGACTGAACAAAGAAGGCAGCTTGACAATACAAGCTTGAAGACCAAGGGGCGAAGTAGCAAACAAGACTTAACAGCAATTTGTAAGATCCCACACTACAGAAAACAGAAGATAAGATTTCTTATCTCTGTACTTCAGCGTTGGCCAGTCTGTGTAGGCAGTCAATTAAGTCAGTATCGTAGTATTTAAATTCTAAAGGGCGTTGGACATTCCTGTGCAGAACAAAGAAAAAGCATATGCAAAATTAAACAGAGGGAAAAAGAGCAGGCTGCTGTCTGGAACTGTGCACAGTCAGCAGGATGACTTTAAATGGAAAATAGAAAAGTGAATCTGAATACAGTGCTGAAGATAAATACAAAGCTGGATGAAACAAAATATAAAGCCAAAGTTAGAAAAGACAGCAAGTACCTCGCTAAAGACACACAAGCTGTCCCCGTAATAGTAAGACTATTAAAATCCTTGCAGATTATGCAGTACTGACAATAGGCAAAAAATGAGCAGAAGAATGGATACCAAGACCCCCAGCATTAAATGGAGGGTTACAGGCTAGAATTAGAACTAGAATTAGGTTTTATTGTCTCATGTACTCAAGAACGGGGATATAGGAGTACAGTAAAAAGTGAAAAGCCATTCTCCAGCACCATCTTGGGTACAAAATACCAGAATTAACAGAAACAACCATGTTAGATACAAAATCAAAACAACCATTTTAGATACAAAAAAATAGAACTTTTAAAAAAATGATGTAGAAGTACAAGAAACAACCAAGAAGAAAGGAAAACATTCGTCTTAAAGTCTTATCTCCAGAATGTAAGTGGGCCTCCATCCCCGAAGCCATAAGCCACTGCTAACTCCCCTCTTCCACCTATCCTCTCCTCTATCCATTCTCTATCCGCCTCCCCCTCTCTCCCTATTTATTTCAGAACCCTCTTCCCCTCCCCCATTTCTGATGAAGGGTTTAGGCCCGAAACGTCAAGTTTTCCTGCTCCTATGATGCTGCTTGACCTGCTGTGTTCATCCAGCCCCATGCTTGTTATCTCGCTAACTCCCTGCTGCTGTCTTCCCCCAGAACTCATTCCAACCGCTGCCATCCCCCAGAATTCACACCAGCCGCTGTCCTCCCCCAGAACTCGGTCCAGCCATTGCCATCCCCCAGAACTCACTCCTGCTGCTGTCAT
>JAHRHZ010000267.1:14531006-14599572 GCA_024137785.1 Ginglymostoma cirratum
GTCATCCTCCAGAACTCACTCTGGCTGCTGCCATCCCCCAGAACTCATGCTTGCTGCTGCCATCCCCCAGAACTCACTCCTGCTGCTGCCCTTCTTTCCAGTCTTTTTGAATAAAGAATATAGCTATGCCTCGTGGACCAAGTGTCATAGATACTGTCAAATAGATAAGCAAGTGGTAAAAACACTGACTTTTCTCACTCCATGTTTTGGTTACATTCAGTCATGTTCTTCTCCCCTGAAGGCATGTTCCGGGCTGAGCTACAGCTCCAGGGCCACTAAGGGACTTGCGTTACTTCAACCAGGTGGCTATTAGACAAGTCTATAATTTGAGTGTAGGCAGGCTTTTCAACTATAAAAGGATGTTTCAGCTGAGTTAAATTTTAACCTTATCTGAAATCTATAAAAACAATGGACAGTTTAAAATTTAGTGTTGCAATTCCAGTTTTCCCAAAACATTTTCTGTACAACCACGCAAACATTTATTCAACTGTTGTTCAGTCACACACATGAAAAGCCCAGGAGAAATACTGCGCACATACATTGTTCCACAATGTCAGGTCGAGCAATAATTCCCCCTTCCTAAACTACGAGCATTGAAATCAATGATTTCACAACTCTAGTTCAAATCAACCAAGCTATCACAATCAATTGAAAGGAACTCTGTATGTACTGGTTTATCCGGTTAATTTGCAAGCTAAATATTGGCTTACCTAACTGAGGAACTCTTGCTCACTGGTACAGACTTTAGTTAAAATGATGATTAAGAGTCTATAAGAAAACAAATGGTAGATTGACCAGGATTAATTTTGGTCAAAAGTAGCACAAGTTGCATTGGACCAGTAATTTTACACAATAGTTTTCAAACGGAAGGTCTCCTTTAAGAGAAGTAGTTGCATGTGGAGGCATTAAAACAGATTTGGTAATGACTATGTACAAACATCAATCCATAAGAACAGCATTGTCCACTTTTCCCAATGGTAATTTACCACTGATAGCAGATTAAGTCAGCAAATCAGAGCTTTGTTACAATAACAGATTTAACTGAATAAGCTTAATAAGTCAGATCAATATAGATCAGTGCACAGTAAAACTGACAATGCAAATTTGAAGAAAGTAGCTAACTAATGGAATAGACTGAGAAAACCATGATTTACTGAATAGAAATAGATCAAAGTGGACAAGGTTTCCAAAAGGAGACCAGATACCTTTCAAACCAAACATCAATCTTCTCTGCATGCCAACCCGAGGGAATACTGAAGCCATTGAATGAGGATATTCAGCTGTTGAATTCAACTTCCCTGTGGAAAAAAATAATTTGGATGACTGTCTTAAATATTTAGTGACACTACGAAAAATGTGCGCTTCTGTCAGGCTCACAGAGCAACTCCGGTAGCGAGTGCTCTGGGCAAGAAACTTCACTGATCACTTAGTATTCAGTTTAAATTACCAAATGAAACATATTTTATTGTGGTGCCTTTCTGTACACTAGTTAGCTGATGTATTTCCTACAGTGTAATAATATTTTTCTTCTCTCTAATCAACCTGTTTAAAGGTGCTATTACACATTTCTGGAACATGGGACTTGAACCTGATTCTCCTGGCCCAGAGGTAGGTGCATTACCACTACACCACAGGAGTACAAAACTTAAAAATATCATAATAAGTTAAAGATTCAATGCAGTGGCACATTTAATCACACTTGCAACCCTGAGCTTTGGCATCATTTCTTTTAAAGTTTGTACTCATATAACAAAACCCCTGCAGTAGTAACACCCAACACTGTCATACAGTGAACCTACCAGTGCCAGAAGGTGCTGGTAAAGAATACCAAGAAGGCATGCTAACCAGCCTCCTTTCTTCCTTTAAGGTAAAAGTATTATCGAACATCTGTCTACATGTTCAGGGATAACACTGAGATTTATGCTAGTATATGAACCATGGAACTGAAAAGAAATATTGTAACCAGATCTACATGCAATACAGGAAAAGGCTCATGTACAGTAAATACGTTTAATGTGGATAAATGTAGTTTATATGCACATGGGTAGTGCTAAAGCTAAGGATGTGTGGACACCCCACTGAGTTCAGAATTAAAGTCTGTTGGAAGGGTTAAAGATGGCACATTATTGTGCACAACTCTTTGAGCATTCTTGACCAGTGCCAAGAGGCTATAGCAAAATGATATAAATCATGCCAGGATACATAACCAGACTGGTCCACTGTAGAACAAAAAGTAAAATAGCATCCTTGTACAAGTCTTTAGTTACTAAACAAGTCTTTGGTAACTAGAATACAGTGTATAGTCCTAGTTTCTCACTAAGGTGGGAAATATAAAGCAACCTGCGAAAAGAAGCTAAGGCTACCTCATTAACACCCGTTTTAAAACTCTTTATAACCACAATGAACTCAAAGTACTAGATTTTTTTAATCTGGAGAAGTGCAGACTCCAGTAATTTGTTGGAGGAATTGCTTTCAAAAAAAGGGACGAGACTGTATGCAGATGGATTAATTGTTTGAATTAGACAGATGAGGGAGATCCAGGGAACACGTGCAATGCTACAACATACTGACTCTTCAAGCAGACCTTAAACAGTTGCAGGTCTAAATTAGGTTGCATAGATGGCTGCTTTTGAGTGCCCATTTTTTGCCATGGGGATGGAGATGAACATATACTTTTCCAACTGAAAGATCACATCGTGTCATCTCAGCAAAGAGGACTGCATGCACACCAATGATTGTTGGCAGCTTGCAGAGCAGTGATGTGATTATACAAGCCAGTGTGTAACACAGGTTTGACTCCAGTTCTCTCATTCTCCAACACACATGTCAATCAATATCTTGTCATAACCTTGCACAGCTGCGTATAATGTTAAACACAATGAACCGCTCTAGACACAAGCATTACTTAAATCGATCACAAAATACTTGCTGGCTAGTTGTTAGATCGTTTCTTCTTCGTGGTGCATTTTGTACTTGTTCTTGGAACTTTGCCATACTTGGCCAATGCGTCAATAGTCTACAGGGAGTGGTCTGCCTGCTGCTGAAGTAATGTTTTGTTTGTTTAAACAGCTTGCATCGAAAGATGTTGTCTCCAGTTCATGACTGGCCTGACAGAGTTTCTTCTCCAAGTTAACATGATTTGAAAAATGAACTGAATTGACACAGAGGAAGTCAAACAGAGGGTGAAGAAAGAGGAGGAGGAGGGCACTCAGTAACAGGCCATATCCATCAAAAATTTTAGGGACCACTAATCTTACCTCAACTTCAATCAGGACTAAAGGTCTGAGGCATTTTTGACACCCAAAACAGATTATGACTGAAATCTATCTTTTTTTTTAATGTATTTGTGGGTTCCACAAGCTGGACCTGCATTCATTTCCTAAATGCCCCTTGAACTGAGTGGTTTACGAGGCCAACTTAAGAGGCAGTTAAGAGCCAACTCTTATTGAACTCAAATTTCAGCATCTGCCTAGCAGGATTCAAATCCATGTCCCCAGAGCATTGGGCTGAGCATATTGACATCGCTATTACACTACTGCATTCACTCAACGCAGTCACAGCTGTAATCTTAAAGCAGGGGAAGAACTGCATTGCCTGTTGCTGCCATCTCCATTGTACTTCCTAACTTTGCTGCATCTAGCTTATTCCAGGCTCCTGCTGGACACATAAGCAACAACTGACAATTTACCATGCCTCGCTGGGAGATCGCTGCAAATGCAATGTCAAGTGATAAGCGTCTCTTCGTCCTCCCTGCCTCAGTCTACTTCAACCAACGAATGGGATGGCTCCATGCTTGGGTATCTGAAAGGAAAAGGGGCAAGAGTTGAGTTGTGGAGAGAAAAAAGAAATAGAAGGAAATGCATTGTTAATGCTTCTGCAGGTTATGAATCCAAGGAGGATGCAGAAGGATAATGTTACAGACCATCCTCTGTTGTAAAAGTAGAGGGAAGTGTATCAGTGAATACCCTGCACAATTATTGGGATAATATGGATGTTGTGGTTGAACAGCTGCCAGTATGTGTGAGATGTGAGCTCTGCTTGTAAGTCTTGCAACAGTGTTAAATATGAGAGAGTGGGGTTAAACATAGGAAGTGAAGGGTTGAGTACAGATTGATAGAAATTTCAATAGGTGAGTGATAGGAATGCAGTGAAGTGAGCAATGGGTTCCACTAGTGGTATGATGAGATATATAATTTAAACATAAATTCACTCATCTTGATAACTCATGCCAGTTTGCTAGACTTCTTCCTGTTCTGTATCTATATTTTTGGAGCAACTTTCCTGGCATTGACCTCTATGCAGTTACCTCCCAGTACCTCCACCGTGGATCAGTCAGTCACGCACTGACCGACAAAAGCCCCTTGCTGATATATACTAAATAAAGACCCTGGGTATAACAAGCTTCACACCACAATCATTTGAAACGGTATATTAAAATTCAAAGATGCAGTTTGCAATGCAATCAGTGGTGGGGGGAGGGTCAATTTTGTGCCCCTATTTTCAGGATCTTGTTTGAATCTTTTTAAGGCAAAGCATTGAGAAGCTGAAGGCCGTTTTGAACAATAACCTAAATAGAAATAGCTCGTGAAATGCAGCAGGTCTGGCAGCATCCATGAGGAAAAAGCAGAAGTAACATTTCGAGCCTGGCAACTGCTCATCAGAACCATTTTGTGATGAAAAGTCACGCGACTCGAAATGTTCATTCTGTTTTCTCTCCACAGATGCTGCCAGATATGCTGAGATTCACCAGCAGTTTCTGTTTTCATTTTCAAATCTCCGGCATCCACAGATCTTCATTTTCTTTAATGAATAACAGCACAGTCTCATCCAAAAAGATGGCACCTCAACAGTGTGCCCTCTTCCTATTGCACTTGATAGCCAACCTGGATTACATGCTTAGCTCTCTGCAGAGTGATTTGAACCTATGCCTTTGTGACGCAGAAGCAAGTATTAATGCCACTGAACAAAAATTAACATCAGAGGAGATGGGGCAGTGTGTTGAATGACTACATGGCCAGTTTCTTTTCAGAAGCCCATAATGCCTTATGTAATATGTTCACATCAACTTGGCAGGTACTTACTCCACTATAGATGCTAATTTAACCCACAAAAGAAAATGTTTACCATCTGCCCTTACTGTTGTTTGTGCTGGCCTTGGTGCTGAAATAATATACGTTTGTTAATCTTGAATATGCCAATGTGAGACTTGAATCAGATCTGAATCATTACAGTAAAGGTTGAATTGTTTATTTAATTCATAGGAAGATAAGAACATCAACTTCATCACAAGTTCAAATTAGCTTGTTCCCTTGGTTTCCCTTGCAGCATTTTCCTCCGAAGGAAAGAACTGATAACTAGTTTGCTTCTTTGTGAAGGTTTGATGTCGAGATGATAAGTATTTATACCTTTCTGCATATGCGCCACTCTACTTATAATAGCTGTTTGCAGTGAATCATTCAGCATATGTAAGAAGTAAGCTCGAATTTGAGAACTGCCACATCAAAAGTCTCGCTTTTATCATCAACAGATTTAAAGCAGAGTTTGAAATACATTGCAAATATTTGTAACTTGATTTGAACAAATTTAAACATCACTCCCTACTTGAAGGATAATCTCACACTTAACAGTTGGAAATGAATGAAACAAGTTGCCTGTGCCTGCAGAAAACAAGACTTTATCGAAACTACTGGCTCTTTGAGCGGGCCTGTCAAGGGATCATGTCTTGAGGAACAGACAAGGGAATCAATCATGGAAAAATGCTAGCACATTTGAAACCAGCATGATCCATTTGTGTCTGGGAGGGATTAATTTTTTGTTATTTATATATTTTAACAGTTGACCTGACAGCTCTATGTGCTGCCTGAGATCTCTAACCCAACCTCATCAACGAACTCACCTCCTAATATCCCACGTTCAATTGACTCTACCCCTTCACTCACCTTCCACCCTAAAATCATCACCTACCTCCTACCATGCTACCACCTTCTTACCTATTTGCCACTGAACCCCCTCACCCACCTATCCCGCAACTCAAGTACCTACCTGTCACCCTACTCCCTCACCCAACCTCCTGCAACTCACATCCTCACCCATGTGGTAACTAGCCCTCTGTCCTACCTACCAACCTAACCCCTAGTGTAAACTCTCACAGTGCGACCTCCATCCCAACCCCCACCTGCCATACTAATCCCTTCACCCAACTGCAAGCTATTCACTCAACGACTGCCACCCAACTACATACCTACCTATTTATCCTTCTCTCACACCCCCCACTTCCCAAACTACACCCTCACCTACTGACCTGCCATGCTACCCCTTCACCAATCCACCTACTACACTACTCTTCACCCATAACCGCACCCCCTCACACACTTAGCTCACTTACCTTCGCTCTGTAATGTTTCAGTGAGGCTTTGGGATATTTTAACTTTTCACATACTGGAATATAGTAGTTAGTGTTGTTAAAAAAGACAAAAGAGTCAGATTCCCCTGATGCCTACTTGATAGGAAGTCAGCTAGATTGAAGCTATGCAGCACAACTCTGAATCCCTCAGCATTGGAACCTGGAGCCACAAATGTGAAGCATGACACAAGACAAGAAAGTAGGAGCAAGAGCTATAATCCAATGGTGATTCAAGCCAGCTAATGTGACAAGTGGCAGTGTGATGCTGAATTCATCAGTATATTTAGTATCAATGTTTTCATACAGAGAGTGGCGCGTGTATGGAACAAGCTGCCAGGGGAAGTAGCGATGGAGGTTACAATTGCAACATTTGAAAGGCATTTGGATGGGTATATGAATAGGAAGGGTTTAGAGGGATATGGGCCAAATTCTGGCAAATGGGACTAAATCAGCTTGGGATATTTGGTCAATATGGACTAATTGGACCGAAGGATCTGTTTCTGTGCTGAATGTCTCTGTAAGCGGAGCTGCATAGTGCTGAGGCATGCAGGAGAATGTCGTAAAAGTTAGATGTGGGGCTTGCTACCTGAAAGTGCAATTCTACATAGTTGTTATGTGCTTACGTAGTCATTGAACCTCTTGCAGTAGTGCAACTGCGCGCTTGGCACTGCACCCCTGCTGCTGACCGCTTCCAGGCACATCTGTTTAAATTGTGTTACTTGGTGCTTCTTCCTGTCAATGAGAAATAACACACCTCATCAGGTTCTCACTGCCTTCAGCAACACTTTCAAGAATGAATCACAAAACCTGGAGGCGGCCCTCCCATCTCCTGCACGCATGCTTCTTCTTTTTTTCTGCAGCCTTCAGAAACAATGTTGGTTGCTGCTATTCTGACACCTACTGGGTTCCTTTTAAATATAGAGTGTTTTATTGACTGGGTTAATTGACATGCGTTGCCATCACACACACAAATGTCAAAAATATAGAAGCAGGATTACAATGCCTGAGTTAAACAGCCATGATAAAACCTGCCACTTCTACAATTTCCAGCTTGGTGCTACCACCCTACAAACCCACTACAAGTAACTGTGTGTGAATAACACTCCAGTTATCACACTCAATCTAACATTATGTAGTTGTGTCTTCAGCTGCCCTGCATCCTGAACTTGGAATTCCCCTCCTAAACTTGTCTCTCCTCCTTTAAGATCCTACTTTCAGATATTTTACTGAAAGAAAAGGTAATATTTTAATACAAGTTGTTGAAGTGGAAGGTTCATTATCTCATTGATTACATATTTTGAAATGCTTGTTGCGTGATACTGTTGCTATTTATTTTTGTATTGTTTAGAAAGGTTGTTCTCCAAAATACTAATTTATAATACAGTTGACTGAGTGCATGAAGAACTTTAAAAATAATACACGTTATTCTCTGCAGCTCTCCTCATTACTTATGTGTCAGCTTCTATGGTGTTCCATTTGTTGCAAGGATAGAGTGAGAGTTGGGTGGCAGAGAGAGAAGGGTAGTACTTACCCTGGTGCAACAAGGAAGGCCTTCTTTCACCAATGCTGGCTTTCCCTCTGGATCAGGGAGACATCAGTGACTGGGTGGTCACATCAGACCAGCCTGCTAGGAAATGGTGGCACGGCCTCCTTTGCTGGTTCCTGAGGAGGAGAACTCCTGTCCTTTGCACCACCCACTTGACCATGACCTTCAGGTCCTTGCCTGTCAATCACAGTGCCATCTTCCCCTTTTCCAACATATTCTACAAACATCCTTGACTGAGCAGGACAGCTTCAGAACTTGGTGTGGGTGCAAGCAAAGAGGACACAATCAGATGTAGCAGACACCGTGGGGGCGGGATAGGTATGGAGGTTAATAGTTCGTAAGGCAACGTTGGTAAGACAAGGTGAGAAAACATGCTCAGCCTCGTGGAGGAAATCTTACCAAAAATAAACCCCGGTGCCAGTCAGGCTTATTCAAAAAAATCAGCCCATAATTTTAATATCAAGTATTGCCACTTCATAATTACAGCCTTGCTCTGCCACAAGATTGTAGCTTCATCCAATTTTAAAAGATCACTCTCTGCTGCACCCATGTAAGATATGTCTTTCACTCATGTCCATATAGTTACCTCAGACAGCCGACTTTGATCGCGCTTAATTCAGGTTCCACAGGAGAAATAGCAATGTCCTGAACCACATACAATCAGTCCCATTTGCAAAGATGCATCTATTCATTTCATTATATAAGTTACATGATGATTTACAATGTGTTCTTATAGATGTTTTGTTAGGCCTTGATGTGGAAAGGAAGGCCCTCTATCATAGTTCTACCACGACAGGACTGGAATATATTCACCTCTGACTAGCTATGTGAAGGATGCCTTCCAGTCTAAGCTGAAAGTATCAGCAGACATTTCAAATGTTATTTATGTGGGCCTCAACCAGGCTAAAGTAAATTCCTCTTACTTGATTTGGAGCTTTTTAGACAGAGGAAGCGCCTTCTGGTTAAGACTATGCCTTTGGTGCTTTCAAATCCAAGCAACACATCTTTTGACATGACAACAAAAGTCATTTCATTTGCTGGTAGAAGCCCTTACTGTTCCTGAGGCAGGGACATCAGTGAGTGTCACTGTTCCACCTCTGATCCCAACTCAAAATCCCTCAGAGCAGAAGCTGATGTTTCTCCTCCAGCAGTAACCATCCCAAGCTCCACAGGATAAAAATATTAATTGCAGCAAACAAGGCCAGTCACACATAATGGTGTTTGTGAAATAAAGGCAATCCTGTTAATTACTGTGCACTGCATCTTTACATTAGGTTTATTAAAATCAAATTAGAACTCAGTATATTATGTGTAGTATAAATATTGATATTTCAAAGTAGTTTAGTTTGTGGCGAAGCCTCTTAGTGTGATGACAGCGTATATTTGTTCAGGGGATCTAGTTTACAGGACTATGTTAATGATACAAAAACAGACGACATTCTAGGAATGAGGAAGGAGTAAACATGAAGCTACATTAAACATAAAGTATTATTTTCTTTTACTTTTATTACTTTTGTCACTCTCAGTTAGTCAACTTGGCAGTATTTCAATATAAGATCTAACAACACTTTGTGGCAGATGGATACAATTAAAAAAAGATATATCAGATCACATTTACGTTAAATGCAAGATCATCAAATACAAATAGAGAAAAGACAACGCTTAACTGAACATCCCTGACTCTCTACCCAACGTCAGAGAAAGAAATTTTAAAAAGTTGATGAATGGACTGAATATATTCAAATAATTGGGCAGTACAGGCACAGCTTCTGCTCTGTATGAAAAGAAAAAAAGTCACAGATAATAGTTCAACTAATATACATAATGAGGGAAACAAATGATTTCCTGCTATGTAAATAAACTGAAAGAAAGGAGAGAGGTAGTGTCATGAATGATTTAAAACAAACTGGGGTACATATCTATGTATGTTTAGATACTGGTTTAAAATCACATTAAGTAGCCCAACTAAGGTGGCTGCTATGATCATTTGACTGGACTTAGCCAGTCCTTTCATTCCTTTCAGAAACTTCTCAGAAGTCAAATTGAGGCAAGTAGTCCAAACCTCATGGATCTCCTGATGGGGCTGGAATGCTAACTATTGTGCTATAAACTGTCACAGAGACCTGGTTTCTCTAAGCAAGATCCACACACAAAAGAATCTCAGATTACCCTTATCCTGTAAGATGATGTATTAATGGCTCCACTTAATCTTTGAGATGGCCCATCGACAATTGCTTATCTGCAATGCAAGCCTTTGTCTAGAAGGCAGCTGTCCACCTTCTCTAGGGAGGATTGGCCACATGACTCCTCCAAGAGTGCAAAACCCAATTGCTTTTTAACGTTTTTGAAGTAGCAGTCAGCTACAGGGTCAACACTCCTTCATGCTGATAAAATCAAAAACCTTAACTCTAGGCAATAGAGAAAAAGTCTCTAACCTGTATGAAGCAGACACAGAGATAACAAGGTGTAGAGTTGGATGAACACCGCAAGCCAAGCAGCATAGGGGAGCAGGAAGGCTGACGTTTCGGGCCTAGACCCTTCTTCAGAAAAAAAGCAGACACAACCTGTTTTTGTGTTCTGTGCAAGCTATCAACCTCTTTTCATTAAAACAGTAAAGCAGAAATTACATTTGAGCAATATTCCTCAGATATCTAGCCAATGAATTTTAAAGGGACAGCATTGTTTCCAACTCGTGAACTGCTGGCTAGCTAATCAACTAACCCCACAAAACAATTCCGATCTGCTAACTCAAGTGTTAGACTTTTGGACTCTGTCTGGTATCCCTTCGTTGTACTTTACAGTACTTAAGCTGTTTCGAATTAAGTAAGCCCTTTATCATTTTTGATTCAAACTTTTCGTATATGTCTGCAAGCATGTACGCCTTATGTACATCTCACCTCCATTCCAACCTCAACAAGCATATAAGATATTTGGTTTTACTTTATGACGCTATTATTGTGGTCCATATAAAAGCAGAACCCACAAAGCAGAGAGTGTGCCACCACTATTTAAAAAGAGGACATTTAAATTTTAACCTGCTTGTGGGCAAGTGGTGAGAATCGTAGAATTCCTACAGTGCAGAAGGAGGCCATTTAGCCCACTTAGTCTACACCAAACCTCTGAAGAGCATTCCACCCAGACCCATGCCCCCACCCCTAACCCCACATATACCATGGCTAATCTACCTAACCTGCACATCCTTAGGCACTACGAGACAAACTAAAGAAAGTTGTGTGCACAACCCAAACTGTCGCAGAAGCCAACGCCCAATCCATGGACCCCATTTATGCAGAAAGACTGCCAACATTATCAAAGACCCCTCCCACCATGGTAATGCTCTCCGGGAACCTTTCTCACCAGGCAGAAGATACAGAAGCTTGAACACATGCACCAACAGGTTCATGAACAGCTTCCTTCCTGTCATTATCTTACTGATGAATGGACTCTGTAACTTCAAATAATGTTGATCTTGTTAATGTTTATTTTGTTTTGCACACCTCCTGTGCAATGCAACCTGTGTACCTTGCTCTGTCTAAGCACCCCTTGATCTCCTGTACTGCTCACAAAGCAAAGCTTTTCTCTGTGCCTATGTACATGTTGCTACAATAAATCAAATCAAATCAAACCAAATCAAATCAGAGGTTAATGCAAGGATACAAACTCTGGAATCCTGTCAACAGTGTAGATAGCTTCAATCATCCTGTTTAGACAGGTTTTGACGCACCTCTGGAACAGGTGAGACTTAGCTTTGTGAAAAGTTCAATCACTTTGCACAAGTGTGCGCTCTCAAATGCCATCTCCACCCAACATGCTACCAACCCTGCATGTTGCTAATATTTCACAGTCCCATCACTCACTCATTGATAATCTATGACATTCAAGGCTGATGCCTAACATTCATGTTCTTCACGTCATCCTCATATATTCATCACTGTCAAAAATCTCACACGCACATTTCCCGGCTTCCACATACTTCCAGTCATTCAGCTATGACAAGCACAACAGCCAAACAATACACTCAACAACCCTCCTCTTTCTGTTGCATAAGAAGAGGCAGTAGCAAAAATCTGTGGAGTTCAGCCATAGTATGTCCTCAGCCTCAGGGAGACATACCTCTGAGATGACCTCGTTGGGGAAACATAGCTACCATTGGAATACTGTGTTAATTTCTGGCCTTCCTGCTGTGGAAAAGATGTTGTGAAACTTGAAAGGGTTTAGAAAATTTCTACAAGGATGTTGCCAGGGTTGGAGGGTTTGAGCTAAAGGGACCGGCTGAAGAGGCTGGGGCTATTTTCCATGGAGATGGAGGGGTGACTTGATAGAAGTTTATAAAACCATGAGGGGCATGGATAGGTTGAAAAGTCAATATCGTTTCCCCTGGGTAGGGGAGTGCAAAACTAAAGGATATAGGTTTAAAATGAGAGCGAAAGATTTAAAAGGGACCTAAGAGGCAGTGTTTTCATGCAGAGGGTGTTGCATATATGAAATGAGCTGCCAGAGGTAGTAGTGAAGTTGGGTACAATTACAAGCTTTAAAAGGCTTCTGGATGGGTATATGAATAGGAAGGATTTAGAAGGATATGGGCCAAATGCTGGCAAATGGGACAAGATTAATTTAGGATATCTGAATAGCATGGATGAGTTGGACCGATGAGTCTGTTTCTATCCTGTGCATCTCTATGACTCTAAGACTGCTTCTGTTGAGTTAAGACAAGTGTTCCAAATAATTTAAATGAGGAAGGATTTCTGTTGAAGTCCATCATTCGCCACTCCCTCTAAACAGCTTATTTACTCTTTAGCTGCCTCTGCTCCATCTGCCTGTCATGCTGGAGAGAAATTGTTACACTCAAGAGCAACTGCAACAACAGCCTCCAACACTGACAGGTTTCCTGCTCAGAGGCTTTTCAAATCCACAGTACTCCCTTTGGAATAAAAAGAACTTCTGTTTACAACTTGAACAACATAGTAGACCATGCTTGCACTAGCTTGGCTGCGGCAAAAAGAACTCAAAAGCGTTTTGTCTGAAAGTGGAATGGTCTTATGCTTAATAAAATGATTGGAGGTTTCTAAGCAGGTGAATACTTCATCACCTTTGTATGTTTATATGAACAGAACCTACAAAGTCCAAAATAGAAGTTGAATGCCAGATGAGTGTCACACATTGACTGATGTCACAATCTGAACCAGAATTTTTTTTACTATCTTTTTCTAGACTTTCTTAACTTACCTTGTTAATTAGAACATGGTCTTTTTCTTCTCTTGCATCATATTTTGCTTACTAGATCTAGAAGTACTTTAGTCACTTAGCCACACAAGGTACATTTAAGCATGGAGATTTAGAGATTAAAAGTCTAGTGGGACATCACTTACCACTTATAGACAGGTAAATGTGTCAATTAACTGTAAAATTGACCTAAGACCAAGAAATGTGAAATGCTTGCCAGTTAGTTGACATACAGTACTTCATGAGTCAGATTGGTTTGGTTAGGTCAAAAGATCCTTGGAGAACAGAAAGCTCGCCTCTCAACACTCCAGAAGCTAACAGGAGAGCATAAAAGAAATAATGGAATCATCTCAGCTTCCCCAGTCATAATGGTGAGATTGTGTGAGCCCTTGCCCTTTACATGCTCGTGGACTGTGAGTTTTGAAAGACTGGCAATCTGGAGATTTAACTCAAGAATGATCTCAACATTTGTAGTAATGTCTGATGTCAATCACTGCTATCATTAGCTGTCTGTTAATGTTAATTTGTAATGATGCGCTGAATTGCCTGTGTAAATTCTGTTACGTATTTGTTAAGCAAATTTGTCCATTAAGAATTACAACTTAAGATGCCATACGACCTTAACTATGTCTGTTTACAACTATTAATTGCTCACATACTCTAATTTTTAAATTTACTTTGTAATTATGTGGTCAGTAATTTGTTGTTAGTACACAATTAGTTGTCTGGCTACTTCAAAGAGTTTAATTCATCCAATCAGAATCTTGTACTTAACTTAACTGAGGGGAAGGGAATCTGAAAGTCCGTCCAACCTGATTAATTATAAAATGGGTTGGCAAGCCACACTTGAGCATCATTTAACACGGTGATAAAACCCAAATGAATTCTTCGTGATGACTTAAACATTGGTAATAAGAATTCATTTTTTTTTTAACACTTCAGGATATTTAAACCCAGTGTAAATACAGAACCTCGCAGGTATCAACAGTCCTTTTATAGGGCCAGAGAAGTTAATTAAACTCTCCAGTGAGGGAGAAGTGAGAGCAGCATCTATCTTTCTCTCTGTGATACTTTCTATTCCTGTTTGGCAAATTATTTATCAGGGGAGGATTCAGAATTTGATCAGAATAAGAGTATCAAACAGAAGTTAAGGATGTTAAAATATCTCAAGTTGGATTTTTACCCTGTGTTAATACTGCAATTTTGCTTTAAGTTCATGTTCACAAGAATAAAGAGGAATAGGGAATTTGGCCCCCTAAACCTGTTCCGCCATTCAAGGGAAATCATGATCTGAGTCATAGAACCCCTACAGTGTGGAAACAGGCCATTCAGGCCAAAAACTCCACACCGCCCCTCCAAAGATCTCCCCACCCAGACCCATTCCCCTGATTTCCCATGTCTAACCTAAATATCCATGGGCACTATAGCATAGCCAATCCACCTACCCTGCACATCTTTGGACTGTGGGAGGAAACTGGAGCACCCAGAGGAAACCCACACAGACATGGGGAGAGCGTGAAAGCTCCACACAGACAGTCACCCGAGGGTGGAATCAAACCCAGGTTCCTGGTGCTGTGAGACAGCAGTGCTAAGCGCAGAACCATCGCGCTTAACTCCAAATACCCACCTTTACCCCATATCCTTGAGTATCTCTGGTTAACAAAAATGTATCGGTGCCAGTTTTAACATTAACAATTGATCGAACACCAATTGTCATTTGCAGAGACAATTCAATTTAAAGAAAACCACAAAAAATAAGTGATTGAAAAAGTTGAAGCGAATATCACGTTCATTCCAGGCATGAAAGACTGAATTGATTAAATGTGGCAGTTTCCAAGCGCAAATGAAGTACCCATATATATACATGATCAATGGAGATACAAGGCTTCACAAAAAAAGAATCTGCTATCTTAGCATTAGAATTCTGACAATTGATTATTTTGGAGCACTGAACAAAGGATTCCATTACCCCCTCCCAGCACAGGCACCATTTTAAAGAAAATATATATTCATTTGAACCGATTGAAAAGTAAAGGTATTGTCAGTAAATGTTAATTCAATGGCTACAATTAATGGATTGGTCTAACTTCTGGCAAACTGTGAGGATTAAACATTCATCACCTTAATGGTGAGTGGCATGATCTAGTCTTTGTGTTTTTAAAATTCGTTTATATTATATCTCCTATGTTACAAGTGAAAAATAAACCAATACTCCGAGCGCCAGAAAGTTTCTTTTCATTATGACCATTGAAGATTACTGGGGGCACTCAATTCTATTTTTCTTCAATTTCCTCCACTGCCCTTCCCTCCTGCCACTGACTCATAGAGTCATAGAGCTGTACAGCATGGAAACAGACCCTTCGGTCCAACGTGCCCATGCTAACCAAATATCCTAAATTAATCTAGTCCCATTTGCCAGCATTTGGCCCACATTACTCTAAACCCATCCTATTCATATACTCATCCAGATGCCTTTTAAATGTTGTAATTGTACTAGTCTTCACCACTTCCTCTGACAGCTCATTCCATACACACACCACCCTCTGCATGAAAAAGTTGCCCCTTAGGTCCCTTTTAAATCTTTCACCTGTCACCTTAAGCATATGGGCTCTAGTTTTGTACTACCCTAGGGAAAAGTGCTTGTCTATTTACCTTATCCATGCTCCTCATGATTTTATAAATCTCTATAATGTCACCCCTCTGCCTCCAACGCTCCAGGGAAAATAACTCCAACCTTTTCAGCCTCTCCCTATAGATCAAACCCTCCAAACCTGGCAACATCCTAGTAAATTTTTTCTGAACCCTTTCAAACTTCACAACATCCTTCCTTTGGCAGCGAGACCAGAATTGCACTCAGTATTCCAAAAGCGTTGACTTGCCTACATTTTCTAGGACAGCAGATATGTCAGCCCAAATTGTCATTCATCAATGTAGCAGTCTTTACAGTGATGTTGTTAGTTACCCAGCTGTGGAGGACATCATGATATTCTTATCTTAGAGCTCATACATAGTCTTTGCAGTGACTAGGCATGGGAACTTTAGCTGAATTTTTGTTCTGTAACTCAAGGGTGGTTTGATCCAATGACCTGATTGAGTTCAACTAAGTCAGTACAGACAAGGAATTGAATCTGAATCCATTCCAACACAAGTACAGCCAAATCTCCCAGTCATGTAGAACTGAAACTTCATGGCTTAGTGGACAAGAGCTTGCAAGCAGGAGAACTGGCAAAATGGTGTATATAGGAATTGCGTAGCGAGACTAGCATTATCATATGGCTGTGACATTTTTCCTGCATTGGGAATATTGGCAGTTTGCCCCTTGAGATGATTAATTAAATGCTATTTCCCACCTCTGTTTGCATTTGCAGAAAACCCTGGATGGCGCACAGTCGATTTCTGAGATGGGCACTTTTTCATCAATCTTTCCATGGCCCATGTCAACTTCAAAGGCTGCCCTTGTAGCCACAATGTCTCCCAACAGGAAACTCTCCTCCCTCCTCGACTGCAAGAATTACCATTCTTAATTGAACAGCAATTGTTCTCTCAGTTTGGTGTCCCAAACAAATGCCAGACCAGGTCCCACTTTCAGATCAGGTAGCAGGACCTTCACAAGGTTCATTTCTGTTTGTTTCTGACTACCATCAGACTTTTACAACATTTCAAAAAGATTTCAAGATATTGAGATTTAAACCATTTTAAAATATTTCCTCTACTACATCGCTTTTTGTTCCTTTCAACAGTATCATCCCTGGAGGGTTCCTGTTTTCTTATTTTTACTAACAATAATGTTGCTGTGCTGTCATGTCACAATAAAAAGATTACTTTTGGACGGTTCAAATTGCAGGCCTCTGGTTTCACTATGATGACAGGAAAGGTAGGCAGCAACCATTTTAAAACCTGACCACAGATTGGAAGACATTGAAAATCTGAACAGGAGGAGGGGTTAAACAGAACTCCTTCAGCCTGAGGAAGGGTCACCAGACCTGAAATGTTAACTCTGTTATTTCCTTCACAGATGCTGCCAGACCTGCTGAGCTTTTCCAGCAATTTCTATTTTGTACTCCTTGATTAGTGCTTTTTTTTTAATTTCCTGGAAGATTGGGACCATGCCTGTAGAGCTATTATGTCTTGGGTTCAGCAGAATAATTAAATCGAATTGCCCTCCATTCTGGCACCAAGGTGTCTGCTTCAGATGGTGCAGGTATTGGTCATTGGTTGAAATACCCTTCTAAAGAGGTTAAGTCCAAGACCTAAGACTTATTCTATGAGATTATGAACAAGCCAATTTATCCTTTGTACTTAGACACAAAACATGACTTGATCAGCTCAGTGGTCTTGTGAATGCTTACAATCAATACCGTTTGACAAAGAAATGTAGGTGCGCTCAGATATGAAACTGGATGCTAATACCCTCTGGGTGTTGACAAGAATTGAATTATGACATGCAAAAAGACAGGATCTCCAACCAATGGGATAAATCAGTCATGTGTTGAGACTGGATATAAGAGTTTCACACTTCAAAAGGTCAAACATTGATGGAGGAAAAGAAGATAGAAGGTATCATGAAAGTCAATCACTGGAAAGAGTCTGTGGCACTCAATACAAATTGTACATGATAAGGCACTTGCATGGATCAGCAGTTGCAGCAGAAGTTGATTGTTGTTGGTCACACTGAAGAAGGCTGCAATTGGATCAGGTCACAATGGGATAGAAATTATGAATCTTTTGCAGTGTTGAGCTACGAAATTAAGTTTAATAAACTTCTCCAAGCTAAAAGATCACCAAACAGTCTTTGAGTTGCTTCTTTATAAAGGAAATATAGATATGAAGTTACTTGTGTTCCTCTAATGTAGATGACAAGGAAATTGATGACTGACCATAACGAAGGAGACATCTGTGTGGAAAGTTCACAAGTAATGACGTGTATTCATAAAACTCCAGAATGTCATTTATATCTTAATTCATCAGTTTTTTTTTAAAGTATTTAAATGTTGTGGAAGAGTGGAATTATAACTGGGCTTTGGAAATTATTGTCCTAAAGGAACTGAGAATGGTAGGATTGATAACTGAAATTCAAAAATAATTCTTTGTATGCTTATATTGGGCACAACAACATTTGCAAATTTTTTCCTTTTCTTTTCGTCTGTTGTAGAGGTATATTGGTATAGGTGCACATCTAATTGTCTATGCATTCAAGGCACTGACATAAAAGATTCTTTGTTCGAGCCTTGCAATAGCACTCCCTGCTGTATCAATATGGCATTCCTTTTTAGCATTATCTCTTTCTTTAGCATGTCTGAAGGTGACATTGTCAGGTTAATAACAGCTGAAGCCGATTTTTGCTGTAAATTTATGTTCTTTGGAAACTCAATTGAAACCGGCATAAACTATTTCAGTTATGTCCTTAAACGGTCATTAGGCAAGGGACTTTAATTCCATCCATTAATGCAAAATTCATATCCAGGTCCCAGAAGTGAAGGATTAGTGTTGAAACTGCTTTCCATGGATCACCTAAAACCTCTAATTTATCATGAAGTCATCAAATCATCTAAAAATGGACAGTTTAATTCAAAACACCTTCTCCTATTCAGATGCAATATAATTGACATTATTGTTGAAATGGTTTGTTCTACTTATGTTACTCTAATTGAGCAATTTATCTATATATTAGAAACTTAAGATAAAGTACAATAAAAATAACTTTTTATGTAAATTTACAGGGATAAAAAGTTCTTCAAATTATGAACAAAAGCACCTCTTAACTAATGTATTCCAGATGACATTTATACTGTAGCCAAACCATTTTTCTAACTCTTATTCAATATTATCATATGGTATTTTATGTGTACCTAACACACCTCCTAATACATAATATACCTTGTTCAGAAAATAACTAGCTATTGTAATTTGCCAGGCCAAAATACATTGACCACGGTGGCAAATATAATGCTTTCAGCCTATATTCATTTCTTGTTATTTCTGTAAGTGCTTCCTAATGTTTTGGTCACAAATCAATGGATTAAATTACAGTGAAAATAATTATCAGTCTTTTTAAATCATTGAACAGCACAAAAGCACTAAATGAGAGGCTTAGAAAAGTTACTTTCAGCCCATCAACCGAGTTATCTCTTCAACTTCTACACAACCTGTTATGTTGTGGATTTTGAGCAATTAATTCAATTGCCTGAGGAAATCTTCTGTAAAATGCTTCCCTCCTGAGGTTAAAAAAACACAGCAAAATCTTTAATTGTATACCCTGAACTTACCTTCTTTAGTATGTATTTTTCTAATTGTCATGGGAACAACCATTTAGCACTAATTGTTAATATTCATATTTAGCTTTAAGACATACTGTTCATTCCTAACAGTATACTAATCTACTTAATTTTTTGGGGATAAAAGGTACTGCAGATGCTGGAGAATCCGAGATAACAAGTATGGGGCTGGACGAACACAGCAGGTCAAGCAGCATCATAGGAGCAGGAAAACTTGACGTCTTGGGCCTAAACCCTTCATCAGAAATGGGGGAAGGGAAGAGGGCTCTGAAATAAATAGGGAGAGAGGGGGAGGTGGATAGAGGAGAGGGGGTTGTTTTATATGGTTTATAGTCTACATATGCATAAAGCAGTGGAGAAAATGTCACTCTAATCTGAATGCTTGATACACATGTTACAGCTCAAGTTCAACACTGACTGTCCAGATTAAATGAGATAGGAAGAACTGCCTATGCTGAAGTCAGAGATCATTTTCCGAAGAAGGGCCCTGACCCGAAATGTCAGTTTTCCTAGTCCTCTGATGCTGCCCGGCCTGCTGTGTTCCTCCGGCTCCACACTGTGTTATCCAGGTTAAGTAGTTTGCCATTTTATTGTATCACAGCATTGTAAAATTTCTATCAACTCTCTTTACAGCTCAGTTGTTAGGTACGCTGGTCACTGCTGAATGCATTATGTATAACTGGAATATTCCATACTCAGTTCTATTCTTAAATCATAGGTTTATTTAGCAATAAAATTATACTGGCAT
Source organism: Ginglymostoma cirratum (assembly GCA_024137785.1). NCBI lineage: Eukaryota > Metazoa > Chordata > Chondrichthyes > Orectolobiformes > Ginglymostomatidae > Ginglymostoma > Ginglymostoma cirratum. The sequence continues at coordinate 14,551,202 of JAHRHZ010000267.1, forward strand.
AGTTCTGAAATTTCAATTCAGATTATTTTCACAGTACAGACAAATAAGTACATCTGGGTTTTTAGCATTTTTGGATATAAAACATGTGAGAGCTGAGGAGACATGGTGGGACAACTTTTCAGTTGTTTCCTCACCTCTCTGCTGACCATGATAGAGTACATTTCTCAGTAGGCGTGGTTTAAATACTTTCAGTACTGTGACTTTAAAGAAGGACGTTGCTGGGGTTGGAGGGTTTGAGCTATAGGGAGAAGCTGAATAGGCTGGGGCTATTTTCCCCGGAGGCTGAGAGGTGACCTTATAAAGGTTTATAAAATCATAAGGAGCATGGATAGGGTGAATAGCTGAGGCCTTTTTCCTAGGGGGGAGGAGTCCAAAAATAGAGGGCTTAGGTTGAAGGTGAGAGGGGAAGGAGTTAAAAAGGATTTGAGTGGTACCCATTTCACACAGAGGGTGGTACGTGTATGGAAGGTGGTGAAGGTGGGTAAAATTACAACATTTAAAAGGCATTTGGATGGTACTTGAATAAGAAGGGTTTAGAGGGATATGGGCCAAATGCTGGCAAATGGGACGGGGTCAGATTGGGCTGTCTGGTTGGCACAGATGAGTTGGACGCAAGGATCTGCTTCCATGCTGTATGACTCTACAACATTATGAACAGGCTTTCTCTTTATTTCAAGAATAAAAGAAAGGACAAATGTTTAACTTATATATTGTCCAAAATGTAAATGCATCCAAAATCTTATGTACTCAAACACAGAGAGAAATATACACATAAGAAAACTTGAGTTCTAGGGGTGAAGCATACACTTTAATTACCAACAAAATCACAAGAAACAAGTCAAATATTCTTAACAGTCGTTTCAAGATAAAAAGTATTGCAGGCAGGAAGGATTCTCTTTTTCAATTCTTTGAGGAAAAAGGAGGCTAAGTTTCTGATATTTCATGTGAAATTATGGTCCAGATTCTGTCCAGAAGGAACTATAATTGTACAGGTGTAAACAAATTAGTTCCTTTCTTCACTGCCTGTGATGGCTGTCTATTCAAGACAGCATTATTTCTTTCATCTGGTAATGATGTCTCTGTGCTGCTGGTCACAGACAGCCTCACTGGGTTCCAGTATTCATTCTAAACTGCATGGTTGTGCATCAGTTGCAAAGACTTGCTCATGACAACTGGTGTACCAATGCCATTTCTAGCACTGACTTCCACTTTGACAAACCCCTTCAGAAGGGACTAAAAATAGAGGGAATGTAGCTGGGTTTCCTTGCAGATCAAGAGAGCATTAGTCCTCCCTCCAATTAGTTTTGGTCATGTGAGTGCCATTTTGGTGCTCCCATTTTCCACACAATGGACCTGAGCTGAGGTGATTGATAACACTGGGAAAACGTCTATCAACATTCTTGATATGATTCGTTGACTGAGACATTTAATTTGACACTCCACTAACTTAGGGGCTGGTAGATCTGGTAGTCAATATCTGTTAAATCTCTTCAGTTAAAATTGTGAGAGGTAGTTAAGCTACACCTAAGAAACCGATATGCATTTTTAAGTCGCTTCTCACATGTTTTGGCTTTGTCTAGATATCACAAACTAAGGTCACCCAATTTCCTGGAAAGCATTTTGAGATCTTACAGAGGCCCTTGTTTCATGTTACTTCCCTATTTAAAGATAAAAAGTCTACTGTACAATATCTTTGACTGCCAGCAAGTTACTTTTAAAGTTGAGACAGCACCGTTGTGACTTCTAGAGATTAGCAGGCTGCTATTTTGAGAAATCCTGCCTGTATAACCTGCAGTTAGGTAGGAGGCCATCTTCCATAAGAACATTTCACAGGAGATTATAGGTAGCTAAATTTTTACTCCACAAGTTTCCCTCATGTGGTCATTTGAAAAAAAAACCATGAATCATATAGATATCCGAAAAAAGACCACCGATTGCTTGCCGCTTGCTGAATTCATGTGTCATCGGTCTCAGTTAATATATACCCCACATGTACTTTACAATTCTGAATTAGGTTTCATATGTCAATGAGGGATTCTGAAATTGAGATTGTATCGGTAAGAAGCCCCATTCTATATTAGGTTGACAACTAATCGAAGTGAAAGTTCTTCCCCTCTAGATCTAACACAATGATTGTGAATGAGCTTGACTTGAAGCAGTCAGAATTCTGATGCCATCTTTTTTTTCAAGTACTTATAACCATAACCACAACTAAAATTACCAAAGATCCTTAAGCGGCATCACCCAAATCCACAATCGCCCAGAAGGACAAGACACATGAGAACACCACCATGTGCAATATCCCCTCCGAGCCATACAGAATCCTGATTTGGAAATACATTGCCATCGCATTGCCATCATTGTGGTCGGGACGAAATCCTGGAATTCTGTCCCCCCCCCCCCCCCCCCCCCCCCCCCCCCGTGGCATTGTGGGTCTACCTACAGCACGTGAACTATAGAAGTTCAAGAATCAGCTCACCTTCACCTTCTCAATGGCATCTAGGAACTGGTAATAGATGCTGGCCCCACCAGTGACACTCATGACCCATGATTGGATAAAATAAAATACTTAAGGATTTTGAATCTAAAAGTGCAAGTGCCACCGCATATGCCAGAGAGTTAAATTGGAAGAAATTTACTTATGGGTACATCCAATTACCAACAAATCATGCAACTAAAGAGTAATTTATCAAGTAAGTCTAGTTCTTACCTAAGGTTAAGTTTTTGCATATAGTAAAGAATGCCAAAAGATTCTTTTTTAGAATAAAATCAAGGTCTGAATTGCTAATGCCTACCAAAGGTAAACTGAAATGTTAATTTAACTGCTAAGTGTTCAAATGAATTGGAATAATTATCAGATGAAATGAAATAAGAAAGCTGAAGTTCTCTATTGGTTGGAGGACATAGGTGAGGGCTGAAGAACCAAATGCTGTTAAAATTTCTTGAAATAGGAAAACAATAAAGTTTGAGTGATTGATATGACCTTGTGTGGTTTTGAACGTCTGCGACAGAAACTAATCACACATTGGTCGTTGCATTATCATGTTCCAATCTCTCTTGGTTTAAAAGGGTTAACTATCTCATTAACCAATTTGTTGTCATGTAGTGGGATTTCAACTCCAGGGCGAATAGCTGAAGGCCAAGAGAAAAAATCACGAGCAAGAAAATTGAAAATGAAAGAGAAAGAAACTCAATTGGGGTTCAGCTAAAGTTTTATTGATCTGGCAAAGATTCAAAAACAATCTGTCATACTATTCATCTGCAGAACAGTTCTTATGCTGACAGAAAAATTCATTGATACGTGTGGAAATGCTGGTGAGATATAACTCAAAATTAACAAGGGTACAGTCACTGATAGTTTAATGTGTGCTGCTTGCAGACATCATGAAACAATGAATTGGGCTAGGCACTGGTGGAGAAAAGGTAAATGATGAAAATTGCCCTGCATGAAACAAATTCAGGGAAGCCTTCTTCAGAAGTACAATATTCTGAAAATATCTTAAAAGTAAACAATAAGGACAGGAAGTTACAAATCTGAGAACGTTGTTAGCAACATAACAATAGACTATGAAAGAATACCAGGAACAGGGTTGTTACAAAATACACAAACCTTCCTCTATTCTCAGTCAAGGCAACTCAATCTGTTATGAATAGATGTACATGCATTGGGATTCTGTAATCTCCTTTGAAGAGGGAACTTGATCGTCGTTTTTGTGGAGGTGGGAGAGAGAGAGTCACAAGCTTCACTGTTAACACATGGTTCAAAAAAAAAGACATAAAGGATTCTGATCAACCATTGCAGCTCAACCAAAATTCTTTGTGTAGAACACACGTGAGAAACATAGCTGCAGGTTGTCATGGCCAGTTACATTTCTGAGTCTTGGATTTTAATTTCCTGACTGCAAAATGTCACAGTAAATGCAGCGCAAATGTAAAGTATATATCATCCCTTCATGCTCACAACGCAGCAACCAGAATTTTGAAGCCTATCCCAACCCATTGAAAGGTTTCAATTACAGTCATTATAAAATTCTAATTTTGCAGACCATGTCAATGCTCTCAATTCAGAGCATGGAAGAGCAAAGATCTCATAAACCTTGGAAGTTAGTTTGTGTGTCATGAAAGAAGAAGACAAGTATCTACATAAGGTTAATCATTATATGAATTTGTGACGTTAAAGTTAACTTTTTCAAACAAGGATGACCATGAGATTCAAGAATTATTCTCGCAATGTTATATTTTGTTTTGGAACTACAACTGAAGAAAGAAATATGCAGAGAATTCAGTCATAACGTTTAAAGCACAAGCCAGGTGAATGTTTTCACTTAATAAAAACCAAAAGAACTACGGATGCTGTAAGTCAGGAGCAAAAACAAAGTTGCTGGAAAAGCTCAGCAGGTTTGGCAGCATCTGTAAAGGAGAAAACAGAGTTAACTTTTCGGGTCCGGTGACCCTTCCTCAGAACTGATGGTGGCTGGAAAAACATCAGTTTATATGCAGAAAATAGGGAGGTGGATGGTGTAGGGAGTAAACGATAGGATAGAGCCCAAAGAGAGAGAAAGACAGTTGGACAGAGAAAGGCATTGCTAATGATTAGGCTGGGAGGGTAAATGGTTGTTAATGGGACTGTTAGTGACTAACAACAGGGAGTGTGTAATGGCAGGCTATGTGGTAACAAGGCCTGGTGTGTGGGGTGGGGGGCTGAGACATGGGAGAGTTTAGGCCCTAAGATTATTGAACTCAATATTGAGTCCCGAGGGCTGTAGGGTCCCCAAGCAGAAAATGAGGTTTTGTTCCTCCAGCTTGCGTTGGGCTTCACTGGAACACTGCAGCAAGCCAGAGACAGAGATGTTGGCCAGCGAGCAGGGTGGTGCATTGAAGTGGCAGGCAACAGGTAGTTCAGGGTCTTTTTTGCAAGCAGAACGTAGATGTTCTGTGAAGCGGTCAGTAAGTCTATGCTTCGTTTCCCCAATGTAGACGAGACCACATTGTGAGCAGCGAATGCAGTAGACTAGATTCTGGGAAGTGCAGGTGGAGTGTTGCTTCACCTGGAAGGTATGTTTGGGCCCTTGGATACTGGGGAGGGAGGAGGTAAATGGGCAGGTGTTGCGCCTTCACCGATTACAGGGGAAGGTGCCCTAGGGCTATGTGGATGTGTTGGGGGTGAGGGAGGTGTGGACCAGGGTGTCCTGGAGGGAACAGTCCCTGCGGAAGGCGGACAAGGGAGGGGAGTGTAATATCTGTCTAGTGGTAGCATCTTGCTGGAGGTGGTGGAAATGATGTCTGATGATCTTCTGGATGTGGATGTTAGTGGGATGGTAGGTGAGGATAAGGGGAACCCTATCGTTGTTGCGGGAGGGAAGAGAAGGGGTGAGGGCGGAAGTGTGGAGATGGGTCGGACCTGGTTGAGGGCCCTGTCGACAATGGAGCCGGGGAATCCTTGGTTGAGGAAGAACGTGGACATTTCAGAGGCTCCCTTGTCAAAGTTGGCCTCATCTGAAAAACATATGCGACGGAGATGGAGGAACTGAGAGAATGGGATGGAGTCTTTACAGGAAGTGGGGTGTGAGGATGTATAGTCCAGGTAGCTGTGGGAGTCAGTGGGTTTGTAATGGATATTAGTGGCCAGTCTATCCCCAGAAATGGAAACAGAAATGTCGAGGAAAGGAAGGGAGGAGTCATAGATAGACCAGGTGAAAGTGAGGGCAGGGTGGAAATTGGAGGCGAAATTGATGAAGTTTTCCAATTCCAGATGAGAGTGGGAAGCAGCACCGATGATATCATCAATGTATCGGAGAAAGAGTTGTGGGTGGGGGCCGGAATAGGACTGGAACAAGGAATGTTCCAAGTACCCCACAAAGAGACAGGCATAACTAGGACCCACGCAGGTACCCATGGCAACCCGTCTTACCTGAAGAAAATGAGAGGAGTTGAAAGAGGATTTGTTGAGGGTGAGGACAAGCTTGGCCAAGCGGAGGAGGGTGGTGATGGGTGGGGATGGTTCAGGTCTTTGCTTCAGGAAGAAGCGGAGAGCCTGAAGACCCTCCTTGTGGGGAATGGACGTGTAAAGGGATTGCACATCCATGGTGAAGTGGAGGTGGCTGGAGCCAGTAAACTGGAAGTTTTGAAACCTGCGTAAGGCGTCAGATGAATCCTGGATGTATGTGGATAGAGATTGGACCGGGGGGAGAAGACTGAATCAAGGGTGGAAGAGATGAGTTCCGTGGGGCAGGACCAGGCTGAAACAATGGGTCTGCCCGGACAGTCCTGTTTTTGTGGATTTTTGGCAGGAGGTAGAAACGAGCCGTGCCGGGTTGGGGGACCATTAGCTTTGAAGCGCAGAGGGGGAGATCACCAGATGAAATGAGATCCATAATCGTAGTGGATACAATGGTCTGATGTGCCATGGTGGGGTCATGGCCCAGGGGAAGGTAGAAGTAGCTATCTGAGAGCTGGCGCTCAGCCTCTGCAAGGTAGAGGTCAGTACACCAGACTACAACAGCACCACCCTTATCGGCAGGCTTGATGACAAAGTCAGGGTTAGATCTGAGTGAATGGAGTGCTGTCAGTTCGGAGCGAGATAGGTGGGATTTGTTGAGAGGGGCAGCGAAACTGAGGCGATTAATGTCACGTCGACAGTTCTCAATGAAAAGATCAAGTGCAGGTAAAAGGCTGGAGGGAAGGGTCCAGGTGGAGGGAGAGTGATGGAGTTGGGCAAAGTGGTCTGTGGGACGGGGAGAGGACCCTTGTCCAAAGAAATGGGCACGGAGACGAAGACGGTAGAAGAAGAGTTCAGCATCATGTCGTGCCTGAAGTTCATTAAGGTGGGATTGCAGCGGGATAAAGCTGAGGCCTTTGCTGTGTACAGAGCGTTCAGCATCAGAGAGCGGAAGGTTAGGAGGGATGGTGAATACCTGACAGGATGGGGATAGTTGGGGGAGGGGATAGAGTCAGAGGGAAGGACAGGAGAGGAAGGTTCCAGAGGGCCATGGGTATTTTTGAGTTGTTGCATCTTGTGGGCCTTGATGCCTGAAAGGAAAAGAAAAAGTTTCTTGTTAGCACGACAAATGAGCTGGAGGATGAAGTGGAACTGCAGAGTGGTGCAGCCCTGAGCAAGCACGTTGCGATGCTGTTGGAGAGAAACATTGAGAGTGTGCATGTGGCACCGCATGGCACTGAGTGTGGATCTCAGGATGCAGCGAGAGCAGCTGTCCGTGGAAGTGTTTTCACTTCTTTGCTGCACATGCCCTCACAAGTTGAACGCTGCAGGTCAGCAATATACAAGCTTGATTGGTACCCCAGCCACCACCTTCAATGTTCATACTCTGCACCGCTGACACACAGTGACAGGGATTGTACCATTTGTAAGATGCACTGCAGTAACTCACCAATCACCCTTCGACAGCATCTTCCAAACCATGATCTCTACCACTTAAAGGACAAGAGCATCAGAAGAATGTGAACACCGTAACCTGAAAACACCCTTCCAAGCTACGCACCATCCTAACTTGAAACTGTATTATTGTTCCTTCAATGTTCCTGAGTCAAAATCCTGGGACCCCCTATCTGACATGATTATGGATGTCCCCAAACTCCTGGGACTGTTGCAGTTCAAGAAAACAGCTCAACATCACCGTCTCCAGCGCAATTAGAAATGGACAATAAATGATGGTTTGCCAGCCACACCTAAGCATCCCATGAACACATTTTTTAAAATGTTCAGATGTGCCCGTTAATTGGGAAGGTTTCTGCAGAGCACAAACATTTGACAATTCACCAGTTTTTAATTTAATGAACATAGATAGATTATCACACCCTTGTGGAAATATAATTTAGCAATATTGTGGCATAATTATGTTTTCATTCAAAGCAATCTGGAATTGGAATTCTAATGTCTATGACAATCAGGAAGCATGTTTAAAGAAGACTTCCTAGTAGGCCTAGCTCAAAGTATGCTTAACTGAGTTGGTCTATGTTAGCACGTCTGCCTAAACCTTGAGCACTGACAATGTTCCAATTCATGATACTTGCCCTGAATGACACAAATGCATGAAACACATCAAGGGAAGGCTGTGCACAAATAATTGATTTTCACCTTCTAAATACCTCATTGTAGGAGTGAAGATCCTTTATTTTGGTCAATAAACATATGCTGTTTTGCTACATATTATTCATATTAAAAATCAATAGAAATTTAGGATCGCAGATGAATAGATGGATGTTGTACTAGGCTCTCTGGTACAGTGAAGAAAGGCTGCAGCTTTTATGTCATCTTTTATTCTTTCTTGGGACCCATTGCTGCCTAGGTAGCATTTATTATTCATCCTTAATTGTTATCATGTTGTGAGCTGCTTCTTAAACCCCGTTATAGTCCATACGTAAGTTACTGAGGGAAACGTTAGGAAGGGAATACCAGGATTTTGACCTAGCAACAATGGAGGACAGTGACAGAGTTCTAAGTCAAGTAATTGTGTGGTAGTGAGGGGTACTTGAAGGTGACGGCATTGCCTTGCATCAGCTGCCTTTGTCCTTCTAGATGCCTGAGGTTGTGGGTTTGGAAGGTGCTATCAAAGGAGCGTTTGTGAGTCCTTGCAGCGTGTGCCATTGTATATCAGTGCTAGAGTCATAGAATAGAATTATAGAATTCCTACAGTGTGGAAGCAGGCTATTTGGCCCATCAAGTCCACACCGACCCTCTAAAGAATACACCACTCAAACGCAACCCCCTACCCTATCCCCATAACCCTGCATTTCCATGGCTAACCCACCTATCCCTGGACACTATGGGCAATTTAACAAGGCCAATCCATCTAACCTGCACATCTTTGAATTGCAGAAAACCCACGTAGACACAGGGAGAATGTGCAAACTCCACACAGACGGGGGTGGAATTGAACTAAGGTCCATGGCACTATGATGCAGCAGCGCTAACCACTGAGCCACCCACTAACAATTGTTTAAAGTGGAGGATCGAGTATCAGTTAAGTGGGCTGTTTTGTTCTGGATGGTGTAATTCTACTTGTTGTGCAGATTATGTTTCTGGGAGGATCTGAGGGAGGAGGGAATTCTGTTCTACCAGCAGGTAACACAATCTTGTGCATTGCAGGTAGTAAATTAAACCTCTCATTCAGCTTCAGGGTAAGGACTGCTGATTTTAAGTTGGCATGTTTTGAGATTCAACAAATGTTTCCCAGATTCCTGAATGCAAACATTGGTGAATTTACCGGGGTTCTTCTTTTTTATCTCTGCCTGAGGTTGTAGAGAGATAGATGTTTTAACATTTGCTACAGTTTATTCATCTTCAGATAACAGCAGTAAGAGATCTGTGAGAGGGTGCACATGTTTATGCCAGTTTTTAAAATATTTGAAGGTGTCCAAACTCAATGGAATCTTGAGAAGGACAAACAATAGTGCTGTAATACATTAACCCAACCAGTACATTCATGGTTCCTGTGTGAGGTGACAGGTTCATTGCTTTATCCTATGACAGGTAAGTGTGATGCCTTTTGAAAACTCTCATTATTATGGCACTAACATGTGCGACTGGTACTACTCATATAATGTCAACTATGAAAATTCTGATAAAGTATGCATTCCGAGAACTGGACATGAATATACAGTAGGTAATGTTATGAGATATATGTACACCCAGAGATGAGATAAGTTGCTGAAAGATGTATGACAGAGTTAGTACCAACTGAGTGACAAATAAGTCCTTCCTTGCCTTATAAGGTCCAAACTTATTGGGGCAATAGCTGTACGGGTAACTTATTACAATGCATGACCATGCAGCTCCCACAGCACCTATGAAAACTCTAAAACAAAACAAAGAACTGCAGTTACGAGAGTTCTGAAACAAAAACAGAAAGCGCTGGAGAAACTTAGCATGTCTGGCAGCATCTGTAAAGAGAAAAACAAGGTTAATGTTTCAAGTCCAGTAATCCTTCATTAGAACCGTGTGACCATCAAGTGTGACCACGAACTATGAAAACTCATTAGCCTTCTCAGATTTTAGATTTAAAATTGTAAAGTTCATCTTAACAGCTGCCATTTTCACACTGTGGAGACAAAATAATGGGGGCGCAACCGTTACGTTATTTAACTAGTTCAATCCTTACCTGATTCATTACAACTGAGTTGCAAACAATATGCAAAAATATACACAAAAATATTCAATCAGAATATGAAGGTAATGGGATGGCCGACCATGCCACAATTACTTCAATTAAGATATCTCTGCATATCTCATAGAATTATGATCAAAATTTAAATTGTGTTGACATAACTCATTTGGCACTCAGTTATTAAAGACAAACCTATGGTACATGTAGAACAATTTGAAGTGCAATGTGCAGAAATAAGGGATTTGATGTGCTATCTCTAATGTGCCTTAAGTGGAAATAAAATATTTCCTGAATGACCAATTGTCATGCTACCTCTATAAACCTATCAGTAAAATGCTGATCAGATTTTACATGGTGATACCCATCTACTCATTCATTGAACTATCTATAGCCCTAGCAGTTGAGTGGCAGCATCTTAGTCACAGAACTGACTTTGTCAGAAGATACAGCTGGAAGTGATTAAGATCTGCTACTCTTCTTCATTTTTTATGACAAGCATATTATTTGTGTAACCAGTGCTGACTGTAATAGGACAGAATATTAATGGCTGGAAATGAATTCTGTCACTTCTGGTGACATCAAGTTTTCAGTTTGCATTTTATTTTCAAATTTAGTTGCGCTGCCAACAAAATATGTGTATTCTATTTTATCTGTATTCAATTTTTCATTTTGAGCAAGCGGCAACATTTCAAAAAACTGATAGTCAATTATTTAATTTTGTAAGTGGATGAATTTGATCTGCACAGTTGTGAGATGAACTGTCTCCATAGAAAACTGTTTTCTCTCTACCCGTCCTCTTGGTGTAGTGCAATATAGTTTGCACTAGGCACTGCGTCACTGGAGCAGCTCTCTTTTTATGTTTTATGAAGGTGAGGATGTTGGAGCATCAAACAGATTTACAATGCTCTCAGTGATATCATCAAACACTTTACAGACAGGCACGAAGAAGATCACCTTCAATATTTCCCTGACAATATGTTTTTACATTCTCAGAAAAATGTTTTGTGTTGCACAGTAGAATTTCAATCTTCCTCACTCACTATCCATGGGGTCTCTTAGAATGGGATTTCTGATTTAATCGTGTTTGGAGCCACATTTAAAAATAAGATGCTTTTGCACAGCAGATATTTGCACCAAGCACCATGAGGCTTCAGCATCTGTCACAGAAAGATGGATTCATTTAACTCATCTGGTCCAATTTCAAATCGAGACTCAAGGAATCGAAAGAACATATGTCAATAACTTGATGCTGCCCAATCACAATACTATTCTAATTATGCAGTTCAGAAAACATGATGGATGCAAGAGTGAAATGTGATGGATACAAATCACAAACTTCCTTATTTTCTCTGGTCTAATTCTCCTACAATACAGACACAGTCACATTCATTTGATGGAGAATTAATAGTTCTCTCAAATATGCAGCAACTTGACTATGGAGAAAAGTCATGAATTATCTGACATTGCCATTACAAATGTCACAAATGTCAACCTAAGTAAAATTCACTGTTGACTTTCAAAAAGGGGAATAGTTCAAATGCATCAGATATGCAGCATTGGAAGAGAAGTAACAATAGTTAAATGATTTAGTTAACTTCAAACTAATTGCTTTCTGCTATTTCTTCATTCTGCAACAATGCACCTGGATTTGCTGGTGCATGGGCTCTGAAATGTGCTGTTTCATGAAAAAGGGAATATCGGTTTATTCCAATCAATAATTTATAGAAATATGCTTCAGGCAGGCATTGGTTTGTTTTAATTTTTAAAACTTTGAATCTGTGCATAAGCAATTAGTGGAATTTTCTGAACCCACCCAGAATTTTTGTTCGGACTGGCAGAGGTATGTAATTGCGCAGGAGGCAAAATCTCCAGTTCTTGATTGTGGTTAACGTTTTGCTGTTCATTCCCCAGAAACATTCAAGGTGGGTTTTCCTGAACCAGTTTTGTGTTTATGAATACTCATTAAAACTGCATCCCACTGAACTTACAAATTCATAGAATTATTGTGATGAATAATAAGGAGGCCATTGGCCCATGATGCCTGCACTTTTCCAGTGTCTAGTGACAATCTTTCGCCTTTTCCCAATATCCCTCCACATCAATACCTTCCAAATAACCATCCAGTGCTCTCTTAAATAACATTCACAGGTACAACCTTCTTGGGCAGAAGCACATGTTCACAACCTCGACTATATTTAAGGTGTGCACCCAGTGAGGCAGGCTTCTTCTTCCAAACTCCAGTGAGTACAAATTTCTTCAGTCACTTGGCTCTTTCATAACTAAGACATTTCTTTGCAAGAAAACATACAGTGCTGGGGGTGAAGACTGACCAGGCCAGCTAAACTGCTAAACCAAGGCAGATTTACTAGCAAAACTAACTGGGGCAGGCAAGTGAGGCAGAACACAAAAAGAAGTTCAACTCTTTGTTAACAAGCATGGGGCTGGATGAACACAGCAGGTGAAGAAACACAGAAATGATGAAGGGTCTAGGCCCGAAACGTCAAGTTTTCCTGCTCCTATGATGCTGCTTCACCTGCAGTGTTCATCCAGCCCCACGCTTGTTATCTCGGATTCTCCAGCATCTGCAGTACCTTTTATCTCTTCAACTCTTTGTTGTTGTATCCATGTCCTTTGAAAGGCTATGGTCAAATACAATCGAGTGTATACATTCTCCTAGTTGTGGTGAATGGTCAGTGGCCTGATGGAGTATGAGCTGCTCAGTATTGTAGCTCCTTTGATCCATTTCCTGGCAGATATGTGAGAGGCAGTATCACTGTGGTGCAAGTAGGGCTAAATAGTAACTGCAATGAAGTAACAAATATTGATTGCATATGAGTTATGTGATGCAGATCCCTGGCAAGCAATTTTCTGTGACAGTCCTATGCAATGGCATGCTTGTAATCCCAAGTCATTCTCATAGGAGTATGATGGATTGAATAGACAGTGACATGTTCTGGCAGAGTACAGCAGACCATTCATAATATTATGGCAGTACAGCCAGGTTTTATCAAGCCATCACTGACCTCTTTAAAGATGTCTATCCAAGTTGCCTTCATCGCTTGGGATGACATCTTGTTGCTATCCTTAGAGAAAAGAAATGCCCCTCTCTCCAAGTCAGCCTTCAGGAAAACCTCTAGGGAATCACAGCTAAAACATGGTGCCACTTTTTGCCAGCTCCCTGACATCTCCAGGGGTTCTTCAGGGTGATGAGCAGAGGTTGACTGATGCTCCTGGGGTGCAGAGTAAAGTGCTGTCGGCATGTTGTTTCAATATAGATGTTAGAGTCCAATAGATCCCAGCAGACTTCAAGACATCTTTCCCATAAAATTTGGCATTTTACCCATGTATGCACATGAAATGAGATGAGGACAATGTGTAGATTGTCTCAGTTGAAACAAAACTGCTGCAAGAAGTTGGGAATCCTGAGTCCAGAACCTGGCACATTCCATTTTCTAGAAGGCAGGAATGGGAGCCATTTATGTGTTGTGCATGTGCAATTCCTGAAATGATTGTCTGCCTTGATTGAAATCAGGTTTTGGAAGCTCCTGAAGTGTGGAATCTGGAGTGTGAAGATTACACCAGATAAAGTCAGGTCTTTTCTCGGTGTATTTCCTTTGAATAGCCAGGGTACCCCACTGGAGAGGTAAGGTATTCTTTTGGGGCTAGTTCCAAATGCCTTTGTTGGTGTTAAGATATCACTGGCATTGTGAATAGGAGGCATGTACATGTTATGTACTATGCAAAGTACATAAACATTTTTTTTAAAATTCATTCTTGAGATATGGACCCTTCCTAATTGCCTTGAAAAGATGGAGGTGATCTGTTTTCTTGAATGACTGTCTTCTTTTGGGGTGTAGGTATACCCACAGGCTTTTAGGAAAGGAGCTTTAGGATTTTGATCCAGTGACAGTGAAGGAACAGCGATATAGTCAAGATGGTGAGTAGCTTATAGGAGAACTTGGGCGTGGCAATGTTACCATGCATCTGCTGCTGTTGTCCTTTGAGGTGGTAGAAGGCAACAGTTTGGAAGGTACTGTCAGGGGAGCCTCGGTGAACTGTCACATTGCATCTTATAATGATACAATGTGCTGCCATTAGGTATTGGTCCTGAAGGAGTAAATATTGATGATGAATTGTGCCAATCAAATAGGCTGTACTGTCCTGTATGACATTGAAATTCTTGAGTGTTGTGGAAGCTACACTCATCAAGGCAAGTCTAGAATATTCCATTACACTCTTAGCTTGTGCCTTGTTGGTGTTGAACACATGTGGGGAGTCAGGAGATTAGTTACTTGCTGCAGAATTTCTTGCCTCTCACATGCTTATTCCACAACATGTATAAGCCTAGTCCAGTTCAGTTTCTGTTCAATGGTAGTTCCCAAGACGTTGATGGTCAGGGATTCAGTGATAGTAATACCATTGAATATCAAGGGATGATTGGATTCATTCATTGGATATGGTCATTACCCAATACTTGTGCAAAGTGAATGTGTCTTGCCAGTTATTAGTCCAAGCCTGAACACTGTTCAGGTTTTGCTACACTTTGGCACAGGCTACTTCAGTACCTTAGGAGTCATGAATGGTGCTGAACATTGTGTAATCATCAGCAAACACCCTACTTCAGACCTTACGAGGGAGGGAAGACCATTGATGAATCCACTGAAGTTGTTTATTTCCTGGGACACTACTCAGAGGAACTCTTGTAGTGATGTTCTGTGGCGAGGATGATTGATGCCCAACAATGATAACTATGTTTTTTGGTAGGTATGCTGTAGACAGCATGGTATGGAGAGCTTTCCCTTTGACTCTCATTGCCTCCAGTTCTTCTGGGTTCCCTGAATGCCACACAAGGTCTATACTGCTTTGCTTGAAGTCATCTCACTTCTTCTCATCTTTTTGGATCACCTTTGTTTGAAGCTGAGTTGGCTTGGCAGAACCAAACCAGGAATTGGTGGGCAGGTAAGTGCCACTTGATAGCACTATCAACCACACTTTCTATCACTCTGCTAATGATTGAGAGTAGACTGATGGGACAGTAATTGGCTAGGTTGACCTTATCCTGTTGTTCTCTGGAAGGACATAGCTGTTCATTTTTCCACATTGTTAGATGGATGCTAGTGTTGTTAATGTACTGGAGCAGGTGGGCTAGGGACATAGTTAATTCTGGAGCAAACATCTTCAGTAGTATCGCTGAAATATTGCCAGGACCATGGTTTTTGCAGTATCCAGTGCCTACAACTGTATCTAAATGACTTGAAACGGTAAAAGTTTGACATCTGTGACGCTGGGAATATTAGGAGGAGGTTGAGATGCTGTTCATTTACTGTTCTCCATTCCTCCACGTCCAGCATGGATTATATCAGTTACAAAGGCAGCTTACCAGCACCTTGTCAAGGACAATGAGGGATAGGCAATAAATACTGGCCTAATAAGCAACACCCACACTCAGGAATGTATTGGAAAAATTTGGACATGGTGAGAGGCTGAGAGTAGGTTTTCAGTGGCATTCCCATGCATCATTGCCATTATCATTCAAGACAGGGGAGAATGTGGGCTTGGAAGATGTTACCGACGCGTTCTTGGCAAATTGCTGCAGCGATCCCACAGATTATGGTTGCCTAAGCTATGGTACACATGTACACCCACCCCCAGAGTATTTTATACAAGCCAATCACAAACAAAAACAGAAATTTCTGGAGAAACTCAGCACGTCTAGCAGTGTCTGTAGGGAGAAAACAGAGTTTCCAGTCCAGTGACCTTCTTTCAGAACTAAAAGCAGCTAGGAAAAGTAGCATTTAAGCTGATGATCATGGTGGGAGGAGTTAGGTTTGACCGGATAGGTGGAGACAAAACCCAGACAGAGAGAGAGAAAATAAATTGGCAAACAAAGGGATTGTTGTTAGCAAGCCAGAGAAGAAGGGAAGATATATTTGAAATAATGGAGACTATGTGTAGTTAAAATGGGTTGGTTGTGCTGAAAGCAACACCTTTCGTGACAGAACTTGGGGTGTGTGGTTCGTTAAAAAAATGAAAGGAGGTGCTCATGACCTAAAATTATTAAGCTCAATGTCAAGCTCTGAAGGCTGTAAGATCCCCAAGCAGAAGATAGAGTGTTGTTCCTCCAGCCTGCATTGAACCTCACTGGAACACCGCAGCGAGCATGAAACAGAAACCCTGGTATGGGAACACAGTGGTGTGATGAAGTAGCATGCAGCTAGACGCCCATTGTCAGCTTTACTGGTAGACATATTCACAGATCATTCATAGTTAAAGTCATCATCATCCCAGAGGACCATACGGCTGCCCTCTCATTAGACAGAGACAACTGTTGGTGGGTTTGACCTGAGGGTCACCACACTTCAGGTGGGGATGAGATTGAAAAGGTTAAACCATCATGGTAACTTCAACCAGTGTGGGAATCGAATCGTATCGCACAGCACCCATCCAGCCAATGGATTTCAGTGATCCCCAGTTCATTCATCAGGTTCCCAATAATTAATAATTGTACAACATTACTCAGACCATGAAAAGATTGATGTCAAATAAAAGGTTTTTTTTTCATTTTATTTGTTTTGGTTTATTTGAAGCCAGATTCCAAATGCGATTACATGTAAGTGGAAGATTTTTACAAGGAGCTGCTCCTTCAATCTATCTCCAAGGACCTTTCTCTCTCACATGTCCTGCTGCAGGATTACTCGGAAGCCTATCAGCAGCAAATGTGGGAGGGAACCATTCTGTGATCAGAAGTGCAGCAAACCCTGCAGCCTTGGCAGTGAGTCTGCAGTCAGGTCCTGGAAGAGGAGGCTTTCACTGAGACTCTGGGTTGAAGAGGAGGAGAAGTAGATGAGAGTCAGGGAGAAAGCAACGAGAATCCAGTGGCAGAGAGGAACTGCGAACTGGGCATTGCAGTGATATGGGGAACTGATAATCAGGCTCCCAATTCGCTCATTCTAATGTTTCTTTCCCAAATCCTTCTGGCATTGTTCAGCTTTTTGCTGCACCAATTAGTTAGCCTTACAGCATCCCCATTTGGTCCAGATGCTCTAACTGGGGATTCCAGAGGTGTGTTCAGCTTGAGCCTTCATGTACATGGCAAAATAGGAATTCCTACCTAGAAGGATTCATTTTTAGGAAAGAAATTGCCTTTTACAAAAGTGCATTTAAGCCTCTGTGGAGAAAAGAAAACTTGACTACATTAGAACCATGGAACCTCTGCAGTGTGGAAACAGGCCATTTGGCTCAACAAGTCCACACTGCCCCTCTGAAGAGCAGCCCACCCAGACCCATTCCCCATGTTTAACCCAACTAACCTAAACATCCCTGGGCAATATGGGCAATTTGGTATAACCAATCCACCTACCCTGTACCTCTTTGGACTGTGGGAGGAAACTGGAGTACTTGGAGGAAACCCATGCAGACAGGGGGAGAATGTGCAAACTCCACACAGACAGTTGCCTGAGGGTGGAATTGAACCTGGGTCCCTGGTGCTGTGAGGCAGCAGTGCTACCCACTGAGCCACTGTGCCACCCCCACCAAGACAAGCAATGTGGGCTTGTATGGGATTTGAAGCCGGGACCTCTTGCATACCCATGCATATAACCCCCAAAGCAAGAATCATACCTCTAGACCAACGAACCATTGTGTCAATGCTCATTCCCACACTGGGAGCCAAATCTGGACCGCCTTGGTGAAAACCAGGAATCCTAACCGCTCAGCCAAATGAAAGGAGTTTAATTAATTTCAGCGCGAAATGTTTGCTGGTGGCTAATAGTGGTGGAAACATTTGGAGATTAAAGTCTCATGGATTATTTTCTTGAAATTAAAGGGGGTAGAAAAAAAAACAGGCAGAATGAGTGGGTGGGAAAGGGAGGGAGGGAAACGTGTGAGACAGTGGAAAAAGAGGTCGAGAAATGTGGAATGGCATCGTGGCAATAAAATCATTTTATTGTTAAGCTTTGTTGCTTGGCATTTTTTAAATATCCATTTCTATTAATTACCTATTAAATTATTGGTTTATTTATTTTGGATATTTTTGTTTATTCTTGTGTCAAATCTTAGCTTTCTGAAATTTGCTGACTTCGAGGAAGAAAAATTGAGATATACCCCACAATATGAATATTTTGGACTACAGTGTAGATAACAGCTATGCTATTTAATAGTGGAAGAATGAACAACTAAGCAGAAAGGATGAGGTACTAAACAAGCTTGAAATTTTACAGTAATTCTCTGTGCAGTATCACTGCATTGTTCTTCTGTATTGAAATTTACAACCCGGTCCAACAATGGTGCCTATTGGAATGCTTCAATAATCACATCATGAACTTTATTTCAGCTGGTGACATTAAGAATCATATTCAGCAATATCACAACAAAAATGAGCGCTGGCTAATTTCACCAATACTAGATCATGCTTATATTTTCCATAGCTGGCTTAATAGTTGCAAATGGGAATTTATCATTAATTTCTGCATTCTGGAATTCACTAGACTCATTTTTACAATGGTGATAGACGTCTTCACCCACACATTTTCCCTTCTCATTAAGTAAAGCATAAAGTGCTCAGAAGATGAATCTTCATGAAATTAGACATTTTGGAACCTGTGACCTTTACTTCTCTTACCATTGGGAATGTACTGGCACAATGATGTACAATGTATCATAATGTATGCTTGCTGTAGAGAGGTAATTACTTACTGCTCATTTGTCATGATGTATTTGATGCTGAAGTAATTGTCCCATCCTTTGTGCAAAATCAAAATGCAATTTCTTTGAACACCCATCGGCATTGAGAAAAGTTGAATCACAAAGGTAACAGGATAATGCAAATCACAGCCATCACATCATGAAAGAGAGAGGCAAATATTATTGTTGTAAAATGATATTGGTCAGTAGTAGCTTCAAAGTGCTTTTTGTTCATATCAATGTTACCATATTGATTTTATGTTACATTTCAGCACATCAAGATACCTAAAGCAGATTAGGGCTATAAATGTAGAGAATCAACTCACCTTGTGAGAAAATGGCAAAGAATAAATACAGCACATTTATCTTAAGGGAATTTAACAAATGGTTGCAGGCTCCAAAGTTGTATATAATTAATGGGAAACAAGTGCAAAGCACAAGCACAGATGAACTAGTTACTTCAGAATAGTTTGAATCACACATATTTTATATGGTCAGGGCAAACATCCTTTAATGCGATTTAACAGGAAGTTCAAACTTAATTATTAGTGACTTGAAAGATAACTTTCTTACAATGATTAGGTTTTGTTCATAATTGCCTGTGGGTTTTTTTTGTGTAATGGCATTTGTACAGACTCGGTTGAGATGTTATAACTCTGATATCGACAAGCGTTTTCTGTTGAAAATTAAGTGCTTACAATGGGAAGATCATATCTAAAGTGTTATTAAAACTCCAGGAGAAGCTTTAACAGTTATATCCTAACCTCAGATGTAAGAGATGATCTAAATGCTATTACATTGGTTCCAGTGAAATCAGAGTTACGCAAAAATGACAATTACAATAATTGGCCTTTTAAGTGGCCCACAATTGAAACAGACTACATTTAATAGGCAAATCCTAGGACACTGGAGGAATAATATCTTTGCAATAAAATTCATTGATTATTGTTTCTTTTATCATGTTTTTGTCATATTTATAAAACTCCAGTTATTTTCCTCATTTAACGTAAAATTTTCACTGATTTGACACCAAAGTATTTACCTGAATATTTCTGTGAACGATGGCATTGCATGTAAATTTGGCAC
Organism: Ginglymostoma cirratum; assembly: GCA_024137785.1. Classification (NCBI taxonomy): domain Eukaryota; kingdom Metazoa; phylum Chordata; class Chondrichthyes; order Orectolobiformes; family Ginglymostomatidae; genus Ginglymostoma; species Ginglymostoma cirratum. The sequence continues at coordinate 14,571,094 of JAHRHZ010000267.1, forward strand.
ATTCAATTAAACTTGCTTCCTCAATAATTTTAACTCCAGCGTTAATTCTTCTCAGTAAATAACTAACTCCTTGGTTAAATGTTCACATGATAATATCAGTCCCAATAATCTCCAGGCTAAAAGAACCTTATAACAGCATTGGCATGCCATATTCACCTTATCTTGTTCCTTCAAAATTTCTAATTATTTAATACGTGATTTTAAGGGGTTAGTAAATACCATGATGGGCTTTAAGGCCAACTGACCTCAACATCACAAGGAAATCACAAATAATAAATCAAGTGCGCTGCTCTTCAGAGGGCTGGTGTGGACTCAATGGGCCAAAAGGTCTGCCTCCGCACTGAAAAGATTCTATGATTTTATGAATCTATGATTTAAAATCAAAGCCATTTTAAGTTATTCAAAATTCTTCTAACTCCTTAGTGATTTAGGCACAGGCAAAGCCTGTCTGATTTTTATTGTTTAGCCCTTTGATACTTAACAAACCAGTTACACTCAAATATTTGTAGTTCTCAGAGAAACCAGAAAAAAAGGAAATCTGGGGGCTTGGGAGATGCAAATTCCAAATGCGAGTGCTTCCAAGTCTTGATGCTTTTTACAATCACTTGTAAAGAAATGATAAAAAGGGTCATTTTATTCTCATGAGCTATTTAACGATATGAAAATTGGTAGCTGTCCTTGGATCTGAATGTTGCAAGCAGGAGCTGAAGGAGAATAATTTAAGAGGGAAAAAGCATGCCCTTTATTTCACATAAACTGCTTTCCCAATACTGCTTTGTATATAAGGATGTCTGCTTTCAGCAATGGACAGATCTTTTTTCTCACATTTGGAAGATAGTTTAGAAACCTTTTGTTGGATCTCAATCGTGCCTAATTTGGCTAGCTGACAGAATTGGAACAGTGTTTTCTTGCAAATTATTTTCTATAGAAAGATAGAATCCCTACAATGTGAAAGCAGGTCATTTGGGCCTTTGAGACCACACTACCCTTCCGAAGAGCATCCCACCTAGACCCACCCTATAACACTGCATTTCCCATTGTTCATCACCTAGCCTACACATCCCTGGACACAATGGCAATTTAGCATGGCCAATCCACCTAACTTGCACATCTCTGGACGGTGGGATGAAACCCCACACAGACACGGGGAGAATGTGTAAACTTCACACAGACAGTTGACCAAGGATGGAATTGAACCGATGTCCCGGGTGCTGCGAGGCAGCAGTGCTAGCCACTGGACAACCATGCTGCTCCAACTGCAAGCAACTTGTGTTCAGTCTTTACATCCCTGTAAATTGCACGCATCAGCAACGATGACCTGGTGTCTTCCCATTTTCCATTATCACTTTATTTTCCAATTTAAAGAAACATCTAGTTTCATCAGGAACTGAGTGGGCAGTATCATTTAACTTGTGTCTCATTTACTTCCAGCACTTTAAGCATACATGTTAGCCATGTTTAATGTGTCTGTCAGCCTTTGGACCTTTTCTTTGTACGGTTAGGTTTCAAAGCCAGTGCTGAGTTTGTTCCAATTGTCTGCTTCCTCACTTCCGGGCTACTATTCTTCTTATTTCTGAAAGAATGAAAGAAGAAACTTGCATTCATATAACAACTTTCATAACTCTGGGATGCTAAAAATAAATCTACAACCAATAAAGTAAATTTACAAGGTAGGAAAAGGGTCAGTCAATTTGCACACAGTAAGCTCCCATAAAATAACCTGTTTTCATTAATTCACAGAATATGGCATCACTAACTCGGGCAGCAATATTTTCCTATCCATAATTGTGATCTTTAGAAGGTGTTGGTGAACTGCTTTCTTGGACCACAGTACTATAAGTGTTGTAAGGTACATCCACAGTGTTTTAAAAAAGGGAGTTTCAGACTTTCGACCCAGTGACTGTGAAGGAACAGTGATATAGCTCCAAGTCAGGATAGTGTGTGGCTTAGAAGGGAACTTACAGGGCATGGTGTTCCCATACGTCAGTTGTGCTTTTCTTTCTAAGTGGTAGAGGTCATGTGTTTGGAAGGTTCTGTTGAAGGAGCCTTGGCGCATTGTTGTAGTGCATCTTGTAGATGGCTCATCTTGTTGTGCATCAGTAATAAGACAAAGAATGTTTGTGTCAATCAAACAAGGTGTTTTCTCTTGGATAATATTGAACTTCTTGAGTGTTGTTGAAGCTACACTCATCCAAGTGGAGCAAATTCCTTCACACTCCTGACTTGATAATGACCAGATAATCTATTTTAGCAATATTCCTTGAATGTTGGATAGGAGCACTGAGAACTCCTCTGTTTTGCTTCTAAATAATATCACAGGATATTTTACGTCAGCCTCAGAGCCAAGTGGAGACTTGGCAACTCTAGAGCAATATGGTAAAGTATCTGACTTTTCTTTTGAATTCTTATGAACAGTTACCTAACCACATAAACACCATCAGATCAGTGGGTTGTACTCTAGGATAAACAGCAGAAAATTTCTAAGGCAATAAAGCTGGGGTTGAGGGAACATATCTGAATAACTGATTTGTCATTGCTATTCATCTCTCTGAACATTTACCATAATGACAAAATAACTGCACTAAATTAAAATATGTCCATACTCCCATAAACATGAAATGGATGGTCTTCGATTAAGCGACCACTCATGTACAGTATCAAATTAGGAGGAGTGTTGACTTATTCACAACATATTTAAGTTTTATTTTCAAGTTTGTTTAAAGTTTTTTGTACAAAATTAGCTGTGCGTCTGATTAACAAATTCTGCACTAAAACTGCATTCAAGTTCTTTCAATGGTCCTGCATTAACATGAACATGCTGAGGTTTACATAATACGATTTTTTTTTAAAGCTGCAGTTACCATGGAAATTATTTTACCATAGGATACTTAATCTTGAAATCAGTTCACTCATTCCACAGCACATGGGGAAAAAATTGTGAAATATGTATTTTGCACAATAACTTAACTTCTTTAGATTTGCCAATGTGCAACACATAAATTGTCATCAGTGCTTGCAGATGGAAGTGGCAATGGTTCGACCAGAATGAACTGGTGCCAACAGGGACTTAATAATTCCATTTGACTATCATTCTGTAAGAACATAAGAAACAGAAGCAGGAGTTCAAGGAGAAGCGTGTCCCCTCAAGCTTGCCCAACCTTTCAAGAACATCATGACCAGTCTGTCCCAGGTCTGAACTCCTCTTTCATGCCAACTCATCCTAGCCCTTAACTCCATGATCGTTCAAAACTCTGTCATCCACCTCACTTAATACTTCCAGTGATCTAGCCTCCATAATTCTCTTTGGTTGAATTCTTTCAGATAAAAGTCTGGAAAATATCTGTGCAGTCATCAAATTAATTCATTTTGCATATCTCAAAAATGGCAATATTTTGCTCCCTTTATTACTTCATCACTGATGTTTCACAATTTTATTGAAATGGCCAAGCGATCAAGGTATTTCAACATATAGATTTAAAAATAGATTACATGTGTATTTATACAGTACTTCACAATTTGTGTTCAACTAAAGCAGCAGAATAAGCAGGTGAGTAAAGTCTGAGCTTGATGTTGAGGCACCCGAACAATATACACTTCAATCAGTCATGCTGTAGAGATTATACAGTTAGTTCCTGTTGTAAATCCATAACCTTTTGTCACAAAAACTGCTGAGCAATTTGAAAAGTATTGAGGTGGTCCAAAAGAAAGCTGAAAATTTTATAAGCTAATCAAAGTATAATCTCAGAATTAAATGTACAGTAAACAAAAAGCATATTCAAATTTTGGAAAATGCATCAAAATAAAACGCAAACAAATCCAAGGTTTAAGTTGGCATCCATTAGATGAATAAAGACACTTTTGCATGCGATCATCACAGAAAACTACCTTTAATTTCATATTTAAAAAACAATAAAGACTTGCAATTGTATAATGCCTTTCATGACATCAGAGCATTCCAAAGCATTTTACAGCCAATGATATACTTTGGAAGCATAGTCACTGTCGTAACTTAGGAAACTCCACAGCCAATCTGCCTCGCAAACTCCCGCAAAAGCATTGTAATAATCGCCAGATAATCAGTTTTGGTAATGTTGATTGAAGAAAAAACATTGATCATGAAAGGAATCATTCTCCCATTCTTCTACACAACAACTCCATAGATGGTGGGTGGATAAATGGAGATCTGTTGTAAATTGCCTGAAAGACTTGCAATGATGAGTCAGTCTTGAATTTTGTCCGCAGTTCCTGGAGTTGGACTTGAATCCACAAACCTCTTTGTTGGAGGCAAATGTGCTACCAATTTAAACATAATTAACCACAATTGTCATATTCCAGTTCGTATTGGTCTGGTGTTAGTGAACCATTGCCACTTTTCCACCCTCAATTGCTGACCTGCATAGACATCTGATGAAGGGTTTAGGCCCGAAACGTCAAGTTTTCCTGCTCCTATGATGCTGCTTGACCTGCTGTGTTCATCCAGCCCCATGCTTGTTATCTTAGACATTAAGTCCTGTGGCTTCAGCTGACCACAAATTAAGCTTGACAAGCCTATGTGCCACGGCTACTTGAATATTACTAATTATTTTTGCTTGCTAGTCTACATTTCCAAATTTTTTAATGGTGTTAGTTTTTTTTGGTTGCCTAAGTATTTTCGAAACAGTTCTGCTGCTTTTTTTTTTAATTTCCACATTGAAATATTGGTTCAAGTTTGTTCCAACTCATGTTGCCCCCAACTTAGCCAATACTTCAATCACTACAGGAATACATTTGCGCATAAATGACAAAATATTCATATCTACAGACAATTACAACTTGAATTTGTACCATAAATTGATATTTTGAGCGTAAATATTCAATTTCTGTTCATCTTAAGCGGATTCCACTAATGCAACTGAAATTCAATACTTTGAATTTGAATGGTACGTTTTACTTTATTCTGGTTTAACGTAAAGAATGATGAATAAAGATTCCACCAGGGAAATCAACGTATCAGCAAACATCATTAAACTTGATAATGTCAATACTTGCAGAGTACAACAGCAGTCAAGTGAATGCAGTGCATGCATCTTACCTGAATTCATGTTGTTTAATTTGCGATTACTGCCAGCAGTGTGTCAAATAAACAAAACAATAACTGGGCAAAAGAATCTATACAAGGCTTTAAAGATCAAATTCATGTAGTTCCAAACCACTTAGAAAATGCCACATATTGAATGCACAATTCTTGAGTTATGCCAATTCTTAAAAAAAAACCTTTGCTAAGCAGCATTACTTTTTAGTACCATTAAACCTTTGACAGCCTTTTAGATATAACATGAGTCAGGTACAGAAGCAGAAAGTCCAATGGAAATAACTGTGATCTCACTGAAAATTATAACCAACAACTTCGAGGCTGAAGATACAAATAATAAACAAGTAGGTTTTAAAGAAGTGGATAAGTTAAGCGACCACACATCAATCTCACTTCCATGTGACCTGTGCTCTGTATTCAAAAAGTTAAAAAAAGCTCCAAGGCAGCAATTAAAAAGGACTGTTAAAAATGGTTTTGTGTCTGGTGAACAAATTAACTAACAGGCAATCACTGGGTTGTGAATGGGTTCCGTTCTGGAGCCCATTGGCAAATCAATTTGTACGCAAGATGGGACACAATGAAGGACAATACAAAGGAGACATCTGTAAGTACGATAAATACTCAGAAGTCAGATCTTTAAAAGTACACCCCTGTACGTGATCACAGTCATAAGTACGAGCATTTGTTAAGTCAGCTGTTCATAAATTGTGATGTCCTGTATTAAAATGATAGATGCAAGGTATATACCAAACATCAAAATTCATGCTTTGGTTCAGTAACTCCTCGATTCCAAGGAAGGTTAATGGAGTATGCTAATACTGTCTATATCGTGTGTCACCTTGTTAAAAAAAATACTTTTTTTTGCCTCCTACAACTTCTCATTGCTATACATCCCAAAATGACCTGATTTGCAATCTTATTTAAACTGGGACACAGTCACTACCTGTAAATAGAAACACTTGCCATGACTAAGATACATGAAGGTGCCATAATATATTAATCGAACATACTGGCAACTTAAACAGATTGCTATTGGAAAAGACTTACAAGCATTATTTGCAATGTTGCCTGTCACGAAAACAATGTTTCTACTCTTCAAACAGTACTGAATTAGAAATTAACATTCATGTTAATAATAGCTTCTTATTGTTGCTGTGTCTTTCAAACTCTCTTTGCATTAAGAGGCAACATCAAGGCACTGTGTTTTGTGAGTTTTAGAATAATGACATTAGATCAACTATTGTAATGGCTTCCACCTTCTAGCCATTCATAGAATGACATTCCTGATAAGGAGCACCCACAGTATGCAATTCTGACCATCTTTCTAGTGGTTTTAATTCAACATGGAATATATCAGTCTTTCTTAATCCTATGCCAAAAAAAGCTGTAGAACTGTAGATGTTGGAATTCAGGAATACAATCAGAAATTGCTGGAAAGAAAACTCAGCAGGACTGGTAGGGAGAAAGAATAAATCTGCTTTCTCTCTACAGAATCTGCCAGACCTGCTGAGATTTTCCAGCAATTTCTGTTTGTGTTTCTTATTCCTATCTTATCCAGATGAATCAATTTATTTCGTCATATCACCTTATCAATGCGACTAATTCAGAACTGATGGAAGCTAGCACAACTGAGACAAATTATTGTGAATGATTGACATCAAAACAGAGTTAATGGGCAGAATCTTAAGTAATTTTTTTTGCCCAATTGTGATTGCAACAGGATTTTTGGAAATATTTTCGTGGCTAGGCCCAGGGTGTTTTCTCGATGTGGCTTGCCAACAGACCTCATTCACCATCTACCCCACCCTGTGACGTTCTTGTCATCTAATTCTGTCCCCATTTCACCACACATCATTCCTGGTAGAATTCACCACCCATCGGATATCCCAGAATTGACTAGAATCCCTGGCACCAATGCCGAAGTTAAAAGGTCATTGTGCACCCGGACAAATATTGTCAGTCAGGAGCTGCCCTGCACAGTTCCTGATATTTGCCCTGTATGTGGTAGGCAAGGGATTTAGCAATCCCTATTGCAGAATGGGGTGGTGTAGAGGAATGCCATCCTCTCCTTCAGGACCAGCAGTGGAGGTCATTAAACCAGACCATGTCAGCTTAGTTCAAGATTGCCACCTGGGTCTACAGTCTGGAGGAATAGGCAGCAATGTGTGAAAAAGGTCGATGATCTTCTGAACTCTACCAGTGTAAATGCCGCCATCTTCTGTCTGATAGCTCACATTCATTTTATCTCTGCTACTGTACCTACCTCCCACCAAGGCTCATGCTGCAACACTCTCACTATTGCCTGCAATATCCTTCAATCACTGTCACCACATACCCCACCCCGACCCTCAACACCACCAAACCTGCATCGCGTGCGGCCTAATTACTTTCTAAGGACATCTGCCCAAACCTGCAGCAAAAATAACATATGCTGCCCACTCTCATCTCCCGCAATACCAGCCTATTTTCATTCCAGAAGGAAAACAGCCCAACAAACAGGTAAAAAGGGGCAGAAAGACCTATGACAGATAGGGGGCTGACTGACATTAGAATCCTCACTCCACATGCAGTTAGCACCCTGACTCTGATTGCCCCGAGCAGATGACTGATAGAGTCCAAGCCCCAGAACTGGTATCGGAGGTTGCCCTTGAGTGACTGAGCTGGGGCATGCTGAGGGAAGGCTAAGTCCCTTGACTGGACTGAAGTATGCTGACAACCATGACAAGCTTCCAGGCTTTGTGTCTGTGCTGAATGGCAAGGCAATAAAGCAAGACAGTGAGCCTGATATCTCTGACTGAGAGGGAAAAAAGGCAAAGCAAGGCACTCCAAGACAGAACACCGGAGCAACTAGGTAGACTGAAAGTCTGTGAACACTATGAGAGCAGGGAAACAGGTTCACTTGATAAGTTGGGTGCACCTGCCTGAATGTAGAGTGTCCTTAGCACTACAGTATTATGATGATCATTGCCAGTGCAGCACTGAAATACAGAAGCATCCTGTGAGTGGAATGGAGATGTATCATTGTGCTTTTTAGAGTCTAGCACATGTTGGTACCCATGGAGAATGCCCTGGGATGTTGGTGCTCTGTGTCCAACAAGGAAGTCCTTCAGAGCAACTGGTGAGCTGAAGTTGCCAGGTGCCAGCTCTGACTTCTAATGTCAAGCAATCTCAGTGTTCGGCTTGCTTGGTGCGTTCAGTAAGATAGGAAGCTAAATGTTAATGAGGGGGCAAGCTGAGGTGTTAATAAAGTGTTTAACAAGCTTTAACTCACTTTAATTCTCGCTGTTGCCTAGTGAGAAACTCACCTCACTGCTTCACAAATTCATAAAAGATGGAATGTGTTGTTGCCGAAAACGAGGTAGGCCTTGCCCAAATTCTCATGTGATGCTGCCACAAATCTCACTGTAGCCTGCATCATTCAGATCTCTATAAGATTCCGTTAAATGCTTCAGATTGTCTCTGCAAAGACACTGAGGGTGCAATTCTCACTTTTTATTAAAAGTATGGGGGGGGGAGTGCTTTAACTGTCATGTAACATGTTGGTCCCACCACCAAGGAAACTACTGCATCTCCCACCGATCAATTCATTAAAGATTTCTTGGTGAATCCCAAATCGCCTGAGGCAGCCAACCAATCTGAAGCCAGAAACTTCAAGTTTCTAAAGTTGAGGCCTAATCTTGGGAAGATCCAGTGGCGAGAAGGTAAGTTTTACTTTTTTCTTCTCACAGAGTGTAGCCCAAGTGGAGAGGGAGGAGTCAAAGGTTCAGAGGCAAGATGGCTCCCAGATGGGGCCAATTGGAGGCTTCCCCCAACCCAAGGTGCAGGTCTACCCTGATCTTCTATTCAAGAATCCGCTTAGCATTGAGGAGGTAGAGGATTGAAAAGGCAGCAAGATGAGAACCTTTCATCCAGAAGTTAGCTGGTGAGATAGTGAAAAAGGGAATGAGTTTTTCTCCGGGGCAAACTCCCCTTCTTTCCACCTTCGAGTGGGGGAAGAAAACCACAGTGCGAGTAACTTTTCGAGCGCTTCTAACATTTTATGTTTTCCAGCATCCACAATATTTTAAAGTCATACAGTCATAGAGGTCCATTGCATAAAAAAAAACCTTCAGCCCATCAAATCTGCACCAGTCAAAAAGGACCACTTATCTACTCTAATCCCAGCTTGCTTTTATTTTAAATCATCAATGGCTTTGGGATAATATGAGATTTTTGACTTCACTTCCGCTGAATACTTTGGATATCTGGCTCTCCATCAAAGTAATAGAAATTCCATTAAAAATAATAGGCCCGTTTATCACCTTGGCCCATTTAGTCAATTCACGAGGAGACAAATTATTGCAGATGTAGTAAATGCTTTCGTATTCACCATCAGCATCCATAAAAGGCTGATGGCCATATTGGTTACAGAGATTCTTATTGTGTCACCAAAAATCTGGAATTCAGCCACAAACCACTTATCATAGCAACTGCTAATCTAAACGTGGCATACATTGTGTATGGATTTCACTTCACATCATGATCTGATCGGTGAACCACGGAGTAATAATCATATACTGCAGATGTGTCTTTCAAATAACAAAAGCATTGGCAGGGAAACAAAAACAGATGTCATGTCGACCAGATGTGGCATCAATTTTAATACCACCTGTGAACCCAATCAGCATTTATCAAGAACAGGTCAAGTAAGTCGACTGCTCACAAATTGAAACACAGTTTAGAATGGCCAAGGAAACCATTTAAATATTTTGCCAAGTATATGGCTTCCCCTTTTCATACTGTTCAATAGTTGTCAGACTTAATAATTTGAACACTTTGAAATACATAACCATTAGAAACAACTGAGATTGATTCCAGTAATCCTGCAAGAGGACCCCAGCACTAAGTGCCATCTATGTACTATGGAGCACAGGTTCAATGATAGCCAAGGTGCTGAATGATTTTGAACATGTATCAATCTCAAATAAAGATGGAGGAAATCACTTTCCTCAAAAGTGGACAAGTAAAATGGTTGCAAAGCCATAGCAAGTACAGTACTTCTAAAAATAATTTATGATAGCATGATATAATTGCAACAATGTATCTCAGAGGAACACTTCATCCTTTGGGATTGACAGTATATTGGAGTGAAATCCTTTATGGTTACTGCCAGTTTATTGTGCTTTATTTGATGGCAAAAAGAGAGTGACAATAAAACAGCACCGTTAAATTTCTGACAATCCTTTCAAAATACAGAAAACCTGAATTGCATCAGATACCACATAATGACATCACCAGCAGCCCAAGGAGCAATTCATCACGGTTATACATTCAGAGAAAGTGCTGAAGCAGAGCTAAAAGCTTTCTTTCATTTATAATTTCCATCATCATTCACTAAAAATTGCACCAACACATTTCATTCCAATATATTCTGAATCCATTGATGGTTTTTTTTTGAAAGGAAAAAGGACACGGTCCTTCATTTCTCATAATCAGATGCCCACATCCAGCCATTCCTCTAGGAGATCACAAGGAATGTAATGAGATGTTTGACCTCTGTCAGCAAATGAAGAAATACCAGGCAGTCTGACAATATATTCAAAGAAACCTATTCAAAATGAACTCCCTTCCCAGCTTAGCTACTCACCTGACAAGGCCATTATTCCTCTCAGCCTCCAAATGATCATTGATTCAGAACCAAATAAGCTGCTGCATGTATTACCCCACCCTCCCATCCTGACTGTATCACTCTCCATGCAAGTAAGCTGCTGTGGTAACATATTCCACCCGCGTGTAGTCAGAATCTTTACAATAGTGACATTAGAATCTATGCCTGGGAATGTATAGTTTCTTAAAATACAAGAAAATATGCTTTGGAATATGTCTGATATTATATCTGCACGTAGGGTGGCCGCATAAAAGGAATTAATAAGAAAACCATAAACAAGTTCATCGACAAAATTCCTTGCTGTTAGAACATATTCTCCATTATCAATGCGTCTTATCTATCGCTAATTTTGGTTGATTTTTAGGTCCTCAGCAATTTTCATTACAAGATTGCCTTAATTCAGAAGGTTTGAATTTATTGTTGCAATATCACCCACAAAGAAAGTAAGAATCAGTGTGAATAATAGGACATCTGCTCCAAGTAACACCTCTTAAAATGGCTTTGAATGAAGCAAGAATCCTGCGTAACAAAAACAAGACACCATCACTCTGAAAATGTCATTTCCTTCTCCTTCAGTGGTGTCCAAGGTTCACCACTGTTATAATGGATACAGTGAATGTAAAATTTGCCTATGTTCTCATTAGTTTGGAATATCTCAGTTAAGGATTTTTATTTGTATCAAGTGCATCTCTGTTAAGCTCTCAGCCCTGCCACTTTAATCTGCAGCTAAAAAGTTGTTAAATGGCACTGCAGAATACCTCATAATGCAATGTCGAAGTTGATGTTGGCAGCAGCACCTGCCTACCCAAAAGCACATAAAGTTGAGAAGGACAGCCATCTGTTTTCACACAGATGGAAATACCCATGTCAGTGCTTTGCCCAAGAAATGATCAAATTCATCACACATATGGTATGTGAAGTGCAAGAACATCAGTTTCATCTGGGACACAATCCCACATTGTGAAACGTTGTCTTTATAACAGATTGCATAGAAACGTAAAAAATGCAATAAAGGTTGCTACTTAAATGTAAAAGTATGCACATGTATCATAATTACCATCATCGTTATTTTATAAAAGGATGCAGATCAATGTAATATAGAACACTTTTCTGCACAGTGCCACAAGTTAGGCATAGTGCAGGTCAGAACAGAAGGAACTCCCCACTCACCCCCACCCCTCACCCCTCACCCCTCACCGCTCACCCCTCCCCAGCTCTGTCTTTGGCATGTACTCTCAAGACAAAAACATTTACCATTGTATCAGCGAGGACCTTCCAATTTACAAACCATCATTTCTTATGTAGTGAGTGAATACATGAAAATGATTTTTAGCAATCCAGTCTTTTAGGACAGATTCATGTTGTACACTTGTGAAAACCAAACATAAAATTCAGGTTATTTAATTTATTTTTATTCAAAGTGTTTAGTACTCAATAAGGGTCAAACAGAAAATGGTGAGCATTCAGACTCGCAATCCGAACCCACATGCCAATAGAAACATATGAGGGTTGTTTCTTTCATTCCGTTTGTCAGGCATTCTTTCTATCACAATGATTTTATGTTTGGTCAACCCTGGTTTTGATTTATTGAGGAAACAAATAAATGTTCATGGGTGGATAGTTGGACAGTTCCCAACAAAGAGATTTATGAAAGGTTCATGATACCATTCAGTGAGCTTGGAGAAAATCCAAGGACTTTTATTTTCAAGGCAGTGATTGTTCCTAGATTCATGAAATGATGGTTTTCATTTTGTTTGCACGTTTTTTTCTCAAAGAAGTCTCAACTTGAGAAAGACAGTCATTTTTAGTGAAAAGCTAATGAAGTTGCTTAACTGAGGTGGTAAACTAACATTCCTAGACAAACAGGTAGACAGGCAATTTTAAGCATGATAATTTCAAATGGAATGCCAAAGTCACATGAGATGAAGTACTTAAGTTGGCTGAAAAATAACAAATCGATGAACAATTTTTATGGCTATTGAAGAGACAAATTGTAGTCTGATGAAAATGTCCTTGTGTGGTTTGGTGGAAAGTTGATGGATCTATTTGTAGACAAATAGTTGGACACAAATTATTTCACTGAGTGTAACTCAATTTTCCATTCAAAAGCTAGCTTTGTGTGTGTGTGTGTGTGTGTGTGTATAATTCATTTAATATCCATTGGCTATGATTATTAATGAATAGTGGTAAAATTATAGAATAATGTATTTCATCTGTCAAATTAGTTACCAGCAGAAACAACACCTCCATTAACTATCAAGATGTCAAGTTTCATTCATGAAATTGTAACAACAATTCTTGGCAATGAACATTCATAGCATGTTTTTAGTGGGTAGGTTGCAATGTACATTACTGACTTTGCACAGCTTGACTTTGTTTCAGCTTCATCAATTCAACCCAAGGAGCCATGACAAATCCTGCCAGTAAACAATAATCATGATTTAGCTGATTCAGTGATCCTGATATCCATTCAGTTTGAAATTCCCTTTAATGACACACAAGGAGTCTGGGATCTGTGCAATGTCTGGAACATTTATGCTCCTCAGATTGTTAGCCCAGTATTCAGGAAAACACAAAGATGGCTCTTAGATCTCAGTCAGATATTACAGAATCAGCTTTGACTTTCATGAGCTGCAAGAGGCTGAAGATGAAGAAAACATGTCCATTATCTGGGGAAATTGCTGTGGTAATGTAAGCAATAATGGAGATTCTTCTGTAATGTCAATCTAATATAAGTCAATCAGAGGCTATTTAAAGTGCACAGTGTAAGAGGTGTTCTTGTGCTTTCTTGCTAACTCTTAGGGCAGAACCTGACCCATTTGTGTTAACAAGTCTGAACAAAGTGTTGGGCACGGTTGAATAAAACAAAATCAGGCAGAGAAGCAAGTTATTAACGAGAGAAGTCAGGCCACTGTAATGCTGCAAGTAGTCTCAATAGTATACATAATTAAGGCAATTCCAGCATGCTGCACTCTCCACAAAACTGAACAATGTAACCTGCATCAAATATGTATTTCTACATCGCAAACAGTACAATTGTAATGTGCTGAAAGCCATCGATAGGCAACGAGAAACTGATCTCCACCGGAACCAACATCAACACATGCTTTCAAGTAACAATATTCTGTTCAGTAACAGCGTTGGCATCAGTGAATACAGGGAATGATGACAGTAAGATGAAACCAGCAAAACAACACACTGCTTGAAGACTTGAAGGAAAAGAGATATTTCAAATTCCGGTTTAATTATACTGCAAAGGGAACCTGGAGGCACTGAGTACTTAGGAATTTAACAGCTTTTGTCACTCATACATTTCAGAGCTGCTAACAAAAGGGTTTCTTAACCTTTCCAAACCCCAGCAACTTGGTCAGAAACAGATCGTCCCTCATCATAAAACGTTGAGTTATTTTCAATATAATTCTATTAAAGTTTTGAAATATGTTTTTAAATGCTTTTTATACATTAGGCTCCTTTCTTTGCAAGCTAGAATATCAAAATTAACAGAATAATTGGTTTGAATGTATAATAGAGGGGCTTGATTGCTTTAGTTTACAATTTTTTCTTGTTTACAGTCTTTCTGCACTGTGTGAATGTTGTTCTGGGCATTTGACTAACTTTAAAAAGACCCATTGTAGTAAATAACAGAATCCACTTACAACTTATTGATGGGTGCAATATTCAATTACCTATTTCCAAGATTATTTTAGTATCAGCCCTAAAGGTTTATGCTATATTCCATCCTCTTGCTATTTTTTGATGCTGTTTTCTCATTGCAAGTGGATAATATTGATAAAGAGCTGAGTACCTACAGAACAATGTTTTCTTGAAAAATATGGTTTAGGGATAAATGAATAAAATAGAGAGAAAAAAAAGATAATAATCACACTGTTATTAAGCCTATGGCTTAAAAAATGAGACTGATTAGCTGATTAAGTGCTTGGCAGCCATCTCTTGAGTTCTCCTTGACACACTTATTGGTCAGTTATCCTGATTTTTTTCATGATTGCTCAATGATTAGTGAAACATCCAACTAAAAATACAGAAACAAAGTAATGCAGTCAACTAACTTCTCCCAAATGAGAAAAATCCTAAGACTGGCACAAACAATTAAGATGTTAAGTTACATGCATAACAAAAAGACAAACTAAAGTCTCTCTATCTGAATGCACATGACATTCATAATAAAGTAAACAAATTGACAGCAATATTGAAACAAATGCGTTTGATCTGGTAGCCATTACAGAGTTGTTTGGGTTCTGAACATTGAGGGCGATATAACATTCAAGAAGAATTGAAAGCTGGATAAAAGTGGAACGTTAAAATGTTACTCAAAGATGACTTTTATGCAACAGTTCATAATAACCTTGGTTCAGAAGATCAGGATATAGAATTGGGTTGGTTGCAGATGAGGAATAGTAGGGGAAAGAAGTCATTGGCAGGAATGGTCTACAGGATTCTCAACAGTAACTATAAGGAGGGACAAAGGATACAAGAAGAAATGTTTTTGATTAAGGGACAGCAATAGTTGTGGGTGATCTTACCCCAGACACAAACAGCAAAAAACAGGTTGACAGTAACAGCTTTAATGAGGAGTTCAAAGATTGCTTGTAAGATAGTTTCTTAGTGAAACATGCTATAGAGCCAATTAGAGAGCAGGTCATATTAGACTTGGCATTGTGTAATATGACAGAATTAATCATGATCTCGGAATATAGATATCACTAGGCAGCAGCTATGTGATCAAATTTTACATCCAATTTGAAAGGGAGAAGTGGGTCTAACACTAGAATTTCAAACTCAAATAAGGACAACCATATGGGCATGAAAGCCATATTAGCCAAAGTGAAGTGGGAATACAGGCAAGGGGATAGATCAACAGAGAAGCAGCGTCATACATTTAAGGGGAAATTTGAAAATATCCAGAATGAGTACATTTTATTATAAAGAAATATTCCAAAGGAAAAACACATCACCTATGTTTAACCAAAGAAGTTAAGGAAAGCAATAAATTTAAGGTAAAAGCATATAACTGCACAAAGATGAGTGGCAGGTCAGGTGATGGTCACAATATAAAGAATGGCAGAGGATGACAAAAGGTTATTCTGTAGGAAGAAATTATATTATGAGTGAAGCTAGGTAAAATGTAAAAATGGACAGCAAGATTTTCTACAGATATGTAAAACGAAGAGTAAATCAAGTCAGTGTTTTTCCTCTGGAGAGTGAGAATGCAGAGTTACTAATAGACAATAAAGAAACAGTGGATGAAATGAACAAATATTTTGATTAGCATCATTATAGCAGATACAAAAACATTCAGTAATAGTTGGAATTAGGATGTCACAGTGAGAGAGGAACTTAATGTAATTACTGAGGAAAGTCATACTTAGCAAATTGTGGATTGTCAAATTTCCAGATTCAGATTAATTTTATCCTGGAGTCTTAAAAGACGTAGCTATCAAAGTAATAAATGTGTGTATTAATTTTCCAAAATTTCCTACATTCCGGAAAGGTTCCATCAGACTGGTAACTAGCAAATATATTTTGTATACAAGAACCAAGAGAGGCAGAAAGGCAGAAATTATAAACCAATTGGCTGGACGTCTGTCATGGGGAAGGTATTAGACTCAAAGAGATTACAGCTTAGCGCTTGGAAAAGCTCAGATAGTCGAAAGTCAGTAGTGTTTCATCAAAGGTAAATGTTTTAAATAATTTACGTTTAGGACTTAGATGAGGCAAGCAAAAGAATGGTAACTAAGTTTAAACATGCCACAAAGATAGGTAGAAAAGTATGTTGAGAGGAAGCCATAAAGAGTTTGTAGACAAATACAGATAGGTTGAGTAGGTAGACAACAATCTGGAAAATGCAGTATGAGGAGGAAAAACGTGAATTTGCTCACTTTTGCAGGAAGAATTTTTAAAAAATAAACTAGAGTATAACTTAAATGGAAAACATCTGCAGAATTCTGAAATGCAGCGGGATCTGGGTGTTCAAATGTATAAATAACAAAAAGCTAATATGCAACACATAATCAAGAAGGCAAGTGAAATGATGTCCACTCTTGTGAGAGGAACTGAGCATAAAAATAAGGATGTTATGCTTCAGTTATAAAGGGCACTTATGAGACCACGTATTGAATATTGTTTTTGGTCTCCTTATTTAAGGAAGGATGTAATCGTGTTGGAGGAAATTCAGAGAAAGCATACTAGATTGAGAATTGAAATGAATGAGTTATCTCATAAAAAAAGTGTTGGATAGGCTGGGATAATTTCTGTGGTAATTTAAAAGAATAAGAAGAATAAGAATTGATTGAATGGTCAATAAGATTCTGAATGGTCTTGTTAAGGTAGATGTGGAAGGGATGTTTCTTCCTGTAGGTGAGTCTTAAACTAGGGGGCATTGTTTTTAAATTAGGGGTAGCCCTTTAAGGACAGAGGTGAGAAGATATTTTTCTTTCAGATAATTGTGCAACTTCACACTTCTCTGCCTCAGCAGGAGGTGGAAGCACACTCATTCAATATTTTTCACAGGTAGACAAATTCTTGATGGGAAAGGGAATCAAAAGTTATCGGTGGTTGATGGGAATGTGGAATTTGAAGTACAAGCAGATCAGCCACGTTCTTATTGAATGACAGGGCAGGAGGTTGAATAGCCTATTTCTGCTACTATATCATATATACATCTGTTTCCATCGGACACTGCCATTGTACAAAGTGATTGCCCAGTATTCTGATATGTCAAATTTCAAGGGTTTGTTTCCCCACTTTTTTTAAGAAACCCAGTTTGACTAGTAATAGTTGTATAAAAACTAGAAGACCAATTATATATTTTGAGCTAAATGAAAATGTTCCAACACTTTCCTCATTGTCACTTCTGATCTATTAATCAAATTTGAGTTTGTAATGAGTCATACAGCACATTTTTGCAGGCTGTCAACTACAAAGTGATCATTTACCAGTTTGTCCTTTCGAACATTCTTAGGTGATCCGGGAACCAAATGCTTTGAGTTCTGGTTTCCAGGGTCATATGAGGATCATGTTCAGCAGTGCTTTTTGGCATTGTCCTCTCTAGTATTCGTGCAGGGTTAGGAGGACACCAAATTAGCACTGGGCATGTGGCCTTAAGTCCACCCCCCATGAGTGACGTCTCCGTCTGCTGGATCTCTTTGGCCTCTGCACATCTCAACATATTTATAGATCCACAGATTGTGACTCTCCTACAACCCACAGGAGGACCACAGGCCTGTCTCTTTCCAACTGCTGTTGGTCTCTTTTCTTTGGATTGCTAATGTCATGAATGAGCATTGGATGCGGGTAGTCCCAGTCTTTCAAAAGTGAAGTCATATTGGGCTCAAGAGGATTTCTCCATTTCTCTCGCCGCAGTTACTGCCAGACCTGTTCAGTTTTCTACCATTTTTGTTGCTTTATTTCAGATGTCCAGCACTGGTTGAATTTTGTGTTTTTTCCTCCCACGAGAGGATTTCCTCAACCTGGGTCCAATACCAGTTGTTTAACAAGGCGTTCCTTATAAGGCAAAGAGCAGACTCGCGTTCAAAGCAGAAACCCTGTGAGCCTCCACCTATCTTGTGGGGCAATTTGCCTGTCTCCTGCTGGAATTACGCTGGGAAGCCCGAGGAGCATTCCAGGATTTAGACAGCCTTAGTGTTCAATCATTTAAATCAAAATACCACTTCAAAAAAACATTTTTGTGATTTCTTGCTGCTACCCATCTCAAAGTTGGAACAATTGATGCTCCTGTTCTCATAACCTAAACCACATTTTCTTACTTCTCAGATCAACATCCTACACCAATCATCTCAACTAGTTTGTGTGTCCAAAAATGCTCCGTAGCATGGATCAAAGAAGAATATGCATACAAATGCCTGAAATATGGATTCAAATTGATATAAAGAAATTCATTTGGTATATATTATATAATTTATATTTTAATGTGCATCTATTATTTAGTACATGTGCATGGCAAGACATCATTGAGACCAAGATGGAGGAAAACAAACATCCAAAAAAAGCTGAGAATCAACCACATCCCTTTGTGTATTTGGAATCAGTGTTTTTCTTCTGATAGTACAAGATCAAGATGTAGCAAACGCTTCACTGCTTTTGTTCGTAGGTGGTGCAACTGTGCCTGACTGTCAGGAAACGGCTGCAGTTCAGCAGGATATTTCTTCAATTAAAGCTGCACGATTCTTTGGTCCCATGCCAATCCAATTTAGGGCAGCCTTGAAACCTTAAGCCAATAAATAAAGGTGGCATTTTTTTTCTTTTTTTAAAGAAATGACTGCCTTATCGATTCTGTTAATTGACATTGTCAGTTGTGTTTGTTTTAAAAGAAAAGGCTGAGAAACCCTAAGATTTATTTGTGAATATGTCAAAAAAGTAGTCAAAACACAGACAGCATATAAACGTCCACAAGACCATGAGTACCTGGGCAGTGACTTCCCCTATCTTGCATTCGGGGTAGGAAAGAGTTTATCAAATGTAATAATCAGTTAGTCCTTCTGTTACAAGCCTTGAACCCTAACAGCAAAATGATTATGAATGATCATGACTAAATTTAGGGTTTACCATTATTTGAGAAGTTAGGAATGAATAACAGGACAAAGTACCAGAAACAAAACCTTTAAGCCAAACGGAAGATAAAGTAACCCAGCATCTAGATTATTTTTATTTTAAACACTTTTACTGGCTTATGTTGAATTACTGTATATAAAATAATATTTTTGATTCTTATTATTCTTTGTAACGTAATCTTCGGATCACAACTGCTGAAATTGCTTCAGCTGTGACCTTGTGGTTTGTGAGCAATAAGAACACCAATTATGTAGAAAGTCATTTATACAAGCCAGTCGACAATTCCAGAATAACTACTTCAGTAATGAGAGTATTATTTTGGTTGATCATATCCCTATCGAATTGAGTGTTATGTTTTGGCAATTTTTGAACATTTTTCTACAATGCGAATTGGAAATAAAGCTCTTTGTAAATGTATTTAACACAGTGTGTTCACACGAGTGAATCTGAGACAAAAGCTACCTACAATACTAATGAGTTATCTTTGATGTTGTTTTGCCATAGACTGTAAATAAGGTGCAATTTGTTGATTTGTCTTGGTAGTTGATAATATTTACACTCATTTTGTTAAGGTGGCCACTAGAGAATCTAACTGTCCTTCCCTTTTACCTGTGAATACTGAAATACAAAAGAGAAAGTGGGCATGAATTGCATTTATAGCACCTGTTTTTGAGAACCAATACATCATGCTGCAAGCATACACCTCTATTGTGAAATGTGCCAGATTCCTTAACAGCAAAAGGATTAGTGCATGCAAACTCATGACAGTTGGGATGCAAAGCTGTTGTGGAACCAGTTCTACCATTTTTGAGGCTCCCATCCCAATCTATGACCTGTCTTAATATTCCACATGTAAAGATGTATTCAATCCTCTAAAGAACCCTTCACCAATGTTAATTGTGTAAAGGTTATTGAAACATTTCTATTTGGCAATAGCTTACAGAAACTGGCCTAACTCAGATTGAAATAGCAAGAACTGCAGATGCTGGAGTCAGAGATAACACAGCGTGGAGCTGGAGGAAGACAGCAGGCGAGGCAGCATCAGAAGAACAGGAAAGCTGATGTTTTGGATCGGGAAACTTTTTCTGAAGAAGGGTCCCAACCCGAAACGTCAACTTTCCTGTTCCTCTAATGCTGCCTGGCCTGCTGTGTATCTCAGATTGAAGTTTTGTTTCTGCTCACTTAAGTATGCAGCACAATCCAGTTGCTTCCAGATTTGGTTGGCCTATTGGAGCCTCATCTTGGAAGTGAGCAAGACAAGAAGCTGTAGAGGCCATGAAGAACAGGACAAGCATTTAAGTCATCGGAGGAGGAGACAGGAAGGACAAGAATCAATGCTGTCATCCTGAGATATTCACACTACCATTCCACTGGCCTGGTGCCTTAGTAAACCTTAAAATTCTGTTGGAGGACAGATCGTTGAGACATCCTCTGAACATCAGAGTCTATGCCCAGTGTAGCAGCTATTTCTGCTCATGTGACAGAAAGCTTAGCTTGTATGTCAGCAGATTCAACTTGCATGGTGTCATGATCCCAGATGACATTTCTACTGGACAAATCACATCCCAGAATAAAATCTGGCTCGACAGTTAATACTTTGTTTTTTATTAAGTTAATATTGCAGACTTTGACTGAAACATTAGCACAAGAGGCTGTAAACGTGGTTTTAACTATAAAGTAGAAGTATAATACACACAAAAGAAATAAAAATGAAATAAACCATGCCAATATATTGAAATATAATATTTTGAAACATGCAGCTAAACAAAATCTGATTTACTCCCGAACGTCATTACATTACGTTTACTCAAAAAAATGGAAAAAATTGCCTTCCCTATCAAATCTGTAGGTTTGATATAACTGCTTATTTCACCTAGTTCCTGTCCTAAGGATTCTGTAGCTTTTTCCTTGAATATTCACACGATTGAGATCTTAGACTTTCTCAGATTTGAATAACAGTTGCAGGTTTCTAAGCAAACACTCCTGGTCTCGATGTTTTCACAAACGACACTCTGTCACTAAAGTAGCTTATTCTCTTAACTGCTCTGAACAATTTCCTTTTTTATAAGAGAGCCTGATATTTGCATCCCGCTTCACTCAGGTCTCCTTCAAATTGTCCAAATGTTTTCCAGTTTCTGGGTTTTTCTCAGCGAAAACAAGTCTTAATCATTCCAAGCCCAAAAGCAAGCTAATATCTTTTTCTAATATATTAGGAACTGCCGATGCTGGAGTCTGAGATAACAAGGTGTAGAGCTGGACGAACACAGCAGGCCAGGCAGCATCAGAGGAGCAGGAAAGCTGACGTTTCGGGTCTAGACCCTTCTTCAGAAATGGGGGAGGGGAAGGGGGCTCTGAAATAAATAGGGAGAGGGGGGAGACGGATAGAAGATGGATAGAGGAGAAGATAGGTGGAGAGGAGACAGACAGGTCAAAGATGCTGGGATGACGCCGGTAAAGGTGAGTGTAGGTAGGGAGTTTGGATGGAGGTTGGTCAGTGTTGGTCAGTGAGGAGGGAGGGATGGATAGGTGGGAGGGAAGACGGACAGGTCAAGGAGGCAGGAATGAGGCTAGTAGGTAGGAAGTGGGGGTGGGGGTTGGTCAGTGAGGTGGGAGGAACGGATAGTTGGGAGCAAAGACAGAAAGGTCAAGGAGGCGGGGACGAGCTCTGGGCTGGATTTGGGATGAGGTCGGGGGTGGGGAGATTCTGAAGCTTGTGAAGTCCACATTGAGACCATTGGGCTGCAGGGCTTCCAAGCAAAATATGAGGTGCTGTTCCTCCAGCCTTCAGGTGGCATTGTTGTGGCACTGGAGGAGGCCCAGGATAGACATGTCATCCAAGGAGTGGGAGGGGGAATTGAAGTGGTTCGCAACTGGGAGGTGTTGTCGTTTGTCACAAACCAAGCGTAGGTGTTCTACCTTCCACATTAAATAAATGTTCACCTGCACATCTGCTAATGTGGTATATTGTATCTGCTGTTCCTGATGTGGCTTCCTGTACATTGGGGAAACCAGGTGGAGGCTTGGAGACTGCTTTGTGGAGCACCTACGCTTGGTTTGTGACAAACAACAACAAATCCCAGTTGAGAACCACTTCAACTCCCCCTCCCACTCCTTGGACGACATGTCCATCCTGGGCCTCCTCTAATGCTACAACAATGCCACCCAAAGGCTGGAAGAACAGCACCTCATATTTCGCTTGGGAACCCTGCAGCCTAATGGTCTCAATATGGACTTCACAAGCTTCAAAATCTCCCCTCCCCTGATCTCATCCCAAGACCAGCCCATCTCGTCCCCACCTCCTTGACCTGTCTGTCTTTTCTCCCACCTATCCACTCCTCCCACCTCACTGACCAACCCCCACCCCCACTTCCTACCTACTAGCCTCATTCCCACCTCCTTGACCTGTCTGTCTTCCCTCCCACCTACCCACCCCTCCCTCCTCACTGACCAACCCCCATCCCAACTCCCTACCTACACTCACCTTTACTGGTGTCATCCCCACCTCCTTGACCTGTCCATCTTCTCTCCACCTATCTGCTCCTCTATCCACCTTCTATCATCGCCTCCCCTTCTCTCTATTTATTTCAGAGTCCCCTTCTCCTCCCCCATTTCTGGAGAAGGGTCCAGACACGAAACATCAGCTTTCCTGCTCCTCTGATGCTGCCTGGCCTGCTGTGTTCATCCTGCTCTACACCTTGTTATCTATCATAGTTTTTTCTCCCCTCTGGTAAACACCCACAACATAAACAAACTTCCATTAACACTCCAGGAGCCCATGAACCCACTTGTTCTCTGACCCATGCTGGTTTGAAGCCTGGTTCTGAAAAGATTGAGCTAGTCAATTATCAAAGCCCTTCAGATAAACAGGTCAGTATCTATGTGCCACTAGTTCAGAGGAAGAATGATATAGTGTAGGGTCCAGAAAGCAGAATGATCTTCCTATATTCTGATATTCTTAAGACTGCAAAGGTTAAAGTTTGAAGAATAGATGCTTCACAATGCATATAAAGTCATGTAAGGTCACAGATATAGGATTAGGACAGTGGGTACAGTAATGACAGAGGAACAAATGGATAATCTTGATATTGGATTTCAGGTTTCAGGATCTGCAATTCAACAAGGCTCCAAATTTGTTTATCAAGTAAAGGGAGAAATAGGGTATAGATCTAGAAGCCAAACTGCTCAATTTCAATCTTGCTGATGTTACTTTGTAGCAGGTTTTGGTTTACCAACTGTTTGAAGGCAATAAACATTTAGTCAGCTTTTGGTGATGGAGGTTACTGACTCTCCTTTTAATTTGCTTATTTGAATGTTATTAATCACTCTTGAAAAGTTCACATACTTCAAACAAAGCCTGACAATTTTCTTTTAACCAACAGAGTGAACTGAGAGTATTTTTTTCTCGTCACAGCCACAGTTGCTTGCCACAGTTCAGACCAGCCTGTTGCACAGCAGTCGATGTCTCACCATCTGCAATACCAGCACGTAGAACACACGAAGTGGAGCAGAATACCATAATGGTTCCAATTATAATACAGACGGAAACATCAAACATGCTGGAAATTCCAAATACAATTAGTGAAAATAATGGCCCATTGTTTTTCAAATGGGATGTTCAGAAAAAAGTGTTTCTGAAAGTGGTATTAACTTCATTGCAAACAATGGCTTCTCTGAAGGGCTTTACATCAAGTGCCTTCTCACCATTTTGTCCCTTACTCCAACAGGCTGAGTAGCTGTTCAATGTTTTACTAACTATCAATCATGAAGTATATTTTCTGAGGCATAATTCTTTTGATGCATAATTACATACAAGAAATGTTAATATCATCAAGGGAACCAAACAATGTCTGCAACTGGGTATATTTGAAGTTGTTGGCCTGCCAATGTCTTTAAAAGATAGAAGTTATTAATAATTCACAAGTTGTGTTTATGAGATACATCCGTGTAGTGTAAAGCAGAAATTCTAACAGCTGACCTGTAAAGCCTCTTAACAATTTAATTTCTAACAAGATGCTTGTTTCGTGCATAGTTATCCCAAGTTAATTATTATAATACATGTTCTGGCATCTAAATGATTTAATATTGTGGAGCTCACGTGTTACAGAACCATCCAGCACTCAGTGTGTTATAAAGGTTGTTTCTGGTGTGTGGGATCACATATTCACAGATCATGGCTGAAGAATCTTTTAAGACAGAGACGACAATCATTAGAATGTGGAATTCTCTTCCTGATAAGGTGGTTGAGGCCAAAACATTAAGTTTATTCAAGATTGAGTTAGATAGATTTTTAATAGACAATGGAATTACGGGTTATGGACTAGAAGAAGCAAAGTGAAGCTGAGATCACAACCAGATCAGCCATGATCTGATTAAGTAGTGGAGCAGGCTCAAAGGGCCATATACCCTATTCATTTTCCTATGTTCCTATCAACGGTCTGCAGTGAGGGAATTTAACATCTGAGGATGTGAAGACAATGGCACAATCATTTGAAAGGAAGTCAAAATCCCAAGTGAGGAGATGTATGGTGGTGGTGGTGACCACATTGCATTCATTAAATTACTGTCAGTGTGACTGGAATTTTTCAGTGTTTAGTTTAGATATGAAATGTGGATTGTCTCCTCACTATATTTGGGCAATCATAGATTTCTGAGGGCAACAAACATTACTTCTGTGCAGGAATGTCAGATTCTCTTGATTCTGTACCGATGTCATCCAAAAAATTAAACAATCAGATCCTCAAATTGTTGACTTCTTACAACTTCTAAGTTCTTTGCCTGGTCAATTGAAAACAAGAGATAATCTGACAAAATATATTTAAAAATAAGAGCTTGCACAACGACCTCTGATATCATCAGCCTGAGTCCCTTTCTGCAGCTTTCAAATACCTTTCAATACTTAAACCTTTCAAATTTGTACTTTTAAACATGTTCAGCAATGCTAATCTTTTAGCTCAGTCATTACGGTTTCCGATTTCGAACATCTTTTTCATTGTGCTACTCAAAACAAAGTTTCACCAAAATCAGAAGTAAAAAGAGCAACGTAGATCTAAAATTGGCTTTGTGATAGGAGACTGGTTGAAGGTTGCAGAAAACTGTGTGCAGTGGTCTACCCTAAGATTATGTGCTGGATCTATTGCTCTTTGTGGTGGAAATGAATGATCTAGGCAGGAATATAGAAGGTTTATCAGTAAGGTTAAAGGCGGCACAAAAACTGGTGCAATGGGAAATAGCGAGGAGGGAGGTTTTTAGACTACAGGAAGATATAGACAGGCTAGTCAACTGGGCAGAGCGATGACAAATGAAGGTTAATCCTGAAAAGTATGAAGTGTTGTAGTTTGGGGGGAATATCAAGATAACGCAGTCCACAGCGAATGGTAGTACATTGGATACAGGATTAGCAGGGCCTAGGTATCCATGTATATAGATCCTTGAAGGCAGCAGGACAGATTATAGGACGATTAAAAAGGCTTCTTGGATATTTGTCTTTATTATTCGAGGCTTAGAATACAAGAGTTGGGAGGTTACAACGGAGCTGGACATGACAACGGACAGCTGGAGTACTCTATTCGGTTCTGATCACCACAATGGAAGGGATGTAATTGCTATGGAATGGGTGCAGAGGAGATTCATTAGCATACTTCCAGGACCGGAGCTATGAAGACAAACCACATAGGTTAAAACTGTTTCTCTTGAAAAAAATGAAGACTGAAATGGGGACCTCTCAGAAGCCTAAACAATTATAAGTGGCGTAGCTAAGGTCAATAAGAATAAATTTTTCCCTTAGTAGACACACCAATTATCACTATGCACAAGTTTAAAATGAGAGGCAGGTCGCTTAGAGGGTGACAGAGGCAGGACCCATTACAACAGTTAAGAAATGTTCGGAAAAAAAACTTGAAATGCCATAGCGTACAAGGCTATGTTTCAAAGTGCTGGGAGATGGGATTAGAATAGATTGATGTTTGATGACTTCAGCAGACTTGATGGATGGGCTGAAGGGCATCTTTCCATGCTGTAATACTCTCTGATTATATGACTCATTTGGCATTAAAACAAAACACACCTTGAAAAGTGAGATAACAAGGTGCAGAGTTAGATGAACACAGCAGGCCAAGCAGCATCAGAGGAGCAGGAAGGCTGAAGTTTCAGGTCTGGACCCTTCCTCTTCAGAGGAAAAAAATCACCTTGATAACATTCGACAACAATAAGCCTCGTCCTTTGTCTGAATCATCAAAGCACACCTACTCCACGCTACAGATTGAGCAGCTTTTTAAAATCTCAGCAAATCATTTTTCCTAAAATATAATTAAAGTAATCAAGAGCTTCTAACAGTATTTCCCATTAACTAAGCATGCAAGACTGTCACAGTAAAACTCAATAGGGCAACTTAGTATCCCTGATCTATTTTTAATGCTGGTTTGCAATAAGGATTTTAATACAAGAGGAGGCATAAGTCTGAAACACACATCAGTAGAACTGCGAGGAATATTAAGGTTGGCGGACACTTTGTCAAACGATTACTGTTGGAATTTTATTTGAAAAGAAAATATCATTAAAGGGGTTGAAATCATTGTGAGGAAGAATAACGTCTGTTGTGTTCGTTGTTATCGACATTTGATTAACAAAATTGGCTTGACGTTAATGCCCTCTCCCAAGGCAAGTTTCACAATGAGGTCATTTAAAACAGGCAAAAAGGTAAAAGGTGGGGATGTGTCATATTTCCCTCTAGCCCTCAACCCGATTAAATCCGAGGTGGGAGGTTTATTATTGGTGTCCCATCCCATCATCAAAGCTAGCCATTTGTGGAGCAGAATAAGAAAACCTGTGCAAGACTGCAAGCACACTCCCAGGTGGGTGGCTTATTTAAGGGTGCACAGGATCTGTTTGAGGGACCCACCATTGTGGGGCCCGGTCTTTCTGCCAATCATCTCCTCCGTCTGTTTATTACTATGACCCAGGATCCAGCAACAATAGTAGGCCTGGGTGGATACAGCCAACTGACAATGCCTCCGATTGAAAGGCAGCATTGAGTGCATGGGATCTCTGCCCCATAGCCTCAAGGAAATGCCCACTGCTCTCTAGTAAACGCCCACTGCTCTCTGTCCCTAAAAAAGGATTTGTGGCTCTTCTGCCTCTTTGCCTGGCAGGTGAGACCTCATCATGAAGCACCACCATTTATGGCTGTTAAGGTATTGCATTTTTGACTAATATTGGAAATGGCTGGGTTATTATGGCTGCGAATCCCAGATCTAGGCTGTGCTGTATTTTTCTCTTTTCCTGACATTTTTCCTCCATTGAAATTGCCACGACATTCTAATTTTCTCTTTCCTGCTACACCTTGCATCAAACCAGTTAACATTTCTTTCTTGGCTTCCTTCAGTGCTGTAGCTTCCTATTGGAATTTCAGGCAATCTGTGCAACAGAAAGTGGTTAATCTGCTAAACTTGATGATATTTAGACAGTGAAATAGATAAAATGTGAATGGTCTCATGATACTTTACTGAGCACCTGGGAAACCAATAACATGAATTGCCATAATTCTTTAAAGATAATGTCACATGCGCAGTGATTGGACCAGAGAAACAAGCAGAAATTAAAGTAATGAGATATGAAATGAATTAAAAAGAGAAAGTGAAATAAATTGCCTCACCGTTGGGGTTTTATTCTCCTTCAAGCAAGTTGTTGATACATCCACCCACCATATAATGAAATGTGCTACATTATGTCACCTAATTACAGCTTTCAACCTACATGAATTATGAGGAGTGAGATTTCATGAGCACAAGTGTGAGACAGATTGCAAAGCCACTGAAATATGTAAACCTGGAGTTGTTTTCAAGGTACATGACACACAGGAAAGGTTTCAATTTAGTTCACAAAATAAATGCGTCTCAAGACACAAGGAAGCCATGAAATTTTCAGTGAACTGTACTGCTCATTCCAAAATGTGGGAAGTAAATTGCAAGGTAGGCAGCGGACCTATGTGGATGACTTTGGAAAGAGAATGCATTAAAATACGTTGGGTTCCTGCTACCTCATTAGATGGAAGATAGAATGTTAACAGCTCTTGTGGAGCTGCTTTTTTGTTCACCAGTTACAAGACAACAATGATCAGAGATAGAGATACAAGGTGTAGAGCTGGATGAACACAGCACACCAAGCAGCATCAGAG
>JAHRHZ010000267.1:14599972-14612702 GCA_024137785.1 Ginglymostoma cirratum
ATTTCTGAAGAAGGGTCTAGGCCCAAAACGTCAGCCTTCCTGCTCCTCTGATGCTGCTTGGCCTGCTGTGTTCATCCAGCTCTACATCTTGTATCTCAGATTCTCCAGCATCTGCAGTTCCTACTATCTCTGAAACAATGATCAGAGAGAGATGGTGCAAATAAGCATTGTGGAAAATCATATGGCTATCTTGGACGGAAGCGTATCAGAGGTAAGAGTGACAGCCCTCTGCATCAAGGCTCCATTCGACTGAGTGTGGCATCAAGGAGCTCTAGCAAAACTGGAATCAATGGGGGTCAGGGGGCAAACTGTCCAGTGGCTGGAGTCATACCTGAACACATAGGAAGGGTCACCGGACCTGAAACATTAACTCTGTTTTTTCCTTCACAGATGCTGTCAGACCTGCTAAGTTTTTCCAGCAACTTTGTTTTTGTTTTTGATTGACAGCATCCGCAGTTCTTTCAGGTATTATTTACATGGGTAGGTGGCCGTGGTTAGTGACAATCAGTTATCTCAGTTCCAGGACATCTCTGCAGGAGTTCCTCAGGGTAGTGTCCTTGGCCCAACCATCTTCAGCTGCTTCATCAATGACCTTCCCTCCATCATAAGGTCAGAAGTGGGGATGTTCAACTCACCACATAAACACAGTGGCTACAAGACCAGGTCAGAGGCTAGGAATACTGCAGCAAGTATCTCACCTCCTGCCTCCCCAAAGTCTGTCTAATATCTACAAGGCACAGGTCAGGGGTGTGATGGAATACTCCCCACTTTCCTGGATAAGCAGAACTCCAACACCATGACACTATCCAGGACAAAGCAGCCCGCTTGATTGGCATGACATCCAAAAGCATCCACTCCCTCCACCACCGACACTCAGAGGCAGAAGTCTGTACTATCTACAAGATACACTGTAGAAGTTCACAAAGATCTTCAGACAGTACTTTCCAAACCCACAACCATTTCCATCTGGAAGGACAAGGGCAATGGATATATCAGAACACCACCAGTTTCAAGTTCCCCTCCAAGCCACCCACCGTCCTGACTTTGAAATATATTGCTATTCCTTTACTGTCACTGGGTCAACATCCTGGAATTCTCTCCATAATGGCCTTATAAGTCACAACAGGTAGACTACAGTGGCTAAAGAAGGCAGCTCACCACTACCTGCTGGAGGGCAACTAGGGACAGACAATAAATGTTGACCAGCTAGCTACACTCACATCACACAAATGAATTAAAAAAAACAAATAACATGGCAACCTGGGCCATTTGTGCCGGTGTTTAGCAGCACTTGTATTGCTCCAAATACACTGAAACAAAGCTTTCACTTTTTGTTGTTCTTCCCGCCACTTCCAAAGGCAGCAGTTACGCTTTAATTGCATTCTATCAGAACCATCCAATCTTTTTCATGTGGTGAAATGGCGATATCACAAATGATGGGCCAAGATGCTATGAGAAAAATGAGCAAGAGTACAACCGACACACCTTGAAGTACCAGAAAGAAAGTTGAGGGAGGAGATCAGTTTGATTCACAGAGTGTTTACATGTAGCATGAAATTGCAGGCATTTGCAGTTACCCAGATCCTCTGCATTGATGGATCCCTGCGGTGATACAGAATGTCTAATAATAAAGGTGTGCTCGAATGAGAAAAATAATGCAAAGGCACGAATCTCAAATTAATGTTCTATGTTGGACTCTGGAAACAGATAAACATGAAAATTATAAATACAGCATGGATATTTTTAAAGCTAGTCTAGTGTTTTTGGGAGATTTTATTAAACATTAACAAATGCCCAGTATTTCTGATTTCTGTAGAGTAGAAGGGAGCTGCGCATCGGGACCCTGTGGAATTCCCCACGTACTAGACTCTAAGGGGATTGCCTGGGAACTTGAAGATTCTGCTCGTCAATTCCCCTGCGACTGGAACCCTCCATTTAAATTGAATAATTCAGAGGGTCCCACTGCTGTTAAGTAAATAGTAACTCAAGAAAAAAATACTGTTAAAAACGTAATCTAACCCCTGCGTAACTATTAATCTGCTCCCTCAATTTAGTACCTAAGCCCACCGTTACAACCCTTACAGATCCCTTACATTTCCCAAATCGCGACCCAAAAACCCCTTCTCCACCCCCTCCTCACCATACGCCAGATCCCCACCTACTGCCTTTCACTCCTTTTCTTTCACTATGGGGAACCTCCCCATGTTCCAATGTGCTAACTTCCGGGACCCACCGGTCTCAATGAAACTTGACCGATCCTAAATACTCTCTCACTTCCCTGAACCCTTACTCACATTGCACCCTGGCACCTTACCCACCTGGAACCCCACTTAGCTGGTTTCCAGCACCCGCAACCCACCTGCAGACCTACCCACCAGGCATTCTCACCAGAGATAACAAGCATGGGGCTGGATGAACACAGCAGGTCAAGCAGCATCATAGGAGCAGGAAAACTTGACGTTTCGGGCCTAAACCCTTCATCAGAAATGGGGGAGGGGAAGAGGGTTCTGAAATAAATAGGGAGAGAGGGGGAGGCGGATAGAGGATGGATAGAGGAGAGGATAGGTGGAGAGGAGGCAGACAAGTCGAAGAGGCGGGGATGGAGCCAGTAAAGGTGAGTGTAGGTAGGGGGGTAGGGAGGAGATAGGTCAGTCCAGGGAGGACGGACAGGTCAAGGGGGCGGGATGATGTTAGTAGATAGGAGATGGGGGTGTGGCTTGAGGTGAGAGGAAAAACAGGTTAGGGAGGTGGAGATGAGCTGGGCTGGTTTTGGGATGCGGTTGGGGGAGGGGAGATTTTGAAACTTGTGAAATCCACATTGATGCCATTGGGCTGCAGGGTTCCCAGGCTGAATATGATTTGCTGTTCCTGCAGCCTTCGGGTGGCATCACTGTGGCATTGTAGGAGGCCCAGGATGGACATGTCATCTGAGGAATGGGAGGGGGAGTTGAAATGGTTCGCGACTGGGAGGTGCAGTTGTTTGTTGCGAACTGAGCGCAGGTGTTCTGCAAAGCGGTCCCCATCTGCAGTACCTTTTATCTCTGGCATTCTCACCTCACGTTTAGCTTACGTACTTACCATTTCACAGCATTTGTGAAAGTGGCTGTCTGCGATGCTGAACCGTTACATTACAGGATACAGCAACTGACTGCTGTGTAAAAAGGGACATGGCTTGCTTTCTCCTGACAATCGGACACTTTGAGAGACCTGTCAGATTTAAAGGACTTGCACATTTCTGAAGGAGTCCTGATCAGAATCTCTGTCAGAAATATGGAGCTTTTCCTTAACATGAAAAAAGACTGGAGTGGCGATCTTTGTGCCTAATGTATAGTTCAGCCTTTAATAAAACTCTTGGAGTGTTTTGTGCATGAAATGTAGCAGAATAATGATTTACTGGACGCGAGAAATGAACCGGCTTATTAAAGGTTCTATTTGCATGGAGGAGAGGCAGAATATGGAGGGATGGCCAAAATTGCTATACGTGTAACCCAGTTTTCTAGTATCACAGACTCACTGAGGGAGTCACTCACTGAGGGAGTCTCTTGGGCACAGGGATTTGAACATGTGCCAGGAATGAGAAACGTAAGTACATTGTCACCCCTCAGTTTCTGGGTGGTTGTGTCAGCTTCTTGTATTGTACTGGGCCCAACACAACAAGAATCGACAGTCAGACTGGCACTGGGTCCATGGGTTTGGCTGATGGCAGCTTGAAGGTGTCAGATTGCAGATATGAACTAGATGCAACGAGTTTCCACAACATGTAACATAATCGTGTCACATCTAAAAATGGTGACTTGCTTTCACTTTTCTCCATAGACATATTCAATTAAACTATCTTAGCTTCAGAATGAACCTTCTGAGCATCGTTGACATTTGACTCCAAATCATTTCTGAGTGATCACAACCTGTCCCAATTTACTCGAATACTGGAAACTATGAATTATATCCATGTTTCCATCTTACACGTGGCTGATTTCATTTCATTGTCAATTCTAAGCTGTTTTGTCCAACTCAGAAAAAAGGAACAAAATCATCATGAAGACTGACACAAGTGGGTTCGAGTGGTATTAATTCTCGACTCAAACCAGACTTGACTGAAGCAGTTGTGTAGCATTGGTTTAGAACACATTCAATGATGCTCTACTTCCTTTCTGGAAGCAAAGCTATATTCAGTTAAGGATATGAGCTTGCTTGGTCAATCAAGGCAACTGCTATTCACTTTGTAGTGAGCCTTTTTGTTGAGACAATGGGTGAGCAGTCATGCTCTTTGGCTCAGATAAAGGATGGCACATCTGGTGACACAGTGATTCATGTTGATTTAAACTGAGTATCCAGAGTGATAGCAAACATTTCTACACCAAAAATGGAAAGTGAGCTAAGCAACAAGGTAAGACATGGTTAAAATGTAGTGATTGGGTTCATTATGCACCATAATACATGTAAAAACCAACCTTGCTTGGCAAGCATTTGTTAGCTTGCTTGATTTGATCTGCTTAAAAATGCAACAACTTATGGGTAGCACACATTTTCGACTGCAAATGAAATGCTTGAGATATGTGCTAACTGCAATCTGATTGTGAGAAAACATTAATTACAATATGCATCTCTATTTGCAATTACTGACTTGATTCTCTGAACAAAGATTTTATTGTATAAAAATAACTGCAGTTTTATTTCACACGTTAACTGAAGTGCAACATTTTTATCCATTTACAAGCTACAGCAAAACAGTCAAACAATATCACAGTGACCTTGAACATCTCAGTTGCAGTGAAATAGATTGAGCAGAAATCAGAAACGAATTGAAGGCAGTAGAATCGAAAATCTGGCACTGACGCACTGTGCACTTTGCACAACCTATCTTCCTGTAGAAGAAAATTACGGAACAAAATGTCAACATCAAACTCAAATCTTCAAATGCCATAAAGCACCATTGGGAAATGAGTTTGGATTATTCCATTTCTGACAAGAGAGAATGCAGAGTTTAAAAAAAAGTGTTCATCTCCAGCATGGGCTACTCATGCTAGGAAACAATTTCATGTACACCACCCCAACCATACCTGTATGTCACAATTCATAGTCTTTTTGGATGTGGAAGGCAACTACCAGGACCATTCTGCTGGCAGGGAGCCCATTACATCGAGGGCTTGGACATCATGTCATCTGCTGCCTGCAAACTGCATGCACCACATACGTGACCATGGCTTCGAACCAGTTCGCCATTGCAGTTGCTATGAGCCTCTGCACTACTGCCAAAATAAATAGTTGCAACATTTTAACTTTTTAATGGACTTTGAACTGTATTGCACAGAGTTTCCACAGCATATGATTAGTGTGCCTTACATTTCATTCATGTTTTCCACAGCAATGGAACATCAGAAAGTTTATAATAGAGTGGCAACTCACTATTTCTATTTTTATCTCCTCCAAAGCCCCATTTTTGGCAGGTGGAAAGATAGATGGAATTGAAGGAGCTTCCCACCTTCAAATCAGCAAGCCACTACACTGGAAGGGTGGGGTAGGGGTGGAGGAGTTGGGGGGGTGTCAACAGAGAACACCCCGAGGGGGATTTTCTCACTGTCTTCAGTGGTATGGCCAATGGCAAGAAATGTCAGAGAATGTGGCAATACGTGCAATATGCTTTGAGAGGGTCCTATCGCTAACCTGTTGAATTCATTGACACAAAAGTCCTCTACTCCAACGTTCAAATTATCTGTGATCGTCGATGCCAGATTTTGGATGTATGCAGCGATGTCCTGGGAACTGCATGGTGTGTACATTTTGGAGAACTAAGCTAATCCTGAGATAAGGGCTAAGCCTTCCTATATGGTTTATGACAGCTTATGAAGCCCTCAGACAGGCACAGAATGGCAATATAACACTGCTCATGCTTCCACCAGGCCAACAGTGGAACAGACCACATGCCTGTTTAAGAGGAGGTTGGACCACTCACACAAGGCCTTGCAGTGTAGGTGAGGGAGGGTGTGCTGCATCAGAGTAGAACGCTGTGCCCTTAACAAGTAGAGCTAACAATGGAGGAATGTCCTGAATTGGGGGATATGCAACAGTGAACATGAGAATGAGGATGAGGATTGAGAGATTGACTGGGAGAGATATCCAAGACAGTTTGATAAAGGCCAAGAAGCTAGAGAGAAACAAACTGTCACCTGCTGACAGGATGAATGACTTGTGTTTAATTGTATGATTTCTGTTGGTTGTATGCCAAGTACCCCTGTTTACTGCAAAGTACATGCGGACCTGGTTATTTTTGCAGTCCTTATATTTTTCTCTTGGTGAATTAATGATTTCTCATCCATAATATTATACACTTGGTACCTTCAGTGGCCCCACTCTCAAGTATCTGCACTTTACAGGTCCTATTCACTGTTAGGGAGAAAGCAGCTGTCAGTGAGATACGGCACTGTCACTGCATTGTTTTAAGGCTAGGGAGTTGTTAAGGCTTCAGTCAGAATACGGTATCCAAGCATTGTGCAATGAAATCTCTTGTGATAGGCAGCAGGTTGAGAGGAACCCTGAGGCAATTCCTTTGACCCTTCCATCATCTGTGAGTCTTCAAACTTTCAGAGACAGTATTGACTGTTAAATTCACCAAAAAATGCTTGAGTATCCTCTAGCATAGCATTTAACCCCCCCAAGAGAGGCAGCACTTTGCACAGTTTCTGTCAGCACTGTGAGGATGAGTGGCTATGTGAACTTCCTTTTGAACACCCTTCCGGCCTTGAATGGCTTAAAAAGCTGATAGAATGAACTTTTGCCTCCAGAGATGTATCAAATTATCACTAATTCTGCACTGTCACTCACTGGGTATGCGTAAGTGTGGAATGATGTGCACAGCGATCCTGGCAATTTGCACTTTAATGGGGACAACAATAAGCCAATATGGAATGTCTTGGCTTAGTCACAACATCATACCTCAAGGATCCCTGATATCTGAGTCTGCCTGCACTGAAGGAGTCAATTGGTTGTGGGGGGTGAGCAGTGTTTGGCTGCTACAATGCCTTTCATCCTTGGAGTGTTTGAAGAGGTTCTCAGACTTCATGGGACCTGGCAGGGACAGACACTAGAGCAGATATTTTAAGAGTGCAAATACAAGTGTGAGATAATTAACAATGCTGTGTCATTGTGACACCTCAATAAGTTTTTTTTCTTCCCTTCCCTATGACTATGTCAGCCAATATCTGCTGGTGGGGTGGAGGCAGTCTTCTCTGAGTGCCAGAGACTGAGGGCATTTCTTCCTTGACCAACAAGGGAGGCTGTCAGTGATGCACTCAACAGATTCTGTTCCAAGCCTAATCTTAATAGAGTACCCACTAAGGTGAATATCCAAGAGCAAGTGAAAGGCGTGCCAGTGCTTCCTCGTCTGAGGTAGAAGTGGAGTAGATAGTGTCCGTCACTAGTCTCTTCAGAGTAGAGGATCTCTGGCTACCATAAGTCCCTGCAAAACACAAGGGAGGAATTGGTTGTGTGAGACAGATAAACATTTAGAGTCATAGAGTCTTACAGCATGGATACAGACCCTTCCGCCCAACCAGTCCATGCCAACCATAATCCCAAACTAAAATAGTCCCTCCTTCATGCTCCTGGCACATATTCCTTCAAACCTTTCCTATCCATGTACTTATCCAAATGTCTTTTAAACCCTGTAATTGTACCTACATCCACCATGAACTCAGAAAGTTCATTCTACACACAAACCACACTCTGTGTAAAAAATTTGCCCCCTCGTCTTGATTTAAATCTCTCTCCCCTCATATCAAAAATGTGTCTCCTAGTCACGGGGAATCCCAGGGCTTTTTATGCATATGTTAGAAGAAAAGGGGTTGCAAGAGAAAGACTAGGCCCACTCAAGGGCAAAGGAGGGAGGTTATGCATGGAGCCACAGGAAGTGGGAGAGATCCTTAATAAGTACCGCAAGGATCTGTTTTGGGGCCACTGCTGTTTGTCATTTTTATAAATGACCTGGATGAGGGCATAGAAGGATGGGTTAGTAAATTTGCAGATGACACTAAAGTCGGTGGAATTGTGGATAGTGCAGAAGAATGTTGCAGGTTAAAGAGGGACATAGATAAGCTGCAGAGCTGGGCTGAGAGGTGGCAAATGGAGCTTAATGCAGAAAAGTATGAGGTGATTCACTTTGGAAGGAGTAACAGGAATACAGAGTACTGGGCTAATGGTAAGATTCTTGGTAATGTGGATGAGCAGAGAGGTCTCGGTGTCCATGTGCATAGATCCCTGAAAGTTGCCACCAAGGTTGATAGGGTTGTTAAGAAGGCGTACGGTGTGCTAGGTTTTATTGGTACAGGGATTGAGTTTCGGAGCCGTGAGGTCATGTTGCAGCTGTACAAAACTCTGGTGCGGCCTGACTTGGAGTATTGCGTACGGTTCTGGTCGCCGCATTATAGGAAGGATGTGGAAGCATTGGAAAGGGTGCAGAAGAGATTTACCAGGATGTTGCCTGGTATGGAGGGAAGGTCTTATGAGGAAAGGCTGAGGGACTTGAGGCTGTTTTCATTAGAGAGAAGAAGGTTAAGAGGTGACTTAATAGAGACATATAAGATGATCAGAGGATTAGATAGGGTGGACAGTGAGAGCCGTTTTCCTTGGATGGTGACGGCTAGCACGTGGGACATAGCTTTAAATTGAGGAGTGATGGATATAGGACAGATGTCAGAGGTAGATTCTTTACTCAGGGGGTAGTAAGGGCATGGAATGCCTTGCCTGCAGCAGTAGTAGATTCGCCAACTTTAAGGGCATTTAAATGCTCATTGGATAAACATATGGATGATCATGGAATAGTGTAGGTTATATGGGCTTCAGATTGATTTCACAGGTCGGCGTAACATCGAGGGCTGAAGGACCTGTACTGTGCTGTAATGTTCTATGTTCTATGAATACTTTGTATCAGTATTCACCAAGGAGAAAGACATGACTGATGTTGAGGTCAGGGATGAGTGCGTGAATACTCTAGAGAATCTCAATATGTTGAAAGAGAAAGTTTTGGATATCCTAAATTGCATTAAGGTACACAAGTCCCCAGGGCCAAATGGGATCTATCCCAGGTTACTGTGAGAGGTAAGGGAAGAAATAGGTGGGGCATTAGCAGATACCTTCACATCCTCTTTGACCACAGATGAGGTTCCAGAGGATTGGAAATTAGCCAATGTCGTTCCCTTGTTTAAGAATGGAAGCAGGGATAATCCAGGAAATTTAAGGCTGGTAAGCTTGATGTCTGTAGTGGGGAAGCTCTTGGAGAAGATACTGAGAGACAAGATATACGCACATTTGGAAGAAAATGGACTAGTTAGTGACAAGTCGCATGGTTTTGTACAGGGAAGGTCATGACTCACCAACCTGTTTGAACTTTTTTGAAGAGGTGACAAAGATAATTGATGAGGGAAAGGCTGTGGATGTAGTTTAAATGTACTTTAATAAGGCATTTGATAAAGTGCCACATGGCAGATTGGTACAGAAACTAAAATCACATGGGATTCGGGTGGGCTGGCTAGATAGAAGACAGACAGTAGCCATGGAAGGGTGTATTTCAGAATGGAGACCGGTAACTAGTGGTGTTTCACAGGGATCAGTCTTTGGTCCTTTATTGTTTGTAATATACATAAGTGATCTGGAGGGAAATGTGGGTGGTCTGATTAGTAAGTTTGCAGATGACAAAAAGGTTAATGGAATTGCTGATAGTGCCAACGATCGTGAAAGGATACAACAGGATATAGATAGATTGGTGACTTGGACACAGAAATGGCAGATGGAGTTTAATTAAGACAAGTGCAAGGTGATGCATTTTGGAAGATCAAATTTAGTTCAGAATAATACTGTTAATGGCAGAACCCTTAGGAACATTAACATACGGACAGCTCTGGGTGTGCAGGTCCACAGATCCCTAAAAGTGGCAACCCTGGTGGCCAAGGTGATTAAGAAGGCATATGGCATGCTTGCCTTCATCGCCAGGGCATGGAGTACAAGAATTGGCAAACCATGTTGCAGCTATACAAATCCCTTGAGAGGCTGCATTTGGAGTATTGTGTGCAGTTTTGGTTGCCACACTACCAGAAGGATGTGGAAGCTTTGGAGAGAGTGCAGAGCAGGTTCACCAGGATGTCAAGGACATTGGCTATGAGGAAAGGTTACAAAGACTAGAGATGTGTGCACTGCAAAGACGGTGGCTGAGAGGAGACCTGATAGAAGTGTACAAAATCATGAGAGGTATAGAGAGGGTGGATAGTCAAAGGATTTGTCCCAGTGTTGAAGTTTCAATGACAAGGGGGCACCAGTTCAAGGTGGGAGGGCGTGAGTTTAAGCAGAATGTAGGAGGGAAGTTTTTCACGCAGAAAGTGGTAGGAGCCTGGAACACACTGCCAGAAGAGTGTTGGATGCAGGCACATTGGCGACATTAAAGAGGCATCAGGATAGTTCATGAATAGCGAGGGAATAGAGGGATATGGACCGAATAAGGGCAGAGGTTTGTTTTTTAGTTTG
This sequence comes from Ginglymostoma cirratum, assembly GCA_024137785.1. Classification (NCBI taxonomy): domain Eukaryota; kingdom Metazoa; phylum Chordata; class Chondrichthyes; order Orectolobiformes; family Ginglymostomatidae; genus Ginglymostoma; species Ginglymostoma cirratum. The sequence goes on from JAHRHZ010000267.1 coordinate 14,610,485, forward strand.
GTTAGGCCATGATGATTGGCAAAGGAGGGCCAAAGGGCCTGTTCCTGTTCCTGTGCTATATTTCTCTTTTATTCTTTTATGTTCTAGCCTTGAAATCTCCCATCCTAGGGAAAATACAACTGCCATTAACTCTATCTATACCCCTCATTATTTTCTAAACTTCTATAAGGTTCAGAATGGTTTAGCCTCTGTAGTAACGGGAGAAAAGCATAGAACAGCACAGCAAAGATTACTTGCTTGGTTACCCCTGGTGATCTCAACATCCCCCGATTAATGGTGGCGCTCTTTTCCAGCTAAATCATACACCTTTTATCCTCATATGTAATAAGGAGCCTTATGTCCATCACCTGCCAATCCTGGTCTTTTTGGCCAGATTGTGAGATAATTTTTCTGCAATGAGACATGAAGAGACAATATTCAGTCCCTCATCTGTGTGCACTTCAGAAAGGCTGGTTGAAAAATAAAAATAGTGGGATTCTGATTAATGCTCTACCCACTCTTCAACAACAACATACATTTACATCACAAAGTATCAAGTAAAATATGCCAACACAATTCACAGAAACACAATTGGGCAAAAGTTTGCAAACAAAAAAGGAAGAGATATTCAGAAAAATCACCAACTGCTTGCTCAAAGATACATTTTATGCAGAGACCTGAAGGAAGCAAGAGAGTTGGAGAGGTTTATTGAGGGATTTCCTGAGTTAGCACAAGACAGCTTAAGGCACATACACTAATGGTACGAAATCTGGAGATACTGAACAAACTGCTAAAACTTGTTTCCTGAGATTGGTCAATTTCGCATCCATCTTGCAGTGAAACTGGCTACTTTCTGCTTTTATGTTACACACTGAGTGCTGGTTGCAACTGCAAATATCAGTCAGTTCTTAGATATTTCTATTGGTTTTACAATATTTTAGACAATTTTCCAAACAAAGATTGTATATAAATATATTATATGTTACATTACGAACATTATTAATGCAAAACTATCATTCTATTAAGATAGCTAAACAAAAGAATTATAAATAAGGGTGAACTTCTCAATGTTTATCAAGGACAATGGAGAAACAATCAGACTGTGCTACTTGTAGCTCCCACAACATTTTTTTTAAATAATAAACCTTGGATAGTGTTGAAGGATCAAGGAACTATGATAATGACAGTTGAAATGAGTCAGATAATCATGGAATAACGCATCACAGAAGGAGGGCATTTGGCCAATAGTGGCCATGCTGGCTCTTGGATCACCTACTTCAGTTAACTCATTCCTCTGCTCTTTTCCCACAGCCCTGTCCACGTTTTTCATTCACTTATTTATCCGAGTGTCTTCTGAAATATTATTATTGAATCTGTTATCATTTCCTTTTCAGGCTGTACAGACCAGATCACACCTTGCTGAGCTAAAAACAAATGCTTTCCTCATGGTGCCTCTGGAAATTTTGTTACCCATCTTAAACTTGATCCTTCCACCATTAGGAGCAGTCTCTCTTTATGTACTTTTATCCGTTCATGATTTTGGACACTTCTCTAATTTTTTCTGTGAACATTTTCTGCTGTAACTAGAACAATCCATGCTTCTCCAGGCTCTCCACATGACTGAAGTCCTGAATCACTATTAAGTCTCTTCTGCACCCTTTCTGAGGGCTTGACATCCTACTTAAAGGTTGGTGTTCAGTATTGAAAAAACAGAAAATGAAGTTAACCATGAAGAATTGGATAGATAACACCGAGCTAGAGTGCAATGCCTTTATATTGCTATCAGGAGGAATGAAAATTCCGTGTAGGAATTGGTGAGGTCTTGATTCAAAACAGTCACATACTAAGGCAAAGTGGTTAGAAAAGACTAACATTGAGACATTCAGGAGATGTTTGGCAGGTGAGCAACAAGAATACAAATTCCCTGGTAACAAAGAATACATTTACCAGATTATTTTTCTTTCCACAGTTGCAACTGTTTTTAGTTGTCTGTCAAACAATAAAATAAACACAGTTAATGACATGATCAAGATTTTCAATCTCTGTTAATTTTGATTTTAATTACATATCATTGCACAAGTTCTGTATCCATTTTTTCAGGTTTGTTTCATTGCAGATGTCATATGAACTTCCACACAAACAAGCATTTTTTACAGAGATAACAAGCATGGGGCTGGATGAACACAGCAGGTCAAGCAGCATCATAGGAGCAGGAAAACTTGACGTTTCGGGCCTAAAC
>JAHRHZ010000267.1:14617702-14683399 GCA_024137785.1 Ginglymostoma cirratum
TTTTTCTGAAGAAGGGTCTAGGCCCGAAACGTCAGCCTTCCTGCTCCTCTGATGCTGCTTGGCCTGCTGTGTTCATCCAGCTCTACACCTTGTTATCTCATATGCCACTGCTGAGTGTGTTTCCAGTAGTAGGGGAATGTAAAATAGGGTGAATGCCCGGCAGCCGACAACATTCCTATCCACCCTTGGGCTCACTCCAATATCATAGATGGCAATATTGGATAGATATATGAGATTTTTGACTATCTGCCTTAATATTGCTTTCTTTGTCAAAGTTTGTTCTGTAATCATCCTCTGAAGTCACTTGGGACATTTTATAACATTAAAGGGTTACATAAATACAAGTTGCTGTTACATTGCTCTCACTCCCATCACAACCTGAGTCTGTGTCCCATTCCCACCATTGCCTTAGTCCATGATCAACCTCTCTACCCATCAAGCTCTACCCATCAAGTCTCAACTCTGTGACCATTGGTCCGATTACAGGAAAGCGCCAAAATTGGCAACCAAATGTAAACCCAAAATGAAGAGGTTTTTTTATCGCGTTGGCAAAGAAGAGAGAGGTGTACTAACCGTAAGGATGCCCCTTTCTCACTGGGAACACATCCTGAGAAGATAGCAAGCCCCACCTACCAAGGTGAGCAAGAATTCCGTGACCCAATACCACTCTCACACCAGAATCTGTGGCTCTCTGAGTCGTGGGTCTGCCTTGCAATGCTGACAGCATCCACTAAGCTATCTGTGGCGCTGCTGGGACTATTGGGGCTGGTGGACATCGCGCCGTCAGCAATTCCAGAGATTGCAAACTGCTTCCCAAGGAGGGGTGTAAATTCTCGGGTGTAGTGATGTCCCCTTAAAGCTGCACGTACACACGGACATGGCTATCGGAATTCCGATGCCCTTTTGCAGCATTGACTTCTGATTCTGGAACTCACCCTGCCCTCAAACCTCCGACAACCGTGTAGAAGACAAAAAAAAAGTTGGCTGGAAGGCTGTTCGGGGCAGGATGTCATTATTGCAGGGTAGACATTTTCATTACTTGCTGGTCTCTGACTTTTTAGTCAGGGAGGGACAGTCTTCTGCATCCCCACAAGTTTGAGACCTGTGTTTTTTTTTTATTGATGCCTCTTACGAGCTCACAGGATAACGTTCTAGCTTGAATTGTGTGTTTATTGAAATGAACGGATGTCCGCAGCGAGTGCTCCTGTCAGACAGGTTGCATGATGTGTTTAACCCAGGAAGTACATTAGTGCAGTATTGCATGTTCTCCCACACAACCTGTACAAGGGCTGCCTGTGGATGAGAAGTACATGGGCGGGCCAAAGATAGACCGGTCTGTTACAAGGCGGCACAGAAACAGTCTGTAAGAAAAGAGGAGCTTAGATCTGCGTTTCGACAAAGTCCTCAGATTCGGAATTTGTCAGGCGAGGGACCCGGACAGTGGTCACAAAGTGGGTACTGAACTCTGGTTGTGAGGAGCAGACGTGATGTGAAGTGAGGATTAAGATCTGAGATATGATGTGGTGTGCTCAAACTCAGCCTGATCAATTTTTAACACTTTCCTTGTAAGGAAACATGTTATGATGTCTAGTTCTGCTTTGTGTCAGGCTGCGACACGTATTGGTGCTCCACTGCCGTGCATTTCCCAGTCAAGGACTGGAGAGCGCAATGGTACAACTTTCCACATTCGTCAATAATATCTGCCTTCCAGACCAAAGTTCTGAAGCGAAGCACCCACAGAAATGAAAACTTCCATTCCAAATATGAATTATTGAGTACATGTGAAGTTCATGCAAAACATTACACTGTGCATGTTTTTCACTAGTGATGGAGACATAGACACGAGAAAAGCTCCACAGCGTATCTGCATCAAAATCAACCTTCAAAGTTTCCCTGTGTTTCCACATGAAAAGACATAATCTTGCATATTAAATATCTCCGGCAAGGGTAGCATTGTTTTCCTTGGTTGGTTGGACACAGTTCCGTCCAGGACCCCGCCCCCATGACTATTTCAATATTCACAGCAAGTATTCATACAAAAACATGTGAAAACCACTTAGTTACAAACTGCATCATAAGAAGCTTACTGCAGATCAGTGCTGGATATTTTAAAGCATTTGTATCTTCAAGGTTGAAGATGCATCTAATTAATAATGCAGAGATTAAGAAACAGCAATGATATACTCAAAATATTCTCCATAATCCATTATGAAGAAAATCCCTACTTTCATCATTGCAGGGTCAGAGAGAAAGAGTGAAGGAAATTTATCCAATCGATGACACCAGCTTTAGGCATCTTGAGCAGTGTCAAAGTCGATAGACGTAAGGTTAGTTGTGTAGCTGCAACAAAGCTTCCACTGCAGAATCCACAACAGAGACAGCATTATAGAGTAAGCTATGGAGCAGAAAAGTGATTTTTTAGGAATGCTTTTGCCAACAGTAAAATAATGCAAGAAAATCTTTACCTCAGGGTGCCTAGAATACAAAGTGATGGAAATTATGCTTCAGTTATAGACAGTCACATTAAATTTGGACTACCACACAGTTTTGTGAATCAAACCTCACTTAGGAAAAATAGAAAAAAAGGAACAAAAGGGAATCTGGCAGAGATTCACCACAATTACTTTGGGTGTAAAGGGTTAATTTATGCAGATACATGGTCTAACTTTGCTTGCATTCTTTTTAGTTTAGAAAGCTGAGGATAATTGAACCAAGATGTTTAAAATAACAAAGGATTCCATATGCTAGACATGGGAAGGAGTTGTTCAGAACAGATGGGCAGAATTTCAAAATTTGAACCAGTCATTCCAGAGTGTGACCAGGAAATACTTTTAAGGGTAGTAGAATTCTGGAACTCTCCTTTCGAAAAGGCTGCAAATGCAGTATCAAATTAAATCTTCAAGACTAAGGTTGACAGAATTTTGTTTGCTATCAGTGACAAGGGATATGGATCAAAATAAAGTTGAGGCAGTGAAATATTCTCGGAATAGTGGAGCATGTTCAAGGGGCTATATGACCTATTCCCATTTCCACACAAAATAATCTTATCAATTTTTTCTGTTTGAAACAGGCCACCTAAGTGAAAGTGCACTTCAGCTCATTTTGCTGCAGTTCTCAAAAAGTTGCTTTTCATATTTCCAACCAGGTTTTTGAATAGATCTCAAAAATTATACACACCGGGGAATTCCCAAGATCCAGTGTCAAAATACATAGTCATTTTTCATGATGCTTGTGAAAATTCATCGACCTGCTTCGATATTTCTCACATCGATAGGTGACATTTGGTGGTGTTATACATCGGCTAAGTGATTTGTTATTGCTCAACATCCAGCACTTACATTGCCTTCAGGACTCAAGCAGGAAATTATATTCCACAAATTTCTCAGTTTGTAATGTAACACCAAATGTTGTTTCACCCGCTTCTCAATCCATGGATTATATACCAAGGGCAGGCTGCCTGCAGCCCAGTGTAAACATTGGTTTTGAACTCACCTCCAGTTAGTTCTGAGTAAGGGTCACCAGACTCGAAATGTTAACTCTGTTTTCTCCTTCACAGATGCTGCCAGGCCTGATGGGCTTTACCAGCAACTTCGTTTTTGTTCCACTTAGTCAGGTCAGCCCTCTTTCATCATCTATTCCAAGAAATGGCCCAGTAATGAATATGAGGCAGAACCTCAGTCTGTTTCTAGCACATTCTGCCTCATAGAGCTGTCAGCCAGTTGGAAAATAGCCACTCTGCATTAAATCGGGATTGGTGGCCACTGCCAGTACTGCAGGTTCATTGATGACCCCAAACCCAGGTATGTATGGGATTTTGCTTGGTCTGGAGTGAGGGTTTGGTGCAGGCTTGTTGCACAGCGTGCTGTGGCTGTGGGTGGTTCTGGGGAGGCAACATTGTTGTGGTGGGCGCTCCATTTGGTACAATGGGCCTCAGAAGTAGGCAACTCACAGGGTTAAACCTGTTGAGCAATGGTTGGGCATGAGTCTCCTACACTGCAAGTTATATTGGAGCAGAAGAGGAGGCCCTTAATTGGGACTTAATTGACCCTCTATTGAGTCATGAGTAGGTGACTTACCTGTAACATCCTTTTAGGGAGGGTGTCCCTGTGAGTCCATAAAACTCGTCTCAGGGTGTCCTGAAAGCAAATAGTCTATGTACCTCAGTTGCCCATTCAACAATCTTCACAGACCTGCAACAATATTGTCAAACCACTAAAAATGTCAATGGTGCAGCATGAAAAGAATCTTAAACGGAAAAATTAACCAAGCAATCCTTGTTAGCCTTCACCTTCAGCATATAGGGCCTTGTCCATTGTCTTTTGTTGAATAAGTTCTCCTGTTTCCACAGCAACCATGAGACACAAAGAAAGAACATTTAAAGGTATACATGAATGAGACATAAATCAATACAAAAAAAAAATCCTGGCCATGTGTTTGAAAACATCACAGCACTGAATAGATTAGAAAGTGAACTCCAGACCTAACACTGCCAGAGCTCTTCTTCGAGACAAAGTGCAGAATTGTTGATAAATACTTGAAGCAAATGCCATATATGGAAATAGCAGTAATCAATATGTCAACACAATGAACGATGGCAGAAAAATGAAGTATAAGAAATGCAAGCAGGATGAAAAATTTAACTCAGCAGTTGGTTGCGGCACAACTGACAAATACAGAATAGAGAGGATCCCTAGATACAAAAACAACCAGATATTTTTGAAGAGTGTGGCAGAGTACCTGGCAATTGACTATTTCCAGAAATTGAGGAGCCCTAAAGCTCTGGAATTTGCTACCCCAGGAGACTGGTTCTTTGAATATATTCAAGGTTGCGGTAGACAGATTTTTGATGCTGCCACGAAGGTTATGGAGATAGAGCAAGGCAAAGTGGAGTTGAAAACCACAGTCAGATCAGCTATGGTCTTATTCAATGGTTGTACAGGCTCGAAGAATGAAAAGGCCTACTCCTCCTCCTATTTCTTACGTTCTTAGGTTGAATGAAAGTGACATTAACATGAAAGTTAGGTCAAATAGCAGGAGAAAACATTTTTTTCTTACACAAAGGGTCAAGCTTGTGAAATGCAATCAGAGATGATACTTAAAGCATGGACTTTGTCATAGTTTCAGAATAGATTAGACGAGATATTAAAGGAAGCAGGGCATGGGACCAGACTCATTGGAATTGGACTGATTTTCGTGTGAATGACAAACTTCAACATGGGCTGGTTGGTTAAATGCTTGTTTCAATGTTGTAACTTCTATGTAAAAACTAAGGTAGTGAGCAAAATAAATAGTTACCAATAAAGAAACAAAGGTTGCAAGTAAGTCCTGTAACCAGATTTTCTTTTCAAGATTGCTATGTCAGGCAACCAGGTTACAGGATTTGTTGTGTACCCATCTTCTGTAAGTAAGCAGACACAAAATTTACAAGCAAAAGATCAAAGGGTAATAGAACTGTTGGAAATGTATTGAACAAACCTAAGATGGCTGTTAAATCTTTAATCAGTTACAAAGGAGATGCAGGTTTCAATTAATTAACATCTTAGGCTTGTTCGATACATTCGCATCAGTGAAATGAACCTTTGATCTTTTGCTTATAAATTCTGTGTCTGATGCCACCTCTCTCACTAACACCTGAAGAAGGAGTGAGACTGTGAAAGTTTGTGTCTTCAAATAAACCTATTGGACTATAAGAGATAATAGGAACTGCAGATGCTGGAGAATCCGAGATAACAAGGTGCAGAGCTGGATGAACACAGCAGGCCAAGCAGCATCATAGGAGCAGGAAAGCTTGAAGTTTCGGGCCTAGACCCTTCATCAGAAATGGGGGAGGGGAAGAGGGTTCTGAAATAAATAGGGAGAGAGGGGGAGGTGGATAGAAAATGGATAGAGGAGAGGATAGGTGGAGAGGAGACAGACAAGTCGAAGAGGCGGGGATGGTGCCAGTAAAGGTGAGCGTAGGTGGGGAGGTCGGGAGGAGATAGATCAGTCCAGGGAGGATGGACAGGTCAAGGGGGCGGGATGAGGTTAGTAGGTAGGAAATGGGGGTGCGGCTTGAGGTGGGAGGAGGGGATAGGTGAGAGGAAGAACAGGTTAGGGAGGCGGGGACGAGCTGGGCTGGTTTTGGGATGCGGTAGGGGGAGGGGAGATTTGGAAGCTTGTGAAATCCACATTGATACCATTGGGCTGCAGGGTTCCCAAGCTGAATATGAGCTGCTGTTCCTGCAGCCTTCGGGTGGCATCGTTGTGGCACTGCAGGAGGCCCAGGATGGACACGCCAACTCTATTTCAACTCCCCCTCCCATTCCTCAGACGACATGTCCATCCTGGGCCTCCTGCAGTGTCACAACGATGCCAAAACGTCAACTGATGAACAGCTATCAATTCTTTACCTGTATATTTGTGTGGATGCCTCCACTTCCTCACCATAACTCCATTTGTAATACTCCAGAACTCCCTCAGCCTCAACTTGTGTGAACCGACTGTGTGAACTTGCTTAAATTCAAATCTGCTTTCTGAGCCTCAGTTGAAGAAGAAATACCAAATACTTCTTTTGAATGATCCCCATTGTTAAAGGAAGTTTCAGCTACTCTAACCCTGCATGTGGTATTACTTTTGACCTCTGATGGTAAACTTTGTTTAGCCATTGTCCTGGTCACCAGTTGCGATGGAAAAATACCTGCAACCTGTTACTGTAACTGTTTCATTTCTGTACAAGGCTATAACTCTCACTCCAGCAAATTATCACATCAGAGTAAGTTAACTCCTCAAAACATTTGAGCTCAAACAGTTCTGAGGAAGGGTCACTCAACCCAAAGTGTTTATTGTGATTTCTCTCCACAGATGCTGCCAGACCTGCTGAGCTTTTCCAGCGATTTCTGTTTTTGTATATATACCCCATTTATTAAAACTTTGGCTTTCAATGCATTATCTAGATGAAAAATGGTGTCCTTCTTCAGCAAGAGAGTTTGAGTACCTCCTGTATTACTGAATAAAATTATGGGTTTAAGGCCATCTGTGAAGAAAAGGGTTTACCTTCCTTAAAACAAAAATCCATTGTATCTCTCATCTACCCTATTCATCTCTCCTGCATTCATAGCAGTGTTTATGTTCAGTTTTGTGGTGGTAGCTACAGCTACAATTCGATCTGTAGTATGTTCCGTCTGAGCCCTCTTTTCGGACTCACACTTATGAACTCCAGTAAAGTCCGAATGGCTCCCTCTCAGCTTCCAGAATTCTGAACAAAAGGGTCCAACTTGTTACAATAGACTTACGATTCTCACTTACATTCTCAGCAGGTCCCTTTCTGCTCTGCAGAGTTGGTTCACACTGCAGTGGGAAAGCCCGCTGTCATGATGATGAAGGGAATATAATTTTAAAGTAGTCAACAGTGAACCCCTCCACTCTGCTGCTGACTGAAGTATCATTTTTAGGGTTACATCATTTGTCTACAATTGAGCGTCATAGAGTTAAAAATACATTCAGCATGGAATCAAACCCTTCAGTCCAACTCATCCATGCCAACCAGATATCCTAAATTAATCTAGTCCTATTTGTCAACATTTGGCCCATATTCTTCTAAACTCTTCCTATTCATATACCTATCCAGGTGCCTTTTAAATGTTGTAATTCTACCAGCCTCCACCACTACCTTTGGAAGCTCACTCCAAATGTGCACCACCCTCTGCATGTAAACAGTTGCCCCTTAGGTCCCTTTTAAATCTTTTCCCTCTCATCTTAAACCTATGCCCTCTAGGTTTGTACTCCCCTACCCCGAGGTAAAGACCTTGACTATTCTCTCTATCCATGACCCTCAAGATTTTATAAACTTCTATAAGGTCACCCCTCAGCCTCTGACGCTCCCAGGGAAAATAGCCCCAGCCTTTTCAGCCTCTCCCTATAGCTCAAACCCTCCAATTCTGGCAACAGCCTTGAAAACCTTTTCAATATCAATGTTGATGAAACATGAATAGTAAGTAGATGCAGAAAATGAATAATTAACATCAAGACGCTTTTTAAGTGACATCCTTACCTTCTCAGATGTAAAATGCAAGAATTTTGGAAAGTTACAGAGACAAGACAAGGCAATTGTATAGGGTACCAATGCAGTAGTGATAGTAAGTGTGACACAGAGATAGAAAACTAAGAGTGCACCATAGGGCCATAAGAGTTCCAACAAAGATGGTCAGAGTAGGGAGAAAGGTACAACGACTGAATCATAGGCTCTTTATCCAATTACATGCAGCATTCATAATAAAATTGATATATTGATAAAGCAAATAAAAATAAACAAGCATGTGATATGATTATTATTCCAAAGACATGGTTACAAAGGAATTCCAGCTGTGACCTAAACATTACAGGGCAGTCGAGATTTCAGAAAGACAGGTAGAAAGGTAAAAGGCTTTATTCATGAAGCACTGCAGTCATGAGAAATAATCTTGGTTTGGAAGATCAAAATGTAGAATCAGTTCAGGTGGAGATAAGTAAAGGAAAGAAATTACTGATACAAGGGGTTTATAGGGTCCCTGACAGAACTTACATTGTCGGACCAAATATACATCAAGAAATAATGATAGTTTGGAAGAAAGGTACTGCAATAATTGTTGGATATTTTAATCTTCACATAGATTAAGCAAACTAAATTGGCAAATATAGCTCACAAGATAACTTTATAGAGGGTATTTTACAACAATATGTTCTGGAACCAACCACCGAACCACCATTTTTGACCTGGTAATGCATGAAGAGACATAATTAATTACTGACTTGTAGTAAAAGTTCCTCTCAGTAAAAGTAATCATTACGTGGTAGAATTTCATGTGCAGTTTGAAAATGGGAGATTTGGCCTTAACCTTAAATAAAGACAACTACATGAGTGTGAAGACAGAGTTGTCTAAAATTGAATGGCTAAGAGGGTAAAAGGTAAGACAGTGTATAAGTGTCAATCCTTTAAGGAAATATTCCTTAACTCTTAACAAAGCAATGTCCCAATGAGAAACAAAGACTCAAATGAGTGCATTAACCATGGTTAATTAAGAAGGTTAATGCTGGATTAAGTTTGGAAAAAAAGATGTACCAACGTTGCGAAGATTATTGATAGGCCAGTGATTGGAAACACTAAAAACTAGCAAAGGAAAGAATGTTTAAAGAAATAAAAAAATTGGAGTATGAGCTATAACTAGAAATATAAGTACAGAAGTAAAAGTTTTACGGGCATATAAATAGGAAGTGAGTGTCTAAAGCAATGTTGGTCTCTTAGAGGATGAAACTGATCTTTTCTTAGGCCGTCTACTTGAACTACTAAAACACTTTAACGGCACCTTTCAAGTTCTGATGCCTGGATACTGACAAAACTTAACTATCCTTCTGTTGGTGTTGAATTTTTGTTCTCTGAGCTAGACCTGCATGTGGCCTTTTTATATCTGTCTCTCCCCGGTCATAAAGTATCAACTTAGTATCCACTTTAGCAACAATCTCAGCAGGTAGCTACCTATGTTCTCGCCAATTAACTTAAGTCACATCACTTCTTGGAAATGCGATTTTGATCCACTGTGAAAATGTCTCTGACACTCAGTAAGAACTTATCTTCACAGAACTGAGAATCTTAAAACCATTTATCTCAACTTTCTCACCAAGGTTCCTAAATAATTGCAAGATAGGTTAAACCTTCCTTACACTAGAATACCTCATCTAACTGTTGTACTTGTTTCCAGTTCAACAATTTAAAATTACTATTTTAATTATATTTTTAACTTAAATGAACAATGCTTACAGGCATTTCAAATACTTGTGAATTCACTGGTCCTACAAGCTGAATACATTGCATGTAGGCATTTGGAATTGGAATCTGAGACTACCAAATTCTGTTTGTCATCTTCACACAAAACCCTGATATCTGGTTTATGTTATGCAAACTAGTAAAAGTGATTTCTGAAGAAGAGTCCCAACCCAAAACGTCAACTTTCCTGCTCCTCTGATGCTGCCTGGCCTGCTGTGTTCCTCCAGCTCCAGACTGCGTTATCTCTGACTCCAGCGTTGGCAGGGCTTACTGTGTCTCAGTAAAAATCTCTCCTTTGATAAGTTTTATCTCACTTAATAGTCAAGAATTTCAAGTTGACACTACCCAAATTGACTTTTTTTAAAGAACGACACATTTGTCGTTTTAGAATTCACACCATAATAGATTATAGGGTTTTTTTTAATGTAAAACAGATTATAATGATATGTTATGCACTCATTAAGACACGTTTAAAACTGCAATTATCACTCTGAATAGCTTTGAAAAAGACGTCATAATTAAGATTTTAAGTAACCTGCAAAACACATGATTTTCTTCAACCTGCAACAAAGTGAATGTATTTCAATAATAGAACGTTTCGAGTTAGACTTTCCCCCTGTGCACAAGTGCTTCCTGACTTTATCCTTGAACAGCCTAGCTTACTTTCAAGTTATGGCCCCTGTTCTGGACTCCCCAGTAAAGGAGTCTTTTCTCTCTGTCCAACTGTTAGTAGATTATGGTTGCAACAAAATTTGGGTCAAAATTCCTGCTCAACAGCATTTGCAAGATCCAGGCCTAGGTGGGTTGAAATAAAAAAGCTTTAAGACATATTGAATAATAACCATAAAGTTCTAACCATAACTGTGCTACTGTATTAGATTAAATGACTAACAATTGACAGAATGTTCTGATGATATTGACCCAGAAATTTAACTTTGTTTCATGCACAACAGATGCTGCTAAATTGTTATGCATTTTATTGGGAATGAATATAACTCAAATTCCTCCACTCAATGATCAAATTTGACTTTTCTGGGTGACTATAAAGGCAAACAGACTTCTGATTGCCCCACAAATTGCCATATAGAGAGGAAACTGTTTCAACATACATACTATTTGGTGTTTTGAGCTGCATTTTCCTAAGCAGATGGCATGTTCCAAACTCTTCATCCCCTTTACTTAAATCTCAGTTTACAGGTTTTCCTGATCTCTAACTGTCCGATTATTCACAGATTTTTCCAACTAGTATGCTGTAATGACATTTTAACTCATTGTACTCACAGTGCAGGAGGAGGAGCCATTCAGACCAATGAGTCTGCTCCACCAATGACCATCTGATGACAACAATGGAGGGTGGCATTGCAATGTCATCACCCAGTAACCACTTTATTTTATTCAAAGTGATTATCCATAATGCCAAAAATCCCACCCCGCTGCTTATGTAGACATGGCCTGTGACATCAGCTCCTTGTGACAGACTGTCGGAAGTAACCATGTGGGAATGCACCCAGTCGAGTGGGAAGAAGGGGTTGTAGCTGTGGTTGACAAAGGAAATCTCCCTGTCCATTGTGTCATCTACTCTGCTATCACTCCTCCATCGCCCTTACCTCACCAGTGCCACCAGTCTTCAGCTGCTACCCTGCTTAGGGAGGTGTCCTTTCCAGAACTGGAAAATCATGCTCAGTAGCCATGGCTGCTGCTGCGCCTATTCCCCACCAACTTACTGCGGATGCTCAGATGCCAAAATACTCACTGATACATGTACAGGTGGGGCCAGTAATCTCAACTGATCACAATGCTGGGTTCCTGCACGTGCTTTCATTGCTGTGGTAGGGGGCACCTATAGAACACGTGACCTATTTTGTTACACACAGTAATACCTACTACAATCATCCTGTTTAGCATGGATAATTCTCACAGTACATTTTAAAACTTGTACAAGAGGATCTTCAGAATTATTGAAGAAAATGCCTTCAAATAAAAATGATTAGTGCAAAATCAGTTGTCATCACCTTGTTAAGCCAGATCCATATTCAAATGCATCTTATCACAGTGAAAGACAATTTATTAGTGCATTATTTATAGACAGCACTAATTCATCATCCATATTCAACTTAATGAGTAAGTGTCCTCATCCAATGCATTTGAGTATTCAACAAAATTTTCAGTCTTGGCAGTTAAATAAATCCTGAAGAAAACTACAATAAATGTAAAGATTATTTTATGCTTCATACATTAATTTCATCTTCACAAATGACAAAGTCAAGATAAGTTCTTACAGCCTTTAAAAAAAGACTGGTCCAAATCTTTAGATAATGTTCAATATGTTGATAGCTGTTGATAAATGTGACCTTGCTATTCTGTGACAATTTTAAATTTGGAATATCCAATGACCATAAAGTGATATGAGTATCTCATTAAACAGTCCATAATATTAAAACATGAAGGCTGATGTGACCTTAAAAGTCCTACCATAGAATTAGGTTTTGCAATAAATCTAAAAAGAAATTCAGAAGAAAAGATTTTGCTTTCAAAATTCACCAATTATTTTATTGTAGCAATAATGAACATTAGCAAATATATACTTCTTAAACATACATACTTTGTAAACATGTATACTCATGTCATGCATCTAAAAATCTAACCTCACAACTTGCAAGGACTTCACTTCATTGCTTCTCCTGGAATTTTCAGGAATACTGACTGGTTCAGTGTAAAACAAGAGATATGAGAATTATCAACAAATTCTAATGTTTGACTGAAATGCACATTCGCACCACATTTTTAAAAATTTGCACGTTATGTTTATTTTATTTATTCTGGTTATGTCAATAAAAGTTTTTGAGGTACACAGGGACTCACTGTAACATGTGCAATTTAATGTGTAGATCCAGCAAGTAGTTTCCAAATAGATCCTTTTGTACAAATGATGAAAGATTAAAATTAATAAAACGACCTACAAAAACACATGGATTTCAATCACATACAAAAACTCCAGGTAATTCTAAAAATATGTTTTAAAGACCCAATTAATATCTTCACAAATAGTGAAAGTGACATCACTGCACAATTGATGAATGTTCATCAATGCAAAAGATACATGACTCAGCCAAATACAATTAACAGAAAGTAAACAGTAAAGGAGATAGACTGGAAATATAGCACACTGGAAAACTGTGATGATTCTATGCTGGGGCTGTTCTAGAAACCAGTTTCCTCTGCAACTAATCCCAAATTAATGACACAGCATCATTAGCAATTTGTGACATTCAGAGGCTGATAAAGTGCTCTAGAAATTCAATAATTTGTTTCTCCTTTCATTAAGTTAAGGAATTCCCATACAATGCACTGGAAAAATTAGCTAGTGGAATTATATGTAGGTAATAGTCCAGAAATGGAGTTATGTGCAAGTTCAAAATAACTTCAATACTATTCTCTCTCAACTACAGATTTTCTCTGATTTGACATCAAGGCCACGTGATTAAGGTGATTTGCTTGCTTGTACATCAAGAAGGTACGGAACCAATTCATTATAAAATAAATAGCCAAATTTAGAAATTTAAAAATGTTTGAAACAGTATTTAATGAAATTACCATGTGCATTGTGTTTTTTTTCATTTATTCACTTGTGGAACATGGGTGTATTGCCTGGTCGTAGTTGCCCTTAAGGAGGTGTTGGTGAGCTGCCTTCTCAAACAGTTGCGGTCCATCTGCTGTGGTTTGACCCAAAATGTCATTAGGGACAGAATTCCAGGATTTTGACCCAATGGCAGTGAAGGAATAGCGATATATTCCCTCAAGTCAGGATGCTGAGAGGCTTGGAGGGGAACTTGAAGGTGGTGGTGTTCCAATCTATCTGCTGCTCGTATCCTTCTGGATGGAAGTGGTCGTGGGTTTGGAAGGTGCTGTATGAGGATTGTTGGCGAATTTCTGCGGTGCATCTTGTAGGTGGTACACACTGATGCTATTGAGCGTCAAGGGTGGAGGGAATGGATGCTTGTGGATGTAATGCTAATCAAGCTTTGTCCAGGCCAGTGACAAGCTTCTTGAGTGTTGTTGCAACTGCACCCATCCAGGCAAGTAGAGAGTATTCCATTACACTCCCGACTTGTGCCTTGTAGATGGTGGACACGTTCTGGGGAGTCAGGAAGTGAGTTACTTGCCGGAGTATTCCTGGCCTCTGACCTGCTTTTGTAGCCACTGTGTTTACGTGGTGAGTCCAATTGAGTTTCAGGTCAATGGTAACTCCCAGGATGTTGATAGTGGGGGATTCAGTGATGGTAACACCATTGAATAATAAGGAGTGGTGGTTAGACTGTCTCTTATTGGCGATGGTTATTGCCTGGCATTTGAGTGATGTGAATGTTACTTGCTACTTTGAAACCCAAGCCTGGACATTGTCCAGATCTTGTTGCATTTGAACAGGTCTTGTTGCATCTGAGGAAGGGTCATCGGACCCAAAACATTAACTCTGTCTTTTCCTTCACAGATGCTGCCAGACCTGTGGAGCTTTTCCAGCAACTTTGTTTTTGTTGCAGGAACAGGACTGCTTCAGTACCTGAGGAGCTGCAAATGGTGCTCAACATTGTGCAATCATCAGTAAACATCCCCACTCTGACCTTATGATGGAGTGAAAGTCATTGGTAAAGCAGAAAATGGTTGGGCCTAAGACATTACCCCGAGGAACTCCTGCAGAAATGTCCTGAAGCTGAGATGACTGACCTCTGACAATCACAACCATCCTCCTATATGCCAGCTATGACTCCAACCTGCGCAGAGTTTGCCCCTTATACCCATTAACTCCAATTTTGCTAGGCTCCTCCATTTACAGTCAAATGCAGCCTTGATGTCAAAGGCTATCACTCTCACCTCACTTCTGGAATTCAGCTCTTTTGTCCATATTTGAAATAAGGTTGTAATGAGGTCAGGAACTGAGTGGCTCTTATGGAGCCCAAACAGGGCGTCACTGAGCAGGTTATTGCTGAGCAGGTGCTGCTTCATAGCACTTTTGGTGACACCTTCCATCACTTTACTGACGATTGAGAGTAGACTGATGGGGCAGTAATTGTCCAGATTAGATTTGTCCTGCTTTTTATGCATTGGACATAGCTGGGCAATTTTCCACACTGTCGGGTAGAAGCCAGTGTTGTAACTGTACAGGGACAGCTTGGCTAGGGGAGTGGCAAATTCTGGAGCACAAGCTTTCAGTACTATTGCCAGAATGTTGTCAGGGCTTGTGGACTTTGGAGTGTCCAATGTCTCTAACAACTCCTTGATACCACGTGGAGTGAATCAAATTAGCTGAAGACTGGTATCTGTAATGCTGGGGATCACTGGAGGAGGCCAAGATGGATCATCCATTCAGCAATTCTGGCTGAAGATTGCTGTGAATGCTTCAGCTTTATCTTTTGCACTGAAATGTTGAAAGCCCTGTCATTATCATGGACGTTACTTAGGATGGAAGCAAAATTTTATGGTTTAAGACAGAAAATTTGTTTCAGTCATAAAATTTTACATAATTAAACCCTAGATTTGATCTTTATTTGTATCTCAACTTTATTTGGGCCAGTTTTAGTTTTTTTTAGCAACAGAACTCGACAAAAGCTTTAAGTTTCCTCATGCGCGTACTTTTTCGATGACAAATCATGCTCAAATATCACTGTCAGTGTCAGGGGAAGTGTGTGGCCTTGACCATCTTATGATTCTAGCTGGAGGAGGATCTATGGTAACAAGAGGCTTGTAAAAGCACAAAAGTAGGAAAGACTTTTCTATGATACTCTTAGAAGGCAAGAACTCATGAAATCTCTTGTTGAGTAGTTTTGTCATGTAGTTCAAAGGCTTTGCTACGAAGCTTGCTCAATTTTTTTAAGTACATCTATTCCTTAAAATTGATGTTACTTTTTCATACCATATTTGAGTTCTATAATGCCTGATTAATTCCAGAATCAATTTAATCATAAGTTCATCCGTCCCCTACAAATCTGCACAATGTCAGTTGATTCTTACTGTGAGTGCAGAGGAATCTAGTGTTATCGGGTAACATCATGATTTTTCTCCAATCTCTGCTTGACTCTTTGTCTAATTCGCAGGGGTGATTCCAGTTCAATTTATGTAATTAGCTACCTATTTGAGGTACTTTTACTCACCATTATATATTCTGTCATTACCATTTGTCCAGCTGTTTCCAGAGTTGAAATCTCTCAAAGGCATAGTTTCCTCTGGCATTTGGAACTAAACTGTACACATCTTTCTGATGATGCTTTTAAACAGAAGGACATACATACATTGGACAATAAACTCTGGAGACAGAAAACCACAGCAGACTGGTGGAAAGTCTTATTTCTTTTGTGTAATTCTAAGAATGACTCTGTGGCAAAATTATATCCCAACTATTGAATCACAACATTTAAACAGAAAAGAAGTACAGTCAATGACAATCGAGTGACAAGAAGAATTTTGTAAAAACAAAGATATTGTGAAATAAAGGTTTAAAGTTACCACTTCAGTTCTTTGACTTGGGGCATAAGTAATATCAATGAAAGAGTTAACCATCACTCTAAACATTACCCAGACAACATCTGTGGTAGGAAGTAGACCAGTCTCTTGCATAATTAGAATATGAATTGAATAGTTCCATCAACAAAAGGGCATGTCTGGTCTATTGGCCTGAAAACAAACGCAGCAGCAATGTAGGGCAAAAAAGGTCAGTCAGAAACAATGGGACCATTCGAGATGTCTGCAAGATGAAGGCTTGCTTTCTCAGCAGTAGAATTCATTTGTGGTTTTATAAAGTACTTTGAATTGAGAAGAAAGCAGGTGCTGTGTGAATACTGGAAATACTTTAAATGACAACAATCTTGATATTATCAATTTTATTTTAAACATTAAAGGCATTGTGCTGATATACATTCTATTTTCATTTATATAAGACAAGCAACTCTGTTAAGTGTTTGCAAATTCATTTACAACATACCTTTACTATATATTTAATGGATTTGGGACTTGGTTGACTATTTGTAATTGTTATATGAAGTGAAGATATTTGCTAACATATAAACTGGTTATGATAGTTAAAATGAGTATTGCATTTGTCTGATCATTTAAACACACATCTCAACTGCTGCTGAGATCTGCTTATAATACTTAAAACATGTTTAAATGGAATGCATTTTATGATGCAGTTTCCAAAATCATAATTTCTATAAAATGAGTGTTGCAACATTGCTATTGCACAATGTGGATACGAACAAACTTTCACTGCAGCAAAGCACACTGTGCAATAACTATGTGATATTAAAACAACTCATGCTTATTGTATTTTGCATGTGACTTAAGAAATCATGTAATACAGACACTACTTGAGATGTCAGTCTCGTGATAGGCAGTGACAAAATAAGAATGCTGCATTCATCATTTTGTTTCCTGAAAATATGCATATAAAGTACATACAAGTGCATAATTAGAAAATATTTTTGCTCAAGAAAAATACTTCTTTTAGGGAAAATAGAAATGTAAAACAAATCCTCCTGAAAGACGACAGAGCAAGAGAGGACTATTTTGCCACAGCTGATATGCCGAGTGTGTTCAGACTTTGGTTATTTTGGTAACAGTCCATGACCCCAAAGCAGAATAACTTTGAACTAACTCATGTAAAATATACACTCTAACGTACAAACGGAAAAGAATCTGAATCACACTAAATTGGGATCCCAAGCATTTGAATTTTTTTTTTATACACAAAAAATTGAAATGAGTTTCAGAACACAATGGACAAAGTTACCTGTTCGCAATTTCAGGTCAGTTAGTCGCAATATAAAAGTTAAAAGTTTCTGAAGTGACAGAAGAGAATGCTCAACTTTGTGCATTCTCAGATACAATGTTTTCATGATTCCTTTGGATCTCCTGTCTCAGCATCCACAGATAATTGTCTGCACTACATTTTTGAGTTGCTCTGATGCCCAAGGGTTGGTAGAAAATAATCTTCAAACTTCAGTCCTTTAGCACCTTGGGATCATGCAAACGTTGTATTTCCGTTGTGTCGTGAACGTGACCTCTCCAAAGTAATGCGCCTATTTTCTGTGACAAGAAATATAAAATCAAACATTTGGATTTTAATGGCAAGTCTTCGAAAGAAAATGGCAAAACATGAAAGTAAAATTGAAAACATAAAACTGCTATGAAAATAGAAATAGAAAGAATAGCAAGTGTAGATTACATTGATGCAAAAATGCATTTGAGGATCTGTAAAAAAATGTTCTTATGAGCAATGTGATTTAGCAGAAAGAGAATGCACAGACACATTATCTTGGACAATTATGAAGCAGAAATTCCAAATAAAATTGCCTATATAATAGGAATCCATCAAGGTGACAACGAAGTGCACTTCAGCCACCTTTGGGGATGGAATTACACAGTGGTAAAAATGCACAGTGACTGTTAAAAGCAAAAGCAGCAAAGCAACAAAGAGTGAATGGTAGAAATGCACGCAAGGTCTGCTGGCTCCCTTTCATGTAGAATGTCTGTGATAGACAACATCATGTTATCAGTGATCCATAATATTAACCGTTCCACTACCAGTAATAGTGGAGTTTGATATTGGACAGTGGATTCTATTGAGATCATCTTTGGCAAGGTACTCTTGGCTGCAAAGTGATTGATGTGTCTTGTAGCATCTGGAGCCAAGCTATAAAAGCATTACTGCAACAAACATGTCAGGTCTGCTACCTGAGGCTTAGTATAATAGAGCTAATTCACTAAAATTACAGTAATTCCATTAGCGTCCATTTTGTTATGGCCATGAAACTACATAAGAAGACAAGACACAGATGCTCTTTCAATGAGATAATCTAATATATGACTTTTGCTATAAAGTGCATTATTTACAACATCATCATAAACAAATGTAAAACATAAAATAAGCTGCCTAAGAGATGCTCTTTGTTCTCTTTTCTGGAAGACTGATGCACGGACAACAAGTACCAAGTATAAATCACAAAGCTTTTTCTCCTCCAGTTGATGATCTTTCTCATTGATGAACTGGGACGGCACTGCTCTGCAGTGAGCTCATACAGTATATAAACAAAATAAGAGCTTATTGAAAATAATAAAATGAATTTTAGGACTACAGCTATTACACAATTATTCATTTGCAGCAATGCGACCATCACAGAGAAAACCGTGAAACTGAAGATCCTGCAAAATTGTACAATTACATAACTAAAAGTGCAACTGATTAGTAGTATTCTTTAAATAAAAACTCCTAATAAAACAACACGCAAATCTGCCAACTTCAAAGAAAATTAATACAATGCTGAGCTGTGCCAACAAACAATATTTTTTAGCAGGATGTTCATGTCCAAAACTTCAGCTTTGAAAATCAATACAATACGCGGGCCAAACAGATATACAATAGTCATCTGAGGTGAGTAATTCAGTGAATTCAATTTCTGTTATCAAGCATAATTTGTAAACTGTGCTGGATGGTGTAAGCAGTGCTCTCTTGGATCACCATACCATGCATTAGTGTGAAAAAATGTAGATCTGACCCCAGCTAAAGTTCAAAATTAAACTGCAGAAATGTAAAAAATAGATACCAGTCAATTGGTGGAAGAATTTATAAGCTCTCATAATAAGGGTAACAAAGTTCCCTGCATAAAGTTTCTAATGCAATTATATACAGGCAGTTTCTGGATTGCCAATGGGTTCTGTTCTGGAGTAAAGAACGGGTCAAATTCTCACTTTAACGTTTCAATCCAGTCAACATCTCCGTTGGCTGTCAAGATTTAATGACTCAAAACATAGAAAGCTTATTTCTTATGCCAAGTGTAGCTTATGTGGACCAAATAAAACAATTGTTCTGAATAAGCATCCACACCTTGTACAAACAAAACTCAAATAATATTTTCGTCAACAATATGTACTGATTATGAGGTCAGCCAGATGGACATCATAGAATAGGAGTTCCCTGATTGAGGCTTTTAACCTGGTCCAATCAGGGAGCCCTCGATGACAGATAAGAACAGAAGTGTCAGACATCCTTTTTACTCTGAGTTCTGGCTCTGAGGGAGCTGGATCAGCATCAAAGGACTAAATAAAAGGTGACTTGACGAAAGGAAACCAACCTCTGTGGAGTTATTTCAGAATACACAACCCGAATGTGGCAAACATTTTGCACTGTGTGCCCAATTATGTGCCAGGAGTTTCTGCTTTAAATTGCGAAAGCAAGCCTTTATTCAGGTGACTTTGATGAGAAAATTAATTTGTAAATTAGCTTCAGACATATAGTCACTGGGTGGAGTTTTGTCATGATGTTAGGGCTCTGGCCTGCCAGCTGGACAGCTAGCAAGAGAGCCAGGTGGCCTCTTCTCAGGAAGTCCCACCAAACTACGAGCCAATGAGGCAGCAGCAATACCATTGGGGGACTGAAGTCTTGGCCAGTGAGAGCTGCTAGCCATTCAGCAGGTGGAAGCTCTTGTGCTCCCAAGGGGAGCCAGGGAATGGGTGGGAAATTGGAGAACTCAATGTTAACTCCTCTGGGCTGTAGGGTGCCCAGGCGGGAGATAAGATGTTGTTCTTCAAATTTGCGTTCCAAGTCACAGCGACACTGGAGGGGGCTGAGGACGGACATGTCAGAGGTGGAGTGGGGCAGGGAGTTGAACTGGGCGGTGACCAGGAGGTTAGGTTGATTGTTACGTGCCAGGCAGAGATGCTCGGTGAAACGGTCAGCTAAGTCAACATTTGGTCACACCGACTTAGAGAAGACCACATCGGGAGCACTGGATGCAATAGACTCGGTTAGAGGAGATGCAGGTGATACTCTGCATCACTCAGAAGGACTGTTTAGGGCCCTGGATGGAGGTGAGGGAGGTGGTTACCATTAAAGATACAACACCTGCATCTCCTGCAACCTAGTCTATTACATCCGGTGTTCCCGATGTGGCTTTCTCTATGTCAGGGAGGAAGGAAGCTTTCTGTTCATATTGAGTAACTGCCCTGGTATTACTTTATAATGTCAGGAAGCTGTCAAAAATTTTGTTCAACAGAGTTAATCTCTATGAGCACAATATAATGGAGCAATTGTTAAGAATAAAAGGAAAATTGAATGTCTCAGTGAACAGGATTACAAACAGCATTGGGGTATGTCCAATGTTATGGATGAAAGCAAATCAGAAGATGCTAATCCACCTCAACTATCTAATTTCCAATGCTTTATTTTTCTCCTTCCTCTCCAAGTTCTCTAATCATACAAAATGGTCCATTTTCTTGTGAGGGTTAAAATATTTTTTGGTAATGGACATATTAGGGCAAATCAAGACTTCTACCATTGTAAATCAAACTTAAATACACAACATGTACATTGTCCTTGCAAGAAAAGCGACTGGAGTTTTTTTTTAAAAAGACTGTGAATTCAAATTAATATGATAACATAAGGATAAGTATCAAAATCAGACTAAAGATCTATAGAAAGGCTAAACACACAGTGACATAAACTGTTCCATGTTAATAATCGGTGTCTGTTATCAGGTGAATTCAGATCTGAAAGACTTATCAATACAGACAGCTCCTGTCCACAATGAGGCCACTTGTAGCAATCAGCATGTTCTTCTAATTACGAGTTAAAATCTGATCATGAACAGTTACTAATATCTGTTTCTTCAAAGCAAATGGCATAATAATTAATTAGTTAACAAGAATGTTGGTGTCAATATCATTACGTTGGTTTAGTCTCTAACTAGTGATAGGGTGGCTGATCAGAGGGAGAGAGCATGGATTTGTGATTCTTGTAATAGCTTTCGTCATGCCTGATGAAACTAATTAAATCTTTTGACAGCAGAATGTCTATGGACGTAAGTTACCTTTTAAGCAAATTTCTAGAGGCCTCTGATAATGTCCCTAATAAGAGATAGTTAACTGAAGTTGAAAGAGCATAGAATTGAGGAAAAACTATTTACTTTGTAGGATCTTGGTTGAGCTGAAAGAAACAGATTGCAGACATTTTCTCAGCAGATTCAGTAATTAGCAGGATTTGTCCAGTGATGCTCACAAGGATCTGTGTTGGAGCATCAACTAATCACTGCATCATTAATGACTCAGACATAGTTTTAAAAAAGAGGCAAGAAGTTTAAGCTTTTTTATCTTGCACTCATTCAGACTGAAACACACTATAACCAATTTCTGAACTAAACAACAATTTATACAGCAACAGAAGAGGGCACTGATAGTATGGACTATGGTTGGCATGGAGACATTAATTATCTTCATTAATAGATTAACTTCAAACCAGGTAAGTCAAGTCTAATTGCTCAGGGCATTGTCAAGGTGATGCAAAAGAGACTGTCTCTGTAGTTCTTTTCTCAGTGAGAAAGGTGAGATTCATTGATGTTTTCTTTTTGCCCAAAAATAAGGAAACAGGAAAGATGTAGAAGGGTTGGAAAAAGTGCAGAGGAAATCTACCAGGATGTTGCCTGGAATGGAGGGAAGGTCTTACGAGGAAAGGTTGAGAGAGCTAGGGCTTTTCTCTTTAGAACAACGAAAGATGAGAGGTGACTTGATAGAGGTGTACAAAATGATCAATGGTATAGATAGAGTAGACAGCCAGGGACTTTTCCTAGGGTAGAGGTAGCTATTACGAGGGGGCATAGTTTTAAAGTGAGTGGAGGTAGATATAGGGGAGACATTAGAGATAGGCTCTTTACTCAGAGAGTGGTCAGGGCATGGAATGCATTGCCGGAGAGGGTAGTGGAGTTGGCCTCATTAGGGGCATTTAAGCAGCTATTAGATAGGCATATGGATGATAGTATAAGTAGGGGTGGAGGTTAGATAGACTTTAGGATTAGGGTAAAAGTTCGGCACAACATCGTGGGCCGAAGGGCCTGTACCGTGCTGTACTGTTCTATGTTCTATGTTCTAAGGCCTTGAGTGTGAATAAATGTTGCTTCGTCAATGCACTTCTTGACTTTGATGATAGGATAGAAAACCACGTATCCAAATTCACCAATTACACAAAGATCATAAGCAATATAGATGGAAGCACAGCCTGAAGGAGATAGTGATAGATCAAATGATTGAGGAAAACTGTGGAATGGATTTCAATGTGAGCAAATATTAATTTATCCAGCTGGGATGAAAGGAATCTTAAAACTGTATAATTTCTACATGGTGAAAGATTAGAAATAATTTCATACCCAAAAAGACTTTGGGACCCAGGGTGCCTAAATCACTAAAAAAAAATCATGGTGAGGGAACTAATCTAAAACAACAATGGAATACTGATGTTAAAGGGTGATATGAACAAAATATTCAAGTGAAAAAGGGATAGGCTACATTGGGAGAAATTATTTCTGCTAGTTGAGGTCTCCAAGACAGGGCTGGCTGGGAGCATGGTCAAAGAAACTGAGCTACATGTATCAGGAATGAAATAAGGAAACACTTTTTCATACCAAGGAGGCAGATGAAGCTTGGAATTCTCTTCTACAAATGGCAATTGGTGCGCAATCAATTGTTAATTTTAAACTTGAGATTGGGATACAACTCATCGGGGTAGGGTGCGGGAGTTAACACAAAAGTTAAAGATGTTATCAAACACGAAAAATCCTTAAGTTACTTGTCTGCTTAGACTCAGGGTCAGGTTTCTGTACTTCACAAGAATTACTTTGCTAAATAAATAGATTCCAACTACAGTAAATAACAATGAACTGCCAACATATAACTCCAAAAGTTCAAACTCCATTCTAAAACCTGCTCTACACACATGTACAGAGAGACATAGACAGACAAAAAAAAATTGTATAGATGATGGAAAATAAATACGAGGGAAATGTTTCAATAGCACAAGTCCTCAGGATTCGATGAAGTGTTCATTTTGTTTCCCACAATCTTCAGTTCTTTGACATTTTCCTTCAGGTTCTCTCAAATATTCACAGATGGTACGGAGAGATTGTTTCACAAATGATAAATTCACTTAATTATAGGTCAACAGCAACAGCTACAGCAACTGGTAGGAGAAAAGAAATTGGCTTCCGGAGATAGTAGGAACTGCAGATGCTGGAGAAATTGGCTTTCGTTGGGTTTCAGCTTTTTAGTGAAAAGATACACCAAATGCCCTTTCAGCAGTCTAAAGGCTTCTGCCAGTATCATTCACATGTACAAGCTGTTCAGTTACCCAGGAGCCAATCAGATAATTGTTGCCAGGCTGATGGAAATTGGCATCCACAATAAGTCACAACTGCACAAACCAATCAGCAAGTGGTTGCTGGCCAAATCTCATTTTATAAGCTTCCCCTGGCGTCACAATACATACAACTAGAAGCTGAGAAAGCAGCTGCTTTCCTGACAAGGAAACCAGAATGAACTGCCAACTGGATTTTTGGGGTGGTGGTTTACCTCTATTAGCAACTGAAGGAAGGGATGGGGAGTGTTCAAGCATGTGGCTAGTGAAAGCCACTCTGCTGCCTTTGTCTCCGATTCCCCTTTCCTTGAGATGCTCCCCCTCCATAAGTGCCCTGTCAAAAAAAACCTATTCACCGGTGGAATTTTTCTTGGCTGTACAATCTGGGCCTCTAGTGACGTGACTCAGCTACATGTGTATCAGATACACCAGGGGGGAACGTTATTGAAGAGCCTACTGGGTGAATGGCAAGCTCGTCTGACATAGCTTACACACCTAATTGGTGCCTGATTCAGTTCTCTCACTCACTGGTGGGGGTAAGGAGGATGAGGGGGTAGTTAACCATCGCAAATGGTCGTCTGCCCTAACACTTAGTGCACTCAGTGCTAAATCTTTGCCAATGTTTTTAAAAATAGATATAGAGGCGAATCCCTAGCCTTCAACCCTAACATCTCCAATGCCACCACCATGCCAGCTTTTGACACATCAGAAATCCCGTTATACCACATTCATAGTCACTCACCCTATGAACAAGTCTCAGGGGCCTTATACAGATGATACAAAAACTTTGAACAACCTAATAGTCTTCTTACTTCTACATACTTGATATTGAAAAAGCTCCCATTAAGCATTGTACAATTTTTACAAAATTTCATGTTGTGACACGAAAACAGAACAGTGCTTATGTCCAATGCTCAAGTTTGTGCCTCCTGCATTGGTTTAATTCCCATGATCTGGCATAAATAGGGTCTGACTGAACATAGCTACACGTTCAAATGGCTCTGCTAACCTGTGTCTCCACTAACAAAAAAATCAATGTCTGAAATGAAGGCAGTAGTTCCACATCCACCTCCCATTTTTAAAGGTTCATGGAGTCTTCTTAACTCAGTGTCAATCTAACACATTGCTTCCTCTGGCCTGGGAATCTAGAACGAGGGGGCACAGTTTCAGGCTGAGGCATCATTCACAGACTGAGGAGAAATTTCTTCACTGTAAGGCTAGTGAAGCTGTGGATTTTCTTCCCCAGGGTTCTAGATGCACCATTACTGAAGATAGTTAAAGCTGACATGCACAGTTCTTTGGACTTGCAGGGAATCAATTGATATGGGAAGTGAGAAAGGAAATCGTGTTGGAGTCTAAGATTGACAACGATCGTAATGAATAGGACAGTAGACACGACAGGTGATACAATCTTCCCTTGCTCCTATTTCTCATATTCCTGTGCACTTAAGGTGAAGTATTTAATTTGAGGAAAGCAACTTATCAAGTGTAGTAAACAGCTAGGTAACTTTCCACCACAAAAACAGAATGTGATAAAAAAAAGTTAAGGTTTAGAGAATTAGTACTGAAAATAGGCAATTAGTGCAGATTTACCTCAGATGGAAAATTAGATACTTAAACAAATGCAAGGTTTTCGTGTGTTGCAGCCATCAAGGTCTTAAGCCAGACATTCAAAACTTGACCATGACAAAAAATCCAAAGTACAAACGTAACCCGATTTGGCCACATGGCAATTGCGGATACTGAGAATAGCTGCTATAAAACAAAACCCAATGAACACTTTGATAAACTATTTACGTACAGTCAAGATATAAATGATCATTAATTAAAAAGCACCCAAATCTCTATTGCAGTCTTATTGCTAGTAGAAATTATTTAAATGCCTAGTATTTACAATTCGTTTAATAAGTTTAATTTTCCTGCCAACTATTTAAGTTTTAATTTCTAGAAACAAATTAGTGGAATGATTATTCCTAGATGATGACAGCTTTACCAAGCCCGGAAAGGGGCCATGGTGAGATGAGGCCTATTCGGAGACCAACTGGGTACGTACTTACAACAATCAACTATTCTACAATGTGTAGGGCTTTTCAGTTAACCTTGCTTAATTAGAACTCTGCTGGAATGTAAGTTAATTAGTGTGTAAGAATAGAATAGGAGTTATTTTAGTGAATCACTCTATGGCTCAACAGTCTGATAGGAAATTAGAACAGATAGACTGGTTAGCAGTTTTGAACAGCTCATTAACAGGCAATATGAACAATGAAGTCTCTGAGGATGGTATTTGAGGGAGTTATGGAGCTGGGTATGGAGAACAGCTTGAGATAGATTAAAAATAAGGATGATGTAAGGTTTAGGCCGGATTCATCACGGACAGAGGTATAAGCGTATGCTCAATAACTTAAAGGCACGTGGATAAATTTTAAAGCATATGTTTCACTTAATGGTTTAGATAGAGAATTCAATGTTTCATAGAATATTTCAAAAGCAATTTGCATACGTTGGACATCCTATTCAATCTGGTCCAGTCTGTTACAGTTTTGATGTTTTTGCCGTATAGCTTGTCTGTCATATTCCATATTAGGCTCTTAAACTAAGCATGTTCACCATTTTGCTTGCAGTCAAATCTGATTGAAATTTTAACAATGGTCAATATTGTGGTGGTGATTTCAACTGTTGTGTCAGAAACATTTATAAATTACAACAATAATAATTCCCATATTTCAGCATCTGATGTGATCCTTAATGACTCTAATGATTAGTCACCATAGTCTGCACTGTGCACAGCTCCTGTGATTGGTTTGGTTTAATATATTTTAGAGCTGGTAATGCAAGGTTGTTCAAAGGCATGATACATCCTTAGATCTTAGACCATTTCTGGTGTAAAGCTATGCATGTTAACAGAAAGGAATAATTTTGAATGATGGCATTTAATACACATTATCTATTAGATGTTTAGAGAAATTTAATACATCTGGAACTTGTTTTATCATCTATATGGCGATCTTTTCAAATATTTGAAAAACATGGATAGCCTGAGCAACTAATCCACAGCAGTAACTAAAAAAAATTCTAACTGATAAGTGGGTAAAGGTTCTTCTTATCAGTTACTGAATAAAAAGGAATCTCAAAAAAACTTTTTTTTTCACGGGATACAGGTGTCGTCAGCAAGGCTAGCATTTAATACTCATCCCTAATTGCCCATGTGAAAGTTATGAGGAGCTGCCTCCCTGAATAACTGCTAATCGTGAGGTACACCGTAACACTTTCAGGAAGGGATCTTCAGGTTTTTGATCCAGTAAAGATGGACTCCAAGGCAGGACCCTGTATGGCTTGGAAGGGAATTTACAAGTTGTGGTGTTTTCATGCACCTGCTGCTGGTGTCCTTCAGATACTAGGAATCATAGGTTTGCAAAGAGATGTTGACGGACCCTTGGTGAATTGAAGTGCACTGTGTACCTGGTACACACTGCTGCTACTGTGCCATGGTAGTGAAAGAGATGTCATGCAGCAGCTACTTTCTCCTAGATGGTGTTGAGCTTCCTGAGTGTTGTTGGAGCTGAACACAACAAGGTAAGTGGAGGGGATTTCATCATACTCGTGACTTTTGGCAAGTAGATGCTGAATAAATGTTGGGCAGTCACACAGAACAAATACAAAATTAAAATTTTGATTTACTTGGGATGTAGTATAGAAACATGTCTGGTCCCTTTTTTCAAGTTTATATTTGTAGCTAATAAAATTAGGGACAGTTTAACTGTTTCTACCATCAAGTCTTAATTCCAAAATAATTCACAGAGGAATGTGACAAATAGATATACCTTTCACAATCAGTCTAAAATCTTGACCTGATAAGAATACATAACAAGATGCTTGGATCAAACAATTAAACAATATCAGAAATTCAACATATGAAAGCTGAAGGATAATCTTCAGAATTATTTACTGTCACAACAGCTTGTGAAATGGATTTTTGTCTCTGTGTCATTTAGAACATTTGATTATGGCCTCTGAAAATGACAATGCAGAAAACAGTGGGAGGTGCCATTGATCACTAGCCAGGAATGTACAGATGTAGGCAAATATTTTCAAACCCGAGTAACTATAGGATGTTGATTTGATGCTGATTACACAATAGCTCTACTTAAAAACATTGCTAGAAATCGCACAGTGCAGGTGCAGTTTGGAACACATGTTTGCTGCACTCTTTTTTGCGTAAGTACAAATATTTTAATAAAGCAGACTGTTCTCACAAAGTTATGGTTGAGATATTCTCTGAGCTCTGAAGATGGATTGCATTTATGTGCTCTATAACTGTTCTCTTGCTGACACATTGAATTAATTTACTTGGAAATAATTCTTGCCAATGTTTTGGGAATAAATGTGATTTTACAAAGACTAACTTTGGTTTTTAGGTTTTGGTGATATGTGACACTGTCCTGAGGATTTGAGTCCAATTTTCTTTTTAGCTGGCAGATTGCCACTAAGAACCTTGGAACAATTAATCGTTAAACACCACTGTGAACAATAAATGAAGTGTCCGAGGAATAGTCAGTTTTTAACAAAGTCTTCTTCTACTAGTTAGCTTACAAATAAGTTTGGAGTTATTGTTTGCCCACCGAGTTCTGGAAAGGTTCCAATGTACTTTCAAGATAGAAAGAGATCAACACATTTAATTTATTTTAGAAAGTCATGCCAACTTGATTTCCCAACTTATTAAGTACTCTGACTGACCAAATAAATGCTTATACAATAGCAAACATCAACAATTGACTGTGCTTTTGGGACAGAAAAACTAACGGAACAAATTCCAGAATTCTTTGAGCCAATACACTGATGTTCAAGTTTAATCCATATGTTTTCCATGCATGGATCAGAGGATGAAATTGAAACTGCCAATGTAAGGTTTAATGGTTAAAATGTGGCATGGAATTGGATGCCTCAATATTTTTAAATATATGCATAAAGTCACCATCAAGTTCATTTATTTACTGATTGTTGTATCACTAAATATTTCATTTCAATCCTGCATTAATATTGTTAAGCTAATGAACACAAGTCTTAAGTACCATTCCAGAGTT
Organism: Ginglymostoma cirratum; assembly: GCA_024137785.1. Taxonomy (NCBI): domain Eukaryota; kingdom Metazoa; phylum Chordata; class Chondrichthyes; order Orectolobiformes; family Ginglymostomatidae; genus Ginglymostoma; species Ginglymostoma cirratum. The sequence goes on from JAHRHZ010000267.1 coordinate 14,646,729, forward strand.
TAGTAAATTTACGACACATACAACAGACAGCAGAATAGTGAACATGCTAATGTTTTATAATCAGATGTCACTAGTCAAATATTAATCCTTTAGTCCTAAGCTTCTCAAATATTTCTTCATTTCCAGGAGCCTTGGGTATCTTTAATGAATTCAAATCGAATTCTGCTTGGTCATTATCTAACACCGGTTGAGAATGTTTGAGCTTATTTAATTTGAGGTGAATTAATCGTTTAATGTGAAGAATCTAACGCCACTGAAAATTAGCAAAACTTCAACAGCAAACATATCTCAATTCTTGGCTGACAACTTTGAATGTCAAATAATGCTGAACACAAATCAGTAATCATCAGGCTGTGAAGTTAGCAATGTAATTGCTATATTCTTTTGAGTCACCATTAATTTTTGGTTCTTAAATGATTCTTTTAATCTCGTAAGTAGGGGAGTATCAGCTGAATGTCACAGCAGCGTTAATTTCAATGTTCATTATTTCTATTTGATATAAAAGGAAAGACACAGAAACCTTACTATGTCCGTGACTGGGGTTGCGAATCTGCTGTTGAGAATTAATTTGGTTTTGCAGAAGCAAACTTTTGTTTTCTTAAATAGAAAAGTTTCACAAGATAGCAGTAGACTGTAGTTGGTTTACTCCTCAAACAAAGACCGACGGTCCTCTTGTGGATTACATTTTGAACAATAATCCCTGTATCCTAACAAAGAAAATAAGTACTGCAATGTCGGTAATTTGAAATTTAAAAAAGCAAATGCTGGAAGTACATAGCAGGTCTGTCAATATCTGTATAGAGAAAAACAGAGGCAGTAAGTAATGGAGGTGATGAGGTTTCTTCTGTTGGCTGGAAAGCTAGTTAGATATAGATCCGATTTGCCAAATTTGGGGGAGATTCATTATAGCATATAAGTTAAGGATCCCAGGTTTGGAACCACCACCAGTCAAGAATTTTTTTTTTTATTCATTCACAGGATGAGGGCGTTGCTAGGCAGCATTTGTTGCCCATCCCTAATTACCCAGAGGGCAGTTAAGAGTCAACCACATTGTTGTGGGTCTGGAGTCGCATGTAGATCAGACCAGGTAAGGATGGCAGTTTCTTTCCCTAAAGGACATTAGTGAACCAGATGGGTTTTTCTGACGATCGACAATGGGTTCATGGTCATCATTAGTTCCTTAATTCCAGATATTTATTGAATTCAAATTCCACCATCTGCCGTTGCGGGATTCAAACCCGGGTCCCCAGAACATTATCTGGGTCTCTGGATTAACAGTTCGGCAATAATACCACTAGGCCATTGCCAGCCAATTAGAAGCTGGCAGCTGTACTGAATGGCAGTGCCTCTGGGGGAATATGGCACCCACTCTCTGCCTAATTTAAATTTCCTCACTGCTATTGTTGGATTTGAAATCACAAATTTGAACTATGAGCTTAGGGAACTGGGTTATTAGTCCAACTGAATCACTAGGCACCATGCCTTAAACTGCGAACAGTAATTATAGGTCTAATTTCAATTTGGAGTTTCACTGCTGTGAGGAGATTGTTCAACTTCAGATCTCAAACCACAACTGATGGTGGGAAGAAAGCTCTAGGCTGGGGTGGTTGCAGGGGAGTGCGAAAAATAGAAGGTGGCAGGCTCCTCTTTCGCCAAATTAAATAGCCCCTCATCACCAAATCTGTCACCAGGAGGAGAATTAAACTCTGTCTAGAATTAACACTTTAGGTCTGTGACCTTTCATCGTGCCATTCATCAATGTGTCATTCTCTTTATAATGCTTTAATGCAAGTTTAGCAAACAACTATTTTGGAATTTCTCTTTGTTTCATATTTCAATATCAAAATTGCAGCTGTAATTTTAAACTTTTAGATCTTGTGGAACAGTTGCTACTTTTTGTTGTCACATTACGTGCCTTTGCAATTGGACAATGTCCTCACAGAAGTACATTTGTGCCACACAAATGCCAGGCAATGACCATCACCAATAAAGGATAATCTAACCCCTGCCCTTTGACATTCAATGGTATTACCATCACTGAATCCTGGTATAAAGCAGAAGTTGACACCCCCTACCCTGAGAACTAAAACCGAAATATCCAAAGAGGAGTGCCTCGCCTTAAACGACCGTGAAAGTGGTGTAACCTGCCTTTCAGCAACTTTGAGTGGTTAAATGAAATAAATCCCTGACACTCACTTTTACAATCGACAAGTAACCATTTATTTATCTGACTCTAAGAGTGAACAAACTAACTAAGTTATTACAAAACCAAATAAAATCCTTCCAACTACTAACTATTCCCAAATAAAACAACTAACTATTCCCGAATATAACAAGATTCTAATATTATTCTGTTCCAATAAATACAAGTCCCACTTATATAAAATAAAGTTTATAAAAAATAATTTAGTCTCTCAAAATCGCAGCCAGATTAGGTTTCTTCCAGAATATTCTGTGCCTTCTCTGTCAAATATTCTGTCAGGAATACATTCTCCATCGATTCTTCTGTTAGGAATATTAACTAGTTGTGCCTTAGGTACCTTTGATTTAGATGGTACTTTCTCTAAAATTTAGAGAAAACTGTGAGAGTTAGCCATTCTCTCTTGTGAGCTGACAGCTGTTAACTCTAGCAGATAACAGTTAGTTCTCCTGTCTTTGCCCAACTGCCCCTTTCTTCACTGTCACGGGGTCAAAACCCTAGAATTCCCTCCCTAATGGCATTGTGGGTCAACCCACAGCACGTGGACTGCAGCAGTTCAAGAAGGCACTCACCACCACTTTGTCAAGAGCAACTAGGAATGGGTAATTAATACTGGCCATCCAGGCACATCCACATCCCATGAATGAAAAGAAAAGAAATTAAAAACTGATTGAATGAATGAATATGGCATAAAATTTGTAATGATGACAACAAACCAACTGGTTCAGTCATTTGTAGCAAATCTGCCGTCATTGAGGTCTGACCTATTTGTGTATCTATAGCAATGTGCTTGAATTTTAATTGTGTCTGAAGTGTATTTACAAAGCAGCTTCCCAGACCTTCTCAAAGCAGTTAGAATTAACAATAAATGCCAAAGACAAATATCCTGAAATAAATAAATAAAGAAGTCTGTCAGACTATAAATCAACGGGCGTTCTAGTGGGCTTTGTTGGTAAATGGCACTTTCCATCAGTTGCTTACAGAATTTACAGCATGAACAATACAGGCATACAGAACTCTCAAAATAATAGTTTCTTCCGTTATTTTATCACCTCATGTCATGTGTTCTGCCCTTCACTTAAATTTTTGAGTTGTAGTTTGCGCTTTCCTTTGCTTACATTCAAGCCATTCCACAAGAGACCACAGTAATTATACAGATCTGCTGGCAGTTTGAATCAATTTGAAATCCTAAAATACCTTGACAACACTCCTCTTAATTGATTACCTGTACAAATGCTTACACTCAGGACTATTAAACTAATGGTTATTATGAAACTCTACAAGGGGTGTAGGGATGCTAAATCTGTGAGAAAGCAAAGTTAGCAAGGCAATTGTCTTTTCAAAGAATGAAACTGACATTGCAGAGGTCTCCTTGCCCAGTGCATCTTTTCACTAATGATATGTAGTGGCTGTGAGCCTGCAATAAGCATGTATGTGTCCATTCAGATTCCCATCATATTGTGAAGCCGGACCGAGTTTCTCAAAAACAGAGTCACAGGAGACCAGAACCTGCTGAGGCTTGAAGGCATTTTCTGACATCAGCCTTCACTTTGCACTTAAAATGAAAATACTGGATTTGACACAACATACACCAAGTCATATGAGAAACCTTTTCACTCTCTTCTCAGTAGAAAATCCTTGACAGGAGTCAATACCAATCTTAACATCCAGCCACAGAATAATCAAAAACTTGAAATGAAAGTCTGAAGGTTGTTTTGTTTGAGATATTCTGCAAAAAATATTTTATTAAACAGTACGGAGAGTGCATTTTACGCAGAGGGAATTTTATTTCTATTTCTGTACAATCTATGTTAGCACATGCCTTTTCAAATAGCAGGAAGAGATTGAAAGCAGTCCAGGTGGATTCATCCCACACATAACGCAAAGGACTACATGCAAAATGAGGAAATGCATGAATATAATGTTTCAAGTAATCATTTTACTTCACTGCCAAAAGAGTATTGTTCCTTTCTGCATTTCTGCTAAAAGCAAGAGTGTTTTATCTTACAGCAACAGATCTTTTCTTGCTTTTTTCTGACGTAGTGGTTTTAAAACAAAATAACACTTCAAAAATCAAAGGCAACATTGAGCTGGGCAAGTGAACTGCTTTGTTTCAAGAAAAACTAAAAACAGAGCCATTGTTTTTGTTTCTTGTATCCCAATAGTACAGACTAGTCCACAAAACATAAATTGGCCTGAATCTTACATGAAAGGACACTGCTTGATGCCAATCGATATTTGCTTTTAATCAGGCCATTTCAACGTCAACAGACACATACAATAGCAAATAATGTATTGCAAAATTTAATACCCAAAGGCCCCTTAGAGTTATAGAGTCATAAAGTAATACAGCATGAAAACAGGCCCTTCGGCTCAAACTGGTCCATGCCGACCATGGTGCTTACTGAGCTAGTTCCAATTGTCAACATTTGGTCCATATCTCGCTGAACCCCTCTCATCCATGACCCATCCAAATGTTTTTTTAGATGTTGCTATTGTACCTGCCTCAACCACTGAGTCTGACAGCCCACTCCATATACATACCACTCTCTGCAAGGATCCCTCAGATCCTACTTAAATCTTCCCTTCTCATCTTAAACCTACGCCCTCTACTTTTCAATTCCCCCTTCCTGGAAAAAAGACTATAGGTATTCATCCTTCCTATGGCACACATCATTTTATACATCTCAATACGGCTACCCTTTATTCTCCTACAGTCCAAGGAATAAAGTCTTATCCTGGCCAACCCATCCCTATAACTCAGGCCTATTAGTCCTGGTAACATCCTCGTAAATCTTCTTTGAACGCTTTCCAGTTTAAACATCTCTTTCCTATCACAGGATGACCAAAACTGTACACAATACTCCAACTGCAGCCTCACCAATGACTTACACAACTGTAAGATAGTGTCCTAACTCAGAGATTCAATGCCTCGACAGATGAAGGCCAGCACGCTAAATGCCTTCTTCACCACACGGTCTACCTGTGATGCTGCTTTCAACAAACTACATACTTGTACGCCTAGCTCCTTCTGTTCCACACTTCTCAGGGACTTACCATTTACTGTATAAGTCCTACCTTGGCTTGACTTTCCAAAGTGCAACACTTCACACTTATCTGTATTGAATTGCATCTGTCAATCCTCAGCCCACTTTCCATTGGATCAAAATCCCTCTGTAATTTTTGATAACCTTTCTCGCTATCAACGATACCTCCTAATTTTGTATCATCCGCAAACTTAATAATCATGCCTTGTACATTCACATCCAGGTCATTTTTGTAAATTACAAATAACAAAAGTCTCAGCGCTGACTCTGTGGCACATCACTCATCACAGGCCTCCAGTCCGAGAAACAACCTTCAACCATCACCCTCTGCTGCTTACCAATGAGCCAATTTTGAATCCAATTAGCTAGCTCTCCCTGGATCCTATGGAACCTAACATCATGAATAGCCTGCCGTGCGGGACCTTGTCAAAAGCCTTACTGAAGTCCGTATAGACAGCATCCACCCTCATCTATCATCTTGGTTACCTCTTCGAAAAACTCTAAAACATTTGTTAGACAGGACTTCCCGAACACAAATCCATGTTCATACTTCCCACTCTATCCATGCAGATTTCATCTGCACATCCGTCTATTCTACTAGCTTATGACTTTATGAACTTTATCTTCAATACCTTTCCAACTTTTAACATATAGACTTTAGCTATAGTGTTATATACTCCTTCCTGGATTCTCCCACTATATTCCTCTGCCTTGTCCAACTTATCTATCATTTCTCGTACTCTTATAAGGCTTCAATGATTAATGAATATTGAATTGGCTCTTTGGTAAGGCAGCTGGAGAGGTATTATACTGACTTCATTGCCAGATGAGAGACTGAAGAAGTGGATGGAACGATAAACAAAATTCAATTTCTGTTTTCATTTTCAGCATTATCCTGTGACCGTGATTTAAAAAAAAATGCAAATATATGAGTGTTGGTAAAGGCGGAAGACTACATTGAGCTATGACTCCTCCACAGCAGAATAACTTGGCAAAGCATTAATTTCTGAAGTGAATAGAGACACTGGATGACCATTGATATTTTGAAGCCTCACCTTCACATGAATCAATATTTTCAGAGACTTACAGATGCATCTGTATAAACAGAATAATGGCAGCAAAGGCAAACAGCAGCAATTATCAGAAAGAAAGTTTGACAGAAAATGCAGGGAAGAGAAACAGAGGAGAAAATGGATAACAGATATATGGCTTGATGAGGTTCACCCTTTTTTTTTACTTTTTTTGGTAAAAATGCACGTGACAATAAATTGCTATTTTATTCTATTCTGTGTTGAAGTGTAAGGGCAGTAAATGGCAGGCAGAGTTGGAACTCTGTGGTTGCCACCTTTCTGGGTAGATGACACCAATGAACAAACAAACAGATATATCCAATCCCAAATACCCCTGCAAAACTATCACCAGTATTCTCTGCCGGGATCTGGCACATAAAATGGATTCCTTGCTTCTCTTGGAATATATCAATGATTTAAACTTGAATGTAGGGGAGCATGATTAAGTAGTTGTAGATGATAAGATGATTGGCTACATGGGCTACAGTAAGGACAAATACTGTAAACTGCAGGAAGAGATCAATGAATTGATCAAGCGCGCAGAAACGTGGCAAATAGATTTCAATCTAAGAAGTTTGAGGTATTCCATTTGGGAAGGCAAGAAATGCACAATAGATGTTCGATGCTGAGAGGCATAGGTAAGCAGAGGGACATGGAGTGCATGCCACAAATTTCTTGATGATAGCAGGATAGTCAATAAGGCAATTAGGCAGCATATGTTTCTTTATTAGCCAAGGCAAAATAGCATAAAAATTACACCAGGACCGTATAAAACACGAGTTGGGACACAGCTAGAAGAGTGCATTAATGGTTCTGGTCAATTATATTACAGGAAGGATGTCACCACACTGGAGGGAAAACAGCAGAGACTTATGAGAATGCTGCCAGCAATGGAGAAAATTTGCATAGGCTGCGGTTGTTTTCGATGAAACAAAGGTGGCTGAGGGAGATTTAACTGAGGTGTTTAAAATAATGAGGATCTGGATAGGTAGATGTGATGGATTACTTACTCCTAACATAGAAGTCCAGGAACAAAGTGATCACATAACGTAATTTATAGAAGGGTTAGAGGCATGTTAAGGAGAAATCCTTTAATTGAGGTGTGTTGGATTTGGGAGACCCCTAAAGTGGTGGCTGCATGAGTGGGGGTAGAAAGGAGGAGGTCGCATGGGTGGCAGGGGAAACAATTTTCAGACCATCAACAAAGGGATACTCAGCTAAGTGAGAGCCAGCACAACCTGGAATTCTTAAGACAATGAGTTCCTTGCAAATGAATGTAAAATCTCTAGCTTAAGGTTGCATATGTTTTGGATCTAATATATGTGGTGGGGGAGGGGACGTGAAGTATAGCAAATGCTACTGTAATGAGCTCTGTGACAATTCTAAAGTTTAAATCTGAGCCTGCAATCAGAGATACAGCATAAAGGACATTAACTGGCAGATTAAAATATTCTAGCATTATGCTCATGTAAAGAAAATATATTAATCGTGACTTAACCAGCCTGTGGAAGGTATGTTTAAGGTAATCGTTTTTTTTAATGTTTTCTAGTGTGTTTTACTTATTTTTTAAAAATTACTTTGGTTGTTAATTTGTACCCGTTGTCTTGTGCCATTTTAAAAACTGTGGTGTCCAGGCAATTAATGCTTTTCTTTTGTGTTGTGGCTTTAACTTTGAAGGGAAGTTTATAATCATTGAGGGCATTGATGAATTCTCCTAATTCCAATTCAAGTCCTGTTGACCGAATGTCCACACAAATACAGAAGGTATTATTACTACTTGACTGTATCACTTAATAAATTAGTCAATGGGAATGAAAAAGAACCCCTGTAAATCAAAAAGAATAGCCCCACAAAAATCTTAAGATAGTGCCCTGCATTGGACTCTAACCTAGTCAAAAGTATGCTAAGTTTAATGGTACTCATTGCAAAATTAAGAAAAATTGCACAAAATACAATTGACCTTTAAGATATTCAGGCAGTAGAAATTTAATTCATAGTCACAACTATCCTAAATTGGTAAATAGATGCAATAGAAGTAGGACATCTGAGGTGGAATACAAGAAGAGAAAGGGAACAGAATTTTGATTTGATGAACCTTGAGTTAGAAAATCTGGGTAGCTCATCTTATCGTGAGACATAAACAGAAAATAGCCACCAGGTTAACCCTGCAGGCATAAACTATTTCACACGGAGATGCTCATTGCAGTTTTGAAAACAACAAGCTTGTGCTAATTTTGAGCCAATCTACTGTGCCACTCAAACTGTCATTTTCTGTATAAAACAGTATGATTAAAATGGATCATTCTTTATAATAAACACAAGCAACAGCAAACCTCCACTTACTCTGTATGTTTCATATAGAATAAATGCTGTACTCTCAAGCATTATTACTTTCTTCAAATAAATCAATGTCACCGCTGGTCGCTGTTCCAAAACACTAATAAACTTATATTTGTTAGGGGTCAAGAATTATACCTTTTAAATGAAAACAATTTTGACACTCATCACTCAAGCAAATCACATTTACCAAGTGGTATACCTTTTCTGTCAGGAGTCCTTGTTACAGAGAAAGGGTAAGAATAACACACAAAGATCAACGAACTCAATGCAGCTTCCAAACATTACATCTTTTAATCTGAGGAAGACATTCCTAAACTCATCAATTTTTCAAGCACAGAAAAAGTGATATTTCAATTTATCGTGCTAAGCATCAAAAAGCTTCAGGGAATGACACTGATTTGATTTTTACAGGGAAAATAACTCCAATGTAATACATAAGATTAAAAATTCAATTTGTCCTTCCCTTCATATAAAGTATATAAATTTTTGGCAACCAATTTAAAAGGTATACATAATTGTTTATTACAATGTCCTTCTGCAACTTAAATCCATTTAGAATGGTAGATTAATAATTCCTTTTGACAGAAAATCAACATTTAATGAACAAGTGCCACCCTTGAGGAATAACTAGTTATATATAGTATCACTTCCCTGAAATTCTAAAAGCTCTTGTCCAAACAACTCCTGTAAGAGTAGATATTGCCATTATGTACCGATAACATAATATGTCATAAATTAAAAAAAAACAAATAGTTTTTGAGTTCCCTAAATATAAATTACTTTTAGAGATTAAAACATATGTTATCTTGGTACTTCCATCTGTAGCGACATGCCATCTTTGGGGTTCAAGTCTAAATTGAAAATGCACATTAATTCAGCACATAGGAGAGCCATGTTATCCATTGCAGCAACCATTTTCACCATTTATCAACTACATGCACGCATTGAGCCTGTAGTTACTTTGGAGGGGTAAGCATCAATCTGAAGTGATTTTGGCCTTATATGGATTCTAAACTTGTATAGTGTGAATCTGGCATTAAGGCCTATTAAGGTGTCTCTGGAGCAAAGGTCCAGAGAAACAGGTCCTTCTCTAAGAGATCTGACTCCCCCATTCTGATATCAAATTAGACCCTGATTGAAGATTCATAAGCAAGATAGCAAGTCAGTGGTAGACAAGCAGCTCTCAACAATTGAAATGTGAGAAAGAAAACAGTCAAACTGAAGTAGAACTGATCTGCTTGTGTACGAACCAAATATATGAATGAATTAAAAATTTAAAGAAATATAAGACTTAGTGCTAAAAGCATCTGAACAAGGCCAGAAAAATGCAGATGAATGTGGAAAATAACCATTGTGACATAAAAATATATGTGAGTGCGAATATTTCCTGTATCACACATCCAGTAAAAGATTAAGAAATCTTCAAGTTCATAAACTGTAGCATTTTGGAAAAACATCATTTATTATAACTTATGACTGGACACAAAAACAGGCTATTCAGACCATCGTCTGTGTGAGTTCTTTAGAAAAAAAAAATTCAAATTGTTTAACTCATATGTCAAACATTTTATCCTTTGAGTCTGCTCCTCCATTCAATAAGATCACGGCTGAACTGTTGGTGTTTTAAATTCCACATTCCAATTTACCTGAGAACCCCTGATTCCCTGAATGAACAAGAATCCATCCACCTTTGCCTTAAAAATACTCAATGACTGACTTCCATTGTATTCCGCCCTCAACCGCATCTCTTGCATTTCCCGCACTCCTGCCCTCAAACACCCTCCCCCAACAAAAATAAAGACAGAATCCCCTTGTCCTCACATATTACCCCACCAACCTCCGCTTCCAGCATATCATTCTCCACCACTTCCGCCACCTACAATCCCACCCCACGACCAAAGAGATATTTCCCTTGCTACCCCTATCTGCCTTTCATAGGGACTGCTCACTCTGCGATTCCCTTGTCCGCTCCACGCTCCCCACTAACCCCACCACATCCGGCACCTATCCCTACAACTGCAGGAAGTGCTACACCTGTCCCTACACCTCTCCCCTCACCTCCATTCAAGGCCCAAAGCAAATCGTTCACATTAGACAGGGGTTCACCTGTACATCCGCCAACTTGGTCTATTGTATCCACTGCTCCTGATGTGGCCTCCTCTACATCAGTGAGACCAAGCATAGACTCAGAGACTATTTCGTAGAGCATCTGCACTCTGAATGTGACAAATGACTACACCTTCTGGTTGCCAATCATTTTAACTCCCCTCCAATCCCTGGGTGACATATCCATCCTGGGCCTGCTCCAGTGCTACAATGACACCACATGCAAACTGGAGGAGCAACACCTCATATTTTGTCTCGGGAGCCGACAGCACAATGGTCTAAACATGGAATTCACCAGTTTTGAACTTTCCCCTCCCCTGGCCTCATCTCATGTCCAACCCTCCCCCTCATCCCCACCTCCTTGACCTGACACAACCTGTTCACCTTCTCTCCCACTTATATGCCTCACCTATCCCACTGACCAATCCTCACTGCTCCCTACCTGCATTCTCCTATCACCATCCCACCTAACTTCCCAATCCCCACCACTCCTCTCTCTATTCATTCCCAGCTCCCTTCCCCCTCCTCATTTCTGAAGAAGGGTCCCGATCTGAAACGTTAACTTTCCTGCTCCTCTAATGCTGCTTGGCCAGCTGTATTTCTCCAGCTCTACACTGTGTTGTCTCTAAATCAAGTTCTTGATTTGCTCTGGTGTCTACAGTTAAGGACATAGAATCAAATTCTGATTTGACATCAGCGTGCAGCATGTTAAGACTCCATAGAAGAGGGCATTTTGCATCACCTTGCTCCAAAGACAGTTAATGCCTGCATTCCAGATTGAAACTGCATTATATTAGCAACTATACAAAGCCATAATCGTGTCACCAATAGAAAACAAAACATATAAAGTCTATCAGTCTCTGACTGATAATAGATAAATTCACTCAATACTTCAGCTCTAAATCAACTTTCATTATCACTGGATTCATTTTATCACTTTAGCTATGTACTTTCCTAAATAAATGACACATATACACATTTCCTGTCTAACAAACCTCTTGGCCTTGATTTTCTGACCTGGTATAACTGGGTTATCACAAGCTTTAAAGTAATATCAACTCTATAATTTAGCAGCCTGTGTTTATCGAACAAGCCATAAGAGTGGGTGGAACTGGAATTAAAATCCAAGTGGTATACAAACTGCTCAGTCCCCAAACTACAGAAGCTACCTTAATGCTACTGTTTCCTTGGACATCTAAGGTGCTGCCATGATTGAGGCAGAAGCTGCATAAATATATGCAAATTGAGCTCGTGACCCTAACACAATTCTAACTGGTTAATATGTATTTGATGCAGTGTTATTCCTCTAGATAGTTAAAAATTCAGCTTTAACATAAAATCCTACTTTATTTCCTGGAAATAATCACAGTTGAATTTTTGCCTTTGATGTGGGAAATAGGGTTTAGGCACCCACCTCTGGTTTGGGCATAGGGAAGCCTACAATTGATAGTGGAGACAGTTTAATATCACTTTGAGTCATTGGGGGTTGGAATAGAAGTGGGTCAGATCAAGGGTGGGACTCACTTAAACAATCCGTGCAGCTATCACAGAGGGTCCTGGTTGCCCTGAGGGAGAGGTTTGTGGTTTGTGCCAAAACCTTTCTTACCACCAAGAGAAAGTGACATGGCATGGGAGCTGGAGGCCTGGTATCTGGGGCAGGGTAGCTCCTCACTTCAGCAATTCCAACCTGAATCTAATTTTGGAGACCATGAGGGAGAGCAGTGAAGTTCTCTTCCCATTCCCAGAGGTGGCAACCATGTTGTACATCTCCATTCATCTTCCTCCACCTCCAATTCCTTCTTCTCTCTTGGGCCTGCACCTCTACAGCCAGTCCACTTCTAAGGTGTCATTGCCCTGAAGATCCCCATGTTCTTAGAGAAGTATGTTGTGGAGTGTGCAGCGGACCATTACAGTGACCTTTGCAGGATGGTATAGGAGAGCCAACAGGTCCAGGCACCGGAGTTGCATCTTTAAAACCCTGATGATAAAGAACCACAGATGCTGGAAACCCAAAAGAAAAACAGAAACTGTTCTCCAGCTCTGAAGAAGGGTCACTGGACTCAAAATGTTAACTCTGCTTTCTTTCCTCAGATGATACCAGATCTGCTGAGTTTCTCCAGCAGTTTCTGATTTTTGCCTGGAAGTTACATTGTATGTATCACCTGTGTTTCTGTCAATAGCGTAGCCATCTCTACAAAGGACATACCTTCTCGAATCCATTCATGCACTTTTGGGAACAGAGTGAAGATCTGAGTGAGCACGGACTGCTGAATGTTGAGAGTCATGACCGTCACAAATTGGAAGCAAAGTGTACACATGAAAGAACTTCCTGATTTGAATGTAATGCATTTAGATGGTCCAATAGATGGATCTTACTGACTGGTCACTTGATGGCTAGACGGTGACATGGACGCAAGTTTTTATTTTATTCCTTCACGGGATGAGGGCGTTGCTGGCTAGGCAGCATTTATTACCAATCCCTAATTGCCCAGAGGGCAGTTAAGAGTCAACCACGTTGCTGAGGGTCTGCAGTCACATGTAGGCCAGACCAGGTAAAGATGGTTGTTTCCTTCCCTAAAGGACATTAGTGAACCAGATGGGTTTTTCCTGATAATTGACAGTGGATTCATGGTCATCATTAGATTCTTAATTCCAGATGTTTACTGAATTCAAGCTCCACCATCTGCTGTGGCGGGATTTGAACCCGGGTCCCCAGAACATTATTCGGGTCTCTGGATTAACAGTCCAGCGATAATACCACTAGGCCATTACCTCCCCATTAGTGGTGCTGTCCTGTACCTGGAGGAGTTCAAGAATGCCTTGTAAACTCAATGCCCTATGCTCCCATAAGTCTAGGTCCATCATGAAATGAAAATGCCTCTCACTCTGGCAAACTTCATTGATCAGCAATATGCAACCGTGATCCACTAACGTCTGCAACTGATCCTTGGAATAAGCCAGAACAGAAAATGTTCAGGGAGAGTGATTTTGACTGCTGCTGGCAGGGCAAGGAGACCAGAGCTATGGGGTGTGAATTCTTTGATGACAAGGTTACAGAAGTGTTTGGAAGGTCACAATCTCCTGCTGCACTAGAGCTTAGTCATCTCCAGATAAACAGTTTTTGGCAGTAGATGCTCTGTTGAAGGTTTGGCCTCCATTGCTTTCCTGCTCCTACTTTCTCTCCTATGTCCTCCGGCTGTTTGAGATTCTGCATTTCCTATGGATGCTGTTGCTCCTTAGTATCATTGTGCTCAAGATCTGACTGTTACATCTTTGTTGCTAGCTGGAGTCTTTCTTCTGAGCAATTGACCTTGGCTGCCTTGCACCTGCACTTTTGTCCCTACAATGGCAGGAAGAATAGCTGATCTGATTTAAAGTCTGCACGCCTAGTGCCCACTCCTCCTGCCACCTGTTCCATGCCAGGGACATCCCATCACCAAGTCTTCAGTCCATCTTTGCCCATCTGATCCACTTATGGGGCTGTGGTACTACACTGGGACATGGGTACGGGTCCCTCCCATTTAAACACTCCCTTTAGCTGGTCAGTTTCTCAAGATGTGGGTAACTCATCTGACACTTTAAAAATTGAGAGATCTGGTCTTGACAAAGCTCCTAGTCAGCTTTTATAGTTTTAATTCATCCAATTCCTGGTAATTAATGTCGGCACTGGAAATGGTGTTGTGAAATAGATAGGCTGCTTAAAACCAGTAATTTTGGGGAAACTTATGCCTCCTTTCCTAATTTCTAACTATGGCCCTCTGACTCTGATGGAACTCATTTTGTGTAGAACTGTGTCTGACAACAGGGTAAAATTATACATTACATATATAATATTCCTTACATTATAAAGTAGCTGATCTTCATAGAATCACAGAAATGTTATGACACAGAAGGAGGCCTGTCTTGTTTGCACCAACTCTTTAAATGTGCACCATTACTTATTGCACATCTCCTGATCTTTCACCCACTATCCTTGCACTTTATTTTCATCTAAATGATCATTGAATGTTCTTTTCAATGCCTCACTTGAACAAATTAACACTTAATATGAGCAGCGCCATATCACACAGAACCCAATCATCAATTTATTGCAAATTACATAGGACTTCTAACTTAATTCTGGATTAATTCATAGAATTGCATTAAATGCAACATTCTCAAATCAGATTGAAAATAACAAAAGATTAAACATTACATAAAAAAATGGAAAATTAACAGAATATTTTCACGAAAATTGCCCCAGCAGTCCACCATTCCATTAAAAACAAATTCTACTGGTACTTGCAGAAGGCTATAACTTAATTTAGAAGTACAGGTAATAAACCATAAACCACTCAGGCTTCATTCTCGTGGGTCACAGGATCAAATGAACCACTGCAGTAATGCATATTCTTATTGATTATTCCCAACCATCCGTATCCCTACAAAGACAGTGAGGGAAATTGAATGTAGTAGCCATTTTGAAATGATCTGCTTCTGACAGCAACACCAGAAGTAAGAACACTTGATGCGGAAAAAAATGGTTACTCAAAAGCATAGTAGTTATGTTGCTGGACAAGTAACCCAGACGCTACTATAACTAGAATTCAGAGAACATGACTCAAATCGCGTTGTACCAGCTTGATTTTGGGAGTTCAATATTTGTAAACAAAAAAATTGTAAGTTAAAAATGGTTGGAAACATTCAAGCAGTGCTTTAATGCCATTGAATGAAGTAAGGCTGTCACTATTACTTGATCTGAGATGTATGTGACTTCCTATCCATTAGAAATGTTGTTGAATTTTAGCTGTCATCTAAAGTGGCTGAGCAGGCTTTGAAAAATCAGACTGTATAGACCATTACAACCTTGGCTTTCAATCAGGGCAGGAGAAAAACAATGCTCCCAAATTTAAGAGAGCTGTTCCGCAACAGCCCAGGAGTTGGACTTCACAGTATTACAGCAGCCACCATTTCAGAGTCTTCCACTGCAATCTCTGGTTATGCCCTAAATCACCAGTAAGACAGACAGACAGACAGAGTTTGGGCAGAGGGGTTGAGTTAAGTAGTGGCTAATGACTGGTATGGAAAGGTACTTGGAAGGGAAGACTGGTCCTCAAAATGTGTATTCAGGTCAAATAAGTGCAACAAAACCCTCTGCTGATCACCACCCTTTCTGAGCTGACGTATCACACTTCCATGTTGAATACAAATTTGAGAAAGTATTGTGGCAGCAAGGAGATGGAACATTGCCCAGTGAGTATGAGAGGGCAGGAAATGAAAAAGCCTCATTTGCCCAGCAAAGTCACAGCAAGGAGAAAATGGCAGAATTTAGAGACAGTGTAGAGCTGAATGGCTATCTCTAAACCTGCTGTGTCAAAGTAAGTGAGTTATGCAGCCCCCATGTCCATTGTGGATCAAAGTGGGTGAATTTTCCAGGCTTCTAAATAAATGTCAAGGTAAAACTACCCAACTCAAACGAAATAATAACTGGATTTATGGTATAATGAGTTTACTGCCAACCTGTTGCAGCCTAACACAGCATGCTGTGCACTTAGGCAATCATTCTGCCCTTGAATATGGGCATGGCCATATTGCCATAGCAAAGACTTTGTGGTGCAGTAATATGGTTCTACTGCTACACAGAAATTTTACAGGTTGTGCACCTAAAACATAGGGCCAGACACAAACTGTTAAACTGCTATATTTTCTTGCATCCATACAAGAGAGCAAAACAGCTTTGATTTGGTGAGTTCAATCTCTGCTTTTCCAAATCTGAAGTCGTGCTGGTTTATATCTTCTTATCGGAGAAGGCTACATAAAATAGGTATATGTGAAAAGATACCCGAGAGACGCCTTCAAATTACCACCTCCGATTCTGATGAGAGAACATTGGCTTTTAAATCAAAGGGCTGAAAGCAATAGGAGTGGGACAGATGGAGGTCAAAAGGGTTTCCCAAAGCTCAAGACTAATAATCTTTTGTTATTTATTTTCCTCTATTCACTAAATTAGTATCATACAAGCACACATTTAACGGTCATAGCACAGCACACAATATATTGGCATGTGATCTCTGCTTGAAGGGATTCTTTGCTGTTGCCATTCTAACATATATTGTTCTTCAGTTTTTACACAGATCTCTGAAGCTGTCAGCAAACAAGCCTATATCTCACAACAGGCCATCATTCATCTCACCTCGCAGGCACCAGTCAAGGGCCAAAAACTGCATGAACAAAAGCTTTTTAAATTGTGTTTAACACAGAAAAACATATTCCAAAGTGCTTCAGAAAGACGTGAGCAGATAAAAATGGGCACTAAGCCAATGTGCTATATGATGAAGTGTTCAAAAACCTTGCAAAAGAGGTTGCTTTTGGGGCAGGCAAGAGGAAAGGAAGAAGGTGGTTTGAGGGAAGGAATTCCACAGCAAAGGGCCTTAAAGAAAGACTTTAATTTCTTTAGTGATTTTCAGAACCACTGGCATGTCAATGCATTTTACGGCCAATGAAGTACTGTCCTGTTGTAATACAATAGTGGAGATGGCAATATCACTGGATTACTAATCCAGAGGCCCAGTCTATTCTTCTGAAGGCAGGGACTCAAATTCCACAATGGCAGCCAATTAATAAAATCTGAAATTGAAAGATAACATGAAGCTAATGTCAATTGTCAGAGAAAAGCCATCTAAAGGACAGCAAGGGAAACACACCAATATCCATTATGGAAGGAAAGTTTCCATCCTCACCTGATCTGGCCAATGTAGTAGACTTTTAATTGCCCTCTGAAATAGCTTAGCAATCTACTCTATTCAACAGCAATTAGGGATGAGCAATAAATGCTTGTTTTGATAGTGGTATCCCATGGAATAAAAAAAATTAGGAATTTGCCAGCTAATTTGCACTCAGAAGACACTCAAGAACAGCAATGTGCTCATGATCAAATAATCTTCTTTTGTGATGATGATTGAAAAATCAGTATTGACCAGGACGGTGGGGATAACTCCCCTTCTTTTCTATGAATTGGTGATTTTCTTTTATATCCACCTGAACAGGCAGATGAGGTCTCAGTTTAATGTCTCATCCGAAGCACAGTGTTCTAGTCCTGGCGTAGAACATGATCTGAAACCTCATGATTCAGAGGTAGGTGTGCTACCAACTGAGCCACAGCTAAGAGTGGATGATTAAAATCATGTCTGCAAATGAGGAGTTGAAAGCTTGGACTCTCAAAATATCTGTTAAGAAACAATCTTAAGGAGGTTGTAGGGCTGCAGAATGTTAGAGATATAGCTACAAGAAAGGCAACAAAGGTATGCATTTTAAATGAAGGAGTTACAGTAACAGAAGCCAATGGCAATGTGGCAGTGGCTATCAGGAATGAGTCAATATTGGATACGGGTAGCTGAGACTTAGAGAGTTCAATTTTATAGGTGGATCCATTTTGGGAATGTGAGTAGTCAAGAAAACACGGAGACTTTTGAATCTCTAGGTGACAAAGACATGGGTATGGGTTTCAGCAGCAGACAGAGGTAGGAGATAGCAGCCAATGTTACAGTTGGAAGTTGGGCAACTTTGCAACAAAGGGGCTCTGAGATGAGAAGCTCATCTCTGGACTATGTAGGATGCCAGTATGTCAACAGTCCCATTCAGCATGACAAACTATGAAACCACTACCAAAAATATTTAGTTTGCCGTGAGGACTAAGTGCTGAAGGTTCACTCTTGCTGTGTTTTAGCGGGAGGAAATTGTAGCTCAAACAAGCCTGAATTCCAGATAGGCATTTGATAGGAAGAATACGATGGTGCTATTGACAGAGGTGGAGTAAATGTAGTTGTCAGTGTATTTGTGGAATCCAGTCTCATATTTGCCGATGATATCAATGAAGACAAGGCGACCAAGGACTGATCCTTGATGTATTTCAGAAGTAAGCTATGGAATGGGAAAGGAGATAATGCTGGAGGTACTCTAGTTTCGACTGGATGTGTAAAAGTGGAACCTCATGAGTGTGGTCTCACAGAGTTAGACAATATGTGAAATCTTTTGGAGAAGGAAGATGTAGTCCAAAAATGAATAATTGCATTGAGGTTGTGGAGGATGAAGACGAACAGTGTGCTAGGGTCATCACACGGAGGATGTTGAATGTGATAATTGGCTGTTTTGGCGCTTTGGCTGCCATGAAATCCTAATTAGAGAGACTCACATATGGAGTTGCAGGAAAAATAAGCACAGGTTTGGAAGGTGACAAAACATTCAGAAACTTCGGAAAGGGAAATGAGATTGAAGAAGATTGGAGAAGATACAGGAATTCTGGGTGACTTTGTGAGGTCCAATGTAATGCTGATATTTCAAGAAATACTTGAGGAAAGACAACCATTTGAATATTAATCAGAATATATTGGACAGAAATATTAGAATGTGGACAGAATGGAGTTCCCTGTAGGGAGAATTTTTTTGGGTGGGCAAAGGAAAGAATTCCAAGTTCCATTTAAAGTAGATAAATATAGTATATAGCATCTTTAGTGTAGCAAAGCATCCACAACATTTTTTAAAGGAGCACTGGGGAAGAGCTTTCTCCGTGTGGATATTGACGGAAGTGGGATGGGAAGAAAGTAGGAAGACATGGGTTGTGAAAGTCAAAGCGAAGTAGCTGGAAGAAACCATGGAAGCAGAGAGACCAGCTCAACTGGAGAGGTTGAGGGGTGCTTTTTAAAATGGGCAAAGAGTTTATACAGAGAAACAAGTTTAGGGAGAGTAGGAGGGCAGTTGAAGCTAGAGAAAAGACTGTAAAGAGACCTAACAGTGGTGGGAATATTTCATGCTTATACTTTGCATATCATGAATAAAATATCAGCAGAAGGAGCGAGGGAGAACTTTAGTCTCTTTTTCGTAAGAGCTTGTGACTTATTTGCCAAGCAACAAGTTTACATTTATGCCTAATTGATTGGTCTGAAGTTGAAAAAGAAACATAACGTTCTTGTGCCATGCATTATTTTTTATCTCCCTATGTTATAAGCTCTCAAGTTTGCCGATTATGAAATCATCACTGATGTCAGCTTTCCACAGGCTATCCTCTATTATCGCTGGTTTACAGGGCGAAGAGTTAGTTTTCTCTAATAAGACATGCATTTTATCCAACAGCATTGCTGCACAGCAACGAGAATCACATCTCTCTATAGAAACTGTCACAGCTTACATTTGGGGCTTGAGTGGGTCAGCATTTATGGTAAATCGAAAAGAACTGAAATAACAATAGTACAATGTAATTCTCCACAGACACAGACGAGTTGAAAACATATTCAAATTCTTTTTTTTGCATGAAGCCATTGCTCTAAATATGCCCCATATATGGATGATTTGTCCTTGAAGTGGCCCCTTGGAATGAACACTTTACGCTTACTGAAGGATATTGCATGATGCTAACATGGGGAAAGGTGGGGCGCACTAAATAAGGGGAATAATTAGAGCAATCCCTGTGCCTAAGATCCTCCTCATGTTCAGAGGGAATATTCTTATTTTGTACAGAATGGCTCCCGTAACTACTGTGGAAACAGAATGTACAAAATCAAGTATGTGTGAAATAAACTTTGCTTTGAAACATGTTATCAATGGATAGTACTCAATTCATAGAGTCATAGGGATGTATAGCACGGAAACAGCCCCTTGGGTCCAACTCATCCATGCCGATCAGATATCCTAATTTAATCTAGACACATTTGCCAGCATCTGGCCCATATCCCTCCAAATCCTTCCTTTTCATATATCCATCCAGTTGCCTTTTAAATATTGTAATTGTACCAGCCAGAACCACTTCCTCTGGCAGCTCATTCCAACCACCCAACACCCTCTGCTTTAAAAGTTATAACTGTACCAGCCTCCACCATTTCCTCTGGCAGCTCATTCCAAACACAATTCATGAAATTTGAATGCAAGAAACATGAATCCCAGTGAAACTTAATGTTTCTACTGATATGAAATGAATAAGACAAGAAATAGGAGAAGGATCAAAAGGCACCTTGAGCCTGCTCTGCAATTCAATATGATCTTGGTTGATTTTCTGCATTAAACCCATTTTTCATATCCCCTGATTGAGAGAGACCAAAAATCTGTCTTCCTCAGACTTAAACACACAACAAGAGCATTCACAAATTTCTGGTGTAGATAATTCCAAATCATTCCTTGGGATTTCTCCCATATGACCAATGTAACTCTGGCAGCCATCTGCCAGAGGTTTTGGATACAGTAACAAACAGGATTTCTGTGATTCCTTCAAAGTTACTGTGGCTGCTCAAGAGAACCTCTGGAAACTCCTAGCCTTTCTGAAAAATAGTAATCTCGCCACAGCCTTGTGGGAATCTCAAGTCCGACATCGCCCGAAGTGGAAAAGCATACGTTAAGGTGCTAACCATTTTCAGTGACTCTGACAGGCCCAGCACAACCAACAGAAGAAATGCACAAAACCCAAGTGTCATATGCAGCAGCCTCTTCAAGCACCATCTGCAGCAGGGTTTGTAGATCCAGTATGGACCACTTAATCAGCTCAGGACCCACACAGTGGAGTGGAAGGAAGTCATTCTTGATCCCAAGGAATTGCCTGGAAACAAGATGATCAGCATCCCAGATAACAAGGTATAGAGCTGGATTAACACAGCAGACCTAGCAGCATCAGAGGAGCAGGAAGGCTGACGTTTCGGGCCTAGACCCTTCTTCAGAAAAATCAGCATCCCAACAGCTTTGAACAATGAGCTTGGTATATTAATTTTCCAGTCCTTGAAACAGCAAAGGCTGATGGGTAGATTAAAAAAAAGTCTGCAAGTATGCAAATAGGTCATTTTTAGTTCATTAGACTCAAACAAAAGAGAGGGAGTCTTCCCCTTCCACTTATAGCAGATATTCTTTGTTCTTAGACTATGTATTGGTCACAGATTCAGAATGTATTTGCATAGTAATGACAAAAGCAGCACAAAGCCAAATCAGTGCTACAAGTGAAATGTGAATAAGCTCTCAATGTGCACAAATGAACTACTAGTATGGATGTGTTATTCATACTTAAAGAAAAAAGTGGTTTCAGCTAATAATCTAATGACCTGGCTCCCAGAGCTTCAGCTCGCAAGTGTTTCTCTAGGTACATTTTAAGGAGGTAACCAGGTTAAATTCCAATGGTAATACTTGTGTTAAGACTTGCTAACTTACGAATAGATTTACACATCATAGTTCAGGTTTAATCAAATAGGAAAACATTCTGAAAGCCATGGATATGAAAGAGAAAAATTCTGTGCTTTTTTCCAGAAGTATTTTTTTGATCGTGTGCAAACTGTTCTATTTCATGGCAGCTGAAGCGTCATAATTCACATGGTGTTCTTTGTACTTTAAAATGTTCAGATGCTTCTTTAAAATATTCTTTAGTTACATCTGCAGACAGATAAGTTATTACAAAAGCCACCTAATTTGCCGCATTATGCTTCAGGAATCAGAATGGTGGCTCTGACCTTTTTTTTTTATTAAGTGATGCAGATGCACTTTTCCTCCTATAAAGTCCAAGTGGGCTGTAATAAATCTCATAACTTATTCAACTGGTGAAAGAAAAACTGCAAGAAAACTGATTGTCACGCCACGCTACTTTCTCCTCTCCCTCCTCCAAATGGAATTGTGCAACTGAAATATCACACTACAAAGTATATCTGAGACATCCTCTCAAATATACAACATGATTTGGGATTATATTAACAACAATGAAGCTGTTAGCAATTTCCAGTTTACTACAACAGCACTGTTTACAACCACCCCCGCCTCATTTACACTTACTGCTCTCTAATAACTATGTTGATCAGACTCATGATGATTAATTAAGAAGGGCTATTTAAAAATCGCAATGTGAACAAATGCAGTTATGGTGCTGTTTAAAACAATAATTAGTTCTCCCAGGGTTTATCAATACATTCCAATAGTGTACAGAGTTGGTCCAGAGCCCCTATGCACTGCTATTTGTTTCAAAGGTGATTATTTTTGAACATGCTCAAGAAACTTAATTTTGCATGTAGTTACTGACCAGGAAAAACCAACCATTTTGAGTTTAAGATTTTAAAATGTTGGTTTATATTTATGAAGAAGAAATCTCTGGCACTAAAATGCAGTGGAAAAGTACTTTAGTGTTTTGAGACCTCTTAAAAACAAGGTAAACTAAATAAGAAAAAGTATCATTCATTTTAGAAAACTCCAACTGTGGCAAGAGAAAATCACTTCTGTGAACTCATCATGGTTCTTCAATCATACCACATCCTTGTGTGGGTAAGGATCACAATTTGGGCAGAAGTGAAATACAAACACAATTTCACTAATGCAACAAGCCTTAAATGTAACTTTTAATGCTCTGAATAGTGAATAATTCCTAATCACACAAATCCCATTTCAGCTCCTCATCCGACCCAGAATTGTCACATTGTCAATGACACTTCAAACAAAACCTGTAGAGAGATCACCCTTTAAAACAATGTGAAGAGATGAGAGGTGTAAAATTTGATTGCATAACACGTTTTGTTTTCTCAAAAAAGATATAATTTATTCATAAAATTTGGTAAAAGCACATTACATAATAGTTCAATTTTGACATTACGTACGGACCAATACAGTTCAATTTCTTACAATACAGTCCCTAGCACTTTGAAGTACCCCCCTATATTTATTGCTGCAGTGGCACGGTGGCTCAGTAGCACTGCTGCCTCACAGTGCCAGGGGCTCTGAGGAAGGGTCACCGGACCCGAAATGTTAACTCTGTTTTCTCCTCCGCAGATGCTGCCAGACCTGCTGAGCTTTTCCAGCAACTTTGTTTTTGTTCAAGTTTGATTCCTCGTGTGACTATCTGTGTGGAATTTGCACATTCTCCCCGTGTCTGTGTGGATTTTTTCTGGGTGCTCCGGTTTCCTCCCACAGTCCAAAGAGTGGATTGGCCATGCTAAATTGCCCATAGTGTTCACTGATGTGCAGGCTAGATGGGTTAGCCATGGGAAACACAGGGATAGGGTAGGGTAGGGAGGTGGGTCTAGATGGGATGCTCTTTGGAGGGGCGGTGTGGACTCAATGGGGCAAATAGTCTGTTTCCACAATGTAGAGGTTCTATGATTCTGTTAGAAGTATCATAATTCATTGTTCTTCTTGCTCATCCATCCTCTGTAACCAGTTGCAGCATCTCCTTCAGCCAGAATGCATCTTCATTTTGAGAAACAGGCTTAATTTACCAGTAGAGATATTAACTTTAAGTGATTATATTTAGAATATACATTTCATACTTACAGTCAGAGGGAGCTCCACCCCTTCAATGTATTATGCCAGGAGGCCCTTAGACAATGGCCTTTTCCCATTGAGCCTCTGCAAAAGTCCTAGATTTTGGATTGTTTCTGTATCTGTAACACTTGGCTGTGGTCATGTCTTTGCATTGTAAAACCATACAGCATTTATCACTAAGCTGATAACCAAGCAACAGTTGGAATTTTTCTCAACATTTCACTGGGAACGACCAGCAAAACACAGAGGACTGTGTTATATATCGGTTATATAACCTTGGGGGGAAAGAACAATCTCTGCAAGTTTTTTAGACCTGCTTTGCATATGCACATCCCGGAAGGATGGTAATTTTTTCCTCACTGTGGCCATCTTGAGGGCATCACATGGAATGGTACTGCAGTTTTCATGCCATAGCAGGAGGTTTAGGTCCAATTGCTGTTCAGGGTAAGAACACACACTATTTTTTGGTCAGGGCACTAGCATGGGTGCTGGGGAATGGTGCATGCATTAGAAGCAGGACAAAACTGGTTGCGCCTCCTTCAGTCAAAATACAATGCTAATTTGATGCAACTAACATCTTCAGTTAACCTTGCTCAGCTGAATGTATGTCCAGCAGCAGGAAGGACCCCAGGCTTTGCTCCCGACCACCAGTGCTGCTTGAAGAAAATGTCCAGTACTTTCAGGTTGGTGGTTGATTTATTTTTACAGACTGTTGCTAAGAATGAATAAATGTATGATTGATTCTACAGCAATTTAAAGTCGGTGAAATTTAAAGGATGTGGTGTGGCACACAATGATGTCTTTGGCTTTGATTTCAAGTATTCTGTTTAGACCACTTGTTCCCAGATATAGATGCCGAAAGTTGTATCCTCTTTATTCTAGAGCACGACAAAGAAATGAGCAGCGGCAACATAGAACAACACAAGTTGCAAAAGGAAAGAGGAGGAGAAGGAGGAACTCATCAAGAAGCCTTATCTGTCCAGGGTCCTCATGGAGCAGTTCTCCTACCTCCACTTCTGCATGGAACAGTGCATCAGATGTCCTTGCTTCTCCAAGGAGGTGCTCACTGAAGACTGCCACCTGCTGCAATCCAAACCACAGTGTACAGATGACATTGCCATTGAAAAGCAACACTGAAAGACAAACTGGAAGATGTCTACTCGCGACAGGGGATCTGCTGGTCCCTCACTTCATGGCTTTGAGGCACTCCCAGGCATTCTCATGACATATCTTTCTTTTTGCATGTCCTGGACCAAGGTAGCCATTGCGTTTTGGAAAACCGTGGGAGCCCATTCTCTTCTGTGCAGTGTCATAATTCATTGTTCTTCTTGCTCATCCCATCTTCCGTAACCAGTTGCAGCATCTCCTTCAGCCAGAACGCATCTTCATTTTGAGAGACAGGTTTAATTTACCAGTAGAGATATTAACTTTAAGTGATGTTAACCTCTTAACATTGTGCACACTCATCTTCTGAGGGGTGCAGCCATTAATTCAGTTTCCCTACTGCTAGTTTCAGAAGCAACTGGCACAGGTTAATAACTTATCACCATTCATGTCCCAATGGACAGGTTTTATCGAGTTTTATGACCTGAGACTGCGCAGCTTGTTACCACTTGAAGTGACAACCATTGGCTCAATTAGATTCCTGGTAAGAGAGTAAGTAATTAAACAGAGATAAATGTTGTGTACATAACAATAAGGCTGTTGACCAAAAGGCAAGTATGCATGCATAAATAAAGCGCTGATATGTTTACAACTCAAACATTATCCAGTTACTCAAGGAAGTCTGCAGAGAACATGAATGAGTATTTCAGGTTTTGTCTCGAAACACCAGAAATCAGAACAATAACTGTTTACAAAATAAGATCTGCAAACTTGACAGCTATGATATAGAGGTCACATGCTTCTGAACTTCCTCTTTGGCTTTTCAGTGAATTCAGAATTGACCCTTTGGGTTACAGTATTTTGATAAATAGTAAATATTAGGGGGAATGAACATGGGTATGTGTGGCCAGAATATTGGGTGGGAGTTATAGATAAAGTTCTTTATTACAATATATTATGCTATACATAACTAACAAGCAAATTTCATCCAGCAGACAATACATTGCCTCATACTACAATTGATTGTTTTCGAATCAATTCAATGTTTAAAGGCTAAAAAAATTCAAAGCCTTTTTAAAAGCTGACACTTTTGTTCATAAACAAAAGACCATGCAAAAGGTAGTCTATTGGCTGAAGTCTGCAAAAATCAGATTAATTCCATAGCATACTTCTTTTATACACCTGCGAGTTCAATAATGTACCCTGCATTATGTCCCTGTGAATACACATTTTTCGCTGGCTGCTGCTATATGGTCAATGTTGTAGTTCAACCGGCAGAGAGGGGAAAAAAAACTGTTTTCTGGAAGAAACTGGGCCACATGCCTCAAAGGAGAGTGCCTGCATTATTTCATTCCCACCTTTTCTTCTTTTTTGGCATCTCAGAGGCTTACTATGCCCAGAAGTGCTTCAGTCAGACTGGACCATCAAATCAATTATCACAGCAGTCTGCTTCACAAATACGAATAGCAATGAATGACAAAGGCGAGGGTAACTTTCAGCTTAGATTTATCAGCAGAGGCGTCTTTTGTTTCAGTGAAGTTTGTTGGAGCCCAGCAATTCATCTGAAACTCGCAATGTCTGATGCATCTGCAGTGTTTGAATCTCGAGTAAAACAGCTTAAAAACAGAAATTCACCTTGCTAAGTTGATATGAATGCACAAAGAATACTTAGTGCTATGAAAGCTTTTAGATTGCTGATTTCTGAAAAGCTTCTGGCAAGGCATATTTATCAACCAATTTTTTGTCCGAGCTTTGAATGGTTATCATCAGGAATATTAAAAAGAACAATAACACGGAAAAGGACAAAAGACGTCGATGAAAATCATGTCCTTTGTCTTAACGAGAAAAATGCTACAATACCCAACATCAGAACAACACAATGAAGTTTTCACACAGCAGCTGAGTGATCAATGAAAGAATAAATACTGATAATAAATGATAAACCCAATGTGAAGAATTGTGACAGCATTTTAAAACAGCAACATTTTTCTTGCTTGCATAATTAAGCTGACCTTTAGAACTACCGAATCACAACTAACAAATATATCTCATTACAATATGGCCTGTATCTGGTGAATACTTGTGTTTAAAGAATGATGTTGATATACAAGACAAAAGACTTCTGGTATAATTTTAAAAATTTAATTCGCAAACAAACACTAAGGAAAACACTTGGACATGTAAAGGCAGATCATACTGCACTCAGCTACTCTAATAAAAAAGAAATATTCATTTCATATGGAAATTTAACTCACCTTCAAAGCAGGTTAGGTGGTTCATCAAGTAAATTTTATCTCCATTTTGATTTGCCTTTTTGGTACATTTGATATTTCTTTCGATTGAGACATTTACTTTGTTTATTTTAGAAAGGACCAACAAATTTCCAAATGCAGAAAATAAGGAAATGTGTAAAATGGCCACTGTTGTAGATAAAAATTAGATTAGAATAAACTTGCAGCCATTTTATCTCTTAGAAGCACAGCCCATAATCTGAGTAAAACTCTTGCTTTCCCATGAGCAGAGCCTATTGCATTTCTGTAACATTGTTCTTCTGGTTACGTGAATGAACGAAATGGAACAAATGTTGTAGCTATAGCAATAACAGACACCAATGTAAAATATAAATTCCCCAGTGGCAAGAAAATGTCAATACTATACTAATCATATTTAAATGTGACTTAGACTGTGTTTAGCAGTGTGTCACAGGACTGTTCTATCTTCAGTCAGACATCAGTTATTCTTTGTACATCACAAAATGACTCAGGCTTTATCAGAGCTACATGAATTACAGTATGTCTATTATCCAAAATAATAGTTGCAGAGAGTTTTATAACCTGATAAAACAGTACATTACTTTCCAGCCGAACCTTGGTATGGTCATTTGATAAAATTACAATCACAGTCCATCATCATAATCTCATAACCCCCATTTTTTTTTACGATTTTGTAATGAGCATCCTCACACAACTCCATGAGTTAACATGTTAAATTATCAATTGTAGTCATAGAATCATACAAAATGGAAACAGTCCCTTTGGTCTAACTAGTCCATGTTTCCAAACTAAACTAGTTCCACCTGCCTGCGTTTGGCCCATATCCAGCCAAACCTTTCCTATTCACGTACTTATTGAAATGTCTTTTAAATGTTGTAACTGTACCCACATCCTCCACTTCCTCTGGCAGTTCATCCCATACACTAACGATGCTCTATGTAAAAATGTTCTCCGTCATGTCCTTTTTAAAGTGTTTTCCTCTTGCCTTAAAAATATGCCCCCTAGTTTTGAACTTCTCTACCTTAGGGAAAAGACCTTTGCAGTGCACCTTACCTATGCTTCTTGTGACTTTTATAAATCTCTATGAGGTTACCCCTCAACCTCCTACACACCATTGAAAAAAAGTGTCAAGCCTATCTAGCTGAGTTTTTACAACTCAAACCCTCCATTCCCAGCAACATTCTGGTAAATCTTTTCTGAACCCTCTTGATGTGTCTCATTCCTAGAATGATGCTCAAGCATTTGAAACATGTAAGGTGTCGTCAGTGTCATTCACATCTCTAAAACAATTCTTAAAAATAGAGGAGCTTTAAAGAGAAATGACCAAAGTGGCTCGAAGCTCTAAACGTGGGAAGTAGTTAAGATAGAGAAACAGCCTAGACATTGAATATGAGGAAGCCTTGGTTTTAAAATTTTTGATCAGCTCCTTGAAATCAAACAGTGGTGAAAAATACTACATAGTAGGGTGAAGCTGAAGTTTCTAGTCCCACAGAGAAAGCAGGAGTCGGACTTGAATCTGTAGAATCTGTGAGTCAAAATAACTCATTTTTTTCCCAAGATTTGTGAAAGTACTTTGAAAGCTTTTAAATTTTCAGGGTGACATTTTCTTCAGGGATTCCTTTTCCATTCTCACAAGCTCTTTTGTTACATGATACAGTCACCATAAGACCATAAGACATAGGAGCAGAAATTAGGCCATTCGGCACATCGAGTCTGCTCCGCCATTCAATCATGGCTGCTAAGTTCTTCAACCCCATTCTCCCGCTTTCTCCCCGTAACCTTTGATAATCAGGAACCTATCTATCTCAGACTTAAATGTACTCAATGACCTGGCCTCCACAGCTTTCTGTGGCAGTGAATTCCACAGATTCATCACTTAATAAGTTTCTCCCTATCTCGGTTCTAAAAAGTCTTCCCTTTACTCGAAGGCCGTCCCCTCGGGTCCCAGTCTCTCCTACCAATGGAAAAATCTTCCCAACATCCACTCTGTCCAGGCCATTCAGTATTCTGTAAATTTCAATTGGATCCTCCCTCATCCTTCTAAACTCCAATGGGTATAGTCGCAGAGTCCCCAGACATTCCTCATATGTTAAGCTTTCCATTCCTGGGACCATTCTCGTGAACCTCCTCTGAACCTGCTCCAGGGCCAGTACATCCTTCCTGAGATATAGGGCCCAAAACTGCACACAATACTCCAAATGGGGCCTGACCAGAGCCTTATAAAGCCTCAGTAGTACATCCCTGCTTTTATATTCAAGTCCTCTCAAATTAAATGCCAACATTGCATTTGCCTTCCTGACTACTGACTCAACCTGCAAGTTTATCTTGAGAATATCCTGGACTAGAACTCCCAAGTCTCTTTGCACTTCAGACTTCTGAATTTTCTCCCCATTTAGAAAATAGTCCATGCTTCTATTCTTCTTACCAAAGTGCATGACCTTATACTTTCCCAAGCTGTACTCCATCTGCCACTTCTTTGCCCACTCTCCTAACCTGTCCAAATCCTTCTACAGCCTCCCTACCTCCTTAATACTACCCGTCCCTCCACCTATCTATGTGTCGTCTGCAAACTTAGCAGAATGCCCACAGTTCCTTCATCTAAATCATTAATGTTTAAAGTGAAAAGTTGTGGTCCCAACACTGACACTTGCGGCACACCACTTGTCACTGGCTGCCATTCTGATAAAGACCCTTTTATCCCCACTCTCTGCTTTCTGCCAGACAGCCAATCTTCTTTCCATGCTAGCACCTTGCCTCTAACACCACGGGCCCTTATCTTATTCAGCAGCCTCCTGCGTGGCACCTTGTCAAAGGCCTTCTTGAAATCCAGGTAGATAACATCCATTGGCTCTCCTTGGTCTACCATGCTCGTTATTTCCTCAAAGAATTCTAGCAGATTTGTCAGGCATGCCCTCCTCTTGATGAAACCATGCTGACTTTGCCCTATTTTACTATACACTTCCAAATATTCAGAAATCTCATCCTTTACAAGGGACTCCAAAATCTTACCCACGACTGAGGTTAGGCTAATCAGCCTGTGATTTTCTGTCTTTGCTTTCCTGCCTTTTTAAACATGGTTGTCACGTTCGCAATTTTCTAGTTCTCTGGGGCCCTCCCTGACTCAAGTGATTCCTTAACAATCACCACTAATGCTTCCACTATCTCTTCAGCTATCTCCTTTAGAACTCTGGGGTGCAATCCATCTGGTCCAGGTGATTTGTCCACCTTCAGGCCAATCAGTTTTCCTAGCACCTTTCCCTTGGTGATGGCCACCATACGCAGCTCTTGCCCCTGACTCCCTTGAATTTTTGGAAGATTACTTGTTTCTTCCACCGCGAAGAATGACACGAAGTAATTATTCAGTTCCTCAGCCATTTACTTGTTCCCCACTACTATCTCTCCACCATCATTTTCCAGTGATCCAATGTCCACTTTTGCTTCCCTTTTGCCCTTTATATATCTAAAGAAGCTCTTACAGTCTTCATTTATATTACTGGTTAGCTTACCCTCATATTTAATCTCTCTCCTTATTTCTTTTTCCGTTTCCCTCTGTTCGTCTTTGTAAGCTTCCCAGTCCTCTGGTTTCCCACTGCCCTTTGCCACATTATATGATTTCTCTTTTGCTTTTATGCTATCCCTGACTTCCTTAGTCAGCCATGGTTGCCTCATTCTCCCTGTACCATGCTTCTTTTTCCTAGGGATGAATTTTTTGCTGTGTCTCCTGAATTACTCCTAGAAACTCCTGCCGTTGCTGTTCCACTGTCTTTCCTGCTAGGCTCCTCTTCCAGTCAATTCTGCACAGCTCCTCCCTCATACCTCGGTAGTTGCTTTTATTCAGCTGTAATACCATTATCTCTGATTCTATCTTCTCCCTCTCAAATTGCAGAGTAAATTCTATCATCTTATGATCACTGCTTCCTAAGAGTTCCTTCACCTTAAGCTCCCTTATCAAGTCTGCCTCATGGCACAACACTAAATCCTGTATTGCCTGTTCCCTTGTGGGCTCCACCATGAGCTGTTCCAAAAAGCCATTTCGTAGACATTCCACAAACTCCTTTTCTTGCAATCCACTACCAACATGATTTTCCCAGTCTACCTGCATATTGAAATCCTCCATGATCATTGTGACTTTGCCTTTCTTCCAGACCTTTTCTATCTCCTGGTTTATCTTGCACCTCAGCTCCTGACTACTGTTTGGAGGCCTGTACACAACTCCAACCAGGGATTTTTTTTACCTTTGTGGTTCCTCAATTCTACCCACACAGATTCTACACGATCTGACCCGACTTTGTTTCTTCCTATTAATTTAATGTCATTCCTCACTAATAAGGCAAGCCCGCCCCCTTGGCCCACCTGCCTATCTTTTCGATTGGATGTATATCCTTGGATATACAGTTCCCAATCCTGATCGCCTTGCAGCCACGTCTCTGTGATGCGTACCATGTCATACCTGTCAGTTTCGATCTGCGCCACAAGCTCATTTACCTTATTCCATATACTGCATGCATTCAGATATAACACCTTCAGCCCTGTATCAACCCTCCTCTTCTCATTGTCATTCGTTTATCCTGTTTGATTGCTAGCCCTTTCCAAACACTGTGTCCTATTTGTGTCTGTGCTGGAAACTTTAATAACCTCTTCAGAATTCTCCTTCTTGTCATTTCTTTCATATTTTTCCACGTGGTTGAATCCACCACTACAGATGTTAACCTGCTGCTTTGTTTCCCAGTGGGGCAAGTTTCACCATTCCCTTCCCCCCCACTTTCTAGTTTAAAGTCCTATTGACCAGCCTATTTACCCTCTTCGCTAGAACATTGGTCCCAGCTCGATTCAGGTGGAGACCGTCCCAACAGTACAGATCCCTCCTGTTCCAATACTGATCCCTGTGCCCCATGAAAAGGAATCCCTCTTTCCTGCACCACTCTTTTAGCCATGTGTTTACTTCCCTTCTTCTCATGTCCTTCCCTTATTCTCATGTCACGTAGTAACATTACCTTCTGTGTGAGAGTTGAATTTTCAGGTATTTCTTTAGATAGATCGTACAAATACCAAAGATTGCTTATATACAGTATGATTAATTCTTTAATCCAGAATAGACAAATAAGATTTTTTTTCCTTTGACTATTATAAATGGATCTCCCATACTTTGTATCCTTCTGTGCATTCACAAAAATAAATAATTTGTGCAAACTTTATGGAAAAATTATAATCAATAACAACATTAATGATTTTCCAGGAATTATGCGTGAAGTTTTATAGAGGTCTGAATGGTGTAGATTATGGTGAGAAATCTGGGAGAATTGTGTAATAAGTCCAGAAAGGTCTTTCTTGATTTTGGGACCAATGGTTGCATTTTCTAAGAATTTTGGGTGATGAATCAAGAATTGTGTAAGGGAGTGGTGAGATGGTTTTTATAGATGAAGCACTGAAAGCATCCTATCTGGATACATCACAGCATGGTATGGCAACTACTCTTCCCAAGACTGAAAGAAACTACAGAGAATTGTGAACACAGGACAGTCCATCACGCAAACAAACCTCCCATCCAATGACTTCATCTATACTTTCCGCTGCATTGGGAAGGCAACCAACATAATCAAAGATCCCTCCCATCCCAGTCATACTCTCTTCCACTGGCCAGAAGATATAAAATTTTGTATAACTGTACGAACAGATTCGAGAACAGCTTCTTCCCTGCTGTTGTCAGACTTTTGAATGGGCCTCTTTAATGTTAATGTTGATCTGTCTCTGCACCTTCTTGGCAGCTATAACATTGCATCCTGCGCTTTGTTACCCTGACACACTTATATAGTAGGATCAGCCTGTAAAGCACATAAGACAATACTTTTTCACTGTGCCTTGGTACACATGACAGTAATAAATCAAATCAAATGTTTATAAATGGTAATGATTGCTTGTCAGCCTCATTAACTGCAAATCTTGTTCCATTAATATGTAGATTTCTATTTTACAACCTACTGCGAGGAACCAAGTGCTAACAGCTCCAACATGAAAGTGTGAGCAGGTATCTGGCTCCAGCTCACCGCTTCCAGTTCTGAATCTCCAAGTTGAATACCTGGCACCAGCATCTTAGGGCATGCTCCATGAGCAGCCATTGCATGCACCCCGCATCCACGGACGTTGACACTCGGCACTTGTCAGCCTTTTCATATCTTCATCACACACCTCCAATCCACTTGAAGCATGCTGCTGCAGGGCTATGCCGTAGCAATTAGCAATGCAATGATGGTGCAAGGACACTTAGTGTGCAAGGGACAGGAACCCAGCTCACGCACTGAGCCAAGTTGCATCTCAGGGCTAAGGCAACAAGGTGTAGAGCTGGATGAACACAGCAGGCCAAGCAGCATCAGAGGAGCAGGAAAGTTGACGTTTCGGGTCTAGACCCTTCTTCAGAAATGGGGGAGGGGAAGGGGAAGGGGATTCTGAAATAAATAAGGAGAAAGGGGGAGGTGGATAGAAGATGGATAAAGGAGAAGATAGGTGGACAGGAGACAGACAGGTCAAGGAGGCGAGGTTGGAACCAGTAAAGGTGAATGTAGGTGGGGAGTTAGGGAGGGGATAGGTTGGTCCAAGGAGGACGGACAGGTCAAGGAGGCGGGATGAAGCTAGTAGGTAGGAGATGGGGGTGGGGCTTGAGGTGGGAGGAGTTATTAGGTGGGAGGACAGGTTAGGGAGGCGGGTACGAGCTGGGCTGGTTTTGGGATGCGGTCGGGGGAGGGGAGCTCAGGGCTGCTTGCTTGTTCTCCAGGAGTCCTGAGCTTACCTCAACGCTCACTGAATCCCTGCCTTGATGTGCCTTTGTGTGCTCTTCTCCTTCGGCCTGTACTGGGCACACCAATGTCGAAGTCGCCTCACTCTGGCACCATCTCTCCTACCTTGCTGATTAGTGCAGACATAAAGCTAGGAAGATTGTCATAGATGTCAGCAGTTCTCACTCAAGCCAAGGAAAATACTCTTCAGTTAGAAGGTGCCAGTACAGTAAGTCAAATGCAGACTTCAAACCCAGTCCAGGGGCCAGGTCAGTCAGCTGCTTGGGATGATCAAGGTCAGAGTTATCTTGTAACTAGGGAGGAACCAAATGTGGGCAGCCTACCCCTTTCGGTATTCCTGTCCTAAAGAGGGCTGTTTTCTCATGGAATGAGAGATGGCAGCAGTGGCATTTTGGCAACATTCAGGCTCCCTCTTGTCTGCTGCTTTCTTCTGTCCATTTCTCTTTTTCTTTCTTTTTTCCCTTTCTACTTTTCTTTTCTCTACAGTTCTCTCTTACTGTTTGCCCTTGGTGAACTTGGCTGTGGTGGAATTGGTGGCATTGGCGACAGAAACTTGTACAGTTTCAGGAATAAAGTTTTCTAATAGCAGTTCCTTATTTGCTCTGTGTGCATTGTAAAGGGGAAGAAGGAAGTCCATATGTTACAGAGGTAGACAAAAAGGTGAAGGAAGGGTAAAAACACCAGACAGGGTGGAACAGAGAAGGTGCAAGGGACAAAAGAATGCTAAAGAAAGGAGAGCAAGAAAAATTAAACAGGTATTCTTTTAATCTGGCACATACAAATGATTGTGGAGACTGATGAAGCACAGGCTGTGGCAGATTTTTCATTTTTAATTTAAGAACTCATTCGTTACTAAGACAGCTGCTTCATCAAAAACAAAAACAACTTGCAGTTAAACATTGAGAGATATTTCTGCAGTAAAGACAATGTACATTATGCACAGAGTACAAAAACAGAAGTTAGAAGCGAGTAACTGAAGGCAGCAGAAAGGTAGTTCTTGGGAAGGCTTTTGAAGTTGGGGGTGATGTTGTGGCTGGAAAAAGGGAATTTTACAGAGGAAGGGTGTAGCCGTTAAAGTCTTCCTTGGAACAGAAGGTGAGGAATCCATCAGAGTCAGAGGAGAAGAATATGTAAGCTGAAGCATACGCCTGAACGAGGTTAAAATAAAGTAATACAAAGAAGGATAAGAATTTAAAAGAAGTGCATTGATGGACAGGGTTAAGCAAGGATGGTGAAATCAGAGGTGACTATTGAGTGGGACATAGTTGGAAGCATAATTCTTAATGTTGTAGATATAGTGCAAAAGTCTTGCAATTTTGTGCCTCAGTTTCCTACACACTTTTGAAGTTAAGCACTGTTGCTAATTTGGCCACCAAGAGGTCACGCAAGTAAATAAACAACTAGTCAATCTGCTTTTTTCTTGATGACTTCAAATGAGGGATGAATGTGAACCAATGATCTGGGAGAATTTGCTTTTCTCCAAATAGTGTCTTGGATTCTTAAAAAAATCTGTCTCAAAATTTAAGGCATGGATTTAACGTCTCATTTTGAAGTACTGCACTCGAGTCTCAGCCTAGTTTACGTACACGTCTTAAAGAATGAAATTTGAATTTACAAGCTTCTAATTTGAGCCAACAGTGTGGCCAACTCAGTCAAACTGACAGTTAAGACGTGACCAGAAACTTGGAAGATGAGCATCAGCAAAGCAGGCATTAAGGATACAAAATAACATCTTGGATATATTGGAGTATGCAGTTCAAAGGAGAGATGGAATTGGGATTCAAGGTGCTATATTTCTGGTAGAGTGGATTTGATCTTGGTAATACTGAGCTAGAAAGTGTCATATCTTGTCGATGATTTTGGATAGGCAACAGTGGAATGCTGCAACTGTAAAAGATGATGGTAGAAAGGCAAAATTAGTGTCACTGCCTATGTATGAAAATTGATCCATGCTTATGAATAATTGCCAGCAGAGAGGTAACAAATGTGAGGAGTCTGTGTTATTTGTGACTCAGTTGGTAGCATGCTCACCTCTGAACCACAAGATCCCAGGTCAAAGTCCCACTTCAGTGCTTGAGTGCATGTAAGCCAGGGTTGACACTCTAGTGTCGTACTAAGGAAGCACTGTACTATTGTAAGGGCTGTCTTTTCAATAAGACATTAAACTGAAGCTCCATCTGCCTATTCAAGTGGACATAAAAGAGTCCATTCTTTTGAAAGAATAGAGAAGTTATCTTCTGCTGCTCTGGACAATATGTATCCTTCAATCAGCATCAAAAAAAAATCTGATCCTGATAATAATACCATGTTCACAATAAAAACAAAATATGGATACTTGACTTTGATGCTGATGCAACCAAACAGAAGCAAAATAGTCCATTATGATAAGAAAACCGATACACATAAAAGGGATAGTAGGAACTGCAGATGCTGGAGAATCTGAGAATAACAAGGTGCAGAGCTGGATGAACACAGCAGGCCAAGCAGCATCA
>JAHRHZ010000267.1:14683799-14695789 GCA_024137785.1 Ginglymostoma cirratum
CTAGGCCCGAAGTGTCAGCCTTCCTGCTCCTCTGATGCTGCTTGGCCTGCTGTGTTCATCCACATAAAAGGGATGACTGCAAGGACATCAAAAATAGGTTATTGCACCAGATGGTGAATGCAGAGCACAGCCAGAGTAAGGAGACTTCAGCAGAGTGAATTGAAGGCTGAGAGAGTGTATTGATTATACCTATAGGAAATGTGGCTCAGTGAAATTTAGGGCCAAGGGAGTTAGAGGTGCTTTGACTAGGGTTTACTGCAAGAAGCAATCTCTCCCGAACATGAG
Source organism: Ginglymostoma cirratum (assembly GCA_024137785.1). Taxonomy (NCBI): domain Eukaryota; kingdom Metazoa; phylum Chordata; class Chondrichthyes; order Orectolobiformes; family Ginglymostomatidae; genus Ginglymostoma; species Ginglymostoma cirratum. The sequence goes on from JAHRHZ010000267.1 coordinate 14,684,085, forward strand.
GTGAGGTGAAAGAGAGGAGAAAAGGCATGAGTCGAGAGGCTGATCTATAGTGAGACAAGCAGCAGAGTGACGTTATAAACCACAGCGTAATGCCTGTAGAGGGAAAGAAGCTAATTGGTGAAGAGGACTGGTCTTTAAAGTAAAAGTAAGGTGTTTAGTTTGCATTTAGATTTCCCATCTTCTGTCTTTTCTTAAAAAGTAGCTGCTTAAGTATCAGATTGATGCTGGTGATTTTTCTTCTTTTTACTTTACACTAACAAAATATCATTACAGCAAAGCGTAACAAACCAGGAATCTCAGTAATTAGTTTATAAATTACACAAAATTCATTTGTGACGCAGGATGATTGACATATTGCTGCTACATTACATGGAAGCTGCTGGACACCAATGTGATCCAAGGAGAACATCTCTGTAGAGAGTGGTTGCAGCTTGAAGAACTTCAAATCTGAGTTGAGAGTCGGAACCCAAGTTTCAGACTTGTCAGGGAAGGTGAAGGTTAACTGGACACTTGTTCCAGGGACCGGTGACACCCCTCAAATTAGATAATGCAAAATTGGTCTGTGGTCATGGTTAGGAAGGTGTGAGTACTGTGTGGCAGATATGAGGAGACAGTGGTTTTCATTTGAGGAGATCTGGTGTGTGCAACTGTGCAACTGTTCAACAGTTACGAGGTTCTTGCAAACTGACCACAGTACTTTGGTACAGGAAGCCACTCACAAGTGGAGGAAAGAGGAATATAGTCGTGCTAGTGGATCTAGATACTGTCCTCTGCAGCCATGAATACAAGTCCAAAGCCTGTGTTGCCTGCCCTGTGCCAGGGTGAGGGCCATTTCCCTGGGCTGCAGGGTACCAGTATTCATTGTCTATGTTGGCACCAATGAAATTGATAGAACTAGAAAGGAGGTTCTGACAAAATATTTTGAAATGCTAGGAGCTAAACTAAAAAGCTGAACCTCCAGCGTAATAATCTTTGGATTACTACCTGAACCATGGGAAAACTGACAGAGGGTAAATAAAGTCAAGGAATTAAATATAAGGTTCCAAGATTGGTGTAGGTGGAATGGGTCTCAGCACAGGCAGCACTGGTACTGGGGTAAAAGGGTCTATTTCGGCATGATAAGCTTCATTTGAAACATGCTGGAACCAGTGTCCTGGAGAATCAAAAAAAAAACTGGAGGTGTGGAGAAGGCTTTCAACTAATTTGTGGGGGTGTTGGAGGGGGTGTGGTAGTGATGCAGGGGGTTTTGTAGAGGGAAGGTATGGGTTTACAAAGCAAGAAGATATGGCAGTATTACAGGTCAGCTATTTGGAGAATGGTACCCAGAGTGGGACAGGAAGAGACAGAGTACACAAACATTGAAAACAGCAGTAAATAGGATTAAAAGAGGAAAATATAGTAAAAGGCAAAATTAATGGCTCTTTAAGGTTTTCGAGTAGATTTGTACTTGGGTTGTGGATGTTGTGGTTGGTTAGCTTGCCGAGCTGGTTTGTTGTTCCGCAGACATTTCATTACCCTGCTGGGTAACATCATCAGAGCAGCCTCCGATGAAGCGCCGTTGTGTTTTCCCGCCTGGTATTTAAACTCTGGAATTCGTTGAGCTGGATTACCTCACTTTTGGTTTTCCTTCGCAATGGAGTGTATATGGGGTTGAGCTCTATGTGTTTGTTGATGGCTTTCTTTGTGGAGTACCAGGCTTCTAGGAACTCTCGTGCCTGTCTCTGCTTTGCTTGTCCCAGGATCTTGGTGTTGTCCCAATCGAATTGGTGGTTCTCCTTATCCATGTGGATAGAGATAAGTGAGTATTGGTCGTGTCTTTTTGTAGCCAACTGATGTTCATGTACCCTTGTTGTTAATTTCCTTCCTGTTTGTCCGATGTAGTGTTTGTCACAGTCTCTGCAGGGAATCTTGTATATGACATTGGTCCTGTCCATAGTTGGTAGTAGGTCTTTGGTTCGGGTAAGCAGTTGTCATAGGGTTGATGAGGGTTTGTGCGCTATTCTAATGCCCAGTGGTTGTAGGAATCTTGTGGTTAGTTCTGATGTGTTCCTGATGTAAGATAGCGTGATGAGCGTGTTGTGGCATGTAATATCTTCCAGGTGTCATTCATTTAGTAGGCATCTTTTAGTAGCCTAAATGAAGAGAAACGAACGGCACCAGGAAGACACTACATGCCCCGACACGCTCATCACGCTACCTTACATCAGGAACACATCGGGATGAACCAGTTCGGCGAGCCAATCAACCACAACATTAATGGCGCTTTGACTGAATGCATACAGTATTCAGAAAAAATAAATTAATTAATGGCACAAATACAGATTAATGGGTATGATCTTACAGCCATTATGGAGATTTGGTTACAAGGAGATCAAAGCTGGGAATTAAATATTCAGGGTCTGTGACTTTTTGAAAGTACACGCACAAAGGAAAGGGTGGTGAACTAAAATTGTTGGTGTAAGATGAAATAATTTGAGGATAAACTTGTAAGTCATATCAAGGTGGACAGCAAGAGCTTCTTTACGTACATTAAAAAGGAAGAGAGAAACGAAAGTAAGCATAGATCCCTTAGTGAACATGCTAGAGAAACATTGATGGGGAAACAGGAAACATAACGGAGTTGAATAAAAGGTTTCCATCAGTGTTCACAGTAGAAGACACTAATAATATTACAAAATTACTAAATAATCAAGAGGCAGAAAGAGAAGAGGAAATAAGTACAATAACTAGAGAAAAAGGGAAACTAATGGGGCTAAAGACCAAAAATCCTCTGGATCTGATGGGATGCATCCTAGGATATTGAAGGAAGTAGCTACAGAGGTAATAGATGCATTGGCAGTAATATTCCCAAGAAGAATAATCAAACTAATCTTCCAAGACGATTACCTGCTCTGAGCTGACAGGGTAGATGCAGAGGGATTGTTTCCTCTGTGAAAGTTTAGGGAATAGAGGGCACAATCTCAGAATAAGGGAATGCATCCAGATGAAGAGAAATTTCTTCTGTTGGAGGGTATTGAATCTGTGGAATTACTTACTGCTGAGGGCATCAAGGCTGGGTCATTAAATATATTTAAAGCTGAGATAGACAGACTTTTAATCAGCAAGAGAATCAAGGATTATAGGGTAAAGGCAGGAGTGGAATTGACAATTATCAGATCAGTCATGATCTCACTGAATGATGGAGCAGATTTCACGGCCGAATAGCCTATTTCTATTCCTATGGGTTATTTATTGTCTTATCCACTGAGAATGTTGCGGTGGAAAAGAATGAAAGAGCAATGTGGATCAAACAGAAAATATCAAAGACACTGGGAGATGGAGTATCTGACTGTACCCAAGCCCAGGGAGTGATTGAGTTGAGATAATAAGCTACTGTTCAAATCTGTGGCTTTGGCAAAGTCCATCTCTACACTGTTGATCAGAAGGAATCCGTTCAGGAGGGACTGAAATGTCAGTGTCAGGAGTAGAATGACAATGATATATTTCACTTTCTAGACAGAATAGAATATTTGCAAACTCACAAGGTATGGATATTTTAAAGATATGCTGTCAAGAAAGGAATGCTGATAGTAGATTTGACAGAATGGATCAAATAATGCCTGTAGTCTTAAAACAGTTGACAATTAGAGTGAACATTGACAAAGGAAACATAGTTTAATGACCAGATCAAGAGCAGATAGTCAAAAGTAGCAGTCTCATTTCAGAGCTTAAAGAAGGCACAAGATCCACACATCTTAGGAGGTAAAGCTCGAGTACATAACTTTTTTGCATCTGCTTTATTGATTTTTCTTTTATCGTTTCAAGTGCAGTGACCAAATCATCCCTTAAAATCTTATACTCAAGGGAATCTAAAAACCAAAATAATTACAGATGCAGCAATTTATCAGAGATGAAAAAAAAGTGATGGAAATGCTCAGCAAGTCTGGCAGCATCTGCGGAGAGAAATCAGAATTAACTGGTTCTGAGGAAGGGTCACTTGACATGAAATGTTAACTCTGATTTCTCTCCACAGATGCTGCCAGATCTGCTGAGCTTTTCCAGCAATTTCTGTTTTTGTCTCAAGGGGATATAAACCAGGTTTACGCAATCTTTCATCTTAATTTAACCTTTCAATCCCTAGATGAATCAACATTACAATTTTTGAGGCCTTTCCCGAAATTAAATCAGAAAATGGTGGATCGGTCAACCCATATATGTCAGAACGTAGAGGCATAAAATATTTTAAGAATGGCAGAGTAGTTAGATGATTAAAAATCATAAAGGCAAGTCTGTGATATGGTGAAAGGCACAAGAAATTAAATGCACAGGATCAAGATAAACAGGTAACACAGCAAAAGATTTGCCTGCAGGAGTTACCCATGGGAAACGAGAATCACCACTGCAATTCTCATCTTACATTGAGCTTCATGGGTAAAGTATAGGATGAAGCCAGAAAGGATAGAGTAGCAATGGGCCACAGAATTAAACTGACTAGTGACCAGAAGTCACAGGTCACATTTGCAAATGCTTCCCAAGGTTCGGTGTCCAAAACTGAATACAGTATTTCACTTTTTCTTAAGAAGGGTCTAGGCCCAAAACGTCAGCCTTCCTGCTCCTCTGTCGCTGCTTGGCCTGCTGTGTTCATCCAGCTCTACACCTTGTTATCACAGTATTTCACTTTTGTTTTGACCAAGGCACTATGCAATTGAAAGATCACTTTCTTGGTTCTGAATTCCAAAATCTTTGTGATGAAGGCCAACATTCTAGTAGACTTTCTGACTACATTTTTCATCAGTGCACTAGATTTTACTGATGTGTGTACATGGATACCTAAATCCCTTTGTTCCTCCATAGCTCCTGGCTTGGTAGTAGGTTGAGGTTACAGTGATAAGACTTCAGCACTTACATCAGCAAAAAGACACATAAAGTTAAAGCTTTTCATCATGCACTAATCGGGACTGAAAAACGAGAAAACTGACTTCAGCATATTTTGAATAATGCTAGAGGTGACTTGTGAAGTGAAAGTCCCTTCTGATTTTTAGTATCCTTTCAACTTGTTGAAACTAGAGCAATATTTTAGCCAGGGAGACAGAGATGGCATCTGAGCCAATGGAATCAATGCTTTAACCAAAAGCTACATTTGAAAGATTTAGGAGGTTGAAGGTTAGGTGATATGAAAGAAATATTTTTGTGGAAAGAAAGGTTTAAGTGAACACTGAGATAGCAATAACTGCAGATGGAGTCAGAGATAACAAAGTGTGGAGCCGGAGGAACACAGCAGGCCAGGCAGCATTAGAGGAGCAGGAAAGTTGATTTTTTTTCTGAAGAACAGTACCGACCCAAAACGTCAATCTTCCTGCTCCTCTGATGCTGCCTGGCCTGCTGGGTTCCACTGGCTCCACACTGTGTTGTCTGTTAAGTGAACTTAGTTTGTCTTTCTGGGCGCACTGGACAGGAAGAGTAGTAGCTCACTAATTAAAAGGGAGTCTGTGGAGATAGTACACTAACATACTTCCATTTGGAAACTGGAAATTGGAAATGACGGCTACATTGCAGCAGTTATTGGAGATTCAATTTACAATACAGCATTTTTACTCTTAGTTGCTGGGTAATAAGTTTCATCCATTCTTCTATGTCAATTCTATGTCACAGGGAAAAAAAAACTTCTTTGCAACCATCATGCTTCACTTTGCGCAAATCATCTGTTAATATTATGCAAAAATAAGACTAAACTGTTTGAATCACGCATATTTTACAAACCAACAAACACAACTGAACAGGTCAATATCAGCAGCACAGCCAAGCAGGTGAAAAGAGCATTCTTGTTCAAATAAATCATATTATTCTAACTTAGATCTCAAAATGATACGACACACAAAATCAACCTCAGGTAATAAAAATACTTTATGATGTTCTTACCCTTCACACCCCAAACAGAAAAACAGACCACAAGCGAAGCAGCAACTGACTGAAGATTTCAGTAAAAATTGAAAAAAAAAGTTCACTGCCTGAGGTGGTCAGCTTCTGCACAATTATTCTTAAACGACACCAAGCATAGACATTGCACTTTGCAACTAATGTTCAGCAACCTGCCCATCAAATACTCTGATCACTGAATGTTCTCCAAAGTGCATCCTGTGAGGTGCACTGAATTTTCTCTTGCTCTATAATCTTTGAAGAATCAGGACAAGGTAATAATGTTGTTATACAGGAATAGACAATCTTTTATGTTACAAATAGAGACATAGGCTGAGATTTTCTGATTTCAAGTTCAAGTACATTGTCAAATACGTTGGCAAGCCTTGGCTGATAACACAACCATCATGCCTGGGGTTAGTTAACTTCTGTCATCATGTGCTTCTCAAATTATTAGGAATGCAAGAGACCACTGTAAGAATTACCTTGTGAATCACATGGTTGGCAAGCCAAAAATTCTTATCACTGATAGGGGTGGATGGTGGCTCAGTGGTTAGCACCGTTGCCTCACAGTGCCAGGGACCTGGGTTCAATACTACCCTCGGGCAACTGTCTGTGTGGAGTTTGGATATTCTCCCTATGGCGGTGTGGATTTCCTCCCACAGTCTAAAGATGTGCAGGTTAGGTGGATCAGCTGTGGGAAATGCAGGGTTACAGCGGTAGGGAAGTGGGTCTGGGATGCCCTTCAGAGGGTCAGTGTGTACTCGATGGGCTGAACGGCCTGCCTCCACAATGAAGGGAATCTGTGGTCTTTGGAGTTCAAAGGGTTGGCATTGTATTTAAAGGCCATCTGGACACAACTTTAGGCTCTTCAAGCCAGAACCTCCCCTCAGACGTGATAGTTACTCTCAGAAACCTAGAAGTGCCTTCCAAGAAATCAAAGCTGGCTTTCAGTATTGCTATCCTCCCAATCCCGCAGCACGTGGTCATTGCGAGAAGGTCCATTCTCTCCCTGGGTCATCTCACCAGAGCCATCCAACCAGGGCAGAGTTTCCAGTCTCAGTCAGTGCCGCTGGCCTCCGCTAAAGGAATAGAAGGCAATGGAGGAAGAATAAACTGATGATCCCCTGCCCTCTGCAAGTGTAAGTGGCACCATCTCCTCTCTGCTACCTCATATTCAGTCAGCCATCACTCAGTTTACTCTCTCGCTGTGCAGGCATCTCATACAACCTGATAGCATGCAAACATCAGCATCACAAGCATAATGAGCACTCAAAGGCCCAGATCCACCTCATTCTTCCTACCCATTTCACTGTTTTCTCACGCAGTCATGACAGTTCACTCCTCACTGAGTTATGTTCACAAGGTGTATCCATTTCCATTATAGCGAATCCCTTTCTTCTCACTGCAGAACCAACTCACCCCAGACCAGGCCACAACAGCCAAGATCAAAGGAGGGTGCCAGTTATCAAGATCATCACCCCATTTCGAAGAGGGACTGTTGAGCTGGTTCGGGAAAGCTAGGATCTTTGCTACGGTAATAGGGGACGGAGTGACAGGCCATCAACCCAGTAAGCAATATTGTGATCCATTGTTCTCAGATGTGCAGGAAAGCAAACACATTGATCTGAATAAGCTGTTCTGATCTTCACCAGCTAATTCTTTCTCTTCACATGCATTTACTGCACACTCACGGCACCCTGGAGTCCACACAATGAGAAAAGCCACAGCCTGAGCCTATTGTTCCAGCACCACCTCTGTGGAGGATGCAGTGGGCAAAATATCTATCTGCACTCTACTCTGGCTCAGAAACTGTCACCTAGGTGAGTATCTCGCGGACACAATCAGGTGAGCACAGATGGAGAAACACCAAAGATCTCTGGCAATCTGAGAACTATTGGAGACCAAGTATCTGCTCAGTCCAATGCAGAAAGGCCTGTTGCTGTCCTTGGCCATCTGAGATGGTCAACCTGCAGAGACAGGTACACAGTGTCAGGCAGGTATACCAGAGTGCCATGGTAGACTGGAATGAAAGGTAGAGGAGTCCTTCAGTGTTATTCAGCACAATATTCCCTGGCTGCCAGATACAGCCTCAGACCTGCATTCCCTCAGTCAGTGTCCACGGAAAGGCTACAGGGTGATGAGGCTCCGTGACCTCACACCAGTGCCCTATCATTTCAAGTTGCTCCCTCTTGGGTGGGGGTGGGGCAGGGAGAGGGGATAAAAAATAAACCCTTCTAAGGCCACATATGTGGCACACATTTTCAGTCACTGTACACCATAAGCACTTTTGTAAATATATCTTCATTTGAACTGTTCTAATATCTGCTATAATTTTACTGTCTCAAAAGAAAATGAAAGATATAGAGCATCATCAACTAGCAAAAACATTCACTGCATATGAATCACCTCAATTTTTCTCTAGCAATTAGCAAAGTGCAAATAGTCTAATTCATCATAGAATCAAATAGTTATCAACTGGGGATCGCAGTCAGGGGCCTGAAGATAAATCTCAAAGTCACTGAGGGTCTAGGAGAGGAGCTAGGGCTTGGGATGTCCAATTGGTAGACCCCTCACATGCAGTTTGCTGAAGTGACAGTGAAATCTGTCAGGTATCTACAGGCATAAACGTGCAGGCTACAGGGCTTCTGGAATAGTGTTGTACAAGGCCACACATCTTAGCACTGAACTATGCTCACTTTCAAAAAGACATTTACTTACAATTCCACGCTGGGTGCTGCTTTGTTGATATTGGAATCTTATTGCACAGTTGATTTTCACATCAACATAGTCAGTTCTAGACTTTCTTTCGCATCAGTGATCTTCAAGATCTGACTGTGACCCACAAAATAAACCCTATCCTTCATATTCCCATTTGCTTCATAGTCCTGTGCCCCCAATGATCTTTTATTCCCTCAGTCACTGAATACAAGTAGACGAATGCTGAAACTTAAGCTGCTAAAAGCCTCAGTGACACTCTAGACTAACTGTAATGTCTCTTGGATTGTTTACGCCCCATCCCCTTGACATATCATGTCCATTTCCTGCATTGACTTGGCAAGACAGCTCCCACTGACCGGACTCACTCCTGAACTGAATCTACAAGATGGCCCTATGACTATGGGCTTTGCTGGTCACATTCTCCCCATGTCCGTGTGGGTTTCTTCTGGGTACTCCGGTTTCCTTTACAGTCCAAAGATGTGCAGATGAAGTGGATTGGCTACGCTAAATTGCCCATGGTGGGAAATGCAGGGATAGGACAAGGGGCGAGGGCTGGGTGGGATGCTCTTCGGATTGTCGGTGTGGACCCGATGGGCCGAATGGCCTCCTTCCACACTGTTGGGATTTTATGATTCTATGAAAGCTCGAATTGATTCTGCTTAACTTCCAGGTCTGACTGAGTCCAATTTCTGAACTGCAATGGCTTAGAACTATGAACATGGGTTGGACCAACCATCTGGATGATTGCGGCCAAATGACTGAGCTAGACATGGCTCAACTGCTGGACTGGCATCTCCTCTTTCCCTTTTACACATCTCAAAGCTCTTCAAGCATATGTACTGTGCTTATCACATGAGGTGCTGACACATGCAACATCTCTCTATGTAGCACTGTGGCATACACCATGCACCCCCCTAACCTTTATAGTGATGCACCATTGTTTCACAACTCCTGCCTCTCGTTGGGCACTAAAACCCCCCCTTCAGTCACAAGCCACCTGACTGTCACCCTGTACTAAAGTTTCCCTTTCAACCACAAGTTGTGTGCGATGCGTTATGTGCAATGAACCCTCTCTGAAACAAAAGCTGTTGCCTTATCTTGTCCACTGAAGTACCATCAGAGAAACTAATGCTGGTGCATTGCAATTGTTCAGTTGGGTGGCATGGTGTTCCAGCAAGACCTTGTGCCTTGCTCATAATGAGTGCACCTGTCACAGCTGTAGCAGTTCCAGCACAAGTGAAGTGAAGGAACATTGCAAAGATATTGGCAGAGACAACGAAAGTTGTATACTTGGCTGAACTGAAGACAGAGAACCAACATCACTGGTACATGCAGACGAGTAACTGGATCAGGCAGAAATTTAACGAGGAAAGGGAAGTTAATTCCAACAAAGCAGGGTACTTAATGAGATGCAAATGTGTGCAGATAAGCTTCTCGCTACCTAAGGACAGATAACTAAATTGCGAATATTTAACTTGAGGGTGAGAACTTGATTGTTGGATTCTTGGTCGAGTAAGTTTATCATGATCTGCATTATTCTCGACACCCCAGGGAGCAGAACTTTTCACTCAGGTAAAAAAAAGGGTTTATACTAAACCTTTACAGACACTCATTTGGCCCCAGCTGGACTACTGTGATAATTTTTGACAACAATATTTAGGAAGGATATCAAAGCCTTACGGAGGGTACCAGCAATGTGAGGATTCAGTTATCCAAAAAGACTAGAAAAGCTGGGTTTTTCTCTTCAGAGTAGGGAAAGTTAAGGGAAGATCTGACAGTAATGGTCAAAAGGTATTCAATAAGAGTAAATAAAGATAAACCACATCCAATAGCAGATAGATGAGAAACAAAAAAAGGCCATTTTAAATTATGTGAAAAAATTAAAAGTGGACTTGAGAAATTATTTTTAAATGCAATGAGTTGTTATAATTTGGAATATACCATGTGAAATAGCAGTTAAAACAAATTTATTAACAATTCTCAAAAGGAAAATTATTAATTGTTTGAATGGGTAAGACAAAATTATAAAACCACAGGGAAAGAGCTAACTGGATAGCTTTTTCAAACAGCGACACTGGCAGGACAAGCCAACGGCTTCCTCCTGCTCTGTGAGGTTCTATGATTCCTATGATGCTTGAATAAGTCAAAAATATGAGTATTGGAGTGTACAGAGCAGGAAACTTCTTATATTTAAAAACAGAAAAAGTCAGCAATATTAGAGGACAAATACCCAACACGGTCCTGTGGCATTTCTTTTTCTCTATTTTAATGGAGGCTGTAAAGCAAAGGTCAAAGAAATGACATAAGAATAAATCAAGTACTGAGTTACTTGCAGGAATATATAAAGAAACAGTTTGCTTCTGTTATATATTGTGTGTTCAAAGCACCATCTAGATTAAAAGCAGTTTGAAATTGACACCATAGCTGGATTGTATAGCACGTAATATTTAGTAATGCTTACAAGACCAAAGGCTTGATATTGTGAACTACAAATGAAGCATTCACATTAGCAGAATTTTTTTGTGGTTGATTTAGCTTTGTTGCAGGAGCTTTCAGTGCAAATCACAACAGTCAGCCGATGAGTATTTCTGACATTTGATGATAACTGTATTAAAGCATCAATCGCCTCAACCTCTCTACCCCTCTCAAACACTCTAACCTCTCCACCGCAGAACGTGCAGCCCTCCGCTCCAATCCCAACCTCACCATAAAACCCGCGGACAAGGGAGGGGCAGTCGTAGTATGGCGCACGGACCTCTACATTGCTGAGGCCAGGCGCCAACTCTCTGACACCTCCTCCTACCGCCCCCTGGATCATGACCCCACCCCCGAGCACCAAACCATCATCTCCCAAACCATCCACAACCTCATCACCTCAGGTGACCTCCCACCCACCGCCTCCAACCTCATCGTTCCCCAACCCTGCACCGCCCACTTCTGTCTCCTTCCCAAAATCCACGAACCTGAATGCCCTGGTCGACCCATTGTCTCCGCCTGCTCCTGCCCCACCGAACTCATCTCCACCTACCTAGACTCCATTTTCACCCCCTTGGTCCAGGAACTCCCTACCTACGTCCGTGACACCACCC